>CM031944.1:32103757-32778757 GCA_018749465.1 Paracanthobrama guichenoti | reverse complement strand
ATTTATCCACCATTATGTGCACCTGTGAGAGACAGTGGTAGTAGTTTATCCAGAACTGCAGGGTTTTCCTTTTTTAACCCATTGAGAAGACGTATGGAGGGATTTTGTAACAGTTATGATTTTGTTCATAACTGAGATCCAGGTTAGTCACTGAATAAAACCGTTAATGAAAGGCACAGAGGAGCGACCTTTGTTAATGTTCACAGTAGCTTTCTTGTCGCAGAACACGAGGATATTGCTTTTAATTCCCAATAAGCAAACACTACAGGATATAGTTCCATAAATGATGTATATTGGATTGAGGGAGCCAGTTCCTTAAGTTCTTTTGGTCATCTTTGTGCAAACCATTGTTTGTGAAATATCCCTCCGAACCAGATGGAAGGAGCTACGTCGATGAACAATTATAGTTTAACTGAGGTTTCGACATTGTCTTTGTAGAAAAAGGAAATACCGTTCCAATTATCGCATAGTTGTGACCCAGAATATTAAATCAGACCTGCAGCCCTCATCTAGCATGACTGTGTCTTTTCTCAACTGTTTTAGCCAAATCCAAAAGTCTGGAAATAAAGGAACGACCTTGGGGAATAATCCTCATAGCAAAATTAAGATGGCCCAGCAGAGAAAGATCTCTTTTTATTAAGGTAGGTAATTGTGAATAAGATCTTATGAAACCTTTCTAGTTTGTCTAGTGGAAGAGATGCTTGCATTTTATCTGAATCTAACATGCTCCCCAGGAAATCTAAGACACAAGATGGACCTTTTGTTTTTTCTTCTGCTAGAGGAATGCTGAATTTATAGAATGCTTTAACCAGGGAATTGATGCTGCACGATGGGTTGGCATCTGGTAAGTCGTTGAGCAGAAAGTCATCCAATAGGTAAACGAATGGCAGTTTTAAATTATTCAGTAGGACCCAGCAGAGTGCTTTGGACAGAGTATCTAATCTATCTAATCTATCTAATCTAGATCCAGGAGTTTGGCGGTTAGCTTAATGGGAACATTGGTGTTAAAGGCTGAGCTATAGTCAATAAATAGCAGCCTTACGTAGTTCCCACTTTTGCTGTCTGTGAGTGAGGGAGGAGTGGAGGACATGAGAGATGGCATCTTCAGTCGATCTATTGGGACGATAGGCAAACTGAAGAGGGTCCAAAGTGTCAGGAATGAAGGAGCAAATGGTGTTTTTAATGAGTCTCTCAAAGACTTTCATGACTATAGACGTGAGAGCCACTGGACGATAGTCATTTAGGCAAGAGGGTTTACTGTTCTTAGGGACAGGGATGATTGTGGATTTTTTGAAGGAGGTGGGGACCACAGATGTAGCGAGGGACTCATTAAAGATAGATGTAAACAACCCGGCGAGCTGATCAGCACAACAGAACCGCAGAACACGGCCTGAAATACCATCCGGCCCAGCAGCTTTCCTGACGTCCACACGCTTGAGTGCCCTCCGAACTTCATCCTCCGAGACAGAGATCACGTGGTTGTTGCTGCTCTGAGTGATTCCCTCTGACGCGTCACTTGGCGGAGTCGCGCTGCCGCGATTATAATCAAAGCGAGCGTAGAAAGAGTTTAACTCATTCACAAGCGATGGATCAGCTCTGACCTCTGCAGAGGATTTAGATCCAAAAGAACAGATGGACCTCAGACCCTGCCCCTGTCGCAGAGCATAGCAGGACGATCTGTATTCAGTCATGTTCCCCGATAGGAGACCGGCGTTGTAAGCGGCAGTGCGTGTGTTCACTGCAGCGCGGATTGAATTGTCCACCCACGGTTTCTGATTAGAGAAGGACGCTATTGTTATTGTTTGTGTGGCTTGCTCTGTAAGCGTGTTGATGAAGCAAAGCGACACATCCATGAACTCGCTGACGTCAGCTGAACTCGCCCGGAACATGTCCCAGTCGACGTCATCCAGAGCTGCCTGTAGTGCGGTCTCTGAGTGGGGTGACCAACGCTTAACTTCCCACCTCACCGGGGGTTCCTGAACGAGCCTTTGTTTGTATTCAGGTGTGGAAAATGGCGGCATGATCCGATTTGCCGAAAGCTGGAAGTGACTGCGCTTTATAGGCGTTTTTAAACGGAGAGTAGCAATGATCCAGTGTGTTTGCTCCTCGTGTGGGACAGGGGACGTGCTGGTGAAAGTTTGGCAAGACTTTCTTTAGGTTTGCTTTGTTAAAATCGCTCGCGACGATGAACGCCAGAACGCTGTTCTGTCCATCCGAAAAACAGAGAAGTTCTCCAACGGTGTCACAGCTTAGTCCGGGACCGCGGGCGTGAGCCATGTTTCGGACAAACAATAGATGTTACAGTCTCTCATGTCCCGTTGAAAACTTATCCTGGCTCTAAGATCGCCCATCTTATTTTCCAAGGATTGGACATTTGCGAGCAGAATGCTCGAGAGGAGGGCTGAATGCTCTTTTCTCAGTCTGTTGCGGATCCTCCGCTTCCCATGGTGTTTCTTGATTCTTCGCTGTTGACCCGCCGTCTGTCCATTGTTCAACTCGCGCCCGAGAATCTCAGATGGCCACAGAGGATTGGTGAAAGTGTCCTGAAACAGTCCAGTGTAGAGGTAACCAATGTCCAAAAGAGTTTTGCTGTCATAGCAGATCAATGCAGATGATAAGTTTGTAAAAATTGAGAGCAAAAGAAAGTAAAATAGTAAATAAAAGGACAGTCTTCGCGGAGCGACCTGAACGGCGACCGAACACGGCGGCGCCATCTTGGATCCCCCAGCAAGCCTGGCCGTATTCCCTTAAATTCATCTTTCAGTAAGTAAATGATTTCAGACCTTTGATCTCTGCCCTTGTGCCAAGCCGTACCGCTGAATGAAGCTTGGACAGTGGCCATTGGGAATAGTGTCACTGACCGCTTGCTGGTGCGTACTTCTGGGGAATTTGACTCTGACTTCATAGGCTGTCAATTAATACAATTGTCGTGTTTAGACGTTCTTCAGACACCAGTCACGCTGAGGCATTCCCCTTGTAAGATGCAGTGTCTCGTTCCCCTTCTCAGGGAACCTAGGTTACATTTTATAACCCTAAGCAATTTTTCACAAGGAAAAAATGTCTCAATTAATGCTGTAAACTACAGTGTACAGGGAATACTGTCAGTTGGTACATTACTATTGTATTAAAGGTTAAAATAAGCACCTGATTTGTATATAAACATTTAAATCGCACATAAGGCAGTTTTTATAATTATAAAGTTATAACCTTTTAATGAGAATTGTTTATACACCAAATCAACATCTTAAACTGTTGACATCCTGAACAACATCCAACAGTCCAACATCCTGAACAGTCTTCAATGATCCAGATCATCTGTGGTTCCGTTATCAGCATCTGCAAGAAACAAAGACAATTACCATCCGGTAATCATTATATCGGTCTTTAAGATATCTACAATTTTATCTACAATATTATTTATTTTATTTATTTATTTATCTATTTTTAAATACGCTTGAAGCCACAACTCTGCTGTGTTTCGAAATTGCCCCCTATACCCTCATTCACTATTCCCTACATTAATCCACTGATATAAGTCCACTTGAGGGAGTGAATGAAAACGAGTGAGTGAATTCGGACACTGAGTGGCCGGAATGGCTGCTGCTTTTGCAGTTTGTGCTTGCTGTTTATTTGAAACGTAGCAAACCCGGCAGCTCCAGTAATAATGAAAAGATTTATCTTGAACTCTGCCATGGACACTCGCATGTATAAACCTTAAACAATTTAATAATCAATTAAAAAGGACTTTATACCTTCATGCATATTGCGCTGGACCAGTGCGGTTTGGAAGATGGATGGATGATTGATTCCTGGCAGAAATTCCACTATACCCTTAAATAGGGCACTATTTGAGGGAACAGCCATTTGTAGTGGGGTTCCGAAACCATAGTGGACGTTGTGCACTTTCAATCCCACAATGCACCGCAATAATGAGTTTACAACCAATGTATGCTCGCCGGCTAGAGAATGCCCATAATGCACTGTGAGTCTTGGCACACGTCAAATTAATTCCCGCGTCTTGCCAGGAGATAGCATCCACAGCGAAATCCTATAGGCACTGCAAGACCCACACACTTTAAGACCAATGATATTGGACCCACTCAATTTTATCGTCTCGGTTTACCTACCCCTAACTGATAAACACTTATTAAACCCGTTAGAAGCTTTATTTTCACTTTTATAAAATTTTTATTGAAATTAATGCCTTTCCAATCTGATATTCCTGAACTTGTCATTCTACAGTGCAGACGTGTTTTCTCTCTGCTCCCGCTGTGCTCTGGCGCTTTGGTATTTTGTCTTTTTCTTTTTCTCTCTGACCCGCTGCTTGCTGGACTCCTGAAAAATACTGAAATGGAATTGATTAACTGGTCAATCAGCGCGATCGATAGGATTTTCTCACAAAGGAAGGGTGCCCCGGGAGAACCCACCTGCCCGGACGGGACCTTTGCTGCAGGGTACGTGATGGACGCATGGAACAACTGGCAAGTCCTGTGCCTGGAGGCTCTGTCCGTGGAGGATGCGGAAGATTTATACATGATTGGATTATTGATGGCGGGGTTCCTATTCTTTGGCTTTGGGATTGCCCTGACCTATCGGAAGATTGGTAAGACAGCTGCAAGCAAATTCACCCAGCCGCTGTCTGTGGAAATTAAGGAATGCTTCGGGGTTGTGTGTGACCGTTTGAAGGAATTAGATCAGAGAGTGATACGAATTGAGGAACTGAACCGTAATAACGCGTCCGGACTGGGCGGATATGCAGGAAGAGTGGGCTCCATCGGGGGTCAGATCGGTGAACTTTTACGGACTGTAACTGGTCTGGCCATGAGGCTGGACGTAATGTCTAGGGAAACTGCACGGACGCGAGTGCTGAGGACCAGAACTGATTGATTGATTATGCTCCGGACAAATTACCGAAGATCATCAAATGGATTAAAAAATTGTATTTGCCTGACCTAATCAACTACCCCACCCGAACCTCACTTGTCCCTATCTCTCGGTTGGGAGGTCAGCCTGACAGCTTGGTCTGCTATCTTTCCCTGTGCACTGCCTTATCTCCCTTCAAGGACAAACCATAGAACTGAACTCGAAAACATCTGAAGTTATGGCTAACATTCTCACACAACACAATCTCAGACTCACTCGCACCATACACACCCGATCCCGATCCCAGCCCCCCTCCATCCGTCTGCCTGTCCTTATCTATCTCCTCTCCCACTCCATACAAAAAATCCCATCACGTGACCATGTGTACTGTGTTATGTTATGTTTTGTTGTGTTTGCTATGTAATGCTTGCTAAACTGCATTCTTGTATTTCTGGAGAGCGTGTGGCGGCGCCTGAAATGGCTGGGGCCCGGAGGCTTGCTCCAAACTTCATTTCGTTATACTGTACTTGTACATGTGTAATGACAAATAAACTTGAAACTTGAACTTGAAACTTGAACTTGATATGTGATGGGGAAAAGGGAGTAGATTAGTTCGGCAAAAAAGCGGATTCGAACCTCGGATTCGATTTACTTCTCAACTTGCTGACATGCATCTTGCCCCTACACTATTGTTAATGCTAAAGATTGAGTTTTGCATAAATTTGTTTGGCCCAACCAGACGTTTTGTAAACAAGGCAATATATTTGTACTTAAAGGAACATGCAGACTTTTTGGGACTTTGGCTTATTCACCATATCCCCCAGAGTTGGATAAGTCCATACATACCATTTTCATCTCCGTGCATCCCATAACTCTCTGACGCACCCACAGCTAGCCTAGCTTAGCACAAAGACTGGAAGTAAACTGCTCCAGCTAGCCTACTGCTCAAAAAGTGACAATATAACGCCAACATGTTCCTATTTACATGTTGTGATGAGTATAGTTACATTGTGTACAAATCACAAGGTTACATGAGACACAGCCATTTTATACACTCACCTAAAGGATTATTAGGAACACCTGTTCAATTTCTCAATGCAATTATCTAATCAACCAATCACATGGCAGTTGCTTCAATGCATTTAGGGGTGTGGTCCTGGTCAAGACAATCTCCTGAACTCCAAACTGAATGTCAGAATGGGAAAGAAAGGTGATTTAAGCAATTTTGAGCGTGTCATGGTTGTTGGTGCCAGACGGGCCGGTCGGAGTATTTCACAATCTGCTCAGTTACTGGGATTTTCACTCACAACCATTTCTAGGGTTTACTAAGAATGGTGTGAAAAGGGAAAAACATCCAGTATGCGGCAGTCCTGTGCGCGAAAATGCCTTGTTGATGCTAGAGGTCAGAGGAGAATGGGCCGACTGATTCAAGCTGATAGAAGAGCAACTTTGACTGAAATAACCACTCGTTACAACCGAGGTATGCAGCAAAGCATTTGTGAAGCCACAACACGCACAACCTTGAGGCGGATGGGCTACAACAGCAGAAGACCCCACCGGGTACCACTCATCTCCACTACAAATAGGAAAAAGAGGCTACAATTTGCACAAGCTCACCAAAATTGGACCATTGAAGACTGGAAAAATGTTGCCTGGTCTGATGAGTCTCGATTTCTGTTGAGACATTCAGATGATAGAGTCAGAATTTGGCGTAAACAGAATGAGAACATGGATCCATCATGCCTTGTTACCACTGTGCAGGCTGGTGGTGGTGGTGTAATGGTGTGGGGGATGTTTTTTTGGCACACTTTAATGCCAATTGGTCATTGTTTAAATGCCACGGCCTACCTGAGCATTGTTTCTGACCATGTCCATCCCTTTATGACCACCATGTACCCATTCTCTGATGGCTACTTCCAGCAGGATAATGCACCATGTCACAAAGCTCAAATCATTTCAAATTGGTTTCTTGAACATGACAATGAGTTCACTGCACTAAAATGGCCCCCACAGTCACCAGATCTCAACCCAATAGAGCATCTTTGGGATGTGGTTGAACGGGAGCTTCATGCCCTGGATGTGCATCCCACAAATCTCCATCAACTGCAAGATGCTATCCTATCCTATCCTAATATGGGCCAACATTTCTAAAGAATGCTTTCAGCATCTTGTTGAATCAATGCCACGTAGAATTAAGGCAGTTCTGAAGGCGAAAGGGGTCAAACACAGTATTAGTATGGTGTTCCTAATAATCCTTTAGGTGAGTGTAAATGTATACATACTGGGGACAATATTCTCAGAAGGCGAAGCACTGCTACTTCTGCGGAGTGATTTGCTCGCAGCACATGAGAAGCACTGTGGTGAGGAGCAGAGAGTTTGCTCAGAGTTGGAGTAATATTCAGCAATTACAAGATAGTTTACAATCATGGGTGTTCGCTGTATTGTAAAGAACTGCGACAATAAATAGGGGATAAAAAGGGAATACCATGATATTTCATAGAATTCCAATCCAGAACGCTGACCTGATGAATCTATGGCTGCTTGCTCTGGATATAGATTCGAACACACCTGTAGAATATCATCATGTTTGCTCAGAACATTTAACCGAGGACAACCATTTAGAAAAAAAGGAATTTGCCACACAGACCATGAAACGTGTACTGAAGGATACGGCCATCCCATCGGTAGTACAGACAGGACAAAGTGGCTCACCTGCGGTAAGTGTTCCGTTATGTTTTTAGATGACTAGCCTACTGTAACAGTGTCATTTGCTAGATCTAATGTAACGTTAGTGACACTATTACATGAATAGGGTGGTCACTACTGTATAATACAGTAGTGACCACCCTATTCATGTAATAGTGTCACAGTCTGTATTGCAGTTATTCCCGTGCTCCATGTATCCTCTGTAATGTTAGTACTGTTGTCACAAACGTGCTCTGTCACAGTTACAAATGAGCGGTGTTAGAGGTAATTCAGCGTCTTGTCTATCAGCTTCCAAAGTTTGTAACTCCTTGTCTGTGTATTCTGGCTCAAAACGGTATGGTTCTGGATTTTGGTTTGATACGAAGTAAAAATCCTCTGACAATTTCAAAGTCAGCCATGATCAACAGTCACATTCGTTACTAGCTACCTAGTCATGGTGGTTTTGTTGACGGAAGTAAAAACGGTGCTTAGGTGCTGCAAGCAAATTACTCTGCAGAAGTAGCAGTGCTTCGCCTTCTGAGAATAGTCCCCAGTATGTATACGTTTATAAGATGGCTGCGTCTCATGTAACCTTGTGTCACAAACTTGGCCTCTGTGGCTCCCGCCGATCGCCACCAGAGGGCTCCCTCACCTGAGTATTAACCTTTCCTGGACTGCATTTCCCATAACCCTGTACCTGGACTGATTACACACACCTGCCTCCTATTACCCAGACTATTTAAGCTCACGCGCACGCGCGCTGCGCGCGCACACACACTCTTTGCAAAGTCTTGTTTTGCCCTGGCTGACACTACTGAGCGGTTTCCCTTGTTTTCTCTATTCCTGTGTATGACCTCGGACTGTTTAGTATCCTTGAGTTTGTTTGCTGCCTGCCCTGTGATTCACCTGTCTGTTTGCTGGATTCCTCTGCCTTGTCTGCCACCTGCCCTGATCCCTTGCCTGTTCCTGATTATGAGACTGCTTTGCCTTGGACACTGTTGTTGCTGGTGTTTGACCCCTGCCTGTACTACTACTATTGTTTACAATAAAGCTGCTTATTGATCGTATAGAGTCTGCCGCCTCGTTACACCTTGTGATTTGTACATGCTGTGACTATACACATCACAACATGTAAATAGGAAAATGTTGGTGTTATTTTGTCACTTTTTGAGCAGTAGGCTAGATGGAGCAGTTTACCTCCAGTCTTTGTGCTAAGCTAGGCTAGCGGTAACGAGCCTCTTCTCCAGCCATTGTGCGTACATCTGCTGTACACTTGTTATTGCGGTGCATTGTGGGATTGAATGAGTGCACTCAATAGCATCCGCTATGGTTTCAGACACCTCTACAAATGGCTGTTCCCTCAAATAGTGCCCTATTTAAGGGTATGGGGGTGATTTCGGACACAGCCTTCTGTTTTTAGTTTATTACTGTGGCAGAATTACAGCGCCACATACTAGTCTGGCATGTATACTACAGCATTTTGAGTTTTCAGTAGTTTCATATGTACACAGATATTTCTTGAGACAAGGGGGATAAAGATTGGATAGGGAAAGCTCTGGGTTTGTGTGGATGTGGCCTAAATCAGTCACATTTTTTTTTACAATGAATAAAGTCATAAAATGCATCACTAATTACTCAAGTGTTACCTAGTCACTATGCAGGAACTATAATCAATAGTGGCCCATTATTATTAAGTGAAAATGTTTAAAATAATGGTCCAGATCACTAGTAGTCCTTGAAGAGTGACTAGGTACTTGAGTAATTACTTTATTCGAGTAAAGAAGGATAATCTTCAAGAACTACTAGTGATATGACTATTATTTTAAAGTGAAAAACTTCTTTTTCACTTTAAAATAATGGTCCAGGTTGCTAGTAGTTACTGCATAGAGGTAACACTTGAGTAATTAGTGATGCATTTTATGACTACGTTGTTTTAAGTTCTGTTGTCTCCTTGTCATGATTTGACCTGGTTTCCTTTGTTCTCTCATTCTGTTAATTATCTCAGTAGTTCTCCTTGTTATTTAAGCCCTGTGTTTCCTGAGTTCATTGTTCGGTGTCGTCAATATCAAATGGTTCTGATATTCATGAGGGTTCCTGTGATTTTTGGATTAAAGAACACTTGTATTATATTCCCTGCATCATGTGCTTTATTCTTACAGACAGTACAGTACGTGACAACACTTTTCCTCCTTGTGTTAAATAAAAGAACAAAAGATTTAGAATTTTGAAGAATCATAACTGAATTTTTCATGTACTTAAAGATTTACGCACCAAAACGAGACAATATACAAGTGTGGTGTAAACGACGTTCCTAAATGAAATTATATAATCACTTTCAAATAAATGACAAAATTACTGGCTGATAGAAAATTTGTAAACTAAATTTTATTGTGCATGAGTTGCATATCCCTTGTATATCACATCTCAAGCATGCTCTTCACTAATAATGTTCCTTGGTAACCTACACAAACTTTTGATCAAATTGTTGGTTGTGATGGAAGTGACAACACTGATTGTCTGATGGCACCACTAGTCCTAATGCAGCATTCAAATTAAAGTCAGAGGTGGGAATATTCCATGTGAAATGTCCCACTTCCTACTTCCCACCTGCGTTCCAGGCAGTCACACCACAAGGTGGGGCCATTTCATTTTCTGCCAATTATTGCAAAAGCATAAATAAGCAAAGTTCAAATTGTCACAAAAGTAGGTAATTTGTTATCCAAAATGTTTCAACTCTCTAATGTCAAATATAATAACTTCCAGTATGGTAATAGTTTTCAAATTCCTGTGTTTTTATAGTCCACATAAACTGAGTAGCACAATCCTACAAAACCGCAGTCCTAGGAACCTTTTACTTTTCAATTCTGTATTTGTATTAATTTTCAGGAATAATTTACTGAATGATTTTAATTATTCAAATTTAAGTGATGATATTCTCCTGACCAACACATAGCCCTAAACAACCACTGGTAACCATCTTTTTAACCTATTGGATTTACATTTCACAGCATTTTGAAAACATCACAGCTCTAGTATATTGAAATAATTATGTTGCTTGCAAAATGTGGTGTTTTTTTTTTTTTTTTTTTTTTTTTAAGAATACACAGCTACATCTCAACAGCCATCGATGGAGAAAGATTTTGCCAGCAGAGTTTGTAGTTACAACATCTAAAGCACCATTTACACCAAGAACAACTATAAATAAACAAACTATAACAAATTAAATGTTATATAACATGTATAGCATCCACACCAATGGACAATAACTTTCTGTTTGTCATAAATGCATGCTGCATTTGTCACCTGCAGTTTTAATGCCCTAGTGAAAAATAAATGTGTTTGGATCTGTTACTCTCCAAGCCCTCATCATGTAAAGACCAATCAAATCTACTCTGTGCGACTCCACTCGAGCAAGGACACCGACAAGGCACTTGAGTATAGCTTTCCTTTCACTTTAACTCCTTTTGTGTTCAGTTTGTTTTCATCTTCTTTTTTTTTTTCCCTGACCCGTATTCACCATGTGCTTTCAAATCTCTACTATTACTACTACCACCCGTAAATCACGCTCCATGTATTCAAGGCGCCGTAATCCTAATAATCTGCTTATGGTACTGATTTCCTCTGCCACTTTACTGTCCATTCCAATTGGTCTCTGGAATTGCCAGTCTGCTGTAAACAAAGCAGACTTTATTTCATCTATCTCCGCTCATTCAAATCTCAGTCTCATGGCCCTATCTGAGACCTGGATCAAACCAGAGGACACGGCTACTCCTGCGGCCCTCTCAACTAATCTCAACTTTTTCTCACACCCCTCGCCCGATTAGGAGGGGTGGAGGTACTGGTTTGCTCATCTCAAATGATTGGAAATTTGAGTCCATACCATCTCTATCTGGAAACAGTTAATTTGAATCACATTCAATCACTATCACTCACCCTGCTAAAATCCATGTTGTAGTCGCCCGCCAGGTCAACTGGGTAACTTCTTGGAGGAGTTGGATATGTTACTCTCCAACTTTCCTGAAGATGGCACTCCCCGGTACTACTCGGTGACTTCATCCACCTTGAGAAACATCAGGCTGCAGGTTCCACTTCTCTACTCTCCTCATTTGACCTTAAGCGAGTGTCTACTACGGCTACTCACAAATCAGGTAATCATTTGGACCTTATCTACATATGCTACTGCTCCACAGACAACACTTTAGTTACTCAACACACAACACACACTAATCCACGAATCACCTTTCGGCGTAATCTACTTTCGCTCTCCCCCTCTCGCCTATCCACTATGGTTTCATCCTCACTTCCTCCACTCTCTCAGTTCTCAGCACTAGACACTAACAGTCCTACTGACACTCTTTGCTCCACTCTAACATCTTGCTTAGACAGCTTTTGCCCCCTTTCATCCACACATCTCAAAAACCAACACACACATGCTCCCTTCCTTCTCTATGCGCTCTGAAGCAGAAGTCTCCCAACTCATCCTTTCCAACCATCCCACTACCTGTCTGCTTGATCCTATCCCCACTCACCTGCTTTAGGCCATTTCTCCTTCAATTACTCCTGCACTCACTCACACTGTCAATACCTGTCTTCACACCGGGACCTTTCCCACAGCATTTAAGCTGGCTCGGGTAACCCCACTGTTTAAGAAACTCTCTCTGAATCCAGCACTTATAGAAAACTACAGACCGGTATCCCTTCTTGTTTTTATTGCAAAAACACTCGAGCGAGTTGTTCAACCAACTCTCTATGTTTCTTGATCAGAACAACCTCCTGGACAACAACCAATCCGGCTTCAAAAGCGGCCACTCAACTGAGACTGCCCTGCTCTCGGTTACTGAAGCACTGAGACAGGCAAGGGCAGCTTCCAAATCCACAGTACTCATCCTACTGGATTTGTCTGCAGCTTTTGACACAATGAGTGAAGATCTTGTGAAGATCAGAATCAGAATCAGAATCAGAAAGAGCTTTATTGCCAAGTGTGCTTGCACACACAAGGAATTTGTCTTGGTGCTGAAGCTTCCAGTGCACATATACAATACAACACATGAACACAAATATACAAATATGAAAAATAGTATAAAATAAAAGTGTGTGTATATATATATATATATATATATATATATATATATATATATATGGTCACAGTTACATTTAAGAATATATTGTACTAGTTTAGAATATATTGCACTTAACAGTCAAAGTATTGCACTTAAAGGCGGCTGGGGGTTGGGGGGGGTATTCAACTGTTCAAGAGGGAAATGGCCTGTGGGAAGAAACTGTTCCTGTGCCTAGATGTTCTAGTGGCCAGTGATCGGAGTCGCCGTCCTGACGGTAACAGTTCAAACAGGAAGTGTCCAGGGTGAGCGGAGTCTGTGATGATTTTACCTGCCCTCTTCCTCACTCTGGAAGAGTACAGGTCCTGGAGGGCTGGCAGGGGGGCACCAATAATCCTCTCTGCAGTCCAGATTGTACGATGTAGTCTCCTGATGTCAGATTTGGTAGCTGAACCAAACCAGACAGTGATGGATGTGCACAAAACAGACTTAATGACAACCGAGTAGAACTGGATCAGCAGCTCCTGTGGGAGGTTGAACTTCCTCAGCTGACGAAGGAAGTACAGTCTCTGCTGGGCCTTTTTTACAATGGAGTCAATGTGATTGACCCACTTCAGGTCCAGATGGTGGTGCCCAGGAACCTGAATGACTCCACTGCTGCCACTGTGCTGTTCATGATGGTGAGTGGGGGCAGAGCAGGGCTGTTCCTCCTGAAGTCCACTATCATCTCCACCGTTTTGAGCGTGTTGAGCTCAAGGTTGTTATAACTGCACCAGACAGCCAGCCGTTCAACCTCCAGTCTGTAAGCATACTCATCACCGTTTTGGATGAGGCCGATGACGGTGGTGTCGTCTGCAAATTTCAGGAGCTTCACAGAAGGGTCTTTAGAAGTCCAATCATTGGTGTACAGGGAGAAGAGCAGTGGGGAGAGAACACACCCTTGGGGGGCGCCAGTGCTGGTAGTGAGAGTCCTGGATGTGAGTTTCCCCAGTCTCACTCGCTGCTGCCGGTCTGTCAGGAAGCTGGTGATCCACTGACAGATTGAGGATGGCATGGAGAGCTGGGTCAGTTTAGCTGTAAGAAGATCAGGCATGATGGTATTGAAGGCCGAACTGAAGTCCACAAATAAGATCCTTGCATAAGTCCCAGGTCTGTCGAGATGTTGCAGGATATAATGCAGTCCCATGTTGACTGCATCATCCACAGACCTGTTTGCTCTGTAGGCAAATTGAAGAGGATCCAGAAAGGGTCCAGTGATGTCCTTCAGGTGGGCCAGAACCAGTCTTTCAAATGACTTCATGACCACAGATGTGAGAGCGACAGGTCTGTAGTCATTAAGTCCAGTGATTTCCAATAAGTCACTGAGCATGTCATGCAGAACAGCAATGATGGATTTCTCTGTGTGAGCCCCATCTCATCAGGTAAGGGCTCCGGAGGCTCACAAGGGGGACTGGAAGGGGGCAGAGGCCATGGCGCTTTGGTAGGGACTCCTCTTCGTTGATCTCCAACGTGGCATCGGAAGTGACTGACTGAATGGGAACATCTCAGTTACGCATGTAACCCTCGCTCCCTGAAGGAGGAAAGGGAGACTCCACGTTCCGTCGCCCAATGTCTTCTGTACCCTGCTGGGGTGCCAGTTCACCTATTTGGTTCCTCAGCAAAAAACTGATTTGATGCAAGCACCTATGCCTCATTTATACCCACGCTGCATGGCATGAGCAGCTAGTGCAATCATTGCATGCTTTGTATAGGGATAGATCAGGAGAGTAAATGTTGAAATCAAAATAGTTTGATGTGTTTTTGCTTTTTAGTAAAGGAAAATACCTGTTAACATTTGATGTTCAGTTATACTTGACATTTTAAAAGTTTGTCTCTTTTTTTTTTTTTTTTTTTTTTTTTTTTTTTTGAGGTTACCGTTATCATGAAGCGTAGCCCTTGTGGTTAGGTCGTGGGTGGCTATATGGAAAGTAAATGTATGTTGTTCTCAATGAGCTGAAACTTTATCATTACTTGCATGCTACAAGTGTTACACCTTAGCATGTGAACAAGTGTTGTTAGCTATTAGTTTTTATAGAAAAATAAAATCATTTAGCTTTGATGGCCAGCACATAATTTTCATAGTCTACATACGGTCATCAGTTCCACCCCTCTAGCGTGTTGCTATTTTGAGGCAACTGAAAGCTGAAATTTACCAGAATTTAGCTTGACTTTAGACCAGGTTTCATTTGGTCAATAGTCGTTTTCAGTTGCCCGCACGTTTTCGCAATTTTTTTTTTTGTTTATTTAAAGGGTGCACAATGTGCGTACACTCTACTTAAGCTCTATAACAGGTCTTTCCATTTTTCTTAAAAACGCAGAAAACGCATGGCAACTCTGCTCAAGGGCACCAGTCTGAATAGCAACAGCACTAGTTGGATCAACAAGAGTGAATTATGTTCAGGAAACATTCAAAGAATACGTCAAATGAAACTGGTGTGCTCTCATTTAATTTTTTGCAAGTATACTTTAAATATCTTGCATTTAAAGACTTTTACACCAATTTACACCAATCATACTATCCTTACTAATAGTGATATTAAAACACATTTTAGGCTTAAAGTTAAGACATGTGCATTGTAAAAAAGAAGTATTCCAAATAATGTTTAATTGTAATATTTATATCAGTAAGTCTCAAGCCAGATGTCAATAAATATGTTAATGGTTTTGTAGTATATTTGTAGTATGAAATATATTATAAATTATAAATATATTTCACTAGGGTGCTCAAGCTCTTTAAAGCCATATGGATTCTGCTTGGATGTTAATGTTTTATTATTCAGCTGGAAAAATCCAATCATATTGTTCCTCTGTGTCATTATCGTTATAGCTGTATGTGGGTTTCCTTACTATACAATTAGAATGATTATTACAACTTTATAGTTATTCTGAGACATCCTGAAGTTCATGTTCAACTTTTATAATTTGCAATAAAAACATCTATTTAAATTCAATGAGAAAATACAAAATTGAGGCATTTTTACAAGTGGTCTCTGACTCCTTTGTAACACATATGCACTTTTCTTTGTAATACAAAATTGTCTTGCAGAAAACGTATATATTTATTTATTATTGGGTTGCTCATTCATGACACTCGTGTCACAACACTGGTTTACTACATGACATGGCGAACAATATGGAAAAAGAGATGTGACATTCCTTGGTGTGGAACAGGATACGAGACAGGATAAGATGCACAAAGGAGGGAGGTGGGCTTCCAGGGGTTATCCATGGGGTAGCTACTAGTCCATTAAACATCATTAAAAACCATTTACAGAAGCATGTGATGGATTATTCACCTGCATGAAATATTTCCGTACATGTGAAGACTGATTTTGTTTATTGACAGTAAGATTCTTCACATCATTCTACTGTTTAAAAGTTTTGCCTTCCTCTTCTCAGAAAAGCCATTATCAAAATCATTACCGCTTGCAAACAATATCACAGACCATGGAACTAGGACACGGTCTTAAAAATCAACATGAGTAATGTAATGATGAACAATTACATAATTTGTATAATATTGATATTCTTATAAATGATTCATATTACAAGACACAAATCAGTGTTTGTGTCCAAAAATAGGTAAAATTAACAAATGATTAGTATTATTGTTATTTTTGTCTATGCAGACACACACTGTTCCATATCCCTCTATAGCTTATGTAACACACATACAAAAATGTCCAGGACACATGTCACTCATTTCACACATTTCAAAAAAAAAGAGGATAAGAAACTATCTCTGCAAAAATAAAATTATGTATATTAAAATACATAATGTTCCCCTTTATTAGATATCTAGGTATGTACCAAGGTTATTATTACATTTTTAATTTAGTTTTTATTTTAATATTTCAGTTTAGTTTTAGTTAGTTTAATTAATGGTTTAGCTTTTATTTTGTGAACATATTTCTATTTAGTTTTTATACATTTAGTTTCAGTTTTAGTAATTATAGTTTAGCAGAGTTAACAGAACATTTCCAGTTAAAGACATTTAATTTCAGAGTTTAATGTTTGCACAGTGTACAGTTAACTCTTGTGCAATGTAAAATAATTGCAAAGTAAAATAGTAGTTTCCAAAAATGTTTTTTGACCAATAGTTTATTTACTATTTACTTAGTTTTTGTTGGATAAAAAATGCTTACTGTTTTATTGCCTCTAGTGTTAATTTATGTTGGAAACTGCAGTGATATGTACGTATTGGTACGTATTTTGCATTTTGCAAAAATTTTTTGCCACAGGTACATTTTTCCAATGAGACCAAGTTGCAGTTAACCTTGATATGACATCTTGAAGAGATCCCTCACCTAAAGGATTATTAGGAACACCTGTTCAATTTCTCATTAATGCAATTATCTAATCAACCAATCACATGGCAGTTGCTTCAATGCATTTAGGGGTGTGGTCCTGGTCAAGACAATCTCCTGAACTCCAAACTGAATGTCAGAATGGGAAAGAAAGGTGATTTAAGCAATTTTGAGCGTGGCATGGTTATTGGTGCCAGACGGGCCGGTCTGAGTATTTCACAATCTGCTCAGTTACTGGGATTTTCACGCACAACCATTTCTAGGGTTTACAAAGAATGGTGTAAAAAGGGAAAAACATCCAGTATGCGGCAGTCCTGTGGGCGAAAATGCCTTGTTGATGCTGGAGGTCAGAGGAGAATGGGCCGACTGATTCAAGCTGATAGAAGAGCCGCTTTGACTGAAATAACCACTCGTTACAACCGAGGTATGCAGCAAAGCATTTGTGAAGCCACAACACACACAACGTTGAGGCGGATGGGCTACAACAGCAGAAGACCCCACCGGGTACCACTCATCTCCACTACAAATAGGAAAAAGAGACTACAATTTGCACGAGCTCACCAAAATTGGACAGTTGAAGACTGGAAAAATGTTGCCTGGTCTAATTTGGCGTAAACAGAATGAGAACATGGATCCATCATGCCTTGTTACCACTGTGCAGGCTGGTGGTGATGGTGTAATGGTGCGGGGGATGTTTACTTGGCACACTTTAGGCCTCTTAGTGCCAACTGAACATCATTTAAATGCCACGGCTTACCTGAGCATTGTTTCTGACCATTCTCTGATGGCTACTTCCAGCAGGATAATGCACCATGTCACAAAGCTCGAATCATTTCAAATTGGTTTCTTGAACATGACAATGAGTTCACTGTACTAAAATGGCTCCCACAATCACCAGATCTCAACCCAATAGAGCATCTTTGGGATGTGGTGAAACGGGAGCTTCGTGCCCTGGATGTGCATCCCACAAATTTCCATCAACTGCAAGATGCTATCCTATCAATAGGATAGATAATCCTATCTTTCAGCACCTTGTTGAATCAATGCCACGTAGAATTAAGGCAGTTCTGAAGGCGAAAGGGGGTCAAACACAATATTAGTATGGTGTTCCTAATAATCCTTTAGGTGAGTGTATACTCATATTCATGTGATCTATTCAGACCAGACAGTTAGTTCTATTCTGAAAATGTACGTCTATACTTTGTGAGACATGCTTTTTTTTTTTTTTTTTTTTTTTTCTGCTGGTGTGGTATCTTGTCTATGTGTGGTATCTTGTTTATTATTAAGTTTCACATGCGATGGCTATCTTACCTGTTAATAAGGTACAGCTGTATGTGCATAAGGTCTAGACTTTGGCTCTTTCTGCTTCTTAGGCGACGAGACCACAATGCTTAGCTATGTTTGCATAATTAACACCAAGAGACCAAAGCTGATTCTTAGAAGATATTTCCTTATACCTTGAACCTATGTATAAATGCTCCTACATCTCTGGCACACTATTTTTGTGTGTGGTCCTGGTATTCCCTACGTTGCGCAGAAATGTCTCCACATGGATAATAATATGAATAATGTTTTGTAAAAGAAAAGACAGCCTGTCACCATCATGCACTGCTTTTCAGTTGTTTTTATATGTAAACATGCACTTGATGGACACATTTGGCTGTTGCTGTTGAAGTTTAACTTGTGTCTCATAACCTTGGTCAGATTTTCAGATATTCAACAGGTCAGTTTTACTGCCTCTAGTGTTCATTTATGTTGGAAACTGCAGTATGTACATATTGGTACGTATTTTGCATTTTGCAAAAAATGTTGCCAAAGGTACGTTTTTCCAATGAGACCAAGTTGCAGCTAACCTTGATATGTACCTTCATCAGTAAATAAATAAATACATTGTTAGGTGCAATGTACTTATAGTGTTGCAAATTAGCTTTTTTTTTTTTTTTGCTGAGGAGCCGAGTAGGTAGCCAGCACAGATCACTATATATTGAAAGCTAAATGTTAAAGGTTTAAGAAAGCACAAACTGTGCTTTTTGTTATGTTATCTAGTTTCTTAGTTTGTAGTTGCATTTCCTTTTCCTGTTTCCCCTTTGTGATTTCCTGATTGTTCTCAGGTGTCTTGTTAGCCCTTGTATTTACAGCCCTCTTGTTTCCTTTGCACCTTGTTGAGCTTTGTTTGAGTTTTAGCACTCTCGTTGAGTTTCTAGTATCATGGTTCAGGTTCATGGTTCAAGTGTCAAAGTTTGGTTCTGTTTTTTTTGAAAAAATATTTTGTGTCTGTCATTATCTGTAAAATAAACTACAAACCCGATTCCAAAAAAGTTGGGACACTGTACAAATTGTGAATAAAAACAGAATGCAATGATGTGGAAGTTTCAAATTTCAATATTTTATTCAGAATACAACATAGATGACATATCAAATGTTTAAACTGAGAAAATGTATAATTTTAAGGGAAAAATAAGTTGATTTTAAATTTCATGGCTTCAACACATCTCAAAAAAGTGTTGGGACAAGGCCATGTTTACCACTGTGTGGCATCCTCTTCTTTTTATAACAGCCTGCAAACGTCTGGGGACTGAGGAGACAAGTTGCTCAAGTTTAGGAATAGGAATGTTGTCCCATTCTTGTCTAATACAGGCTTCTAGTTGCTCAACTGTCTTAGGTCTTCTTTGTTGCATCTTCCTCTTTATGATGCACCAAATGTTTTCTATGTGTGAAAGATCTGGACTGCAGGCTGGCCATTTCAGTACCCGGATCCTCCTCCTTCCTACGCAGCCATGATGTTGTAATTGATGCATTATGTGGTCTGGCATTGTCATGTTGGAAAATGCAAGGTCTTCCCTGAAAGAGACAATGTCTGAATGGGAGCATATGTTGTTCTAGAAATATTAGCGATTTGTTGTTTCTTCCACCCCCTCCTCCACAGACTCGATGCTCACGCAGGTTGCCAGCATAAGGACACGCAACAAGAGCAATCGCAATTGACAATTAAAGCCACACTGTAAATTGATGAGTTGATTTATTTGCGTTTTAATAATCTCTCATTCATAGAGATTTTTAGATGGATGCGTAAGCTTTTTAGTTCGGGTATCTACGTAGAATCTGCAATCTCTGACCCAGTTTGTTTGCTGGCTTCCATGGCTGCTGCAATACTCCCGTGTTTTCCGCCAACTGGTAACCTGTGTTGCCGAAATACTATTGGGTAAAATGGCACCGTGCGTTATCGCACAGACCAAAACAAAAACAGACATTCCGACACGGAACGCACATTTCAAAGTAGAATAACTGGCTGTAGCATTGTTTTTCTGAGTGAATTTAGCATGTTTCCTAAATATCTGCAAACATATTGTGGTATTTTTATGCTTTAGTAAAGTGAAAAACTATGCAGCACCTTTAATGCATTATAATACATTCAAAATGCCTTATAAGCAACCTGTTGTATCATCTGAGGAATAATCATAACAACAGTTACAATACATTATAATACTTATTTGTGGTTATAACTATAAAGAGTACAATGCATTATAACACTAGCCTGATAAGCAAGACCCACATCACTTGATGATGTTGGGTCTGGGAACACACCGTTGGCAAGCCACATCTTCCTTTTTTTGCCGTTTATTTTATTTATTTATTTTTTTCTCAAAGAAAAGCTTAATTCCAAGTCTTTCAGAGTCGTGGCTAAAGGCGATTCGAAAGACTGCTGTTCGCCAGCTTCTTTGTTTTCAAGTAGCATGCGGAACCGTCACAACTCTGCCGTCATTATGTTAAGCCTGCCCACCGACTCTATACACGATTTGATTGGCCTGACTAGAGCCAATGGTATTTGGTATAAAAATTTGGTTTTTCAAACTCGTAAGCCAACGGAGAGTTGCTAGACACCCTGGCTGCAAATTATATTTGCTGCCGCTAGGGTGCGTCTATATTTCTAGGCTATTATAACACCAAATTGCATTTGCATACTTATCTGACCATTATCAGTTTGTAGCAGTAAATGAAGAGATGTTACACCAATCACAAGTTCAGTATGGAGTACAGCAAGGCTCAGTGCTAGGACCGTTGCTTTTCACCCTTTACATGCTACCACTGGGAGATATCATTAGGAAGCATGGCGTTAGTTTTCATTGTTATGCTGACGATACTTAGCTCTATATTTCTTCACTCCCTGACGAAACTTACCAATTCACAAGATTAACGGAATGCATAGCTGATAAAAAAAATTGGATGACTAGTAATTTCCTGCAACTCATGGGCATCACTAGGCCGTTTTTAGGGGGGCTTCAGCCCCCCAAAACTTGTGCCCAGCCCCTCTAAAAAATATGTGATTAACCTTTAAAACATATGAAACTGGCGGGAGGCTTCAGCTTCATCTAGTCTCTTATTCTGTGAATCAGTATGTTCTTCAATCTATAGCGGCGCCGAGCAGAGCGCACATCAGAAGCAGAGGTGTGTGCGTTCATCTGAGCCTCATTGGTCTGTCACCGTTTGTCAATGTCAAAATATTTGAGAAAACCAATTAAATCAGAGTAGGCGGGTTTTAGGTTTACACAGAAGCTGAGGCTGAGCGCGAATTTTAGCAACGCGACTCAACGTCAAGTGAGAGATATGTAAGTACCCTAAACTAAAGTGTTACCATTTTATTAATACCCTCAGCCCCCCTTAAATGCGCTGAGCCCCCCTTAAATAAAAATCCTAGAAACGCCCCTGCTGCAACTTAATTCAGAAAAAAAACTTAATTTTTAATTATTGGACAAAAAAACTCCACAAATAGTAACCTAGAATACTGTCTAACACTGGCTGTTCTGTCAAGTCTTCGTCATCAGTTAGGAACCTGGGTGTGCTCTTTGATACCAATCTTTCACTTGAAAGCCACATTTCTAGCATCTGTAAAACTGCGTTCTACCATCTTAAAAATATATCTAAATTATGGCACATGCTTTCAATGCAAAATGCTGAACAGTTAGTTCATGTGTTCATGACCTCAAGGCTAGATTATTGTAATGCTCTACTGGGTGGTTGCCCTGCTCGCTTAATAAACAAACTCCAGCTGGTCCAAAAGGCATCAGCTCGAGTTCTTACTAGAACCAGGAAGTATGACCATATTAGCCCGGTTCTGTCAACACTGCACTGGCTCCCTATTAAACATTGCATACATTTTAAAATCTTGCTAATTACTTACAAAGCACTAAATGGTTTAGCTCCCCAGTACTTGAGCGAGCTCTTAACGCATTACACTCCATCACATCTATTGCAGTCTCAAAATTCTGGCCAGGTGATAATCAACTGCAGGTGGTCGATCCTTTTCCTATTTAGCGCCTAAACTCTGGAACAGTCTTCCTAGCATTGTTCAGGAAGCAGACACACTCTGACAGTTTAAATCTAGACTAAAAACATTGCTTTACTATGGCATACACATAGAGCATTATCAATTTATATTATTTAAATCAGTTACATTATTGTTTTAGGCTGCATTAACTAGGTCAGCCGGAACCGGGAACACTTCCCATAACATCTGATGTACTCGTTACATCATAAAAAGAATGGCATCTACGCTAATGTTAGTCTCTCTGTTTATCCCGAGGTTTACTGCAGTCAGCCGGATCCGGGCCGTATCCAGATCAGATGGTGGACCTGTGCCTAGACATGACCAACACATCCCTGAAGTGTCTGCAGAGACCGTGTCAATTAGACTCCCCCTGAAATTGGGGGCATCCTCAATAAACCTGTCCCCTGTGTGATGACTCCGATCTTTCGAATATGCCTATATAATAATTGCCTCATCGACACGGCATCCTCAGTAAACCCATCTCCGGCTTGATGACTCCCATCTTTCGAATATTCCTATCTAATAATTGCCTAACAGACACTGCATGATGACCAGAGGAGAACTGGCACCCCGACTGAGCCTGGTTTCTCCCAAGGTTTATTTTTCTCCATCATGCCACTTGATGGAGTGTTTGGTTCCTTGCCACTGTCGCCTTTGGTTTGGCTTGCTCAGCGGGACACTAAATTTTCAACTATATATTAAAATAAATTTTCAACTAAATTACACATTATTAAATTATTCATGTCAGCTGAATCAAATTCTGTTGCATTATTTTCCTATTAACACTGTGAAGCTGCTTTGAAACAATCAGCATTGTAAAAAGCGCTATATAAATAAAGGTGACTTGACTTGACAAATGAAGCCATCATAAGGGTATTCTTAATGCATTGTAATGCATGCATGATGCCATAACCTTATACACAACATACACAACATATAGAGCGTGCATGGAAGATGTACAAAATGGATATAGGGCGCCACTGTGGCAACAGGACTTTTGAAAGAGAACCTAATTGTCATTGAATGTGAATACTGGCATGCCAGGAACCAGCCCTCACACATTCTTGGCCTCCTTATACATGACATACTTATATAACTTACATGTGTGTAAGTCATACCTCACAATATGGTTAACCAGACTGTAAAATAACACATTTCTGTGCACCCCAAACTGTATATAACTGTTTATGTTATGTATTTAAATGTATCGTTGCTTGTCATTTTCAGGACAAGAACAAAATTAACAAATAAGACGGACATAAATAAAAATAACAGTAACACTTTTAGATGTAGACAGTAACACTTTTAGATTTTACATGATTATTCATAAGATGATACAACACATTATAAGGTTGTTTATAAGGCATTATGCATGCATTATAATGTATTAAGAATACTCTTATGATGAGTTATAATTTCAGGCTTCATCTGGGGTTATAATGCATTGTACTCTTAAAAGTTATTACCACAAATTGGTAAGTATTATAATGTATTGTAACTGTTATGATTATTTATTAGAGGATACAACATATTATCAGTTTGTTTATAAGGCATTATGCATGTATTATAACACATTAAGAATACCCTTATTATGCATTATAAATATGGTAACACTTTACAATGAGGTTCATTGCTCAACATTAGCTAACTACATTAGTTAACATGAGCTAATAATGAACTGCACTTATAAAGCATTTATTTATCTTTGTTAATGTTAATTTCACCATTTACTAATACTTTATTAAAATCTTGTTAAAATTAGTTAATGCACTGTGAACTAACATGAACAAACCATGAATAATCGGCTGCGGCCCGGAGGCTTGCTCCAAACTTCATTTCGTTATACTGTACTTGTACATGTGTAATGACAAATAAACTTCAACTTCAACTTCAACTTCATGAACAGCTGTATTTTTATTAACTAACATTAACCAATAAAGTAACAAATATACTGATGGTTAGTTTAGAAAGTTAGTTAGTTTAGTTATCATAGAAAGTGTTACCAAAAACCTCAACTGAGCTTCTTTAGTAATTTAAAGAAACACATGAACTCTTATATTTCAGATTAAACATGCTGAAGTTTAATTACAAAAAAACAATATCATAGTGTACACATAATACAATACAAAGAGGAAAAAAAAAGAAAAAAGTTCACAAAAACAAAATGTGAATCTAAATTTTGAAAGCTTATATGTGAGATTTTTGAAAATAGTAAAAACTGTATAATTTTCTGAGGTACATAGTTTCACTAAATAAGAGTAAAAACAATGATAAACTCTAATTAGTCAATACAAAATGCCAACTGTCCTTTTGAGCAACTACATAAATGCTTTTACATTTGCAACTCCATATACTGCCATATAGTACATTTAAAATGAATGCTATTTCATTTTAAATTCACTGTAGAAAAGAAAATATATATTTACAGATATTTTGTGGTCTCGAAGAATATCATACACTAAATATGCAGAGTACTGTATCACTTTGATGACATCTCTACAGCAGGGACATCATCAGTTCCATTGACCTCATAGTCTGTGGCGGGGCCGGAGACCAGCACTCTCACGCGGTCAGGGAAGTCATCCAGCTTAGGGTAGAGCAGGAAGTCATAGACCAGTGCTGCAGCCACACCTCCACACATAGGGCCTACCCAATAGACCTGAAACAGTATAGAAATCATTGCAATCATTGCCTAGGAACAATATAAAAAAATATTAATATATTTGTGTTTATGGAGGGACCTCTTATGGTAACATATAAACAACATTTGAGGGTGTTTACCAGTGATAAGATGCTAAGCCTTTCTGAGTTGTTGTTAATGCAAGAGCTTGGTATTCAGGAATATTCAGGGATGTCAAAAATCGAATTCAATCTCAGTCTTTATGATATTCTGCTCCTCAACTATGACTCAAGTCATACTCAAATGCAAGTATGCAGCATGTAATCATATTTTCCTAATAGCAAATCTCTTTTCTACAAATTTTGAGGTCCGTACCAAATGTACTCAAAGAGTTAGTCATCATTTACTCACTCTCATATCATTCCAAACCTGTAAGAGTTTCGTTCATCTTCGGAACCCAAATTAAGATATTTTAATAAAATCTGAGAGATTTCTGTCCCTCCATTGGCAGTCTAAGCAACTACCACTTTGATGCTTCAAAAGTTAATAAAGAGATCGTAAAATTAATCCAAATGAATCGAGTAGTTTAGTCCAAATTTCTCTTCAGAAAATATTTATATGGATTAGTTTTACGATCTCTTTATGAACTTTTGAAGCATCAAAGTGTCAGTTTTGTAGCTGTCTATGGAGGGACAGAAATCTCTCAGATTTTATCAAAAAGATCTTCATTTGTGTTCTGAAGATGAACAAAAGTCTTATGGGTTTGGAACAACCTGAGGGTGAGTAAATTATGACAGAATTATCATTTTTAGGTGAACTATCCCTTTAAGGTAAGCGGTTTGTTCATATCACTAACCCTAGTAAGCACATACACATGTGTTTCCATGGCTGAGATCTAACATTAAATTGCGAACCTATTGTTTATTTTGTATATAAAGCTTTGGACTTCACTCGTGCCATAATATTCACGTAATTAACAGCATTCACATTCAAAAAAATGTGTTTTGGCTGACCACCGCCGGTGCTACTCAGCCACCGCGATGGTGCGGTTGTCACGTTTACCGGCACAGACTCTGCACATTCCTACACTTAAAAAATGCAATTCAATGTGGAATTAATCCAAGTATTCAGAATACGTTACTCAGATTGAGTAATGTAATGGAATACGTTACAAATTAAATTTTTGTGCATGTATTCTGTATTCTGTAACGAAATACGTTTCGAAAGTATCCTTCCCAACACTGTCAATATCGTATGGCAGGTGAGCAAACTCTCTACATCTGAGGTAAAATACATCTACCGGATGGAAACATGCACATTAAATAGTCGTCATGTGCTATCTGTGACCCTAAGTACACTAAGAAACCTTTAGCAAACAATACACAAATGTGAGTTAACTAAGTTAACTTTAGATTATTCTTGACTAGGCATTCATCTAAAACAATATCATTGTTACTCATTAACTATAAAAGTTCAACATTAGCTGATTCTGTCTTCTGATAAGATCCTGGAAAAATTAACATCTGCATTCTCTAGATATGTTCAGATAGCATGTATTAATAATAGGGTGAAAAAAGAAAAGTCATTTTACCCAGTGGTTGGTAAAATCTCTTAGAATTACTGCCGGGCCAAAGGATCGAGCTGGATTGATTCCACATCCCGTGAAACTGATCTACACAAAGAAAAACAAAAGAGGATGGTGACAATGTTGGGGGTCATGGGTGATTGAGCAGGAGAAATAAGCTGCCCAAAATGTTTGAATTGATTAGGCTATTTTCTTTTTATATTTCCTAAAGCAGAAACTGATTTACATAGTTAAGCATTGCTCTGTTTGTGTCATGTTGCATCATATATTCATATGGTAACCCTGGCAGTATTTACAACAGTTACAGGAATGCTCATGCAAAGAAGAAATAGCAGTAGATGTCTGAATGCTGATTACTCACGGCTGTCAAATGGCCCAGGCAAACGCTGAGGCCAATGGCCAGAGGGGCGGAGCCTGACACATCCCGCCTTCTTTTGTCTGTAGTTGCTAAGACACATAACACTAGCTGGAAGGTAGCGAGGAGTTCAATACCAACACCTTGACCAGCAGAAATATCACTGTGGATCTGTTAGAGAAAAAAAAAAAAAAAAAAAAAAAAAAATATATATATATATATATATATATATATATATATATATATATATATATATATATATATATATATATATATAACATTTAGTATATTTATGTAGTAAAACTTCAGTATTTCTAATCATTTATTTGAATGCATGGTCATCACAATTATATTAAAAACACTTAAAGCAGAAGAAACACTTATTTTATCATTATACACTGAGGTATAAGCAAGAGGTAATTAAGTAAGAAGTAGTTTTTTAGGTCAGAGGACAGCTCTTTAATGTCATTCATCAATAACAGCATGACATGGCAGCCAGCAGCTTTGGCAAAGCAAATAAGTGCATTACGCCTTCTTGAAATGTTAAGAAAGCATAATCACTGGAAAGAAGGCTGCCTCTGAACACGCATGATAAGTTTATCATCAGCCCTTGCCTGCCCACACGCCCATTCATAGTGACTGATTCTGACGTACTGGCTTTCTCTCAGTACTCTGTTTACTAACATTTTAATATATACACTCTCCGAAAAAAAGGTACAAAAGTTGTCTCTGGGATGGTACCCTTCAATGGGACGTATTAGAACCTAAATGGTACATATTAGAACCTTTTCAAAGGGTACCATCCCAGTGACAACTTTTGTACTTTTTTATGAGTGTACTGTAATTTAAACAAGAGTAACGTTCTTTCAGTATACTAAAAAAAGGGATGAAAGTGTGTTATTTGAACCTTAAAATGACTTCTGTTGGTTTAAGCCATTATATTTAGAATGATTTGCTCATGATATTGACATGAATTTTGATTTTACATATCTTTAACAGTGCAGCAAAATTCTAAATGTGTCCTTCTTTCCTTGTAACTATTTATTAATTCATGAAATTAAAAAAAAATTTACAAATCACCTATTTAGACTTCTTGGCTTACTCCAGAAAAGACAATTGTTCACAGATGTAAGTAAACTGAATTGGAAATAAGAGGCTCAGTACAGGTGACTTAGCAGAGATAACAAGGAGAAGCTCACTCACCATATTCAGCCCAAGGGCTTCCCCTTTCGTGACGCCATACACGATGCCACTTGCCACCGCTGCACCAAACATCTGGGCCACGATATACATCACAGCCTTCAGCAAGCTGATCTGACAGCTGGCCAGCAAGCCCAGCGTTACAGCTGGATTCAGATGAGCTCCGCTGATGTGACCGAGGCTTTGGGCGAGGGTGGCAATGGACAACCCAAATGCAAGTGCCACCTTGACCTCCTGATCTGGTTTGTCATTGTTGGAGTTTCCAACTGCAGCTGTAATGCTCAGGAAGATGAAGAGGGTCATACCGACCAGCTCGGCCAAAACAGCCCTCCAGAACGCCTTGCTCTTCAGTTCCTTCATGACTGGCAGCTCTGGGCACTCTCGGCTGTGTGAGTGAGAGGATTTCTGTGGGCACTAAGTAAGTTTCTCTGCCAAAGGAGAGTATTTATAGGGCAGGACCTGCTAATGAGACAGGAGGCGGGTTTAAGCTTCGGGAGAAGAAAGAGTGAGTGAGAGAGAAGAAAAAAAGCAGGCGAAAATAATGAGACATCTTTAGATTTCTACCCCCTTCTTAACTCTCATTTTATTCACACTTCACGTATCTCAGAGAAGTGCATGATCTGACCTTATTTAAACACCAATTTCCATTTGTTTTGAGCACTTTATAGGCAGCTAAACTTTTATTCCATTCCAACTGACACTATCAGTCAAACGTTTAGAAAACTTTGTTACTTTATTTATTTATTTTACATAGAATAGTAGTTCTATATCAGTCATATCAATCATTATATCATAAAATTCTTTTCAACTAAAATGTGCATTTTGCCGTGATTACAGGTCTGCACACTGAATTTTCAAGACCATGAGAAATAAAATAATTTTAATAAAATAAAGGTGTCATTCAGGTGTGACCACACTTTTGGCTGGGCAGTTTTTACTAGTCAAACAGAAAAATAAATACTGTATGGTATTTTCAGTAGTGTGCTGGGTTTTGTGTTTTATGTGTTTCCATGATGATTTTATACTGTACAAACTGCATATTCTGCCCACTAACACTAAACCCATCACAGAAAACTTTCTGCATTTTTTCATTTTCAAAAAAAAAAAAAAAAAAAAAACATTAGTATGATTTATTAGCTTTTTTCCCCTCATGGGGACCAACAATTTCCCTCATTACCACAAATACAAAGATTTCAGATATTGCCATCTTTGTCCCCATAACATAGGGTTTACTAGGACCACACACACACATGCAACATTTACCTCTCTATAGTATAGGCCAAAAAATTATTTGGACTCTTAAGCCACAGATTCAAGACCTTTTCTCTGAACTAACAATTACAATGGATGAATCAAGTGTTTGTAAGAAAAATACCAATATTTAAAAATGTTTAAACTGTAGAATATCGCTTCCGACCAACAGTCATCTGTGTGTGCATGTGAGGGTTGAGTTCACGCTTGACATAACTTGAAGTGTGATGTGAGCGCGCTGAGAAACTCGAGTCACGCAGATGTCAGATGCCATCCATCCATCCATTATCTTCCGCTTATCCGGGGCCAGGTTACGGGGGCAACAGTCTAAGCAGAGATGCCCAGACTTCCCTCTCCCTAGCCACTTCCTCCAGCTCTTCCGGGGGAACCCTGTGGCATTCCCAGGCCAGCCAGGAGACATAATCCCTCCTCCCTGGGCGAGGCGTCCAGGAGGCATCTGAAATAGATGCCCAAGCCACCTCAACTGGCTGCTCTCGAATTGGAGGAGCAACGGCTCTACTCTGAGCTCCTCCCGAGTAACCAAGCTTCTCACCCTATCTCTAAGGGAGCACCCAGCCACCCTGCGGAGAAAGCTCATTTTGGCCGCTTGTATCCGGGATCTTGTCCTTTCAGTCATGACCCACAGCTCATGACCATAGGTGAGAGTAGGAACATAGATTGACCGGTAAATCGAGAGCTTCGCCTTACAGCTCAGCTCCTTCTTCACCACGACAGACCGGTACATCGACCACATTACTGCAGAAGCTGCACCGATCCGTCTGTCAATCTCCCGTTCCATCCTTCCCTCACTCGTGAACAAGACCCCAAGATACCTGAACTCCTCCACCTGAGGCATAAACTCTCCACCAACCTGAAGTGGGCAAGCCACCCTTTTCCGACTGAGAACCATGGCCTCGGATTTGGAGGTGCTGATTCTCATCCCAGCCGCTTCACACTTGGCTGCAAACCGTCCCAGTGCACGCTGAAGGTCCTGGTCTGAGGAGGCCAACACGGCAACGTCATCCGTAAAAAGCAGCGACGAAATCACGTGGTCCACAAACCGGACACTCTCTGGCCCTTGGCTGCGCCTAGTAATCCAACATGCACCAGGAACAAGTCTGACTTGCTCCTGGCAATGCAGACCATGCTCTTGCTCCGGTCGTACAGGGACCAAACAGCCCTAAGCAAGGGGCCCCCGGACCCCGTACTCCCAGAGCACCCTCCACAGGACACCACAAGGGACACAGTCAAATGCCTTCTCCAAATCCACAAAACACATGTGGATTGGTTGGGCAAACTCGCATGAACCCTCCAGCAACCTAGAAAGGGTATAGAGCTGGTCCAGTGTTCCACGACCGGGACGAAAACCACACTGTTCCTCCTGAATTCGAGGTTCCACTATTGGCCGAATTCTCCTCTCCAGTACCCTGGCATAGACTTTCCCGGGGAGGCTGAGAAGTGTGATCCCCTGTAGTTGGAACACACTCTCCGGTCCCCCTTCTTGAAAAGAGGGACCACCACCCCGGTCTGCCAGTCCAGAGGCACTGTCCCCAACCGCCACATGATGTTGCAGTGGCGTGTCAGCCAAGACAGCCCCACAACATCCAGAGACTTGAGGTACACCACCCCCGGTGCCTTGCCACTGAGGAGCTTTTTAACTACCTCGATGACTTCAGCCCGGGTGATGGACGAATCCACCTCTGGGCCCTCAGCTACTGCTTCCTCAATGGAAGACATGTTGGTGGGATTGAGGAGATCCTCGAAGTATTCCTTCCACTGTCCGACGATATCCCCAGTTGAGGTCAACAGCTGCCCATCTCCACTGTAAACAGTGTTGGTAGGGCACTGCTTCCCCCTCCTGAGGCGACAAACGGTTTGCCAGAATCTCTTCAAGGCCAACCGATAGTCTTTCTCTTGACAGCATCCCTTACTTCTGGTGTCCACCACCGGGTTCGGGGATTTCCGCTTTGACAGGCTACGAGCAGCCACGGCGACAATGGAGGTGAAGAACATGTTCCACTCGGACTCAATATTTCCAGACTGCCTCCGGATCCGGTCGAAGCTCTGTTGGAGGTGGGAGTTGAAGATCTCTCTGACAGGGGGCTCGGCCAAACGTTCCCAACAGACCCTCACGGTACGTTTGGGTCTCCCGAGTCTGTTTAGCTTCCTCCCCCGCAATCGGATCCAACTCACCACCAGGTGGTGATCAGTTGTCAGCTCCACCCCTTTCTTCACCCGAGTGTCCAAGACATACGGCTGGAGGTCAGATTAGATGACCACAAAGTCGATCATCAACCTCCGGTCTAGGGTGTCCTGGTGCCATGTGCACTGATGGACACCCTTATGCTTGAACATGGTGTTTGTTATGGACAAGCCGTGGCTAGCACAGAAATCCAATAACAATAACAGAACACTGCTCGGGTTCAGATCAGGGGGGACGTTCCTCCCAATCACGCCCCTCCAGGTGTCACTGTCACTGCCCACGTGTGCATTGAAGTCCCCCAGTAGAACGATGGAGTCTCCAGTTGGAGCACTTTCCAACACCCCTCCCAGAGACCCCATGAGGGCTGGGGTTATGCCTCAGGGTCGCTCGTACGACAGTGAAAGACCTATCTCCTACCCGAAGGCACGGGGAAGCGACCCCCTCATTCACCGGGTTGAACTCCAACACATGGCGGCTGAGCTAGGGGGCTATAAGCAAACCCACTCCAGCCCGCCGCCTCTCACCATGGGCAACTCCAGAGTGGTAGAAAGTCCAGAGTGGAGGTGAGCCTGACTATCTCTAGCCGGTACCTCTCAACCTCCCGCACAAGCTCAGGCTCCTTCCCTGCCAGCGAGGTGACATTCCACGTCCCTAAAGCCAGTTTCCGTGTCCAGAGATCGGGTCGCCAGGGGCCTAGTCTTCGACTGTCGCCCGATCCACTACGCACCGGCCCCATATGATCCCTCCTGCAGGTATTGAGCCCACTGGAGGGTGGCCCCACTTCGCTCATTCGGGCTGAGCCCGGCCGGGCCCCATGGGGGTAGGCCCGGCCACCAGGTGCTCGCATACGAGCTCCAACCCTGGGCCTGGCTCCAGGGTGGGTCCCCGGCTGCGCCATGCTGGGCGATGTCTCGGTCCTGGTTTTAATTTTACTCATATTGGGTTTGTGAACTGCTCTTAGTCTGGCCCGTCACCAACAACCATGAGGCCTGTCGGATGCAATCAGTTTTTATTTATTTATTTTTTATTAATGCTCATAACAGTATACAAACAATAACATAATATATCAAGTCAAAGTCAGCTTTATTGTCAATTCTGCCATACGTACAGTACATACATACAGAGAATTGAAATTCTATGACTCTCAGACCCTAGGTGCCTAACAACAACAAAACAATAACAATAACAACAAAAGTTTAACAGTAACAACAACAGAAGAAAGATTAAAAAAAAGATGGATAAAGTGAATTATAGAGGTAAAGTGGCGATGGCAAATAGTGCAAACAATAGTAACAATAGTGCAATTTCAGATTTAAGTCAGTGCAGGTATAAAATCAAATTATAAGAGTGTGTGCAAAAAAAGAGTCTGTAAGAGGGGAGACCAATTCCTCAGAGAGACAATATAATGAGGTAGATGAAGGGAGGAGAACTGGGGGGGGGGGATTCCCAGATCAGGTACATGGGGCAGAAGAGGGGAGAGTCGGCAGAGTCGGGAGGGAGTTCAATGCCCTGACAGCTTGGGGAATGAAGCTGTCCTTCAGTCTGCTGGTCCTTGCTTGGAGACTGCGTAGCCTCCTCCCTGATGGCAGCAGACTGAAGAGGCTGTGCGATGGGTGGGTGAGGTCTCTCGCAATGATGAGGGCTTTGCGGGAGAGGCGGGAGTTATAAATGTCCTGGAGGGGTGGGAGAGAGACACCAACGATCTTCTCAGCTGCTCTCACTATGCGCTGAAGTGCTTTACTGCAGGATGCGTTGCAGGCGCCGTACCACACAGTGATGCAGCTGGTCAGAATGCTCTCTGGTGCCTCTGTAGAAGGTGCGCATGATGGGGGCTGGGGCTCCGGCTCTTCTCAGCTTGCGGAGAAAGTAGAGTCGCTGCTGTGCTTTCTTGGTCAGTGCTGTGGTGTTGGCGGTCCAGGAGAGGTCCTCTGTGATATGTACACCCAGAAATTTGGTGCTCCTCACCCTTTCCACGGTCACACCGTTGATGGTCAGAGGAGCGTGCTGGGTGTGCATTCTCCTGAAGTCAACAACAATCTCCTTCGTCTTCTCCACGTTCAGAGAGAGATTGTTGTCGCCACACCACCTGGCCGGGCGGCTCACCTCGCTCCTGAAGTTTGTCTCATCATCGTTGCTAATGAGACCAACTATGGTCGTGTCATCTGCAAACTTGATGAAGAGATTGCTGTTGTGTATGGGTGTGCAGTCATGTGTCAGCAGAGTGAAAAGGAGGGGGCTCAACACACATCCCTGAGGGGCTCCAGTGTTCATGATGATGGAGCTGGATGAGTTACTGCCGACCCGAACTGCCTGAGGTCTTCCCGTCAGGAAGTCCAGCAACCAGTTGCACATCGATGTGCTGAGTCCCAGCTGTGACAGTTTTTGAGTGAGCTCAATATGTTTTTGAGTGAGCTCAATATGTTTTTGATATGTTAATAGTAATGAGAAACAAACAATAATAAATATTAATACATAATAGCAAAACACATGGGATTCCTTCAGTGGAAATAATGGAAAAGAAGAAGAGGAACAATAGGAGGAGAAGCCAAGCAAGAGAAGCAAAAAAGGGACAAAACATGCTTCTTTCTGTCAGGCCGTTAGTATTTTAAATGAAAAGTTTTTTTTTTTTTAAATGAATAAATGAATAAGAAGTGTCGTAAATCTGTTTTGAAAGTCGTTTTTCAAATAAATGTGTCCGAGTTAGATTGTGTGCGTGGTTTTATTGAATTTACCCTGTAACTACATGAAACAAGAGGGAAACAAGCACCACTTTAATTTACAGTCCGTAGATTCGTACTTACCCTGTAACTACATGAAACAAGAGGGAAAAAATCACCACTTTAATTTACAGTCCGTAGATTCGTACATACCCTGTAACTACATGAAACAAGAGGGGAACAAACACCACTTTAATTTACAGCCCGTAGATTCGTACTTACCCTGTAACTACATGAAACAAGAGGGAAACAATCACCACTTTAATTTACAGTCCGTAGATTCGTACTTACCCTGTAACTACATGGAACAAGAGGGAAACAATCACCACTTTAATTTACAGTCCGTAGATTCGTACTTACCCTGTAACTACATGAAACAAGAGGGGAACAAGCACCACTTTAATTTACAGCCCGTAGATTCGTACTTACCCTGTAACTACATGAAACAAGAGGGGAACAAGCACCACTTTAATTTACAGCCCGTAGATTCATACTTACCCTGTAACTACATGAAACAAGAGGGAAACAAGCACCACTTTAATTTACAGCCCGTAGATTCATACTTACCCTGTAACTACATGAAACAAGAGGGGAACAAGCACCACTTTAATTTACAGCCCGTAGATTCATACTTACCCTGTAACTACATGAAACAAGAGGGAAACAAGCACCACTTTAATTTACAGCCACATGAAACAAGAGGGGAACAATCACCACTTTAATTTACAGTCCGTAGATTCGTACTTACCCTGTAACTACATGGAACAAGAGGGAAACAATCACCACTTTAATTTACAGTCCGTAGATTCGTACTTACCCTGTAACTACATGAAACAAGAGGGGAACAAGCACCACTTTAATTTACAGCCCGTAGATTCGTACTTACCCTGTAACTACATGAAACAAGAGGGGAACAAGCACCACTTTAATTTACAGCCCGTAGATTCATACTTACCCTGTAACTACATGAAACAAGAGGGAAACAAGCACCACTTTAATTTACAGCCCGTAGATTCATACTTACCCTGTAACTACATGAAACAAGAGGGACACAATCACCACTTTAATTTACAGCCCGTAGATTCATACTTACCCTGTAACTACATGAAACAAGAGGGAAACAAGCACCACTTTAATTTACAGCCACATGAAACAAGAGGGGAACAAGCACCACTTTAATTTACAGCCCGTAGATTCATACTTACCCTGTAACTACATGAAACAAGAGGAAAACAAACACCACTTTAATTTACAGCTCGTAGATTCATACTTACCCTGTAACTACATGAAACAAGAGGGAAACAATCACCACTTTAATTTACAGTCCGTAGATTCGTACTTACCCTGTAACTACATGAAACAAGAGGAGAACAAGCACCACTTTATTCTACAGCCCATAGATTTGTACTTACCCTGTAACTACATGAAACAAGAGGGGAGCAATCACCACTTTAATTTACAGCCCGTAGATTCGTACTTACCCTTTAACTACATGAAACAAGAGGAAAACAAACACCACTTTAATTTACACTCCGTAGATTCGTACTTACCCTGTAACTACATGAAACAAGAGGGAAACAATCACCACTTTAATTTACAGTCCGTAGATTCGTTCTTACCCTGTAACTACATGAAACAAGAGGGGAACAAGCACCACTTTAATTTACAGCCCGTAGATTCGTACTTACCCTGTAACTACATGAAACAAGAGGGACACAATCACCACTTTAATTTACAGCTCGTAGATTCATACTTACCCTGTAACTACATGAAACAAGAGGGAAACAAGCACCACTTTAATTTATAGCCCGTAGATTCATACTTACCCTGTAACTACATGAAACAAGAGGAAAACAAACACCACTTTAATTTACAGCCCGTAGATATGTACTTAGCCTGTAACTACATGAAACAAGAGGGAAACAATCACCACTTTAATTTACAGCCCGTAGATTCGTACTTACCCTGTAACTACATGAAACAAGAGGAAAACAAACACCACTTTAATTTACAGCCACATGAAACAAGCGGGGAACAAGCACCACTTTAATTTACAGCCCGTAGATTCATACTTACCCTGTAACTACATGAAACAAGAGGAAAACAAACACCACTTTAATTTACAGCTCATAGATTCATACTTACCCTGTAACTACATGAAACAAGAGGGAAACAATCACCACTTTAATTTACAGTCCGTAGATTCGTACTTACCCTGTAACTACATGAAACAAGAGGAGAACAAGCACCACTTTATTCTACAGCCCGTAGATTTGTACTTACCCTGTAACTACATGAAACAAGAGGGGAGCAATCACCACTTTAATTTACAGCCCGTAGATTCGTACTTACCCTTTAACTACATGAAACAAGAGGAAAACAAACACCACTTTAATTTACACTCCGTGAGATCTGTTACTTTACCTGTAACTACATGAAACAAGAGGAAACAATCACCACTTTAATTTACAGTCCGTAGATTCGTTCTTACCCTGTAACTACATGAAACAAGAGGGGAACAAGCACCACTTTAATTTACAGCCCGTAGATTCGTACTTACCCTGTAACTACATGAAACAAGAGGGACACAATCACCACTTTAATTTACAGCTCGTAGATTCATACTTACCCTGTAACTACATGAAACAAGAGGGAAACAAGCACCACTTTAATTTACAGCCCGTAGATATGTACTTAGCCTGTAACTACATGAAACAAGAGGGAAACAATCACCACTTTAATTTACAGTCCGTACATTCGTACTTACCCTGTAACTACATGAAACAAGAGGGAAACAATCACCACTTTAATTTACAGTCCGTAGATTCGTACTTACCCTGTAACTACATGAAACAAGAGGGGAACAAGCACCACTTTAATTCACAGCCCGTAGATTCGTACTTACCCTGTAACTACATGAAACAAGAGGAAAACAAACACCACTTTAATTTACAGCCACATGAAACAAGCGGGGAACAAGCACCACTTTAATTTACAGCCCGTAGATTCATACTTACCCTGTAACTACATGAAACAAGAGGAAAACAAACACCACTTTAATTTACAGCTCATAGATTCATACTTACGCTGTAACTACATGAAACAAGAAGGAAACAATCGCCACTTTAATTTACAGCTCGTAGATTCATACTTACCCTGTAACTACATGAAAACAAGAGGGTATAACAAACACGACTTTAATTTACAGCTCATATATTCATACTTACCCTGTAACTACATGAAACAAGAGGGGAACAAGCACCACTTTAATTTACAGCCCGTAGATTCATACTTACCCTGTAACTACATGAAACAAGAGGGAAACAAGCACCACTTTAATTTACAGCCACATGAAACAAGAGGGGAACAAGCACCACTTTAATTTACAGCCCGTAGATTCATACTTACCCTGTAACTACATGAAACAAGAGGAAAACAAACACCACTTTAATTTACAGCTCGTAGATTCATACTTACCCTGTAACTACATGAAACAAGAGGGGAACAAGCACCACTTTAATTTACAGCTCGTAGATTCATACTTACCCTGTAACTACATGAAAACAAGAGGGTATAACAAACACCACTTTAATTTACAGCCACATGAAACAAGAGGGGAACAAGCACCACTTTAATTTACAGCCCGTAGATTCATACCCTGTAACTACATGAAACAAGAGGAAAACAAACACCACTTTAATTTACAGCTCGTAGATTCATACTTACCATGTAACTACATGAAACAAGAGGGAAACAAGCACCACTTTAATTTACAGCCACATGAAACAAGAGGGGAACAAGCACCACTTTAATTTACAGTCCGTAGATTCGTACTTACCCTGTAACTACATGAAACAAGAGGGGAACAATCACCACTTTAATTTACAGCTCTTAGATTCATACTTACCCTGTAACTACATGAAACAAGAGGGGAACAAGCACCACTTTAATTTACAGCCCATAGATTCATACTTACCCTGTAACTACATGAAACAAGAGGGAAACAAGCACCACTTTAATTTACAGCCACATGAAACAAGAGGGGAACAAGCACCACTTTAATTTACAGCCCGTAGATTCGTACTTACCCTGTAACTACATGAAACAAGAGGAAAACAAACACCACTTTAATTTACAGCCACATGAAACAAGAGGGGAACAAGCACCACTTTAATTTACAGCCCGTAGATTCGTACTTACCCTGTAACTACATGAAACAAGAGGAAAACAAACACCACTTTAATTTACAGCCACATGAAACAAGAGGGGAACAAGCACCACTTTAATTTACAGCCCGTAGATTCGTACTTACCCTGTAACTACATGAAACAAGAGGAAAACAAACACCACTTTAATTTACAGCTCATAGATTCATACTTACCCTGTAACTACATGAAACAAGAAGGAAACAATCACCACTTTAATTTACAGCTCGTAGATTCATACTTACCCTGTAACTACATGAAACAAGAGGGGAACAAGAACCACTTTAATTTACATCTCATAGATTCATTCTTACCCTGTAACTACATGAAACAAGAGGGAAACAATCACCATTTTAATTTACAGTCCGTAGATTCATACTTACCCTGTAACTACATGGAAAATTACCCCTTAATTAAAAAATACTGACAGTATAAATAATTAGTTAATTTTCCTGATAGTTCCCCCTTTATTTCCAAAATATTACATATTGTTCCCTTATACCTACACATACATACTTTATAGTTACACTATAATTACCAAAAGCTGCGCTGTAATTTGTGTTACTTACACAGTACTTTTTCTGGGCTGTAATCTAAAGCGTTACCAGAATTTAGTTATATTATACCAAAGCCAAGTGGTAACTTGTCTCTTAGCTAGCTGGAGAGGTAGTGTAATTTTCACAGAAACATTTAACACCAAACAATGCCACGTTCTGGTTCTCTTTGGAAACATAGCTGGAAAAGATCCGGATCTGCAGAAGATAAAAATGTAAACCCAGCAATTGACACTGTTCTGGCTGAAGATCAGATATGGCCGACAGAGAACTGCTGATCTAGGGCCTGTGCCAATAAAGATAGCCAATCATAAATCACACATTATCTTCATCTTTTGTCATAATTATTTTCAGATATAACTCTTTTCACTACTGTTTGGCTTGTTAAAATGAACCAATTTCAGGTTTATCTTTTCTTGTGAATTTGAATACATACCCCTTGTTAATGCCTTATCTGAAATATAATTCTTGACCTATTTTCAGTTTTAAAATGCTCTTGTCACAAATATTTTCAATTGCAGAGTTAGAGTATTTACACACGGCGACTGATAACTTACATTAAGCATACAGTGTCACCCTTTCAGATATGAGACTCTTAAACAGGCTGACAAAAGATTCAAATAGTTTTGTAAGCACTGAATGCGTGTGTGTGTGCTTGGTCCAAGAAATCCCTCTTTGTGGCGTTCAAATGCCTCCACACAGATAGTAAAACCTGAAATTTTTGATGTTGCAGGGCCAAAATTTATTAGATTTTTTTTTTTTTCTAAATGGTTAATTAGGTTTAGGGTTAGGGGATATAATGTAATGTTCAGTATAAAAATCATTATGTTTTTGGAGAGTCTTCATAAAACAAAATCCTCTCTCTCTGTGTGTGTGTGTGTGTGTGTGTGTGTGTGTGTGTGTGTGTGTGTGTGTGTGTGTGTGTGTGTGTGTGTGTGTGTGTGTGTGTGTGTGTGCTGGTTTTATTTCCTTAAAAACAAGGAATATATAGATACAATTTTGTAGAAAGGGAGTATAAACACTGAGTGATTAGTAAACATTAGTTCTAGAAACCTTAGTAAAAACCACTGATCTGTATAATGACTGGTATAATGAGTGGTAAAAACTAATTTTACTCCCTCTGAGAAATGTATAGGGTGGGGAATGAGTCTTTTAATGGACTCTACAGGGCAGAAGTCAAAAGACTTAATAAATCTCATGTCAAGCCATCAGAGACACACTTGAGCCTCTTGGCTGCGCTCCATTAATGCAGATACTTTGCCTGTCAGATCAATATAAACACACAAGTCTTCTTTTTTTATTATGTGAGGGGCACAGCAGACAACGCTCAGAGCAATGCATGGTGTTATAAACATATACAGTATATGCAATATCCAAATGTCAAATAGTTCAAAAGTCATCTCTCAATAATTACATTTTTGCATTAAGCTGAAAAGTAGAGTATTTCCTCTTATGAACAATCAAAGACAAATACTTTAGAACAAGGGTGCCTAATCCTGTTCCTGGAGATCTTCCTTCCTGCAGAGTTCAGTTCCAACCCTGTTTCAGTACACCTTTTTGTAATTACTAAATCTTATGTATTTTATAAGGGTTGGAGCTGAACTGCTGGAAGGTAGATCTCTAGCAACAATATTAGGAACACTTGCTTTATAAAGTAATATAGAAAACTTAGTCTTTATCCAAAACTGCATACTTCCCTTATATATAGTAGGGGAAAAACAGTATGGGCCCTATTTTAACGATCTAAGCGCATGGTCTGAAGCACATGGTGCAGGTGCACTTAGGGCATGTCCTAATCCACTTTTGCTAGTTTAACAATGGAAAAAAATGGTCCGTGCGCCTGGCGCATGGTCTAAAAGGGTTGTACCTACTCTTAATGAGTTATGGGTATGTTTTGAGCGTCTCATCTCCCATTCCCTTTAAAAGCCAGTTGCGCTTGCACCATGGCAGATTCGCTATTTACATGGCGGAATTTGTGAGTGTTTGTGTGCTGCTGCGCATCCCTGTGTGTGTAATAACCAGAGTGTACACGCGTTGCGCACCCGCATATAGGCACATATTACTAACGCACCCATTTAATAACACAAAGAAATACTGCGCTATTGACTTTAGACCAGGTTTTTGTTGGTCAATGGTGCAGTCGTTTTCAGTTGCCTTAAAACAGCAACGCGCCAACAATGCTTGAACACAACTCATTTTCAGACCAGCCCATGGGTGAACAGATGGGCACGAGAGCATTTGCTATTTAAACAACGTGATGCTGGACGTGAAAATGATAACTGCATTGGGCTGAAACTAGCAAAAAACACTTGCCGCCGCATTGCACCAGGTGTATGATAGGCCCTAAGTGACAAAAGAAGTATGTCCGAATTCACAGTACCTACTTCTTCGGCGAGATTCTGAAGTGCACATATGATGGACACTTTACTATTCCATGAGGCCACGGGGTCACATGACAATGACAACATGACAAATGTAGTAGGTCCGGATTACATTCACACTATATAGAACATAATTCTTCAGCAGTTGTGAGGTAATTACTTTGCGTCTTGCGGAAGAACATTGCAGCTGGAGCTACTTCTCTCTGTTTATGTCTATGGCGAGTCACGCAGGGACTGTGCTCCTCCACAGCAGTTCCTACCTGAAATAGTCACAATATAAAAATGTATTATAAGTGCACCATAATGATTCAGGGTAAGACAAAAACACAGTTTGGAAAATGGATTCATGTTGTACATTCTTATTATATAATTTTTGTAAATTTTGAACACAAAAAAAAAGTTATGGACAGCAGCTTTAAGTATATAAAAATAGGAGGACTACGTCAGTCACTTGTATTTGCCAGCTATTATATTTATCAGCTGGTGGCGCTATGAGAATAACAAAATTTTGGCGTGTAGATGTCTTCAGGCCAGGGCACTTATCAAACATGAAGTTTGGGGCAGATTGGACAAGTTACAACAACTTCCTGTTTTGTGGCTTAATTCGCTTACATTAGCACTTAGTCGAGCGTTGCATGATTTAACGTGTTTCTAGCATGTTTGGTATTTCATGGCATATTTAAATGTGTTTCTCAGAGTCAATTACAGTGTAAAGCATGCCATTTCCTGTTGCCAGCAGGTGGTGCTATGACTAACTGAATATTGGCATGTAGATGTCTTCAGGCCATTGCATGCGTGACTTACAATAGCTTCCTGTCTCATGGCGAAACATCAGACTTTGTCAGGCCTCCACGGACACGCCCTTCAGTGAAAACGTAAGATCTTCGCAATTTAACATCGCCAAGGCCTTTAGATTAGACTGTGCAAATATGATGTTGATCTGATTAAATCTCTGGAGGAGTTTGTTAAAGTACAACGCCTGGAAATGGCAAAATGCGCAAACATTTGCAAAGAAAATTCGAAATATCTCACTTCCTGTTGGGTTTTCAGATTTTTTATTATTTTTTTTTTTTTTTTTTTTTTTTAGGTTTTGGGCTGTTACATGTGTCTACCGAATTTCATATTTGTATGTGAAACGTAGCGTGAACAGAGCTTTATTTACATTTTGTAGGTGGCACTATCAAGCCCTTTTGCCACACCTAATTCTGAAACCCGTTTTCAGAGCATGTTTAGGCCCTCAAAAATGCATTTCAGAGAAGAAGAAGGATAGGCCGAGCAATTACAATAGGTTCCTCACACCATTGGTGCTCGGGCCCTAAATACACTTGTGATCACAGATGCACATGTTAGAAAACCTGTGATGACTGAAACAAAATTGAGTGCACTTGTGATTTCCAAAGCATGAACATGGTTATAAAAATGACCTGTAAACACCTACATTTTCTCAGTTTTGGACCTCTAGGCTGTGCTTATCTGCATTTCTGCATCACAACGCCACATGGAAAAGAATAACCAGATAAATTGAAAAATCTGACTGTTGACACTTCACAAAGACGCAGGATACAGGAAGATAGGTGAGTAAATCTTTCAAAACACAGTTAGACACAGAAGCAACCAGCAGGAACATACTCACTTGACGCATTCTATAGTCATGTCTAAAACCCACATATACAAGTTTTTCAGAGAAGAAACAGGGTGTGTGATACTTGATTACCTTATAGTAATATACCAGCAGTCGTAAATGTAGTTTATCCTTCACTAACAGCCATGATAATTGGCTATGCATAGCAATAACATTGGCCTGAAATGGATAATAGCACTAACCTAGCTGTTCTGTTCTGAGCCATCTGAAGTTTTTTTTTTTAAAGTTTTTCTCAGATGCTCTTGACCATATCATTGGGCAGTACTCAAGATATGATAAAACTAACGATTTTTAAACCAGAGATGGAAGAAACACAGAACATTTCCTAGCCACAGCTATACCTTTTCCCATATTGCTTACTATATAATCTATATGTTCAGACCAAGACAGCATATTGTCAAGTTTCACACCCAGCAATTTAACACTTGTTACTTGTTCCACTGGAGTTCCATCAATAAATAAATTCAAGTCAGCAACCTTAGTAATATTATTTTTGTTACAAAAAATTATACATTTAGTTTTTTCTCTGTTTAAAATGAATTTATTAGTTTTAACCCAGTTCGTAATTGTTTGCCACTCCTCACTTAAATTCTTCTGAAGCCCAGCTGATGTATGTGCTGCAGAAAACGTTGTTGTATTATCGGTATACATAACTAAATTAGCATTATCAACAACACACAGTAAATCATTTATAAAAATAGAAAATAAAAGTGGACCTAAACAACTTCCCGTGGAACACTACACTAAGTATTTTTGTTCTCAGAAAAAGATCCATTATAAAATACACTCTGTTTTCTATTGGAAAGATAACTTATGATCCAGTCAAGGGCCGTAAGTAAAAAAACATAACATTTTAGTTTGGCAACAAGAATATCATGGTCAATAACATCAAAAGCTGCTGTAAAATATAAAAGAACAGCACCCACCAATTTCTTATCATTTAGACATGCTAACCATTCATGTATAAGAGCAGTACAAGTCGAGTGTCCTGGTCTATAAACATGTTGTGCATTAGCAAGCAATCCATTTATACTAAAATAATGTAAAATGTGCTTAAAAGTAGTCTTCTCTAAAATCTGAATTGGCCTACAGTTAGAACCTGAAAAGTCCATTTTCCTTTTTTTAAGTAATGGTATAATTTTAGATTCTTTCCAAATAGGATATACACCACTATGCAAACATCTATTAGAAAAATGACAGATTGGTTGAGAGAGCTGACTAGCTACCATTTTTAGCAATTTACCATCTAAATGATCAACTCCACAAGGTTTATCATCTGGAAGTGAGAGCAACATCTGCTCTACTGTCTTTTGATCAACAGGACTGAAATTAAAATGACATATTTTATCTGTCATCATTTTAACAATAGTATTACATGCTAATTTTAAATCATTGCCATACATGCTAGATCGTAAATTATTCACTTTGACACACACAAAAAAAGTGTTAAAATAATTAGCTATATCTAAAGGTTCAGTAATAAACTGTCCCTCATTTTCCACACAACTCTGAAAGTTATTTGTGTTCTTTCACATTATTTCATTAAGTACTTTCCATGTTTCATTAAATACTTTCCATTATTTTTTGATTATAGTATTCCCTCTTTTTAATGTAATTTAATTTTGTAACTCTATTACTTAACTTACAATAAAATTGTTTATTACAATCACTTCCTTATTTCTGTGCTATCTCCTTTGCCTTGTCTCTTTGAAGCATTAAAGACCTCAAATCATCATCAAGCCAGGGAGTATTTTTAACTTTTACTGACTTTTTCCTAAGTGGGGCATGTTTATCAATTATCTTAATTATTATAACCATAAAATATTAACGTAATTTTCTTGACATACTTCAGACAATTGCACACTCTGAACTCAACAAATAAATCTTGATTAAATCTTTTATATGCCCTAGATAGTATAATCCTAGTTCCTGATTTGAGAATTTTTGTCTTTTTAGTTAGTGCAATCAAATTATGGTCACTACAGCCTACTGCGACTGATACTGCCTTTGAGCACAGTTCCTGGATATTAGTCAAGTCAAGTCACCTTTATTTATATAGCGCTTTTAACAAGTCCAATTGTTTCAAAGCAACTTCACAGTGTTAACAGGAAAATAATGCAACAGAATTTGTACAGCCGTTCTGGTGAAACGGTGATGTTATCCAGCTAATTTCAAGTATCATATATTGTCAATGCGGGCAGATCGGTAATATAGATGAAATTTAGGTGTCCCCAACTGAGCAAGCCAAAAGCCAGAGGCAACGGTGGCAAGGAACCAAAACTCCTTTAGGGTCAGAATGGAGAAAAAACCTTAGGAGAAACCAGACTCAGTGCCAGTTCTCCTCTGGCCGACGAACAAACAGTGTATGATTATAATTCTGGCAATATTGCAGGTCTTAAGTCATATTAGGTAAATAGATATTCGTAAGATTGTTCGAATAATGTTTTATGTGCAAGCCATAGTAAAGAGATGCGTTTTTAGTCTAGATTTAAACTGACAGAGTGTGTCTGCTTCACGAACAATGCTAGGAAGACTGTTCCAAAGTTTAGGTGCTAAATAGGAAAAGGATCGACCGCCTGCAGTTGATTTTGATATTCTAGATATTATCAACTGGGCAGAGTTTTGAGACCACAATAGACGTGATGGAGTATAATGCGTTAAGAGTTCGCTCAAGTACTGGGGAGCTAAACCATTTAGTGCTTTGTAAGTAATAAGCAAGATTTTAAAATGTATACGATGTTTAATAGGGAGCCAGTGCAGTAAATATAAGGTCAATACAGCTAGAACTACAGACACCATTGGCCTTCATACCAATTCTTGTTGGTTGGGTAATCATTTGTGTAAGATTACAGACTTCAGCCATTAATCTTAACTTTTTTGTTAATGAGCGTGTTTTTGCAAACCAATCAATATTAAAATCACCAAGTAAAAATATATCCTTGTTTTCATCTGTTGTTTTTATCTGTTTTATCTGTTTCAATGAATGAGCCATAGTACCACTAATTAGAGCCATAGTGACCTCCTAAAATGATGCCACAGACAGTGTGACAGTGAGTTTCTGTGACAGCTCAGACAGTGAAAAGGACATAGCCTCTATGGACAGCGTAAAAAAAAAAAAAAAAAAAATTGCGCTCTGACACAAAACTGCAAGATTAAGAACACGAAAAGAAGCCTGATGAATATTGGAAACACATTCTTTTGTCAGGTGGGTGTGTGGTGAATCAGAATGCAAAAGGTATTGGGGAGATTACATTCATGGCACCATCAACGCCTGTGGATATACCAAAATATTGGCTGACATGATGACTCCAGAAACTTGGCAGAATAGAATATTCAGAGCCTGATTTATGCTTAGGCATTCTAGGCACATGGGGAGCACACTCGTGTTAAAACTCTGTAAGACAATTACTATCTAAATGAACACAATTTAAAATAGCGGGCAGAAACCCTTGCTGTGTTCAAAATCGCCCCTAATTCACTATTCCCTATATTAATCCACTAATATACTCCACTTTATGGAGTGAATTAAAACGAGTGACTGAATTCAGACAGTGAGGGCACGGGAAGGGCTGCCGCTTTTGCACAGTTTGTGCTTGCCGTTTAATAATGATTTGAAACGTAGCAAACTGGCAGCTCCAGTAGTAATGGCAATATTTATCTTGAACTCTGCCATGAAAACTAGCATGTTTAAACCTTAATTAAACAATTTACTAATCAATTTAAAAAAAATTATTAATATGTGTATGATATTACGCTGTAGCCACTCAACGTGCGACTCTCACAGTCATTCTCTAGCCGTTAAGCGTACATCGGTTGTAGTCGTTATTATGGTGCATTGTGGGATTGAATGAGTGCACTCGATAACGTTCACTATGGTTTCGGACACTACTACAAATGGCTGTTCCCTCAAATAGTGCCAGGGCAATATAGGACACAGCTTTTTTTATTTTATTTTATTTTTTTACCATAAATCATTACTGTTGGTCACCCTTTGGTCTGTGGGTTTTGCAAATATTTAACCAATGAAAAGTATTTTTAAAAAAACCAAGACTATTAAAAAATGTATTACATTTTCACATGCTATTAAATGTTAACTTAAACTATTAAATATTGTGTCTCCATTGGATCCTCAAACTGTCAGTCAAACCTCATAACTCCACCCTGAAGAGCCACACAAAGTTTTTACCATCTCTGCTTGTTTGCAATGTTAGGGTAAATAAAGAACCAATTATTTGAGTAAGTACATAATTTTCTTTACTCGAGAACACTATATATAAAGGCTGTAATTTTTATGCAGAGAAGAGTGTCTAGCATTTGTCATCAAGTCATAGCCAATACTGTCTTAAATAGCCTATGCAAATCACTCCATCTTTTATAACACATGATTTTAGACAAATGACAGAAAAAAGTCTGTCCCCATATAGCTACAATAAACGTTATAAGTTGATGAAAATGTAATGTGATGCACTTACTGTTCTAATGATGGACAAAACACAGCCTATGTCCGACATCTGCCGGTTAAAAAACTTTGTAACTCCATCTGATCTTGAAGTGTTAATAACACATGCGAGTGTTTGACCATATATAAAGCCACAATATCAACTTTAATAAAGTGCGTTATTTCATGTAAATTAGTGGATTAAAACAGGTTTTAATGTCACAATATGAGGTAAATCTGGCCCTGAGAATATTCCAGTATAACAATCCAAAGCACACTGTCAAAATCATGCAAAAGTTTGAAATGAAAAAAGTGAAAACTGCCTGACCGAGTATGTCATCAGACTTGAAATCAATAGAAAACCTTTGAGGTATTTTAAAGATAAAGCTAGAGCAGCACAACCCCTCCAGCAAAGAGCAGCTGGAGAAGGATAGAACACCTCTCCAGAAACACTCATATCACATTCCTCATCCAAAATAAAGATGGACATACAAAGTACTGAAAAAATTAATGATGTGTGTGTGTGTGTGTGTGTGTGTGTGTGTGTGTGTGTGTGTGTGTGTGTGTGTGTGTGTGTGTGTGTGTGTGTGTGTGTGTGTGTGTGTGTAATACAGGAGACAAGACAGGAACTCTCCAGAGTTCTCAACTTCTCAACTTACATGATAAGGGAGATAACATTTTATGATGACGTTTACCATGTAAACACAGGAGTGGGTGCCAAGAGCAGTGGGGTCAGATCACACACAGTCATTGGAATGTATAGCAGGCTGACATAAAACACACATGCACAAATCCAGGAGTAGTGAGAAGATATAAGCCTGTACCAGCTAGTACCATACCTACTCATATGATAAGATGGAGGGAAGTAGATGAGATAAGAGCAAAGGATAGGGTAGCGATTGTTGAGCTGTAATTCATTAGCTGTATTTACATTAAATATGCTGGTCAAAGAGTCCAATATTTTTTATAGTCCAATAATATCGAGTCCATCTAAATAGATGGGACTTGCTTCTAGTTTAATATATACTGATCCACTATATATGAAATGTATAGACATAGTCCATAGACATAGTCCCTGGTTGATAGTACAGATCAAACAGTGAGAGCTCTGAGTCATCCAGCCACAAAACATTGTGTGACAGAAAAAAAAAACTCACTAATTGCTCACATGTACCTAATTGCTTCATATGGCCGCCAGGCAGAGAGGAATGCCCAAACAAAGGCTGAGATCTGCGACAGCTATTGTTTCCATGGGAAATGAAGACTATCCATTGAGAGCTTCAAAGGAGGAGGTTTGAGAGGAAACCAGGGGGTGAGAAAAATAAGCATGTGTGTTTCAAAGAAAAGAGCTGAGAAATAGAGAAGCAACAGATTCTCGAATAAACATGATCTATAATAGACATGCTGTAACATAGTATGTAAAATGTTACATTTCCCAAAACATGACTGGTGCTATCTTTCGGGGCAACCAAAGTTTAATAGCATTTGGTCAAATCCCTAACCTTAAATACGAGCATCAGTAATAGTAATGTCTAATAGTATTGCCTTAACACAACCACAAACGTTTGAATTCTTGATAAAATACTCACTATACACTTACATACTTGATGCCATCAGGCCACAGATAGCCAAAGAATGTGCGCTGTTTGTAAACAATGGTGCTCCCTCATTGTTTAATGACTGGAAGCGTTAGTGTTCCCGCCAAAAAACTTTGTTTTTAGCAAATGTGCTGTCCCTAACTCTCCAGGAACCCTACTCTCTTAAAGGGTTCCATTCAGCTCAGGATGACCGTAACATTAAAGTCCAAATCAGTCATGAGGGCTGTCTCTAATGAGCATGAACTTGGCTCACCACAGGAGCAAATCTTACTGCCAGAATCATTATGTAATTCATCAGAAAATATGATACATTCATAAAAAATAACACAATTGCACAATGCATGCTGTTATAATCAACAAGACTGTTTACACTGAACTCTAATGTTCTAGTATTGCCATGCTTTGTCACAGCTCTCTGGGTCAAATCGTCTTTGGAGTGGGCTTGGTAAAAGCAGTAGGCTATTGTGGCTATAGGGGCTGTCCTTTACCAAAAGTAAAGGCCCCATTGTCCAGATGGAAAATGTTAACCTAAAACAGAACATCTTATAAGAAATCAGTTGTGGACATTTCATGAAAATCAAAAAAAAAAATTGTGTTTAACAAAATAATTGTTTTCTATTTGGTTATATTTTTAAAATGCAATTTATTCCAGCCTTCAGTTTCACACGATCCTTCAGAAATCATATGTAATATGCTGATTTACAATTTATTTCAGGATTCTTTGATAAATAGAAAGTTCAAAACAACAGCATTTATCTGAAATAGAAATCTATTGAAATTAATACTTTTATTCACAGAGATGCCTTATATTGATCAAAAACACAGTAAAGACATTTATAACAAGACAATTTATTACAAGATCTTTTATTTCAGATAAATGTTATTCTTTTTACTTTTCATGAATCAAATATTTAATCCCTCTGGGTTAAATCTTTGATTTATCAAATAATCCTGAAAAAAAACAATATATTAAATAAATTACATATATAATAAATTACACTTTACTATATATTCACATAGAAAACATTTATTTTAAATTGTACAGATATTTCACAATATTACTGTTTTTACTATTTTGGATCAAATAAATCCAGCCTTGGAAATCCAGAGTGTTTTTTTGAAACATACAGATCTAAAACTTTTGAACGATACTGTAGGTCTAAAGTCTTTATGTAAAGACAATGTATAGTCAGATTACTTCTTTAAATTAAACATGATTTTGTGAATAAACTACAAACAATACATTCAATCATTAAATCTCCTCACATTGATTCTAGTTCCCTCTGTCACATTCCTCATTGATATTCAGAGGGAGGAGTCGTTGACGCCTCAGCTGATCCACACCCTCCCCGCATACAGCCATTCTGACAATAAGTGTCTTACAAAAGTTAAATGACTATATTGTTTTGTATGAATGAGTGATCAAAATGGTTTTCACATTGTTTTGAGGAAAAAAACACAAATGTCAGAGCATGTAAAACTTCTTCAGGGCCAGAAATTAGCCTCAGGGTCCAGAGGGTTAAGTGCTATAATCGGATCCCTGGTTCATCTACCAACCCAGAAAACGTGAAAAAGGACAACCCTGTAACTTTGTTTTGTGAAAAACGAGCCGCTCAGATATCGCTCCCCTTCTGACGTAGGAAGGGGATCTATTATAATATTACTGACCCTTAATCTGCACGTTTCTACCCACGGCGCTGACAGACTATTCCGTATTAGTATAGTTTCTGCCCTCAGTCCATTTTCTCCATGCTTGAGCAGCTGTAGCAACAACAGTGTCTTGTAAGCAATGCAGGTGCATTGCCTGAACAAGGGACAATTCAAGGCAGGTCTTGCTAAAAAGTTAAAGCTCAGTAACTGTTCGTGATCCAGCTTATAGTCTCCGGAGCGATACTGGTAACAGATACTGGATATAAAGTTGACCAGTTTATTAAGCACCCCCTGAAAAAGGCATAAGGTCTGTAAATATTTGTTTACTGTTAGTTGTAAGGAGTGTTTTTTTGTAATTCGCTGTGTATGTTGATGATAATGCAAGGGAGAGATTTTATGGATTAGACTTTAGATGGATTAGATTTAGACTTTAGATGGAGGACTTTAATGTGCACTTCTTGTAGGGGAGTGCAGGGAACAACCTAACGCGGGGTTAATTGTAACACGCATGGTTTCAAACTTTCCACACATGGCAGGATGACGAAACTTTGTGTATTTACTAGTTGCCATATCAACATTATTTAGAGAAAAAATTGCGCCAAAATTAAAATTAAAATCTTTGGAAGATATCACTGAACAGTTATTTAACCATAGCAAAAGTACATTTCTTACTTGAGTTTATTTTTCATCTCTGTTTTTGTGTTTATTTAAAATAAGACAAATCTGATATTATTGTAATCTTATATTTGTTATTTAACAGTTGAGATGGTTCTTTAATGCTGATCTAACAGCAGAAGAAACAAGCCGCAATTAATCCCAGTTGCGCAGGTGGGGTGTGTTTTAACACTGCGTTACAATGAGCCCCTATTAGAACTATGCTATTATATTCTATACTTTTATGAATTCTTTTGAGAAACCATGAGAAAAGGATGAATAAAGACTGAGAGTCAATGTTCAGAAATGATTATTATTATGTTTTGAACTATGCTGTATAGCTGTATTTAGCGATGTGTTTGTTGTCAAACTCAAAAATTAGTTTATTTTTAATTATAAAAAAATGCCATTGTTTTATTTAAAAAAATAATAATAATTGTATTTTATTGACAAAATATTTGAGTTTGTCTTGGATATTTTTTTGGATTATATCAGGTAACATTTTAAGCTGTCATTTGGTCATGTTACAATGTACCCCACCTATGGGGCATGTTGTCACATTTCACTTCCATTCTTTCGGGGTAAATCAAGAAAAAAGTATACACTGTATTAATGAAACAAAACCACATATTTGTACTAGACATGTGGGAAATTAATGTGGGTTGTTAATGTTAGGTTGTGCCCCACTCTCCCCTACTGTGTTTTATTCAGCTCTTACAGTGATTTTCTGGAGTGAAAACAGACGCTTCATTTTTTGTGTGATGAACAATAAACTTCATAAAATTCATAAGTAAGTTTTGGACATCATTCGGACAGGGTCTGCTACAACAGGCTTGTACTAATAATGGACAAAAGCAAGATGGCAACATAAGTTAAAACTAAACTATATATTTATATATAGTATATAAACGGAATTAAACTAAACTATACCTGCTCTATCTCCGTGTAGCAGATATTGTCTGGCTTTGTAGGCATTATTGGTGTACTTCTTGATAGAACATTCCGGGAGCAGCAGCTCTTTTGCATTTAGAGGGACATATACAAAAACTGTGTTTTTGCTCACCCCCCAAAATGGCATGGCAAATTTACCCCCATGACAAAACCCCCTTGGCATTTTTAACAGGCTATAAAACATGATCTGTGGGATATTTTGAGCTTTGAGGCACAATATGTCCCCTTTAAAATGCTTGCTCATGGGCACTCAGTTCCACATACAGGTGGGTTTAAGTTGATCCACCTTTGCCACATTTTTTACTCGCAGAGGGCACCACAAGAATGCACATAGTCTCAAGCCTTTCAGTAGTAATTAGCCTGCCATGCTAAACAGCCAAACCTTGATGCTGACAAATACACTGACAAATAGCAGGAGGGACACAAAGATAATTTTGGAACCTGAAAACAAATCCAGAGATTAGCCTAAGATCTTAAGGCACTGTTTGGTCTTACCATCAGGGGCAGGAAACACTCACAGTCAGCTTTAATGTTTTGCAGCTTCATTGGACTTTCCATCTATGGTCATGCTATTAGTCTGCTATACTGTGGGCAGTTTATCTTATGTAATCAGTACAGTAGGATATCCTGTTTTAGAATTAAATGCACTCAAATATAGAAAGAAGAAATGTTTTTTTGTGTGTGTTTTTGTGCTTGCTCCTTGTGCATACTGTGCTGAGCTAATAATTTCTAAAATATAGCCGCTGTGGTTATATGTAAGCAAAAAAAAGGATCAGCAACTACAGCTAACATTTAAAGGGGATTTATCATTAAACATAATTTTAGCATTCTTGTCTCTCAACATCATCATTACCTTACTATGTGTTTTGTGTGCTAATTTTGTTGCTGTGGCTACTATCTAGACAAAGCCAACAAATGGGAGATAGTTTTAGGGTGTTTGCCACTTATTTTCTAAGAAGTATGCGCATTTGACTGTTGACTAAACAAACAACATCCATCCCTCCTGTGAGTGTGTCATCAAACCTTATCTGTGAATTTAATTAAATATGAATCAAATATTTGTGAAACAACATTGCAGAATTAGTCTCAAAAAGCAAGATGGACTCACAGCACAAATAATTTCTTTAATAATACAGGGAAAAACATAATTTTTTGTTTTGTTCAGACAAAATCTTTGGTAAATGAAAGCAATAAAAGTAACTTTCTCAAAAAGGCGAAAGCCCCACAATATGTCCATTAACACAAGATCAGACTTCGTCTTCCAATGTTGCAAGTTACATTGGTCCCTTTACTATTACAGAGAAGATTAACCCAGTAACTTACTATCTGTTACCTACACATTATAGAATTGCACCTTTATTCCATGTCGCTGTTCAACCCTCATCATCCTTCTCTTTCTCCTCCCTTTTCCACAGAGCCTGGTGAGGTTTGTGATCACTTTTCACCTTTTCACTGAAAGAATTGAAAATAATCAAAGATATTTGATTTTTGAAAATGAACAAAGACATTTGCTTTACTGTTTTCAACCCCCATCTCTCTCCAGGAGGGCCATTTGGAATTCCTAAAGACAAAGAAATGCTGAAGGCCTGTAGGCCAAATGTGTGTCACATCTGTAACACCGTGGGGGAAGTTTGGTCTGATTGGTCAGTTTGAATGGCTCACGTTAGGGTTTCACATGGTCAAGGAATAGATAAAAGAAGATTGTAACTGTTGCTCTGGGGCTTTTATTCTCTGGCTCTCGCTTCTTGGGGGCCTTCTCTTTGGCTCTTCTCTCCTTTGCTCTCTTCTCTTCTTTGTCTCTCTCTCTCTCTCTCTCTCTCTCTCTCTCTCTCTCAGGTAAAATTCATGCTGGGTACGATTAATGGTATAAGTTTTCATCATCTCATACATTTATTTTGTAACTATTTTAAGTGTAACCATAACTAGATTTTGTCATTAAATTCTTTCAACTACAAATGATGTGCTAACTAGTTTTGATTTGGTATTGACTTTGAAGTGTTACCTATTGCAATACAATATAGTCACATTATAGCAACGCTCTCCCACATGTTTAGCTATTGTAACTGCGCTTATTTCCGTCGTTGGTATAAGCTGCAGTGGGTGGTAAAGACAAGAAATGTACAGTTTTCTATCATCTTGCTGATAACGTTTCTTTAGTCATTCGGCAACCCTGCAGTCAGAACCGCTGTAGAGGATCCACCCTTACATCACCACTGCTCATAGAGGCTGGTCCTGTCTATGCCATGTAGGACATCTTGGATTCTCTGTTCACTCTCCCCAGACTTTCACCTGTACACAATCACACAGGGAATTAATGAGTTAATATTGAGTACATTAATATTGAGTACATTAATTAATGAGTACATTATGCTCTACACAAACACTCACTATTGTCTAGTCTCACCACCAAGGACTTCCACGACTGTGCTGCATTCCCAGTGGATACTCTGTTTGTTGTCACTCTTAGATCTTCTCCATATCCAAGTCTTGCTACACATATTTTATAACTACCATTGCTATAATGCTAATCCATTGCTGTATAGCAGGGCTATTAAATTGGCGGCGAATCATCTCCATCTGGCCAGAGGGCACCCCAACCTCCCTCCTCTTTTCCTGGTGGTGCGGCTAAATTTGGTCAGATATGTGGCCGCAGTGGCACCTGAAGCTGTACGGTTATACGCACTGTGCGTACCGCTCTGACTGACCTGAGAAACATTTTCAGAGCGAATATTATTATTATTATGTGTGTCCCATATTTCTGTTGACAGAACCAGACATTTGTGAATTAAACATTATTTTCAGTCGATTCTTTCTTTTCTGTGAATTGGCCAAACATGCTTGCATAACAGTCTGATGATTCGGATTTGTTCGGACCGCTCTGTCACTGAATCATCTGAAGCAATTTCTGAATCAGGCCCTTGAATTAAGCTAATTTAATAGCCCTGCTGTATAGGCTTACTCCACTGCTGATGACCTGCCCTATTCTGCATCTGTTCTCTTCATCTGCTTTGGTTCATCTGTCATCTGTTTATTCTCAGGTTGTTACTAAGCTCTTCATCTACTGTTTACAATAAATACCCTGCATCTGGGTTTGTAGCACATCTCTGTGACATTCACTGCCTGACACTGCACATGCTAAATGTTGCACATACTCTGCTTTTGAAAATCCACCATTTGGAATTATACTGCAAAAGTATAAACAATTCATTTGTATCTTTCACAAATTTTGGCAGATGGAATGCATGAACAAGGAGGTTGTGAAAGGGGGCAAGAGATCAGTTGAACTACTCTCCTGGTCACGCTAATTGCTGTGCCTGATGATATTGTGCTTCTTTCACCCTTAAACCATTTATGTACAAACAATACAGGTCAGCTCACAACCTAAATGGCCCACTGGGAAAAGTACTTTAAAAGTCCAGTACTCACATTTAAATGTATGCCTGTTTCTCAGTGAATATCAGAGTTACATCAGAGGGTTTCTTGGCAAAGTGCAATAATTGTTTAAAAAGTTCATTTAAAAAAATCATATTTTTAGGGGTACAACAGCTTGTCACTGTTGCAGTACCCTTAAAGTGGTCATGATATGGATTTATTTTATTATTTTAATATGTTCATAGAGGTTCACAATGTTGATGTTTTTTTGTCATATAAAAGTCATTTGCAAAAATGGTCCTATGTCAGCAGTGATCCATTTTAGGGGGCTTATCCCTTTAGGCTTGACAGTAAACGTCTCAGTTACGTATGTAACCCTCGTTCCCTGAAGGAGGGAATGGAGACGCCACATCGGAGTACCGACGAATAGGAATCTCGCTCGTGAGAGCCAATCTACTTTGAGTGTAACTAAAACGAGCCAATACACATTGGCATGCAATGATTGCACCAGGTGCTCATGCCACGCCATGCGGGTATAAATGAGACACAGGTGATTGCATCAAATCAGCCTTTTGCTGAGGAACCGAGTAGGTAGACAGGCACCCCAGCAGGGTACAGAGGACATTGCGACGGGACGTGGCGTCTCCGTTCCCTCCTTCAGGGAACGAGGGTTACATACGTAACCGAGACGTTCCCATTCAGTCGGTCACTCTCAACGCCACGTCGGAGTACCGACGAATAGGAATCCCTACCAAAGTGTCATGGCCTCTGCCCCCTTCCAGTGCCCAGTGTGAGCCACCTGAGCTCTCTTACCTGATGAGACGGGGCTCACACCAGGAAGTCCATCACTGCTGTTCCGCATGATCCGCTCAGTGATTATTGGATAACACTGGGAAAGCATGCCCTAGAGAAGGGCCACATCATACCCCAAAGGAGTTATGTGGAGTACAATGCTGAGTCATAGCCCGCAAGGGAGGAGGGGGCTCAGTCCCAGTGATGGGAAGGCTCTCCCAAGGGAAAGACACAGGCTTCCTGTAGGAGCAACAGTGGAAGAATATATGGGATCCTCGCAGGGTCATTCATATAACCCCAGCCCATTACCGGTTTTCAAGGATTCAGCGGCAAGGGGCCTGATGCCCGACGTTCCGCGACGTCCGGCACCAAGGGTGATGGAGGACTCACAGAGTTTGCTTCTGGAGAATAAGAGTGCCGGGGCGCAGCAAGCCGACAAGAGCCGGGGCCTCTCAGTGCTTCTACCCGTTTGAGGTGAGAACACAGGAGGAGACCGGCTCTACACGTAGGCTATAGAATCTAGGTGTCGCCCAGCCCGCAGCTCTACAGATGTCTGACAGCGAGGCGCCACGTGCCAGCGCCCAGGAGGATGCAACACTTCTAGTAGAGTGTGCTCGCACCCTGAGCGGACAGGGCACACCTTGTGCTTGGTAAGCCAAGGTGATGGCATCCACTATCCAGTGGACCATCCTCTGCTTGGAGACAGCCTTTCCCTTCTGCTGGCCTCCGTGACAGACAAAGAGCTGATCTGAGGTTCTGAAGCTTTGAGTTCTATCCACGTAGATCCGCAGAGCGCGGACGGGACAGAGCAAAGCTAGGCCGGAGTCTGCCTCCTCTGGGGGCAGCGCTTGCAGGTTCACCACCTGGTCCCTGAAGGGAATGGTAGGAACCTTGGGCACATAGCCAGGCCGGGGTCTTAGTACCACGTGGGTATTACCCGGCCCGAACTCTAAGCACGATTTGTCGACCGTAAATGCCTGCAGGTCCCCTACCCTCTTGATAGAGGCCAATGCAGCCAACAGCAAAGTCTTCATAGACAGAATCTTTAGCTCTGCTGACTGCAAAGGCTCAAATGGGGCATTCTGGAGTGCTCGGAGCACCAGAGCAAGATCCCAAGAGGGTATGGAGGGGGGTCGAGGAAGTTTTAACTGTCTTGCCCCCCTAAGGAACATGACGACCAGGTCATGCTTCCCAACCGTCTTACCTTCTACGTGGTCGTGATAGGCGGATATTGCAGCAACATAGACCTTGAGGGTGGAGGGCGACCAACCCTTGTTGCAGGAAGGAAAGCACAGACACGATCAAACATCTTCGGGGGTCCTCTCGACGAGAAGAACACCACTCGACGAACAGGTTCCACTTCAATGCATAATTCTTGTAGACGGTGCTCGTGCCGAAGTGATGGTGTTAACTACCTCTTGGGGTAAGTCACTTAGAACCTCCGCTTCCCGTCCAGGGCCCAGACATGAAGCTTCCACAGGTCTGGACGCGGGTGCCACAGGGTGCCCGTCTCTGAGTCAGAAGGTTCTTCCTCAGTGAATAGAACCACTGGCAGTGGGACGTTTCTGGGGAAGCAAACCCCACCCCGAACTGTCTCCAGATCAGCTGAACCACCTGGGGGTGGAGTCGCCACTCCCCTGGGAGCGCAGCTCGTGAAAGCTCGTCGGCCACACGGTTGCGCACACCAGGGACATGAATGGCCCGAAGCGACCTCAGACACTTCTGACTCCAGAGGAGGAGATGGCGGGTGAGTTGCGACATGCGACGGGAGCGCAGGCCACCTTGTCGGTTGATATACGCAACGGTCGCAGTGTTGTCCGTGCGGACCAGTACATCTTTGCCCCGTAACCACCCTTTGAGGCGGCTCAGAGCAAGATGTACTGCTAGCAACTTGAGGCATTTGATGTGCCAATGCAGGTGCAGGCCCATCCAAACCACTGACACTGCATGCCCGTTGTACGTGGTTCCCCAGCCCATGGCAGAGGCATCCGTGAAAACCACAGCATGCCTGGACACCGGCCCGAAGGAACGAGGGGTCTGACCACGGACTGAAGGACTGGCGACAGGCCGGTGTGAAGCTCACCCGGTGAGTGCCACGTTGCCACGCCCATCTCGGGACTTGGCCGTGTAGCCAATGCTGAAGCGGTCTCACATGAAGCAGGCCCAGTTCCCCTGTGTCTCCAGCTCCCCCTGTGTCTTCAGTACATCCTGTAGCTCCAGCGCCCCCAGTCTCTCCAGCATCCCAAGTGTCTCCTGAGTCTTCAAAACTCCCACCCAGCCTCCATCTCCCACCTCCTCAGTCAGCCAGTTCCTCAGCACTGCCTACACTGCTGTCCTTCATCCCCTCTGCTCCTCCCACATGCAGTGTGGACTCGCCTCGGGTCTTCTGTCCAGCAGTTCCGCCAAACACAGAGGATCCCCTGTCGTCACCTTCTCCGGGCTCCCTCGTCTCTCCGGCTCCGCCTTGGTGAGTCGTCGACCTGTCTACACCTTCGGTTTTGTCTGGCTCCACCTTCCCCTCAGCTCTGCCTTCATCCTCGGTTGCACCGGCTCCTGTGGTGTTCCAGCTCCTCCTCGGACGCTCGTCGCTGCGGCTTCACCTCGGTCTCCTGGGCCTCAGGACGCGGGCTCATCGACCTGGCAGCTCCTGCAGTGGCTCCATCATCGCTGGCGGTTTTGTCGTTGGTCATCCCCAGGGTGTCGTCTGCCTCCAAGTCGACTCCTCCATGGTTCCTCCCACCGTCGATTCCGCCCTGGGGCCTCGTCCTGGCTGGTCTTTGTGCCATCTAGCTCCTGCTCCAGGCTCCCCACTGGCTCCTCCCTCCTTCTACGCCCCCATGGACTGTTTGTTCCTTTGGACTTAGTTTTTCTTGTGTGTTTCTGCGAGCCTCAGAAACTCAAGAAGCCATTCTGGAGCCACTCCTTCAGAGCCCCCACCCTCCCTCCTCAGATGTTTTTGTTATGGTGTGAGGACGCGCCTACTGAGAGGGGGGTGTAATGTTACATGTCTAGTCTGTTTTGTTCCTTTGTTCAGTTTTCCCGCCACTCCTGTGTTCCCATGGTCACCGTCATTATTAGTTCATTTGTCCCAGCTGTGTCTTGTTAATTAGTCTTGTCATCACCTTGTTTCCCCTGTGTATTTAAGCCCTCTGTTTGCCCTCTGTGTTGGTCGGTTCTCGTTCATGTCTACTGGTGTTTTCCTGCACGTTACTTGAGTTTATCATTAGAAGTTCCTGTTCCGAATTCGCCTTTGTGAGTTTGATCAACACCAAGTTTGTAACATATATATTCAGACTCACTTTATATTATATAATTGACTTTAACTACTATGTACTAACATTGAAGTGAATCATTTGATACAATTTACAGTTACACTTTTTTTTATGTGTCATTGTTACAGTGCATTTTGAAATATTGCATGAATGCTGGATGGAATCATAAAGATGCACATAAATTGCAATAATGAGCACAAAAAACTGTGTTCAATTGAGGCAGATCATTTTTGGTAAGAAGACGTGCACATAAACTATGAAGGAAACACATTTACTGAATAAATCCCTCGATATGCAACAACAACAACAAAAAACTCAAATGACTTTACCTCAACAGAGGATGTGACTGATAACTGGACTCACTGGAATCATCATAGGGGTTGGTTGTAACATTTTTAATAAACTGTTACAACTATCCCCACCCCAAACAGCCGTAACAAGGCTAACTGTTTTAGCATGTACGTTTGAAGTTAGCATAAATAAAAAGCATCAAATTAAACTAAAGAAATAGCTACTTCATGTTTTAAGTTAAATAATTGTTCCTACAATTCAATGTTTGCTAGGCAAGAAATCTTGATGAAAATCAGTTTTTCTGTCATAAAATCTACAAATTTGCTCACAGTCACATGCAATTTCTCTTGTGAGCTCAAAAAGAAGATGGGAGTGTATGATATTGATGACGTTACCACAGCGCTTTTTTGACCTGTCAAACGTACAGTTACATCTAACCCTGTGTTACAACACTCCCCGGTCTCCCCTAACAAATGCCAACAGGCTGGTGATTGTTGTTGTTGCACTTTACGATCAAATCCTTGTTTAAAACTTTAATATTTGGCCAATTCAGAAAATACAGCAAGGTTTGTTAACTCTGCTATAGAAAATGAAGAACAAAGAATGTGCATCAGTTGAGTTTTAATCTTTTACATTTTTAATCTATGACATCACTGTAAACGGTACCGTTATATATTTGGCTAATTGTTATATTACAATCAGTGCTCGAAGTGGGGCGGTACTCTACATTTTACTCTTAAGCGTACCTGTACCTTTTCTTGTGTACCGCTACTTCTCGCCTTTGTAACGTACACCCACTTGTTTAATTAAGTGGAGCGTGATTCACTGTAGGTGCTTCACCATTGTGCTCCAAAAGTGTTAAGCCTTGTTTATACTTTCGCCTGGCACAATGGCAAGCAAAATGGGGTCTCGCGCTCTCAACACGCATGACCGCCCCCTCCTCTGCGTAATTTTTGCCGTGCGCACCCTCGCGCTTGTGCAGACATGTCGAGTATAAACAAAGATTTGCACAAGCCGTTCCCATGCGATGCTGATGATAAAATGTGCGTCCCATTTGAATTCTATTGAGAATGTATAAAACACTACGGAGAAAGTCGAACATGAGCTAAAACAGACACTAAAATGACTGATGAAAAGAGGGGAAGTATCATCCTGCAAGCTTTTTAAACTCTAGACTAGAATTACTAGAATTTATCACATTCTGTTGTATTTATTGTGGTACATTTTGACTAGTTGTAGAATTTATAATAGATAATCAGTTATGGGAATATATTTTTCACTAAAGATGTATATTAGACCTGTGGCATGTTGTAGCTATAGTTTCTAACTGTGTTGCTATTTGATTAGAAAAAAGAAAGAAAAAAGTTAACATTGGCCTGCATGGTAATAAGGTGCCGTCAATGGTCTTGCTTTGTAAATAAACCCTTATTGTAACAAATGCTATAGTTAAACAATTACAAGAACTATATGTTAGTTTTAAGACTGAGTACAAGTTAAAAAGAGCTTTAAAATATGGACCTTCTTGAATTATTGAAAATCCCAAACTTCCCACTGGTATTTATGACTTTGTGGTGGCGTTCATGTGCGTTCAACTTGTAAATACGATCTTTACGACATGACTTGAACACACCATTACTAATACTGTTACCATGGTTTCTGATTTGATTCATCATTCTGTTCAGCTGTGTGTGATTCAATAAATTTGTATTTCTCTTGTATTTAAGTTCCTGTGATTCTGTTTGCATTTGTCCAGTCTTTTCTAATGTGCTGTATAGCGGTTGTTATGTTGCCTGCCAGCTTCTGAGTTACACCATGTGGATTATTCATAAAAGATTTTGGAATCTCATCTTCTTCATCATGTGTGCTAAACTACCATTAACTACCCAAACAGCACATGTAGAGATGGAGTTAGTTAACCAAGATCCCGAGATGCACTCCAAGCATGTATACGATAACAGTCCAACACTTCGCAATAAAACACATAGCGCGTCAGACCTTATACTCATTCCCAAATGCACTGAACAGCAAATATGTTAACCTAAAAGTGCCTTTATCATTGCACATCTGCTCTCTCTACACAAACAGCTGCTGGTTTAGACCTATGCAGTGTTTATTTCAGAGCTATTTCAGCAGTTTGCCGCATTAAGGACTTTTGGCATTCCAGACCTCCATTAGAAAATCGTTTTACATATTATTTAGCGATAACTATGTTCCCAAAATCTCTCAAGGAGATCTTTGGGAAAGATTTTTTTTTTTTTTTTTTTTCTTTCTTCTTTCAGAAGAATTCAGAGGTCTGTTGCAGTTTATATGCCAAGCATTTTGATTCACTCAGGAAAAGGTGTTGCCAAATAATCTGACAGTTGGATCATTTTATTTGGTTTCACAATGAATGTTTATAAACAAATGCAACAATAAACACAATAATGGCACCACCGAGGCGAGGTCATCACATTCACTGTATGCCAACATTGTTATCTGGAGACAATTCTGAAAAATATTTTTTTTTTTGCAAATTCTCTAAAAATAGTCAATAAATAAAGAATTTCCAAGGCACTGTTAAAAGGGAAAAAGTTAAAAAGCCTTTAATTCATCATGGCTTCTTCTTTTAAAAACAGGTGACAAGTACACCTAAAATTAGCTACACTCTAAGTGTAAATCAAAAAATCAACACTTTAATAAGATTTTTGAGAAGTTATAAGATAATACAAAAACTATTTGCACACTATTATTCTCCTTTATTTAGAAAGGATTAAAAGTGTGAGGAGAATAACAGCATGCAGATCTTTTTTGTGTTATCTGATATATATTTTTTTTGATCTTGCACCTGGCTAAGATGCTTTGGATGTGCGTACCTTGAGCCTTTTTTATATAAGATTTCAAAAGACATCATCGCACCAAAAGAAAGGGTGGCAAAAGTCAGACATCAGGTATAGTAAAACAGGACACAATAAAATGTGATGGTTATTAATAATTACCATAAAGGGTCTTTTCTATTTTGCATGTTAAATGTTTAATTTGCAAGATATCATCAGAGTGAATGTTATCAAACTTCAACATAAAACTGATCTCAGCAAGTACATGGAAAATCCACTGACAAACGAGAATGATGTAAAAAAGAAAAAAAAAAAAAGAAAAAAAAAAGGCCAGGCTCTCCCTCACTCACTCAGCCTTAACACTCACCGGAGTATTAAAGGCACAATATGTAAGTCTTCACCGCCAGAGGTCGCATTATTAAAACAATAACAAAGGCGAAGCTAGATGACGCTATGAAGGAGATCGTTTCACCATCCAGAGATGTATGAAATTCAAGAATCATGTTCACAGATGAGGTAATGAATTAGTTTTTGTTTTACCTGTACGTTTGATCACACTATTTTATGTCATTGTAATGAATTAGCTGCAAGGAATGTGAAATGTAATGCTATATTAGCCTGTTACTGATATGTGACTATTTGTCAAATGATTTGGTGGGTTAATGCTGCACAGTTTTACATGTTTAAAACAATTGTAAAATAAATTTGAACGAACCCACAGTATTTGCAAGTGATAGCTAAATATTTGTGTGCAACACATACTGTATTTAATTTCACTGCCATAGACTTAGTCACCAGAATTGATAAAAAGTATTACTGAAATACAAACAAAGTGCAATATATCTGTATGTGTAATTTCATCAGCATAACCCACACAGAATTATGTACAATTACGAAAACACTTGATAGTTTTTCAGGTGAATCCACCTATGCATTATCAGCTGTAGATCTGTGCATCTGTAACTTCATTCATTTCTATTAAAATCATCTGTACATGACTATTACTTGTACAATAAAAAAATATACATTTGCTTACCTGTCTATTAAAACACATGCGAGAGTGGAGTCTCTGTCAAGTCCAAGTTTGTTGCAAAGCTCCCTCCATCTCGAAAACACCATGCCGATATTGATCCTTGTTTATTTCTCCGTTTGTCCCAAAGCCTGCTTGCCTCAGTTGATCTATGTTTACGTTTTGGATGTTCTGTCCTCGTCGATGAATAATCGTGATCCATGATGATGCTAGATGCTGTATAACCACCACTTCTGCATTTGTAGACACTCTGGAGTTGCCCATGGTGAGAGGCGGCGGGCTGGAGTGGGTTTGGTTATAGCCCCCCAGCTCAGCTGCCATGTGTTGGAGTTTAACCCGATGAAAGAGAGGGTCGCTTCCCTGCGCCTTCGGGTAGGGGATAGGTCTCACACTGTCGTATGTGCCTACGGGCCAAACGGCAGTGCGGAGTACCCAGCCCAAGCGGACTGCAGCCCGGACAGTTGTGAGGCATCTCCAAAACTGCAGCTCTTGTGGGGTGTTCCTGGTCTGCAGTGGTCAGTATCTCTCAAAAGTAGTCAAAAGGAAGGAACAGTGGTGAACCGGCGACAGGGTCATGGGAGTGAAGGCTGGCCCATGTAGTCCGATCAAACAGATGAGCTACTGTTGCTCAAATTGCTCAAGAAGTTAATGCTGGTTCTGATAGAAAGGTGTCAGAATACAGAGTGCATCGCAGTTTGTTGTGTATGGGGCTGCATAGCCGCAGACCAGTAAGGGTGGCCATGCTGACCCCTGTCCACTGCCAAAAGCGCCAACAGTGGGCACTTGAGCATCAGAACTGGACCACAGCGCAATGGAAGAAGGTGGCCTGGTCTGATGAATCATGTTTTCTATCACATTACATGGATGGCCGGGTGCGTGTGTGTTGCTTACCTGGGAAACACATGGCACCAGGATGCACTATGGGAAAAAGGCAAACCGGCGGAGGCAGTGTTTTCTGCAGGGAAATCTTGGGTCCTGCCATCCATGTGGATGTTACTTTGACACGTACAACCTACTTAATCATTGTTGCAGACCATGTACACCCTTTCATGGAAAGGGATTTCCCTGGTGTCTGTGGCATCTTTCAGCAGGATAATGCGCCCTGCCACAAAGCAAAAAGGGTTGAGGAATGGTTTGAGGAGCACAACAATGAGTTTGAGGTGTTGACTTGGCCTCCAAATTCCCCAGATCTCAATCCAATCGAGCATCTGTGGGATGTGCTGAACAAACAGGTCTGATCTGTGTAGGGCCCACGTCACAACTTACAGGACTTAAAGGATCTGCTGCTAATATCTTGGTGCCAGATACCACAGCACACTTCCGGGGGCTAGTGGAGTCCATGCCTCGACGGGTCAGGGCAGTTTTGGCAGCAAAAGGGGGACCAACACAATATTAGGAAGGTGGTCATAATGTTATGCCTGATCAATGTATATATATATATATATATATATATGTATATATATATATATATATATATATATATATGATAGCCTTTTTTTCTGTCCTAGCTAGTAATGGGCGCTGTTAGCTTAAAACATCCAACCTGTTAAAGTCTTACACTTTGCATTATAAAAATGTCATGTAACAGGGTGGACAAATTTCCTATACCACATCACAGTATTTTTGATAGACAGACAACAAACTTGCTTAGTCTAAAATCCACCAAACTGTAGAAGTGACCCTCAGTCTTGACCCTCACACTTAAGAATTATGTAATACTTAAGCATAAAAATGACTGAATACTACTGCAACAGTTACTGGCTCTTATGGACAACACTTTCTGACACCTTGCCAAAGAGGATGCAAAATGTGGGAGCCAACAAAAACAAAGAACTGTGCCTCCTTAATTGTATACTGTTATAACCGTATGAGTTAAACACAGCAGATGTTACTAATGGGTACATAATTCCTATAAGTCTTGCGTACCCAGCCCAGGATCTTCACGTAAAGTCTTACACCCTTTTAGATTTCTAGACAATGTGAAGACAATGGATGGAAGTGTTGTGCTTGTAATTGAGTCCTTCCTATTTGTCTCATTATAGTGTATCTGCTTTTCACATCAAACCTGAGTTAGTAGACATTCTTAGACATTCTTAGAACAAAAAAACAATGATTATGAATTTAATAGTAAAACACTGTAAAAATACTATGGTAAAAAACAAAAACAAAACAAAAAAACTGTTAATTGGTTAACGGCAAGTTTCCAACACTTTATTATAGAAATAAACACAAAATGAAAGTAAAGCAGGCAGCCCCTCATGGACGGCTGCCGCACACTCATAAACAAAACATAAACAAAACACAAAGTAAAATCCAGGCCTGGTCCTCTCTCGTCCTTCACTGTCTTCTCCTTCTTTTATGCTTCCGAAGCTCCTCCGTGAGAGATACAAGACCGGTGCGGCGCACAGCTGATGCTCATTATCAGTCACACCACCGGCCTCGCCCATTCTCTCACAGTCCCTCGGGCGTTGTCCTTCTTGCCACAGACATTTTACATAATTTTATAGTTTAAATGATACCGATTTTGGAAGCAATCTTATAATCTGCAGTGGAAAAAAATGTAAACTGATAGTCCCACAATTCTCTGCATGACCCTTTATATTTGATGGAATTTTGTTAAAGTAATTCTTCCCTTCCGAAGTGAAACTTTGACGTGGCGTTATGTAGTTGACAATATGGGGAACGCCCTCTGCAACATAATCCAGCAGGACCGGTTTGGCGGTGGGTCAGTAATGGTCTGGGGAGGAATATACTTGTGTTATAAACATGTTAGTCAGTGGTTCCCTTACTGCTGCTAGGTACCGGGATGAAATCCTCAGAGCGATTGTCAAACCTTATTGTCAGTGGGCCTTGGGTTCCTCCGGGTGCATTATAATGCCAGGCCTCATGTGGCTAGAGTGTGTAGGTAGTTTTTAGATGACGAAGGCGTTGATGCCATTGACTGGCCCTCACGTTCCCCAGACCTGAATCTAATTGAGAACCTCTGGGACATTATGTATCGGAGCATCCAAAACCGCCAAGTAGCACCACAGACTGTCCAGGAGCTCACTGATGCCACCATCTCATCAGGAGCATGCCCAGATGTTGTTGTGATTTGGTTTCCATTGACTGTTGTCACAAATTTGTTCTTAATAAATGATAGAATGTATATAAATAAAGATTTTCAAATTGAATATTTCATTCACTGAGATCCAATAGGGATGTTTTTGAGCAGAGTACTTTTCTGGCCACTAGACAGGAGTCATTACTTTTTATTTATTTAAATATGTTCCTTGAGGTTCACTTATAACATTAGTAAAGTGCTTTACACAAAGACATATATTCACAAAATATATATATATATATATATATATATATATATATATATATATATATATATATATATATATATATATATATATATATAGCTCATCATTTGACCCTCTGATTGGATTGCTGTTTTTAAAAGGCAGCTTCTTTAAAGGATTAGTTCACTTAAAAAAAATTATTTCCTGATCATTTACTCACCCCATCTCATCCAAGATGTTCGTGTCTTTCTTTTTGAGGAAAGCATTCCAGGATTTTTCTTCACATAATGTACTTCAATTGCAACCAAGCGAAACCATTGGTTATTTTCAAGAAAAAAATAAACATTTATATACTTTTTAACCTAAATCGCTCATCTTGCGCTGTTCTGCGACATGCCACGGATTGCTACAAGTGAACGTGCGAAGACTGATACAAATACCCTTTACATCTGACATCGTTGTTTAATCTTTTTTTGCTAAATGATGTTTTGTATTAGTCTTCGCACATGCACTTTGTAAACACAGGGGCAGTACTTCTGCATACGTCTAGCGTGACCTTTCCAACGTGATTGCGCAATCTGTGGTGTGTTGCAGAGCAGTGCAAGATGAGCAGGTTAAAAAGTATACTTTAAAAAAAAATATATTTAGAAAATGACTGATGGTTTCGCTAGATAAGACCTTATTCCTCAGCTGGGATCGTGCAGAGCCCTTTGAAGCCCTTCGAAGTCCTTTGAAACTGCATTGATTTGGACCTTCAACATTTTGGTTGCCACTGAAGTCCATTGTGTGGAGAAAAATCCTGAAATGTTTTCCTCAAAAAACGTAATTTCTTTTCCACTGAAGAAAGAAAGACATGAACATCTTGGATGGCATGGGGGTGAGTAAATTATCAGTAAATTTTCATTCTGAAGTGAACTAATCCTTTAAGACTTACACCTTCACCAATACATTATTGGTAAAATAATGTTCTTTACTGAAACAAATTGAAAAGTTATCATTTTATATCAACTGGATATCAAATGCAATTTTCATTACATTTATATATTCTGAAAATTCTGAACAGTACATAATAATGTAATGAGTCATAGAACATTATGACTGTGTCTGGGTTTAGTTAACAAGTGTTGGCAGACTAAATACAAGTTCAAAGGAAGAGAGAGACACAATGAATTTCCTCGAGAACTTTGTACAAGAGATATGAACCTACCAAGAAATGAGAGCCTCTGATGGCTTCCCTTCCCATGCCTACACCTCCTGAAGTGTGCCAGTTCTATTAAAAATGCAAATGTGAAATAGTAGGTGTGGTGTATCTTTCAATGACAGAAGTCACCTGCTCACTGTTTATTATTTTTAAAAGTACATTAATATAACTGATTTTACTAGCATTTATTTTAGACATATATGGATGTAGATTCTATGTTAAATAGTTTGAGCTGAATTAATTTTAAGCTTATTATTTGGGGTAAAAGGGTTTATAAGAAAGACAAATCAGAATGTTTGTGGAATATCAATACAGTGCTACCTTGCTACTGTGCTTTTCATCACTCTTAGTGTTATCCAGTCCTAAACACAAAGCTGCTGCAGCAGATTTGCACAGATCGCCAAATCTGACAGTGTTCTTACTCATTCACATGGGCCACCGGAAAAAAGGTTTAGACACGTGCATGTTGGATGCCAACTTATAGTTCATAAATTCAAGTGCAAAGCAGACAGCAAAGGCTGGGACTACCGGTGAGAATATTCAATCAATGAGAGGTGGACTCTTGTGTCGTGACAACAGAAATAGATTAGGGGAATCTCACAAAGACCATCTCTAGGGAGACTGAATTGTCCTCTTTCTCTAGCTCTGTGGCCATCAAGGGCTTTTCATGGGAAGGAAGCAATCTGGAATCTACTTCCCTCAATTGTATATTTCTTCTTCAAGCAAACAGAAGATACAGCAAAGAGAAAGAGCAAAGCCAAAGCTGTGGCAATACTTGGGGTTACCAGTCATTCAGTAACATCATTAATACATGTATTGTCACTGTCCATGCATTATGAAGAAGCTGTTCTGAAAAAAACTAAACAAAGCAAACATGCTACGTTTAAGCCGTCGAGATAATTAATTCAGTAATTTGGTTATTAATAATGTCCTGATAAATAAGAATTTTGTCTGCTTGTATCATGCAGGTTTGGGGTGTTGGAGCAACATTTTTATAGTCTACACACAAGATCCCAGGTTTACTCAATGGACAGCCAATAATGGGACATTGTTTAGTGAAAACCGAGCTATTCAGTTCATCTTGGCAACAGAACTAGACAGGAAGTGCCAACTCAACATGGAAACCTTGATGTTAACTGACCATTTGCTTGCTATTTGTCAGTGTTTCAAAGAACCGTCTTTTTGAATTACACGTCTTTGTAGATATTACACACTTAAAACTCAAAGACAAACACAGTCAGCATCAGGCTCAAACCACTGGTTTGTGGTAGAAATCAAAGTCAGTGGAATAGTTTTTCAAAGCATTTTGTTGTGACCATTAATGATTAACTTGTTTTTAAGTGAAAGCTAGCTGTAAACACCTCTGAATGTTCTCCAGGCTTTTCACTATAGCACAAACCAGTCTTTCACAGCGAGGGTAAAAGGCAAGTCTGTTCACTTCCATGAGCCAGAGTTGTCAATGCTAGATAGCATCTTTGTCATTTCTGAAGGTAATTACTGGATCATTTTTGTAACTTTATTCTGACACATTTATTTATTTATTTATTTTCTAGATTGAAATTAAATTACAATAAAGCCTTAACATTATTGCCATTTAAAGCATCCCATGCTTCATATAAGTGTTGAAGACGTTTACAGTAAAGTTTTAACAAAACAGTTTGTAGGAAACAAATTGTCATGACTATCATAAGTACTGCAATAATGTATACACTATTATGTAGATCTTGTTGATGATGAATTCAAGCTTTGCTACATTTGCCCAAAGTATTTAAGACTCAAATTTAATTGAATATGATAACAAAATATACAGCCATATAGCGGCATCTGCTAATAAATGGTGCTTTTGTCAGAATAAAAAAAAAAAATTATGCTTATTTATTTATTACTTATTTAATTACGAATCATTTATTATTACTTATTATTAATTACTTATTTAGAGGATGTATGCATTACTCTCAAATTCACAGGTGTCCTAGCAGAGTAATCACAGTAGTAGAATGTAGATAAACTATGAATGTAGATTAATTATAGACATGCTCCACTAACATTTTACAACCAAAAAAGGGCCAACATTTTCTTTTTAAATATTCATATTAAAACCTATTTCATCCTCATATATACACTATATTGCCAAAAGTTTTGGGACACTTGCCTTTACATGCACATGAACTTTAATGACTTTAAATAATAATATGGAGCTGGCCCACCCTTTGCAGCTATAACAGCTTCAACTCTTCTGGGAAGGCTTTCCACAAAGTTTAGGAGTGTGTTTATGGGAATGTTTGACCATTCTTCTAGAAGCGCATTTGTGAGGTCAGGCACTGATGTTGGACGAGAAGGCCTGGCTTGCAGTCTCCGCTCTAATTCATCCCAAAGGTGTTCTACCGGGTTGAGGTCAGGACTCTGTGCAGGCCAGTCAAGTTCCTCCACACCAAATTTGCTCAGCCATGTCTTTATGGACCTTGCTTTGTGCACTGGTGCGCAGTCTTGTTGGAACAGGAAGGGGCCATCCCCAAACTGTTCCCACAAAGTTGGGAGCATGAAACTGTCCAAAATGTCTTGGTATGCTGAAGCATTAAGAGTTCCTTTCACTGGAACTAAGGGGCCAAGCCCAACCTCTGAAGAACAACCCCATACCATAATCCCCCCTCCACCAAACTTTACACTTGGCACAATGCAGTCAGACAAGTACCATTCTCCTGGCAACCACCAAACCCAGACTCATCCATCAGATTGCCAGACAGAGAAGAGTGATTCGTCACTCCAGATAACATGTCTCCACTGCTCTAGAGTCAAGTTGCGCTGTGGACTGCCTCTGATGCTTTGCATTGCACTTAATGATGTAAGGCTCGGATGCAGCTGCTCGTCCATGGAAACCCATTCCATGAAGCTCTCTATGAACTGTTCTTGAGCTAATCTGAAGGCCACACGAAGTTTGGAGGTCTGTAGCTATTGACTGCAGAAAGTTGGCAACTTCTGCGCACTGTGCGCCTCAGCGTGCGCTGACTCCGCTCTATGATTTTAAGTGGCCTACCACTTCATGGCTGAGTTGCTGTTGTTCCCAATTGCTTCCACTTTGTTATAATACCACTAACAGTTGACCGAGAAATATTTAGTAGTGAGGAAATTTCATAAATGGACTTATTGCCCCGGTGGCAACCTATCACGGTACCATGCTTGAATTCACTGAGCCCCTGAGAGTGACCCATTCTTTCACAAATGTTTGTAGAAGAAGTCTGCATGCCCAGGTGCTTGATTTCATACACCTGTGGCCATGGAAGTGATTGAAAAATCTGAATTAAATGATTTGGAGAGGTGTCCCAATACTTTTGGCAATATAGTATATATAGCCTATAGCTTGCATGTGACATTGTTTCTCAATTTAAGAATTATCACAAAGTACTCAAAATGCTGCAAAATCCTATAGAAGCAAATAGTTACTACTACCAACATAGTAACTATTTGCTTCTATAGGATTTTGCAGCATTTTGAGTACTTTGTGTTAATTCTTAAATTGAGAAACATAAAGTTTCATAAAGATAACTTATTTGCACTGTTTAATATATTTCAGCTGCATGCACTCTTCAGCATCTGAAGGTGCTGAGACAATCCTTTCAACAGTATTACTTCAGCAGAGACACCCCCACCCCCACTCCCAACCACACACACTGAATTCAAAACAAGAACCACTGTGAGAGTGGATGCCCCTAAATGAATTGAAAGAGGCTACCCTGAGATTAATCCCTTTAGCAAGAGGCACAGTGTGATCCCCCATCCCCCGCAAGAGGAAATCAATGCATTTAAAAGTGCAAACAATTGTTTTCACAAACATGAATTCACAAAGGCCCAGCCAGTAATATTTATAAAGGTTTACCAAACCCTTACACCTTGGAATACACCTGCCAGAGAAAATCTCTGGAATTTATTAGTTTTTATTTTTCAATTAATTATACAATAGTGCTTTATTTATCCTGCATTGAGCTTTGTTGTTTTTTTTTTAAATGCCAAGGACACTCTACGACGTCATGGTATTTTCGGAGCACATTGTGTAGAGGAGAGATTAGACGTAGGAATCCCCTTAGGAGCAGCCGCTGGTAGCTTCCTGATATAGGACACTGCATACAAGATGCATGCAGAGGAACTTCTCATTTCCTTGGCTCTCTCAGATCCATTGTGCCCCTCACATGTTACTGCGTCATTAGAACTTATGTCTTCTCCTACCAGAGGAACTACCAACTGTTGCACTACTGCTCCATTGTTGGTCACTCTGGATGTGTTGTATGATTTAATTTATTTCAATGTAACATAAAAGAAGAAGAAAAAAAGAAAGAAAAAAAACCTGGAAAACAAAATTAAGATTTAAGACATTTCCATACAAAGACCACAATGGCGCTTGAACACAATACCTTGAACTCTCGGTTGATTAACCCAAACCTTGCTTACTCAAGGTATGCTGGTTCCAAAAACATGTCCGTGAGTAAGTTCAGCCAACCCAGAGTTTGTTCCCGGTTAACACACAAGACATTCTCAACAGAGCAACGAATCGATGATTCACCATGGAAACAGACGCTAAGAAAAAGCGTGCCATTCTACTTCCTCTTCTTCTTTTGTTTAATGGTGCATAACCTACTTAATGCACGTCACCACCTATTTTGTGGTTGTGCAATCATTTTATTCAATCTTTTCATTTAATAAGTAATCTTAAAAAAATTATATTGTTTGTTTGATGCAAATTAATTGAATGCAGTTCCATGTGTGAGATGACAATAAAATAATAAATATATTTTAATCAAACATTTAAACATTACCTTGTTATAACAGTGATTTAGAATTAATATATAATAGTAATATACTATTTAACAAATTTGGTTATATTAATATAACTATATTAATTATATAACACACATCTGAATACCTCTTAATCAAACTAACCTGGAACATAACCTGCTCTGGAGTTCAGTTGCTATGGCCACTTAGATACCCTGAAATTTACCCCCGTTTTTGGAAAAGAAAGTTGAGGTTATCCTGTTACTTACCCTTAAACATACCCAGGTATGGCACATAACCTGCTTTCTGGAATACACCACTGAGCATCCGCTTTTAATAATAATAATAATAATAATAAAAGATTCTAGCTCTAGTCGTAAGTTTCCTTAAAAAAGTTTTTCAGTACACATTCCGAATGATGATCAAAACAAAGTAGATTAAGTTCATCAACACCCCCCAAGCTTGCATCATTGTTTACTTCTTTGAGGGTTCAACATTTCATATGGTGATATTATTATTATTTTTTTTTTTATGTGTTTATTTATGTGCTGTTGAAGGTTTGTGATCACATTAGCTTTATGAATGCATTAACAACTTCTGTCTGCTCATTCTTGTTTATTCAGATCATCATCTTCGCTTGTTTTTGGATATGGAACAGATGTTTGTCCTTCTTTTGGAACAGTGCCCCTGTGCCCGTAATGGTGAAAACATGGAAAAACAAAACTTGTCAATGGCAGGAAAGCACATTTTTACTAAACATGGACCTTCATTTTCATTAAAAAGGCTTATTTTTGCTATAGGCTCATTTTGTAAATGTAAGCAATTAATCTGGAAAAGAGCAAACTGGGTGCCTGTGATAAAAGTATCTGCTCGGCCAGAATCATCTCGATGTCGTGAATCTTCGGATGCGGAGCCATGCGCAAAGTTACAAAAAATGGCATGCACGCCGGCACTCGAAATGGGGTCTTGTGCACTCAATATGCACGATTGCCCACACCGTGTTGACGTCATTTTTGCTGGGTGCATGTTCGCATCTATGCAGATGCTGCGGCTGTGTCCAAAAACTGGAAAATGCTGCCTTCAGAGGACATTTCAAGGTAGGAAGGCATCAAGGCATGTCCGTATCTAATGTTAGCTTCACTTCCTGCCTCCTGAGAGACCTTCATCTGGTTGATTTTTGGAGGCAGCATAGAAGTTTCCTTAGCTGCCTTTGATATCCCACAATCCTATGTGTTCCATTCGATGACAGTTGAGCTAGAAAAAGAAAGATGGCACTTAAGTTTGAATGTACGTTTTTGACCAACGTTTTGTCATTTCCAGCGATTAATTACTATTGTTGTAATTTTTTTGCTGTATATCATTAAACTGACGCTGCCTCAGAAGTCTGTCTGAAATCAGTTTCGTGAGGAACCTTCATGCCTTATAAGTCATTGCCTGATAAGGCAGCGAGGTAACAAATCAGGTGCCTCGGATGCAGCTGGTGAGTATAAACCAAGCTTTGAGAAGACAAAGATTGTCATGCATAAGTTAAGGTGCTTTTTTTGTCCCTTTTAAACTGTTTCACATTGTGTTTAACACATTTAGGCATGGGTATTTTCAAAATATGGCCACTTGTACCATATTGCTTAAACATGAACATGTCAATGTAATCAGTAGAATTTAATATATTGCTCTTACGCAATGATACAGGTTGCTTATGCAATGGCTTTAAAATTGAGAATCACTCAATTGACCGTTCGCAAAGACCTGCCCCCTCTAGTTACTGTTGCTATTTCTGACAAGCCATGACACTCTCACACCACACAAGTTCTCACGTAGAGAAAATACATCACGGAGCAAAGAGGAGACTGACAATATGCCGACAGACAGGACAGAGCAAGGAACTTTTAATATGAAACAAAGTCTCAACTTTAAAATTCTCGCATTTAAGAAATTTAAACAACAAATACAGTTTTGTGGCTCTTTAATGTGTTGTGATCGCTGTAGCGCCTCAGTTAAAGCTGCTGGCGAATCATTAAAGCTGCTGCTGAATCATCTCTTCCTTCTAGTTCATTGATAAGCATTAAATTAACATGAATGAACACTAAAAGGAATGTTTCAACCGTTCAAGTTCAAGTCCACGTCCACCGACGTTAATCTACTAATTCTCCTGACTGCTTTGTCGGACAAAACGGCAGATTTGGCAAAGTGTGATTGGTCAGATCGCCTGTCAAGCAAAGGGTGAATTGAGAGTCTTGCAACCTTCTATTATTGTCAAGATCATACAGTCAAATATCCATTTCTGCTTTAGAAACTAAGACAAAAATAACTGAATGTGTTACATTGCACCCCCTCCTGGAAGGTGTAGGAGTCAGGGCGACAGGTCAAGGTGGAACAGAGCTCTCCCAGGCGGTGTAACCACCCCACTGAAAGGAGGTAGAGGTGACACAGAGGGACCGATGGGGCAAGATGACTACTGAGTGGCAGGAATTGCTGAGGACTGACAATAAGAATGGAGAACAACACAAAAACTAACAAAAAACAGAGCATTCCTGATGGCAGTCTGAAGAGGTAGTGGGACAGGGGGGCTGGATGGGATAAGCAGGACTGAAGAAGACGATACACATTCTGACAAGATCAAGGGACACAAGGAAGTCATCTGTCCACACTCACATAAACTGTCCATTAGGTCAAGCCGGTACTCAGTCTCAGTGGCAGGAGGGTGGGCAGGTCTCACTTCCATACCCTCAAACTCCACGAGGACTCCCATGCCGAGTGATGCCCACTGTGATGCCAGTTCACACCCCTGGTCAGACTCTGTCTTGCGATAGTGGCCGCTGTCCTCCCTTCCCAGACATAGGCTCACATGTCGCAGCAGGCGGAAGCTTCTAGTCTGCGGGGGGCTCTGGAGTAGTATCTGTCAATCAGGGTGTTGACGGTTCTGAGTCAGGCTGTGATATGGATTGGGGGTGGACACTCTCCAGACACCTGATGACGACCTCCCTCCAGATAAGTCCTTTGGTGTCTGGGAGGTCTACTGGGTGGTGATTGAATCAAAGATTTCAGTGTCTCGTCGTCATATGTGGAATGAATGGTGAGACACCAGAACTGCAGCGTGTAATCCTGCAATATAAAGCTTTCCTGTAGCTCAAACAATAAGAGCGTGGCACTAGCAACGCCAAGGTCATGGGTTTGATTCCCAGGGAAAGCAAGAACTGACAAAAATGTGTACCTTGAATGCAATGTAAGTTGCTTTGGATAAAAACTTCTGCCAAATGCGTAAATGTAATCCATAAAATTATGAACACAGTAGCAAATTGCTGCAAAATCCTTAGTAGGTCTGTCAGGTCTTCTGTCACGCTCGGTTGCAGAGAACACAAGAAGAAGATCAGATTCAGAAAGTCTTTAATAATCCAGTAAACTCAAATCAAGGCAGGAGAGCAATGACAACTATATTACTAACAAGACCAGAAAGACTAAAGGGGACATACATGAACTTATATACAAACGATAATGAGGTGCACACACCTGAACAGAATGACAAATCGAATGAGTTACTATGAGTTACTAACTAAAGACTGACGGACACTAGAACAAGAGCAAAAGGAAACTGGATAGAAACAAACTGCTCCAAGAAAATGAAACTAAGACAAAAATAACTGAATATATAATTACACATTGTAAATCATTGTATCTTTTATATTACCAACACAAATGTACCTTTTAAAAATTTGAAACAAAACTAAATGAAACAGGAAACAACCTTTAAAAGAGGAAACACTGAATTGACCACATTTTTAACAAAAAAACAAACAAAACAAAAACAGTGTTGCTTTTAGCTAAACTAAAAAAACGTTTGAAAAGAGGTGTAGAACATGGATGTTTCTCTAGCCCCATATCCTGTCATTGTAAGCATGAAACCATAGAGGCAGAGAGCAGAGACCATCAAGCCATCTGGCTGCCTACTTATCCAAATATGTGAGATATTCCCGAGACCTAAGAGTAGCGCTGAAGAATAGTCTTCGTCTCCATATGGCCTCCTAGCTTTCACCATGAGAGCATGTGGGCCTCTAAAACTTCTACATATAGGATCTCAAGAGCAATTACCTGTAAATATATCTCTAACTATGATTGTAAGAGCAGCTTGAAGCATATACACTTTTTAAGAGCTCACGGTGTCTTTGATTATATGGTTATATTTTTTGCTTATCAGAACATTAATCACATTAATTCCAGGCTATATTGAATGGAAATATCTTATATCAGATGTTTTAGATACATTATTTAGATTTAGATTCTGTGATTACTACTGCAATAAGTTTGTGTGTGTGTGTGTGTGTGTGTGTGTGTGTGTGTGTGTGTGTGTGTGTGTGTAGAAAGATTGACATATCTGAGAAGCTAGCATATCATCACCCTATGACTAGTGTCTGGTTAATGAATAAATATAAATAAGGTTGGCACTAACAACAACAACAATAATAATAATAAAATCTCCGGAGGGAGCGGATCATGCATTGCGGATTTCATTGAAAACTAATGGTACTTCAATCAAGGCACACTTTTATAGAAAAAAAAGCTAAATTGTTCCACAATGCATTGATGTAGTGCACTCACTGTCAGAACACCATGATGTTAATTCGAACAAATGGGGCTAATGGATCCATGTTAAAGCTGTGAAAATATTGAGAGGGCCCCATGTCACATCAATCCACAAGTTTCCATGTTACTAGACTCCATGTCAGACTGTTTAGTTTAAAAACAAGAAACACTATATTCCCACACCAATGTGAGTGATAACGTTTTTCCTACTTCTACCCCATGAGAGTGAGTTGAGTATGACACCAAAGCCCCACTTTGATTTATGACAGTATTTTAAATACATAAAAGCAAGTTTTATAGCAATTAATGTTTAAGCCTTATTTATTCAGTGTGGCCCTTTGCCAGTATTTTGAATTGACAAATATATTCCACAAAGTTTTACTTTACTAACTTTACTAACTTAACTAAACTTACTTTAGTATAATAAAGTTGCAATAACCCAATTGAGGATGTATATTATGGACATCAGTCAGGGTAGGCATAACACCACATTTAGTCAGACTAAAGTAAAAATAAGGTATCGATACGGAAGCCCTGAACGGCCATGGATAATATTTTTTAATCTTGTTATCTCGTGATCACGACTTAATTTTCTCGTGATCTCGAGATAACAAAAGTTGTTTTCTTGTGATCACGACTTTAAATTTTCTCATGATCTCGACTTAATCTTCTGTAAGTTACACAACTGCCTGTCTATGTATAGACTGGTGGCAGTATAGAAACAAATAACTGATTATAAACAACTGCGGTATAGCCTATCCACCTTACTGTGTTAGTTCATATTGGCCCAAATTGAATGCATTGAAGACCTTACATGATCGCTATAATTTGTACAGTATTGTGTGCATTAAGTAATTAATGTAACTAATGTTAAATGGTTGAATATGATTAGTTTGCTTGAAAGTGTATCTGTATTATCGTTACGTTCTACTGCAGATGCACGACTCATCACAGCTTCACTACTGCAATAGCGTTCGGTGTGATACTAAACTTACTGTTTAACAAATTTTGATGTCACTGTATTTTCTTTGCAAATTATTGTGCATCTTTAAGACACCATTTTAATCATCAGCCTAAGTAACTGTTAGTTTACAACTGTAACGCAATGAAGCATTCAGGGAAGAAGGAGGCGGGAACCGGCGAACATTTTAAAAGCTTTAATCAAAAATAAAACAAAACATAATGTCGGCGGCAGCCCCTCACGGCCGACTGCCGCCTAAAAACCAAACAAAACACAAAACACAATAATGGCGGCAGCCCCTCACGGACGACTGCCGCCTCCATACAAAACAAAAACACAACATAAAATCCAGGCCTGGTCCTCTCTCGTATTGCAATGTCGTCGCTCCTCCTTTTATACTCCCGTCACTCCTCCATGAGACGAGACCGGTGTGGCGCACAGCTGACGCTCATTAACATTCGCCACTGGCCCGCTCTCACGGTCCCTCGCCTCGCCACAACAACATTGTGTCACTCAATGTATATCCTATTGATAAGAAATATAATTCATAGCCTATGAATATGTATAGCAGCCTATAATTTAATTCAGTGATACTGTGTAACTAAAACTATTGTATTTTGTTGTACATTTCTTTGTAGCAAACCACACACATATACATAAACACTCTTGTACAGCATCCCAAGACTGTATTATATCAACTGGATTAAACCTTTGTTTTTTTAGAAATCAGGAGTATTGCACCTCTTTTTAATGGAATAGCATGGCTAGAGGGAACGCACATACCAGTCAAAATAACGTGGGTTGAATCCAAGCAACGATTTTTAGAATAGTTACAGAATAATCTGCCATCCTTCTGAAGGCACTCCGTCTGCGCTTTTGATAATTTAAACATGTTAATTACACACACAAAAAAAATGTTTATTAAGTGAAACAAAGATTTTCAAAGCAAAGAATCCACAACATATAAGAGTGCACGGTTTATCCGACGATCAGATGCGCGTGAAAGTTGTGTTCATTGCTATAGCAACAGTAGACTCCGGGTACAGTGCAGTATTTCACAATGAAACAATCATGAGAAAATTAAGTCGTAAACAAGAAAACAACTTTTGTTATCTTGAGATCACAAGAAAATATAAAGTCGTGATCACGAGAAAACAACTTTTGTTATCTCAAGATCACGAGAAAATTAAGTTGTGATCACGAGATAACAAGAAATATATTATCCTTGGCCGTTCAAGGCTTTCGTAGATAGATGTACATTGTATAAATCCCACTGCCTTAAGGTCATAGGAAACATCTAATTTTTACAACCCAAATTTTCTGGAATTTTTGTCTACTACACTCTAAAAAATGCTGGGTTAAAAACAACCCAAGTTGGGTTGACAATGGACTAACCCAGGGATTGGGTTGTTTTAACCCAGCGGTTGGGTTAAATGTTTGCTTAAAACAACCCCGTCGCTGGGTTAAAACAACCCAATTTAACCCAGCATTTTTTAGAGTGTAGAATTTCTGGAACAACTTTTTTTTCAATGCAATGAAAAGGTCCCACAGGTCCATTGATCAGACTTAAACTTGGCTAACCACTCAACTAACTATCCTTCTTTTGCAGAACACAAGGCTTTTTTAATAAATCCTGACTTACCGGTATTTTTTATTTAATTGGGTACGCAATACAATATATAATTAGGCTTGTTTGAGATCAAATCCCCCTATTTCTCTCTCCTCGTAGTGGATCAGACACTTACGAGATCAAAGGCGGATATTGCGGGATTCACACTTGTTAATAAACTGGATGTAATTTAAGATCTGTTGCTTTTATATGAAAATAAATATGAGCATGACACCCAAAATACTTATTTAATTCCATCCTAAAGACATGTTTTCCGTTAATTTTTTATTTTAATACAGACATGTTTTTTAGAATTTTTAAATATGACAATCACATATCCCATAGAGAGATCACGGTGAGGGAGTGAATATTGTGAATATTCACAAATAATTTATACACATAGAAACATGATATCAGAGTTTCAAAATCAAAAATTTTTGAGCATTTAGTTGTGTCGTCAGCAAGTCGTTTCACAACAGCACAGTTGGTGAACTGAAAAGCCGCCATGCCGAAATCTTTTTTATATATGTCACAGCAAGCCGGAACACTTCCGGACACATTTCTAACCGGCATGCATCTCACAGTGATCACTGGTGATTGGTTCTGTGCAGATTTTGCTAATCTCAAACAAGTCTACTGTCTGTTTGGGTTTTGGTTCATTTCTTGTGATTCCCTAGTGATGGGTATTTTCGAAACATGCTTTGTGAAGCTTCAAATCCTTCATTTGTTCCTTCAAATCAAATCATTTGTTTCAAACAAGTGATTCAGAGCGCGTATTAAACTGCCCAAGTCACGTTATTTCATTAAACAAGGTTATGTCATAACTGTTTCAAAACATTTAGGAATTTCAGTGTTTCTAGTGTCTTTGTTTTTTTTTTTGTTTTTTTTTGTTTTTTTGTGGAATTATTTACGTGGTTGTGCATCGGCACAGCTCCTCAGCTCAGATTAATTTAATGTTTTGAGGAGTTTGTGTGGCTGTCGTTCACCACACTGGTGTGGATAATGCACTTCGGAATCAGATTCTATGATTCACAGATTCTATGTCTTGGAGTATGACCAAAATAAGAATTTTCACCGGAAAATGTCATCTGAACATGTTTGCGACTTTTGTTCTGAAAAAAAAAAAAAAAAAAATTACAATAAATCATGCTACCAACGATGATTAAATCTAACGATCACTTAGCTCATATCACATCAAAGCTTCCAAATTTATTTTATTTATTAATGTTATACATCAGCTTTTGGTGACTTCGTGTATTTAGTGTGTATTAGCATTACCTATAGATTTCAATCTCTGTACAGTCTAATCTTTTGCTTTTGACTACGGGTGAATCTCCAGTTGTCACTGATGATTGTTGTTTGGACCTTTCAGGATTACAATCCACCATCAAAATGATCAGTTTAATTATTCCAGCTGCTGTGAGAAAATGCTATAAATGATCCGCCACCTGCAGCATCCTCACATGCGATAGCCTACTAGCTAGACTCTTCTTTATGTATACAGACGTTATGTAATGATGCAAAGACGAACGGCGACATGCTTGATTTTTCCAGACGGAAAGCTACCAGTACCACTCAGATTATAAATCAATGCATTCTGGTTAGAAAGAGACCTGCCTATTGTTACGTCATGTACCTACACACTATCTCAGAAAACCAGCTTGTCTATAAGAAGATGAAACCAGAGTGCAGACATGCTTGAAACCTGAAACTACTGTTGCTGAGCTGAGGTATTTTCTACAGTCTTCGGCTGAGCAGAGCAGTACTGACCACACACACACATAGAAATTAGGCGGGCCGTTCACTAGCAGACTGATGATGTGCTGGCGTGCCAATGCGATGTTGTCAAGGTGGAGACAATGGCAATTTTATGATTCAAAATGGAACATACACAATCCTTTCAACAACTTCCTTAGACAGGGAAAAGGAAAGCTCCTACTGTTTCCGACTTAAAGCTGTTGATGGATGTGGCCCGCCACATTCCTCATACGTTGACATGACCATTAATGTCTTAGATGAAAATGATCATACTCCATACATCACCAAGCCTTCAAACTCCTCATACAAGTTCTTGGATCTCCGCACCAGCCCAGGATCCCACATAGAGTGCATTGAGGTGGAGAACATTGACCATAGTTTGAATTCGGAGCTGGAGTTCAGTTTCATAGGAGTTTCATATGAGATGGATAGCCTAATTGTTATATAATTCAGATGGGCTACAGGTTATTTTTATGGTATGTCAAAAACTGTTTATTTTTAAATGTGATTGTTTGTACTTTTTACCAGTATTTACCATATTTTCAAGACAAAAATTCAAATGTGAAAAATATGCAATATAAAAATGATTTTTAAATAAAAGTTTTTTATATATACACATTCGAACAATACAGTACTTGCAATATACTCTTTGAAACACATTTGTGAGAGATATGCCTTGTTTTTGAGTTTTGCTTTAAAATAATATTTTAAAAGGTTTTTATTTATTTATTTATTTATTTTAATATAAAATGAAGAAAAACAATAAGTTGAATAAGTTAAAACACACAAGAAGAACATTCCCACTATTTAATTTCTATGATGTGTTTTGTGTTCTTTGTCATACAAAGGTTTTATTGTAAGCCAACTTGTATTATTTGTAAAACAACAAAAACGTGAAGTGGTTGAAATTGAATTTTGGACTATTTTATTATGGCATTGCCCTTGCTATATCACATTTTAGCATTTTAGGTCAGTTGTGGCCTAATGGTTAGAGAGTCGGACTGTCACTGGTAACTCGAAGGTTGCAGGTTCAGTTCTCAATAGCGGCAGGAAATGACCCCCAATTGTTCCCCGGGTACCATAGCAAAAATGGTGTGTGTGTCTACAGTTTGCAGTGTGTGTGTGTGTGTGTGTGTGTGTGTGTGTGTGTGTTCACTACTCTTAATGTGTATGCACTAATTGGATGGGTTAAATGCAGAGGACAAATTCCGAGTATGACTTACCATACTTGGCCTTCACATGTCACTTTCACTTAGTTGTGCTTTCTGTAGAAAGAAGCAGCTATGAAAATGTGTATTATAAGTTGCATTTGATGATAATTAAATCTGACAAAAGTAAACAAAACCAGTGTAAAATGAATATGCCTTGACAAAAGAAAATGTTTGGTCTTCTGTCCTCTGATTATTCTGGAGATGTTTAACAACACTGTAGAACTCCCTTGGTTTGTAGACCCAGATTTCACAAAAAAATTTAGTGATACTTAAAAAAAGCTTGGTTAGAAAAAAAAAAAAAAAAAAGAAAAGACACCATTAGTGATGGGAGAAACTAAGATTTTCGAAACTTTGAATCAACTGAACCAATTGCTTCACAAAATGATTCAGTTTTGAAGTGCTTGTGACTCCTGCTGGTCAAGAGTCATTAATGTTACAAGCACGCCAGGCTCCAGAGTACTGATCACGCCTGCCTGCCTGCCTGCCTGCCTGCCTGCCTGCCTGCCTGCCTGCCTGCCTGCCTCCAATATCTCCTAGTCTCCAGTGTGTCTCCTCATCCTGTGTCCAACATCTCCTTCGCTCCAATACCTGGATCTCCAACGCCATCTGCAAGAAGTATTACCCAGTTATCATCTGCATTCAGATGAACACTCACCTGACCTGCTCACTACCTGGTTCTTCAATAAAAGCTGTCATTGTGCCATTATCTGTTCTCTGTGTCCCTATCTTTGTAACAATTAAATGTCTACAAATTTAAAATATTAATCTGAGCTCAGGGAGAAACCATGTATAGACACAGGTTCATGGGTTCAGATTGACTAGTTCTGTGGTTTTATGCAGGAACCCTATTGTATTTGCACAGTTTCCCTAAAAATACACCTGATTCAACTCATCAGCTTGTTAAAGACTACAATATATCAAATTAGTTTTTTTTTTTTCTAATAACTTTAAATCCAGAAATTAAAAAAACATAATTATATACACTGATCAGGCATAACATTCCTAACATTCCATAACAGACCTGGTTGGTCCCCTTTTTGCTGCCAAAACAGCCCTGACCCATCGAGGCATGGACTCCACTAGACCCCTGAAGGTGTGCTGTGGTATCAGCACCAGCAGATCCTTTAACTCCTGTAAATTGTGAGGTGGGGCCCTCCATGGATCGGACTTGTTTGTTCAGCACATCCCACAGATGCTCGATTGAGATCTGGGGAATTTGCAGGTCAAGTCAAGACCTCAAACTCGTTGTGCTCCTCAAACCATTCCTGAACCATTTTTGCATCATACTGCCTTTGCTGGTTTGCCTTCTCATAGTGCATCCTGGTGCCATGTGTTCCCCAGGTAAGTAACGCACACGCACCCATCCATCCACGCAATGTAAAGCAAAATGTGATTCATCAGACCAGGCCACCTTCTTCCATTGTTCCAAGATACAGTAGGTTGTCTGTTTGATCAGACCATACAGTCTTCAAGCCTTGGCCATGACCCTGTTGCCGGTTCACCACTGTTCATTCCTTGGATCACTTTTGATAGATGCTGACCACTGCAGACCGGGAACACCCCACAAGAGCTGCAGTTTTGGAGATGCTCTGGAGTCGTCTAGCCATTACAATTTGGCCCTTGTCAAACTCGCTCAAATCCTTAGGCTTGCCCATTTTTCCTGCTTCTAACACATCAACTTTGAGGACAAAATGTTCACTTGCTGCCTAATATATCCAACCCACTAACTTGTGCCGTGATGAAGAGATAATCAGTGTTATTCATTTCACCTGTCATAATGTTATGCCTGATCGACTGTATAAAGGACATAATACGGATGTTGCCACCAGTGGGAGCCACAGGATAAGAAGTCATTGTAGGTCTCAAAGATTACAATCTATGTATATAGACTTATAAGTATATAAATAAATAAAAACCCCTCCTGAAATTTCACAATCAGATTTGATCAAATCTGAATCAGTCTGCAAAAGAAATTTGTGATCTCCAAAATACATAAAGATCATTTGTATACATCTTAATATTGAACATTTGTTGTGTATTGACATGCATTGCTGTCCGATTAAATTAAAGAGACAATATTATTTGAATAATTTATTAATATCAATGCTAAAAGAATATTTAAGAAAGTAAAATATTAGGCCTACAAGAAAACTATTTTATTTACCTTTCATTTTTTTAAAACCATTTACAGATTATTTCTCATTTTTATTTAGTATTTATACACTCACCTAAAGGATTATTAGGAACACCATACTAATACTGTGTTTGACCCCTTTTGCCTTCAGAACTGCCTTAATTCTACGTGGCATTGATTCAACAAGGTGCTGAAAGCATTCTTTAGATATGTTGGCCCATATTGATAGGATAGCATCTTGCAGTTGATGGAGATTTGTGGGATGCACATCCAGGGCACGAAGCTCCCGTTCCACCATATCCCAAAGATGCTCTATTGGGTTGAGATCTGGTGAATGTGGGGGCCATTTTAGTACAGTGAACTCATTGTCATGTTCAAGAAACCAATTTGAAATGATTCAAGCTTTGTGACATGGTGCATTATCCTGCTGGAAGTAGCCATCAGAGAATGGGTACATGGTGGTCATAAAGGGATGGACATGGTCAGAAACAATGCTCAGGTAGGCCGTGGCATTTAAACAATGCCCAATTGGCATTAAAGTGTGCCAAAAACACATCCCCCACACCATTACACCACCACCACCAGCCTGCACAGTGGTAAAAAGGCATGATGGATCCATGTTCTCATTCTGTTTACGCCAAATTCTGACACTACCATCTGAATGTCTCAACAGAAATCGAGACTCATCAGACCAGGCAACATTTTTCCAGTCTTCAACTGTCCAATTTTGGTGAGCTTGTGCAAATTGTAGCCTCTTTTTCCTATTTGTAGTGGAGATGAGTGGTACCCGGTGGGGTCTTCTGCTGTTGTAGCCCATCCGCTTCAAGGTTGTGCGTGTTGTGGCTTCACAAATGCTTTGCTGCATACCTCGGTTGTAACGAGTGGTTATTTCAGTCAAAGTTGCTCTTCTATAAGCTTGAATCAGTCGGCCCATTTTCCTCTGACTTCTTGCATCAACACGGCATTTTCGCCCACAGGACTGCCGCATACTGGATGTTTTAGAACCCTAGAAATGGTTGTGCATGAAAATCCCAGCAACTGAGCAGATTGTGAAATACTCAGACCGACCTGTCTGGCACCAACAACCATGCCATGCTCAAAATTGCTTAAATCACATTTCTTTCCCATTCTGACATTCAGTTTGGAGTTCAGGAGATTGTCTTGACCAGGACCACACCCCTAATTGCATTGAAGCAACTGCCATGTGATTGGTTGATTAGATAATTGCATTAATGAGAAATTGAACAGGTGTTCCTAATAATCCTTTAGGTGAGTGTATGTATTTTTTGTTATATAGTTATTTTATTTTCCCCTTCATTTTATGTCATTACCCAATTAATGATTTGTTACCTTAAATGTTTTGTAAATACTATAAATGCCTAAAAATCATGGCAATAAGGCCAAGTATGTGGCGATAAATGAGTGTCTTTTTGTTATTAGAGTCATAAAACCACGGATCTTTCATTCATCGCCACCTAGATATGATCAGTGAAGACATCATCAGCAAACATCTGCTGTCACAGATACGAGGTATCTATAATATTCCCAGAATGTTCTGAGATGGTCATGATGTGAAGTTTTTTAAAGGGTTGGGGGACATTATTTGGCGGACCTTCAGGGAACATTCAGGACGTTCTGGGAATGTTTAGGGGACCATTACTATAGGACGTTCCCTCTAGGTCTCTACACTACATTCCCATAACGTTTGCAGGACGTTTAGGGGATGAACCTAGAATGTTATTTTTTGGTCCTATTTAGGTCCTTCCATCACATTTACTGAATATTTTCAGAGCATGTTTGTGTGACTCTATGTACACTAGGCTGCTTTGCAAATGAGGGTCAGTAAAATGCAGGATTTGCACAAAAGTTGCTGTGAATTGTCAGATATAAACACATAATTGCGAGTTATAAATTTATTTATAATATAATTTATAAAAAACATATTTTATAGACTGTATAGCTCTCAATTGCGATTTTATATCATGCTATTATGACTTTCATTTGCAATTGTGAGTTTATATCATGCATTTCTGACTTTTTAACTCGCAATTGCGACTTTATTCAGCACAAATTGTTCCGGATGGTACCACTCCCTCCCACCCATTGGCTCCACCTTTGCTCAACACTTCACTTGTATTATAGGGGCTCACACACTGAATGAGAAGTGCAGTGCCGCACCACGTCTTTAAAATTCAAACACAATGTTTTCTATGAGTGTACACACATCGGCAGAAAATCCTGCCATTTTTCCATACTCTAACCTTTAACGAAATATTAAAGAATGTGTTAAAGCATATATTACAGGCCTATGAAATGTTTGGCTGTCATGGTTACATTCATGGTTATGTGCTGCCACCTACTGGATTTACCAGATCACAACACACTTCAGGTCATTTCAATGGCGTAGCGGACTGTAATGGACGGCGAAAAACTCAATTAATTAAGTAGGGAAATACCCTGAATTATATGCAACAAACCACAGATTCTTCAAAGACAACATAAGCTTTGAGGCAATATTCCTCCACTCCTGCTCAGTAGGTCTTGCTACAGTAGGTGTGTATCCATCATGCGCCTGTTAATTGGAGCACATTGTCCCTGATGGATTTAGCCACTGTGCTCTCCCCCATAATAGTTGAAGGCAATCGGTCTGACTGATAGGTTGCCACCTGTGCAATAAGTCCATTCATGACATTTCCTCGCTACTAAATATTCCACTGTCAACTGTTAGTGGTATTATAACAAAGTGGAAGTAATTGGGAACAACAGCAACTCAGCCACAAAGTGGTAGGCCACGTAAAATCACAGAGTGGGGTCAGCGTATGCTGAGGCGCACAGTGCGCAGAAGTCGCCGAATTTCTGCAGAGTCAATAGCTACAGACCTCCAAACTTTGTGTGGCTTTCAGATTAGCTCAAGAACAGTGTGTAGAGAGCTTCATGGAATGGGTTTCAATGGCCAAGCAGCTGCATCCAAGCCTTACATCACCAGCTGCAATGCAAAGTGTCGGATGCAGTGGTGTGAAGTCTGGGGGATTATGATAGATAATCATCAGTGTAAAGCACAGGAGGGGGGATTATGGTGTGGGGTTGTTTTTCAGGGGTTGGGCTTTGGTCCGTTAGTTCCAGTGAAAGGAACTCTTAATGCTTCAGCATACCAAGACATCTGGGACAATTTCATGCTCCCAACTTTGTGGGAACAGTTTGGGGATGGTCCCTTCCTGTTCTAACATGACTGAGCACCAGTGCACAAAGCAAGGTCCATAAAGACATGGATGAGCGAGTTTGGTGTGAAGGAACTTGCAAGCCAGGCCTTCTCGTCCAACATTAGTGCCTAAACCTTGTGGAAAGCCTTCCCAGAAGAGTTGAAGCTGTTATAGCTGCAAAAGGTAGGCCAACTCCATATTAAACACTATGGATTAAGACTGGGATGTCATTAAAGTTCATGTGCTATGTAAAGGCAGGCTTCCCAAAACTTTTGGCAATATAGTGTATTCCTACAAAATAGAAAGTAATATTACTTTGTAACATACAGTGCAAGTGACTAAAGAATGACTTGAAGTAAACTTTTAATTGTAAATAAAATAATGGTACTAAACTATGCATGCTCTTATTTGTCTTTTAGTCTTTTTCCCAATACAATCAGTAACGCTGACTTCGAAAACTGTATGGATCCATAAAGATAATGATCCATAATGATACCCATAAAGGTGATCTGGTAAACATAAATGACTCCAGAAGAGGAAATCCCAGTGCCAGAGACAGCAGGGGCAGACAATGAAGAAGTTTCAGAATGGCCCAGGAAAAGCCAGAAAAAAAGAGACAACCAAAAATGTCCAAACACACAAACTAATGAAAAGCTTATGGACTTTTTAGTAACACCAACAGTGCCACCAAAACAACATGATGAAATGTTGAGCTTTTCCTTCTAAGTTCAGCAACTGAAATGAGGTCTTTGGGAAAAAAGGGAACAAACAAGAGCAAAAATAGAGGTGATACATATCCTGGATGACCTGAATGTGCAGAGTCAGTCACATAATGGGTAAGGTGACACAGGACCACCACTGCTTGTTTGCTTGACTGGTTGATTGATTTGGGAATTGTTAACCTATTCCTGTTTTATGTTAGATTACATATGGATACTTTTTTTTGTTACTGTAGCATGTGATGTTTGGGCCCACTCTTAATAAAGTGCATGAGGAGGTTGGCTAGTATGATTAATTGCAGCTTAATTTCAGTTCCTGAACAAGGTGGCTTGTTCATTTAGAGGGTGTAAAGAAAAATTCATCACTCATTCAAACACTCATCTGATTGGATAGGGGAGGTCCAATGCAAATTTTCAGAACTTAATTATCCTTTTTCTCTCCACACATTGATTTATTTAACAGTAATTGTGCTTAATTTGTGAAAATGTGGTGAAATGACGGGGTTGTTAGGCTACTTAATTGGATTCTGATTGAACTGTTTATTTCATTGGTCTAGTTCGGGGTTTCCCCAAACAGGAGGTTCGTGATGGAACTGCAGGTGGGTTGTGAGTCGATGAAAAGCTAATAATTAAACAGAATGTAAATTGATAATAACTGTGGCTGCAGAATTAATCACAATAAAATTCACATTCAGACAGGCTATAGCTGCGATTTGATATTCTGTTGCGCTGCATGTTTCAGAGTGAAGAGCAACACTGTGTGTTTTCAGCATCTCAGAGCACCTCGGTTCACGCAGAAAATGCTGCTTCTCACCAACTCCATCTCTGTATGTGCAGTGAGTTTAATATGGTTTTTGGGAACGCAATATGCATTAGGTTTCCTTTAGTTATACCTTGGCATTTCGCACAATTTCCGACATTTCTGTGGGGAGAGGTTTGTAGCTCTCACCAGTATTCAGCAAAATATAAGCTTGAAGATCTGAACGTTTGAAAGTGAAGAATTTTAGACATCAATATTAACATAGTGTGTTTCTGCGTAAAACCAAATGGTTATTTGGCTGGGAGGCCTATCGAATATTATTTTTAAATTTATTTCACAGGACAGTTGTAATTTACAACAATAATATATTTCTATCTTCATTTTTATAATTATATAATAATATTAACTCACAGCCCTGTATATATCCTACATATTACAATAAAACCAAGTGAAATAAGACACTTGGGAAAAAATAAATAAATAATAATAATCTACATTTTACCTGCATGTCCTCATGTGACCGTTACCGACGTCAGAAAAGCTTTAACATGCGAATGTGTGTTGAGTTATTGACATATTAATTTATAATCTGAGGGCTCGGCTGACATAAAAAAAAAAAAGAAAAAAAAAAGTTTGTGAACCCCTGGTCTTATTGAAGCTGAGGAGAGAAGCGGTTGCAAAAGAACAAGCGCTCAGGGGTCTGCGTTGCTTGTAGACTGAGAGAGAGAGAAAAAAGCCTGTCCATCGCCCCCTGTAGGAGAAAGAAAGAATGACGAGGCTGAGCTGTCCTTTGCCACACCGAAAGCATACAGAAGCCAAATGAAAGAACGCTAAATGAAGCAATTGAATTTAAAATGATAAAGGAACAACCATCAGAGACGATCGAGCGACGAAGTGTATTAGTGAAGATAAAGCAAAAGCTTACAGCACCTGGTATTCCCAGGCGGTCTCCCATCCAAGTACTAACCAGGCCCGACCCTGCTTAGCTTCCGAGATCGGACGAGATCGGGCGTGCTCAGGGTGGTATGGCCGTAAGCGAAAGTCTCAGCCAATAGAGAGCTATTTAAAGAAGGGAGACCGGCAACAGCCCTACACGGCTTAACCTGCAATTTTACAAATTAGTCATTCAGGGGTTTTTTTTCTCTCTGCAAATCAAGTTCAGAAACATTATTTATGTATCCAGTGACACAAATAATGACACATTCCAAATGCACTGAAATACTATATATATATATATATATATATATATATATATATATATATATATATATATATATATATATATATATATATATATATATATATTACGGTCAGAAAACATTAATTATAAAATAATTATGTATTCAACAGGAAATATCTGAACAACTACAGTCAATTATAAATATGATTTTACCTTTAAAAAAATGAATAAATAAAATAATAAGATAAACCCAAAAAAGCCCGTCGCAATTATTTATTATTGTTAATTGTGCAATAAAACGTAGATAAGGCTAGGCTATAGGAAAATAAACTTAGGAGCTTTAAAAATATTTTAAAAAACATCAGTATAATCAGAACCGATAATTTTCACTTTCATTCTCTATTACTTGTTGGAGATCCACAGTTTACTTTTTACGTAATTTATCACACCACACATGCACAACTTATCTTTGGTAACTAAAGGGAGTTGTCTGAAGAAATTTAAGAGAATTTAATAATGAGTATGAAAAACAATACTTCAATTATTAAGAACATTACTTAAACATTAACTTGTATTATTGTTATTGTATGTATCGTTAGTGAAATGTTCTTTAAACATTACAACTGTAACGTTTAACTGTTTTTTTTTTTTTGTTTTTTTTTAAATACATCAAATAATTAAAATCATTTACATTTCAACAAAGAGATACACACACACAAAACAGCAGAACCTTCACAAAAAAATGGACCATAAATTCAAACTACCACATACACAGTAAGAGACGATTTTGTTAAGGTTATGTTGTCTCCTTTGGTTTGCTTTTATTGTTTTTCAATTAATAAAGTTATTTATTCAGTAATAAAGTTATTAAGTCATTATGTGATCAGAACCAACAGGTGGACCAGATGTAATTGGCTATGACAAAGTTTTTTGAAATAATACTGATGTGCGCATAATAAAGATTACAAAGAATTTACTACTTTTTGGCCTAGTTTCACAGACAGGGGCTCAGATTAAGGCAGGATTAGACTTTAGTTCAATTTGGACATTTAAGTACCTTTTGAAAAAATAAATAAAAAAATAACATTACTGGTGTGATTTTTGAGACAAAACAATGGCACTGACATATTTTAAACTATTACACAGCAAGTTGCTTTCATTTAAAACAGGTCAAACATGCACTTTAGTCTAGGATTAGGCTTAAACCTTGTCTGTGATACTAGGAGTTTACAAACCCGATTTAAAAAAAGTTGGGACACTATACAAATTGTGAATAAAAAGGAACATAAATCTCATGAACTTTTATTCACAATAGAATATAGATAACATATCAGATGTTGAAAGTGAGACATTTTGAAATGTCATGCCAAATATTGGCTCACTTTGGATTTCATGAGAGCTACACATTCCCAAAAAAGTTGGAACAGGTAGAAATAAGAGGCCAGAAAATATACATATAAGCTACATATAAGGAACAGCTGGAGGACCAATTTCCAACTTATTAGGTCAATTGGCAACACGATTGGGTATAAAAAGAGCCTCTCAGAGTGGCAGTGTCTCTCAGAAGTCAAGATGGGCAGAGGATCACCAATTCCCCCAATGCTGCGGCCAAAAATAGTGGAGCAATATCAGAAAGGAGTTTCTCAGAGAAAAATTGCAAAGAGTTTGAAGTTATCATCATCTACAGAGCATAATATCATCCAAAGATTCAGAGAATCTGGAACAATCTCTGTGCGTAAGGGTCAAGGCTGGAAAACCATACTGGATGCCCGTGATCTTCGGGCCCTTAGACGGCACTGCATCACATACAGGAATGTTACTGTAATGGAAATCACAACATGGGCTCAGGAATACTCCCAGAAAACATTGGCGGTGAACATAATCCACCGTGCTATTCGCCGTTGCCGGCTAAAACTCTATAGGTCAAAAAAGAAGCCATATCTAAACATGATCCAGAAGCGCAGGCGTTTTCTCTGGGCCAAGGCTCATTTAAAATGGACTGTGGCAAAGTGGAAAACTGTTCTGTGGTCAGACGAATCAAAATTTGAAGTTCCATGTCATTCGGACTAAAGAGGACAAGGACAACCCAAGTTGTTATCAGCACTCAGTTCAGAAGCCTGCATCTCTGATGGTATGGGGTTGCATGAGTGCGTGTGGCATGGGCAGCTTACACATCTGGAAAGGCACCATCAATGCTGAAAGGTATATCCAAGTTCTAGAACAACATATGCTCCCATCCAGACATCGTCTCTTTCAGGGAAGACCTTGCATTTTTCAATATGACAATGCCAGACCACATACTGCATCAATTACAACATCATGGCTGCGTAGGAGAAGGATCCGGGTACTGAAAGGCCAGCCTGCAGTCCAGATCTTTCACCCATAGAAAACATTTGGTGCATCATAAAGAGGAAGATGCGACAAAGAAGACCTAAGACAGTTGAGCAACTAGAAGCCTGTATTAGACAAGAATGGGACAACATTCCTATTCCTAAACTTGAGCAACTTGTCTCCTCAGTCCCCAGACTGTTATAAAAAGAAGAGGGGATGCTACACAGTGGTAAACATGGCCTTGTCCCAACTTTTTTGAGATGTGTTGATGCCATGAAATTTAAAATCAACTTATTTTTCCCTTAAAATGATAAGTTTTCTCAGTTTAAACTATCAATATCCCACTGGAATATGAATATTTTATTACAGGTTATATAATATACAATATTATATTTTTCAATGTATATATATATATATATATATATATATATATATATATATATATATATATATATATATATATATATATATATATATATATATATATATATACACACACACAATTTATTTTTATTTATTTTAATATTTTGGTGGAGTCTGCTGGAGGGGGATTATGGTGTGGGTTGTTTTTCAGGGTTAGATACATCAATATGGTGTATCTGTGCAAACGGATGTTTTCAATCATGAATCTAAACAAGACCAAGCACAGATCACGCATCACAGATGATAACCTCCATGCTGTTTTACGGATTGCTACAGCACAAAACCAGAACCAGACTGACCATGGGAAAACAGTGTCAGACATCCGGCCGGAAAACCAATATGTAGGTAAATATAAAAATATTTAAAAATCTATTTCAACCAAGAATAAAATGTATGCAATTTGATGGTTGTGCTTATATTTTGTTTTGTGTATTTTCAGAGCATGATAAATGGATGAGAATTGTGTGTGATATGGTGTCTCAGGGTGAGGAGGGATTTACTTGGTATGGTAAGGACAAGTAGCATCACCTCATAAACCCAAAAGTTGACCAATACAGTTGTGAACTAAGAAAACCCGTATTTTGAGTTAAAGGAGTAGTTCACTTTAAAATTATCCCATGATTCACTCACCCTCTAGCCATCTTAGGTGTATATGACTTTCTTCTTTCTGATCTAATATAGAGTTATATTAATAAATATCCTGACGCTTCCACGCTTTATAATGGCTGTGACGGGGTCCATTGAGTTTGAAGCTTAAAGTCCATCAAAAATGTACTCCACACAGCTTAATAACAGGGGTTACACAGGGGTTAATAAAGGCCTTCTGAAGTGAATCGATGGGGTTTGTAATATCAATATTTATAACTTAATAAACAAAAATATCTAGCTTCCGTCAGACCGCCTTCCATATTTGATGATATTTGTCTTTATTTACATTGGTTGATGGAGTAATGTGGGTTTCTTAACTTGATTATTAAAAAGAATTTATGTTAAAATAACACATAGCAATAACATATATTTTTACATCTATGCCAATGCATATACAACTTAAATAAGTAATAATCAAATAAAGAGACATCAGCAGACAGGCCACATTCATGACAACAGCAAAGGCATCTGTCATTTACAGCGCACGAGTGATCCCAGCTCTGTGTTACTTAATGTTCAGGAGTAGTAACATTTAGTCTTACAGTTTAATGTCTTAATTTTAAAATCTGAACATTTGAAGTCTGAAAGTTTTAAATTTAAAATCTGAAAGTTTGAGGTCTGAAAGATCTCGCCTACTTTAGTAGGACTACTACTGAATTATTACCATTTATACACACAGTGGTACGTTTATTTACTAATTTTGTTAGATACATTTCGATGGTTATGTTTCACGTTTCTGTAAGGATTTGTTATCCCTAGTCATTGTTTTGAACTTTATACTTTCTGGCTGTGCTGCAACACTGAACGTAATAGTGTGCGCTCATTCATCTATGTGATCGATAGATGGCAGTAAAACACTTCAAATGCAGCTGTATCAGACCTGCCTGAAATGGCGAATCTAAATCCATGCACTTATCTTTTACTTCGTATTCATTCAAAACAACATACATAAACTAAAAGCGTCTGCAACGATCATACACTGTTAAAATAACGGTGATCACAACCAATCACTTTGATATTTAAATATGGAGAAAGAATACATGACTTGTTGAATAAATGATAAATCTTGGTGATACATCTGGTTATGTGTTCAACTTACTGACTAGTGTTTATTCACTGATGACTGCGGCTTTTTTTATAATTCAGGAACATAAACATGGATGAACATGAATGACTGTGACGCACCAATAAAAACAAACGCCGCAGCGCATCGCGGGAAATGGAGTTGTATGTTGAAGATACGCACATCCGTAAACTTGCAGTTTACTAATATTTCTCTTCCCAGAAATAAAGAGTGACAGCGACTCAGAGACACCATAAATGTAGTGTCCCAACGTGAAAATTAAGTTGAAAATTAATCAAATATGTACATGTTTTAAGGAGTTCGAAATAATGATAATCCAAAATAGCAGCTTCAGGGGCGTTAACTGTTTCTATTCTCGCGAGCGTTGCGTGCAGCGTCGCGTCTCCGCGCTCTTTTTATTTATTACTGTACAGAACGCAGTAAAGTTGTGAGAACGGTTTAAAACACACACATATATACAAACAATACCAGCTTCTGGATATAACAAGTGCCTGCCTTTTCAAATCACATCTCTGGAGCATCAGCCTGAGGACGTGAACTCTCGCGATGGTTTGCTATCCCTTCTAGTTTACAGTAACATTTCTTTCCTTTTCCCCCCATTATAATTTTTTTTTTATCATCCAGACAACATCACAGATGTACGACATACCAATAGAAATTACATGATGTGATTAAAAAACTACAACTTCCCTGCTCTCTTGCATACACTGCTGTCGTTTCAGCTTTCAGGGCGACGTGAACTCTCGCGTGTTTCTCGCGTGTTTCTCGCGCGCATCTCGCGAGATTTGCGTCGTGCGCTCTTAGACTCCATGATCTGATCCCGAGCAGAGCGGCGCGATCATAACTGCGTGTCCCGCGCGCGTTCATGAGCGTCGTACGGCGCTCATATCTCCGCTCAAATGGACTAAGAGTGATCTCGTGAGGATGGAGAGTGTTAAACTGAAGAAGAGCAGTGCTCTGAGTGTGGCCTTGAGATCCACAGCAGATGAAGAAGATGATGAAGGCCAGAGAGCATCGAACCCCCGACAGACGAGCTCAGACCAGCCCCGGACCAGAAGCCAGAGCCCAGCTGAGCTCAACTTGGTCAACAAAGCCTGCAAAAGCAGCTCCAGTCTGCTGCTGAGGAAGAGGAGGGTGAAGAGGCACGTGTCCGGTATCAATTCTTCTCATAGTCGAAGTCTGGACCGACAGACGTTGCTGAGACACCGAGCCAGTCCTCAGCTGCAGCTGTCAGACCGCCAGTGGGTCCGCCAGGACCTGCGCCGGGGCTCCATCCACGTGCACGACCGGCTGCTGGCATGGTCACACCCGGCCCGGCCAGTGCTGTGCACCGTGGACAGCACCGCAGGCGAGATAGCGCAGCGCCTGCAGCAGGCCGGGGGCAAGATGTGCTCGGTCCTGAGGCTGAACGCTAAGAGCTACCTGTCCACTGACGTGAATGGGAATTGCGATGGAGAGTACCCACTTAGGCACCTTCACACGGGGACCGAGAGCCTCCCGGACCAGCCTGGTGACAGGTTACGGCTCCTGCTTCTGGAGAAGGACCATCCGTATCACCAGCAGGAATACGACATCTACACACACTCAGAGGCCAACGTGGACCGCACGTCCCCTCAGGACGAGGACTCCATGAAAAGGTTTGTGGGCTCTGATGTGGAGACCAGCAGTGCTTGTGACGACCTGAGCTCCGGGGCCCGGCTCAGCCAGCACCGGGACTCGCTCAGCGACGACATGATCCTGGGCACGGATGCCTCGGCATTCGACAGCAGCGCCGCCGAGGGCCTGGACACATATGGGAGCTCTTCGGACGAGCTGGAGCTGGACTGTCCGACGGAGCCCATCCTGCCGGAGCCCGTAACGGTTGGGGCAGAGATGGCCCTCGCCGTCGGCGCTGACCCGCCTGCTCTAGGGCACAGTCCGGATTCAGTAGGCACACCGCCCGATTCGGACTCCAGCCCGGCCCTGTATGTTCAGCTGCACGGCGAGGCCGCCCGGCGCCTGGGCCCCGATGAGAGGCCCCTACAAATCCAGAATGATTTTCTCTTTAAACTGGGATTTAAGGACCCGTGGAGGGTCCAGGAGGAGGGGATGAACACAGAGCTGGGATCACTCCTGCGCTTCTACGCAGGTAATTGACAGATGCCTTTGCTGTTGTCTACTTCATGAATGCGGCCTGTGTGAGAGTTGTGAGGCTGACGTTTACATCGTCCTCCATACATGAAGAGTGCTGAGTTTGCTGTCAGCTGATAATGTGTGTTACGCCTGAATTTAGAGTGAAAACACAGACTGTGGCTCATGTACACAAGCTGCTGCGTGTTGACGCAGGCGAGATCGGTTCACCGTCTGTGTGTGTGAAGTCAGTCTACTGTTAGTAATGTGACAAATCCCTTTCAAACTTCCTAGAGAATTTCATTGAGTTCTCAGTTGTTTTATTTAGTGTTCAGGGTTTGTCTCTTTTTCACTTTGTATTACCAGCACTTCTCATGTTCATCGTCTCTTTAAGATGATTTGCTTGTTGTATTCATGGATTTGGGAAAAAGTTCCTGCTAAATGAATATTGTGGTCGAGAAGCTGATGAGTGCTTTAGTTCAAAGTGAGATTTGCACACTTTGGCAGCTTGGCACAAATCTGAGTGCTGCTGAGCTTCTGACACTGACAGGCCAGATGAGACACGTGAGGTCTTTATCTCAGAAGAAGACAACTCAGTTGTTAAAGGGATAGTTCACCCATCATTTATTCACCCTCATGTTGTTCCAAACCTGTATGAGTTTCTTTTCTTCTGCTGAACACAAAATAAGATATTTTGGTAACCTGACAGTTGAAGGCACATATTGACTTCCATTTTTTTTTTTTTACTATGGAAGTCAATATGTGTCTGGTTACCAGTGTTCTTTAAAATATCTTCTTTTGTGTTAAACAGAAGAAAGAAACTGATACAGGTTTGGAACAACGTGATGGTGAGTAAATAACACAATTTTCATTTGTAGGTGAACTATCCCTAAAGAGATGATTAAAATGGCTTTGAATACCTCCTTAAACTTTTTTTTTTTTTTTTACAAATTGCAAAAGCTTGTTTTAGAAACACTGAATATACACGTGCATGCAGAAGATTTCTCTCGAGAGATCAGCTCGCAGAGTTCACGTGACGTCAGGGTCGAGCAGTTGTTATATGACACGTGCATGTCAAAAATAGTGCTACAACCATTTAATTATTTACTTGCTTTAGAAACGTATTTTCTCAGTGTTACACATGAATGACTGCTCACACTTTATATTAGGTGTCTGTACAATGTACTGACAAAAAAGGTTATGTACAATGTACTGATTGTGTTGATGTATTGCTAAACACTTGCTGCTATTGCGTGGGATATGGGGTGAAGTTAGGAACATGTTTAATGGTGCAAGGAAAGGGACAACGTGTAACTATTGATGTGATTACTGAAATGAATTACAGCTGTAATTACATGCAGGTGTGTGTGTGTATGGTATGTATGTATGTGTGTGTGTATATGTATGTGTATATATATATATATATATATATATATATTAGTACACATTGCACAGTCCGTTGTATCAAATGAGTTGTTTAAGGTCCTGTTTACAACTGGTATTAGGATGCATTTTGGTCGATCGGATCACAAGTAGACGAAGGAGACCCGTTTACACCTGGTGTTTTAATCCGTCTCTTCTGTCCACTTTCAACCACTTCTGTCCTGATTTCTATGAGGGAAGGGTCTATAGGCAGGTGAATGTGTGGCTTTTTTTCCCCCGGAGCTTTCGATCTAATGGACAAAATAATCTCTCAATTTACATATGAATGCAACCAGAGATGACAGAAAAACATATGGAGAGCATCAGCTTTAGTTTCTGGTCTGACAGCCGCAAGGCCACACCGAACACTGTGAGTGTGTTAGAAATCAGGAATGGTGAGAATGTGCTTTTTTTTTTTTTACATTACATTTACATTTATTGAACCAAACTTGGGTCTCCAGCCGACAAAGTTTAAACCCCGTTTAGCTAGCGCGCTTCCCGTAATGTTTACACATTAGGTCAGTAGTTGGAGCATCTTAATGCCAGGTGTAAACGGGGCCTAAATGTTACTACATGGTAGTTAAAATTAAAAATGGAACCCTCAAGCCATCCTAGGTGTATATGACATTTTTCTTTCAGACGAATACAATCAGTTATATTAACAAATGTCCTGGCTCTTCCAAGCTTTATAATGGCAGTGAATGGGATCCCAAAATTTGATGCCCAGAAAAGTGCATCCATCCATTATAAAAGTAATCCATACGGCTCCAGGAGGTTATTAAAGGCCTTCTGAAGTGAAACGATGGGTTTGTGTAAGAAAAATATCCATATTTAAAACATTATAAAGTAAAATTTCTAGCTTCCGCCAGACCGCCTTCCGTATTCAAACTATGCAGAAAGTGTAACTTCTCTTGCAGTTCAAAACGCTATGTCCAACGTCATACGTCACACCAGTTACGCTTTTTTTCGTAAGTTGAATACGGAAGGTGGTCCGCCGAAAGATAGATATTTAAATATGGATATTTGTTTTACACAAACCCATCCATTCACTTCAGAAGGCCTTTATTAAGCACCCAGAGTTGTGTGGACTACTTTTTTAATGGATGGATGCACTTTTTTGGGCGTCAGATTTTGGGCTCCCATTCACTGCCATTATAAAGCTTGGAAGAGCCAGGACATTTGTAATATAACTCCGATTGTATTCATCTGAAAGAATAATGTCATATACACATAGGATGGCTTGAGGATGAGTAAATCATGGGGTGATTTTCATTTTTGGGTGAACTAACCCTTTAATATAATTTTGGACTGAATAACCTTGCAAATTTTACTTTACTGAAGTGTTTCCAAAGTTGCTGTAAAGTTTGCATGAGAAATCAGTTAATCTCTTGTCACTGTGGTTATATGATGATCACATGCCAAACATGACCCTAGTCTTTAAAACTTCAGCAGCAGTGAACAAGCATGAATTCACAATGTTCCTCCATGTTTATGTTCCCATGGATCTCTAGCCTTCTCTCTCTCTCTCTCTCTCTCTCTCTCTCTCTCTCTCTCTCTCTCTCTCTCTCTCTCTCTCTCTCGTTGGTAATAAACATGGCAGCGTTCTCTGCTCCCACGGATGCACATGACATGGCCACAAAACCATTGTGAGCCACTCCTGTCGTTTGGATGCCGCTCTTGTTCCGGTCTGTTCATTATCATTCAAATGAAAGGCTGAATGCTGTGTTGGTGCAGTGGAGGGTGAAGAGAGAGGGGCGGCTCATGGGTTCTGGATATTTAGATGCTGTTCACCCGGCCTGTTCTTGGCTCGCACTCCCTTTACCGTCTCACGCCAACGTCCATTGGCCCATCGGCCAACAGTGGGCTGCAGGAAGTGCTTTCATTCACGCCGCTGAGAAAAACAGGGCTGTGAGGAATACGGATGGGGGAAGGAAAGGGCTGTGGGATTTGTTGGGCAGAGCAGGAGTGGATCTTAGCAACTGTTGGAGCTGGTGTCTTAGGGTTAAGAGCTGATTTAATATGAGCTGCAGACAGATTCAGACATTTACAGTGTTGCTTTAACCCTATAAAGCCTACTGTATCATAAAAAAGGCCTCTAAATGATCAACATGATAAAAACGTTGCTGAAAAACCTGTTGCACACAATCTGCTTCATGTCTTCTGTTGTCTAATTTATAGTTATGCTTTTTTTTAAAAGTAAAAGGCATTTTAGTATAATTGTAAAATTGAAATGGCCACCCTCAGCTTGTGGTTCATGTCTTTTTGCTGTGAAATCTTTACTGATTTTTATAAAGCAAACATAACTTTATTTCAAGATGAACACTTACTGGACTGAAGTAACTTAGCTTTACTTAAATCGCTCGCTCTCTCTTGCTCTCGCTCTCGCTCTCGCTCTCTCTGTATGTATGTACGTATGTATGTATGTATGTGTGTTAAAATGTGGGTATAAAAAAAATTATCCATCAGGCTTTTGAAAGAGTTTATTTGTTCATTTCTCAGTTGCTTTTGTATTGCATTGCATCACATCATAAGTTTAGCAACTACAGAGCTTTTATCATAAAACTGAAATTGAAATGTAATAAATTTAAATATATCATCTTACTAATACATATTATTTGGAACTAGTATATTATATTAATTACATTTTTGGGAACTTTTATGTAAGTAGTCGGCTATACTGTTATAAAGAGCTGTTTTTTTAAAGAAATATTTGGTGTAAAGGTTCAATGAACTGTTCCATTTAAAAAAAAAAAAAAAGACCAAATGAAATGAAAAAAAAAACTCTTGATTTTATTTGGAAGCTTTTTGAAAAAGCTAAATTTTAAATTTTTGTTACTGCTTGTCACAATATTTGATTCTGCTGAAAAAAAAAAGTGATTTGTGCATGAATGTTTGCATAATAGAACATTTAAGTGTACCGGCATGGAAAATATATTATCATGGGTAAAGATCTCTGCAGTTTCTTTCTAGTGAGCCTGACGTTTGCATTGGTCTGTTATCTTGGCAGATGTTGGCTAGATTAAAGCTGCTGCCCTCATGTGATGAGGATTAATGGCCGGTCACCTGATAAGACCTATCAATCATCACTTTGCTGCAGTCAATATAACGTACAGTGTTTCTGCAGTGTCTTCCAGCGTTGTTATCATTCCTGGCATTGCTGCAGAGGCGTCCGGAAGCACGTTCGCTCCCCCCGTCTGCAGGCATGTGAAGTATGTACTCAGACTCTTAGGGAATGTCAGGCATGTACGGCACAATGCGGCTGGAGGAGGAGACACGCACAGTCTGAAGTGTGTACTACTATATAAACATCTTGGAGCTGTAAATTGCCCCAGTCAAAGTAACTTTTTATCCTGCAGATTTGTCAAAAAAAAACATGGTGCATGTTGCATGATCATGAATGATATGATAAATGGCTTATGGCTATATTTTCTTATGTAGCCTCGATGCGGCTCATGGTTCTTGAGCTTGAAGTTTGATAGAAGAAATATATTTGATCATAAGGTGCTGTTTTATGAGCCCAAGAAAGAACTGGAAACAATTGTAGCTATTTCATTGAGTTGAATGTTCTCAAAGTCATTTAATGGTTTCTTTGTGATATGACTGCTTTCTGTCAACCTGTAAAACAACTTTGTTATATTAACATATATCGAAAGGCTCCGAACCGATTCAAGGAACTGAAATAAAATGAATGAAATTTGAAACCAAAGAAATTTTAACAGCAACGTAAACAAAAACAAAATCAAGTTTAATCAGAACAGAAATGCTTATTTGAAATGACCATTTACCAGTTAATACTGTTATTTTATCGTTCTGTTATATATTTTAATTTGGCAGTCAACCAGTCATGAATTCAAATAGTACAGCTGTGAGAAAATGCCCGCGCACAGCTTTCAAGTCATCAAGTCTCTGGCATTAGCTTTTGGATCTCAGGAGTTTTTCCGAGGATATGTGACCAACTGTTAAAGTATTATGAAAATGAATGGCTGGTAACATCCATCGTGGTGTGTGTTTGAAAATTGCAAGTTAGTGTAGAACCGCTACTATTCAGGATTTTTTTTATTTTTATAATTGACCAATTGGTAAGCCCCTCCCCTCAAACGCAGATGAGCCAATGGCAGTTGAGTATCAGTTGCACGGGGACCGGAACTTGGACATCTTTAGATTTCAGCGCCATAGAGAAACATTGGAAGATCCAAAGCTCTCATGGGTTTGATGGTGTTTATGCTACAAAAATGGTAAAATTATGTGCCTGGGGTACTGTAACACTGATTCCAGGTATCCTGGTTGTCATACTCTCATTAAGTTACAATTAAAGTTAGTGAGTCCATGCTAACGTACAAACCTAAATAGCTAACTGTTCTCACGTCATGTACTGTGTAACGTTAGGTCAAAAACATAAATGAAGGTCTACAGGTCTACATCCAGGCACCGTATAATGTATTTAAAAAAAATAAGTTTTTGTATTATAATTCTTAGCATTGATTTCTTCTCTTTATGCCGCATTCACTGGTGCACCAGTTAAAGAATTTATTCATTTTATTATAAAACTGAAGAAAGACCTTCAGAGACCTAACTTTTTATGTAGCTGCCAATATTTTTTAAATATATATGCCCTTCATTATAAATCTGGTGAAGTGCTGCCATCTCCTCTATGCATGTAATCCTGAGCTGTGTTAGCTTGTAGCGCTTAGAAACCTTTGTGAGTGCGTGAATGAATGGAAATAGGAAATATGAATGTGGAGTTTAAGTAGTGCTGTCAACAGTATTAGTATTGGTGATAAAACAAAACACCTTTAAGTGCTTATTCTGTTTCTGTATTCGTCTGTGCTTCATTAGCTGTGAACTATTGTTCACACATTGTCACATTCTGAACGCAATTCATATAGTCCTAGTCATATAGTCACACCTAGAGAAGACAGTAATGCATTAAAGACAGGCGCTTAGTTATGTGCATCCTGTCACCGTTTAAACTGCCGTCAATCATCTTGTCACAGTTAAAATCCTCTACATTCAGTATCATTTAATTTCCACCGCTTCGGAGAGAAATGAATGTTGATCTGCCAGTTGTTGGTCTTTCATGCAGAGACTCTCCTCATGTGTTTGCAATTTGCATAATGATGCATTTAAAAGTTAATGAGCAAACATGTCCTTACAAATGTTCACAATGCTGTTGTGATCTATCCATCTATATATCAACTAATCTGTCTTCAAAATTCTAGCTTCTATAACTAGCCTACTTCAAACTGATTTCAATCATAAAACTTTTAAACTTAAAGCCTTCAAACTTCAAGATTCTGAAACTTCTTCCAACTTTTTTCCTGGCTTTATCAATCCATCATCAGCATTTGACTTGACAAACTTTTTTTTATCTAGTTCTTGATTGTTTTATGCAGTATTATTTGCCATGTGTTTAATTAGTATCTTTCTGGCGCTGTCTCTTCACCAATGCACACTCACTCTGTCTGTTATGTAACTGTGTCTCCTGACAAACAGCTCAATCCACTCAGGCACGTGTGTGTGTGTGTGTGTGTGTCTTTCTGCTCTTTAACACTCTCACACATCTCATTTTCTGCACACACAAGGAGTTTTTTTTTTTTTACGCTTTGCAGTCTGTTAGTGTGTGTTCACAACTCTCTACTCCTAATGTGCGTGCACTAACTTTTAAATGCAGAGGACAAATTCTGGGTATGGGTTACCATACTTAGCCTTCACATGTCACTTTCTCATTACTTTCAAACTACTGCTGTCAGTGCAGTACAGGCATTTACAGTGGGTCTCATAAAAAGGTTGTAGGTTGTTCTGAGCTCCAGCTTCATGATCCATTTTCTTGAATACTGTTGTGTAGCATTAATGGGACTGTGGGCTACAGGTGATTTCACTCACTCTTCAACTGTAATTAAAACACACACCTTAAACATTATATTTACTTTCCCAAAGACAAAAACATTTATGCCAAGTAAAAAGATTATTAATTATACTTAAAGGTGCACTATGTAATATTTTTTCAGTAAAATATCCAAAAACCACTAGGCCAGTGTTAGATATTTTGTTCAGTTGAGCACTTACAATATCCCAAATGTTTCCAACTATTTGTAAATCATGAGAAAATTGCTATTTTAACCAATGAACCGGGACGTGTGAGGGCGTCGCCTGTCAATGGCATCATATCTGCGTTACCCTTGGTTTTATTTTGCAGAAACTCTACTCTTACTGCAGTGTGCAACAAGTGTCATAGCAGCCGCCGAGCGAACGCACAGAGTAACGTCATAACATACATGCTCCGATGTATCTAATATGATAAACAGAGCTGCGCTACCTCATATTCATGACCAGAAAAGCGGAAAGGGCGTCGGCGACTGTGGCATAATAAAAGTCCCGCTGCTTGCAAGGCGTGTGTTGCGTTCATCTTATAACAATCGCTCCAGTGGCCTTGCTCAGCTCCCACAACACTCACCCCTGCTCTGCTTCATGCTACAGTAACTTTAATAATCCATGAACTTGATTTCTGCCCGAGTCCTATTCCGAGTCTTTTCCACCGGCTGTGAGGTGAAGACCACATGTCCCAAGATTCTGCACTCAAACTTGGCGTCATCAAACTACGCCTTTGTTTTGAATAGGCGACCTCTAGCAGACGGAAAAGTTACATAATGCACCTTTTAAAGTGTTAGTTTGCCCAAAATTGAAAATTATCCCATAATTTACTCACTCTCAAGCCAATATGACTTTTGTTTTTTCAGCCAAACACAATCAGAGTTATATTAAAAAATATCCTGGCTCTTCCAAGCTTTGTAATGGGAGTGAATGGTACCTTTTAACCCCCAAAAAAGTGCATCCATCATAAAAATAATACATACAGCTTCAGGGGGTTAATAAAGGCCTTCTGAAGCGAAGCGATGCCTTTTTGGGAGAAAAATATCCATATTTATGACTTTATAAACTATAATCACTGGCTTCTGGTAACAGCCATACGCAGGTCTTGTTCCTGCAGAAGCGTGACCTCTGACCCGACATATGATGTATTGACGAATGTAGAAACCGAGGATAGAGCAAAACATAACACCGGTCATGAATAAGAAGTCTAAAATGAGAATTTTTAAAGAGAAATGTGGGAGGAGCTTGAGTTGAGTAGCTTTGTTGACAAGATCAATTTTAAATGGTGACAGGGACGCACATAACTACTAAGCGACAGAGCTGTCTGTGAAAGACTAATTATGACAAATCAGTTTGTCCCAAAGCTTGTCTACATAAAGTATGTACTTTTTTCTTCACAAAAACAGTACATTTAGGGCATAGTATAAGGCAAATTGCGACACTGCAAAAGACACACTTAAGTTGTAACAGGTTACAGTCTTTACACGAAATTGTCATTTTGGTGTAGAAATGTGGTATTTTGTCTTTTGCTTACATTTTTTCTTCTGTACCACAAATTTTAGACTCGCGGTGTGCGCAGTGGGCTGGTGATGTGGTTGAAGCGCTGCAGTAGAGGCTCAGATGGTGTTTGTGTGTAACTGCTGTATTGAGCATCTGGATCCAGATGAGATTTCAGGAGATTCAGCAGCATCTGTGTGCTGAGCTGTCTGTCTCTCCTCTCTGTGAGAAACTTTAGAGGACACGATGACACCGCCATCCTCTCTGTGTGTCTGGGGATCTGAATGCACTGTGTGTCATCAATAATGACTAATTTTATCCTTTAAAACTCATCTTTGATCACCAAAATGCCTTAAAATGGCTTGTATGTAATTCTACACCCTTGCTTCGTTTAGTATATGCTGACTCATGAATATGCAAATTAGCCCCGCCTCCACTCACTCGCACCAGCTCAGAGATCCACATGCTCAACTTTAATGTAGTGGAAATACTGGTTTAATTCAGCCATATGTGTAACCCTGGACCACAAAACCAGTCACAAGTCTCACGGGTATATTTGTGGACAGTCTCTGTCCACCTGCACTTCAGATCATCCTTCATTTAGAATCACTTTCTAACGAGTAATTACAGAACTTTTACTTTTTTTTTTTTTCACATGGAAAGGAGTCCATTGTCAGACACTGTTATGAACTGGCGACTGATCTGCATGTGTAAAACATCAACAAATATCAAGTTTAGTGTTAGTTCTGGCAGGTCAAGTCAGTCAAGCTCACATTAAAGTCCCAGTGAACCGGAAGTAGCAAGCAAGTTTTCTTCAGTGCTGTGACGTATTTCCAAGTGAAATGGAATATTGAATAGAGGGCAGGGTTTTACTTCAGCGCTCCTCCTCTCCATCTCTTGGCTCATAGCAACGGTTGGAGGGGAGTGGTTACGCATTTTAAAACCTAAGCCGTCAAACTGCCGTCACCTGAGAAGGAACGCCGTTTCCAGACCGGAAGTTACTTTTCAGATTTTGATTAAAGTTTACTGTGACAAACAATTTTTTTCTGTGTATTAACTTGCACGGATTAATTGTTCACCCTAAGACCTGTAATGTGTGCTAACAAAGTAAATAGGGTAAATTTTGATTTCATGAGGACTTTAACTGACTCTCAGCTGATTCACGTCCACCTATAGGAATGCGATGTCTATCACAGTATCCCTATATATATATATATATATATAAGGTCCATCAGTATTATCAGCAGCTTTATTGCATTGCTCAGGAGCTAATTACCCTTCTCCATCCCCAGCTCCTCCTGTCGTCCAGTCAGGACTTGACCTTCTGATATTCCTCTCGAAACAGACAAATTTTTCTCAAATTGTGTCGTATTTTAAATTATTGAACATTAATGATATCTGCAATACATTTATTTTGGTTCTGTTTTGTCTACCCTAAAGGGGGGTTATCACTGCGCTCCTTGCTCTTATCCATGCTATGCATAGATGGGCAGGGAATTTCTTGCCCAGAACAGAACCATATCGCAAATCCAAACTGTATGCTAATTATCAATCATATTTGACGATAGTGGTTCTGACAGAATTCATAATCTGCTACCACTGTTCAGAGCAAGTAGAAGATCTGACTCTACCTAGGAAGGTGGCACATTTTTCATTTCTTCTGTCACATTTTTCATATTTGAGCCACATTCAGCTGCAGTGAGAGGACGTCACATCTTCATGATGCTGTATAACACATATGCCATGCATGTATAACAGCGTACGTCATGATAGGAAACAGTAAATCCTTTGGAAAGACGACAGTCACTCTGAACATCTGGATCTTTCTGAAGAGAGTCACGAATTAGGAGGAGTTTCATTAGTCCTCTGTTGGTGGGATGTCCTTTGACTCTGAGTTTGAAGCATAGCTGCGATTGAGAACATGATGAAGCAGCATTTACTGCTGATCACAGAGCCGCTTTTCTCACTAACACGCTGTCCATATATTGTGTAATTAAAAGTCTAAATAATCGCACTAAGCCAAATCGTGATTTCGATTTAATTTCGAGCCCTAGCGTGAATAAGCTTGTTGTCTTGCAGAGGTCAAGATTTTCACTTAAGGGGCGGTCACACTGCACTTTTCATTCCATTGTCAGACCAGAAATGCAAGCTCATGTGAAAAGTTTCGCATTCCGCTGCCTTCCAAAGTTCAAGCTTGGTGAACTCTGAGCTGCGAATTCACATCACGTGACGACGTGTGACCAGTAGAAGATCAATACGTCACGCTGTGACCTTAGCTGAATTAAAATGCAGATATTTTCGCAGTAAAGTCGAGTAGATTGTATATTTTTTGCATTTTGGTTGTAGCCTATACTATTTGTTATGTGTTGAATGCATTTTTGTAAAGCGTGAGCATCAACGTGCATATCACGTTGTTTTCTGCCAAACCATACCGAATGCCTTCAGAACACTTGGAATATACCGAACAAGTTGCACAAGATTATATAATGGCATGTTTGCATCCTTTTTTTAAAGCTTACCTTGAATAAGGTCACCATTTATTGTCTGAGTGAGCAGGACATTTTTTATTTCTTCTTTTGTGTTTAGAAAAAAGAAGGAAATACGGCTTTTGAACGTTTCATTTTTGTGTGAACTACAGTCACAGAAAAATGAGTGAAGAGAAGCCATTGTTTGCTAATAATTGTGCTTTATGACTGTTTTACAGGGGTATTCATTCATTTCATGGGTTCGAAACCAACTGCTTTGAGGTTGCTTTGAGTTTTAAATGATTCTGTTATATAGCACGTGTAGCACAACTCATTCATTCTTATATCAGTAGTTGACTATAGTCTGCTACGTTATTTCCAAAGCTTTTATTTGATTCTTAAATGGGCTGATAATGTTTGTTAATGTTTAACTGCAGTTTTGTCCTCCTCTCTTTTGTCATTCTACACTTAATTGAATTGACTACAACAATTAACTAATTGTTTATTAGCATGCATATTACTGGATTGTTGACTGTCTGTTAGTACTTATAAAGCACATATTAATGCCTTATTCTGCATGACCACTACATCCCTTATCTTACCCAATACCTAAATTTAACAACTACCTTACTAACAGCTAATAAGCAGTGATTTGCAGTTAGTAAAATGTCTACCGGGGACCATCTTAATAAAATTTTACCCATTTTTTTATTGCAAAGAAGAAACAGCATTTAAAATACAAATAACATAAAAGGAAAGGGAAGGGGGAAAAATAAGTACAGAGGCAAACAAAGGAAGCATCAGTCTGTACGAAAGATAAGGTCATGGTACTCAAGAAATGTGTTCTTAAAAATCTTAAGAGATTTTAAATTTTGGGAATTTGAGTTGTTGACATGACATACAGTAAATGGTTAAACATTTCTTTGTCTTACCCATGTAATGGTCCATACCTGTTGTTATAAAAACTGCTCTGTTATTAGATTTTTTTTTTTTTTTTTGTGAGCCAAATCTTAAAATTGTCCTATGGTGTGATTTGTCTCAAGCATTGTTCAATAAATTACATCTTTTATAAATTAAAAAGAAAAGCATACACATTTGAATAAATACCTTAGGCATAATCTTACAAGTGTCTATTTTAGAAAATGGCAATAGTTATTTTTATCCATATATTTCTGAAAGAGTAGGAACTTGATACATTTTGTCACTGAAAACGATGTGTGACACCATATCCTTATCCTTTTAAATCGGGCAATTTCACTGACAAGTTTAATTAGGCGCATGGTGCAGAAGGGTTGCACTTAGTCTCTTAAAGCGGCAGTCCATAACTTTTTGCGCTCTAGCATTTAATAAATAGAACTGCATGCGTCTTGCGGAGGAACATTGCAGCCAGAGCTACTTCTCTTTGTTTATGTCTATGGCGTGTCACGTAGGGACTGTGCTCCTCCGCAGCGGTTCCTACCAGTCTGGTCTGAAATAGTCCCAACATAAAAACTTATTATAAGTGCACCATAATGATTCAGGGTAAGACAAAAACACAGTTTGGAAAATGGATTCATGTTGTAATTTTTGTTAGGGACAGCAGCTTTAAGAGTCATGGGTGTGTTTTGAGCATAACGTGCAGTAAACCAATCAGAGTCTAATCTCCCATTCCCTTTAAAAGCAGTTTGCTATTTAAACAACTGGATGTGAAAATGATAACTGCATCGGGCTGAAACTAGCAAAAAACACTCCGCCAAAAAGTGGCGGCAGGCAAGTGACTTTTTCTTCAAAAGTGGTGTTTTACAAAAAAAAGCTTTTTTTTACTGCATAGTAGTCAACTACCCATTTTCAGCAAGAAAGTTGTTAAATCTAGGTAAAGTTTTGAGAAATGTTGTTCTTGAAGAAATTAACAATAAGTTCAATTACAGTTACTGTCAGATAAAATCTTTCAGTGAAAAGTTTAGATCACTTTATAAAAGGAGATAAATTGAATCGATATTGTCATGTGGTATTGTTAGATTGGATGACATAAGAACATGCCATATGTTGACTTTTATTGAACTGACGCCAGTGGTTATATGCTCAGTCGTGTTTCTGTCTTTTCATGGAGTTCATTTAGTGACAATCTGTGTGAAAATATGATAATTTCAGCTAGATTCTTACTGTTTCACTTGCATTCTGAATCTCATTGACTTCAGCTACTGTTTGGTTGAAATGATGCATCCTCTGATAATAAAATACTTAAATGTCAAAATATATCTAAGACCTTGCCTAAAGAATTAACAGTATGGAGGCATCAGCTATAAGATGCTTTGAAAAATGATGAAAATCATCAGATTGCGTAATGCAGCTGTGGTGGTGTGCCGAACCTCTCCAGATTGTCACTCATAGTCACAAGCCTTTTAAACTCTGAAAGAAATTATTCAGGAGTTTTTAGCCCCAATATGTCACACAGGCGGTTTCTCCAGTGCATTAGGCCACACGAGCAGAACATGGACAAATATAGCCTGGACACACACCCTCTTCTGCTTTGTGCCGGATACCCAGAGGACTGGATCTGCGTAACCACTCAAAACAGGATGAGGTGTGTAAAAACAGATCCCATGTCAAACATCAGACAGACTGGGGGTCACAGACACAGGGTCTATGTCCTTGGAGTTATCCATAGGGCCGGGAGACAAGTTAGTGGAGTGTCCCATTTACTATGGCATGGAATGATCCACTGTCAGCAATGCAGAAAATTCACATGAATTCTGTAATGTGGGACTCACTTCCGGGTCAGTCCGGTACCCGCTGATAGGTGCTGCTTTCAAACGAGTCATACGTTTTTTTTATTTACAATAGGGATGCATGATATTTCTGCAAACATATCGGTATTGGCCAATATGTATATGTTCATTTTTAATGTTATTGTTATCTCCCCAAAAAGTACATTTGGCCAATATATTAAAGCCGATAAATAATAGATTATTCATTGGCGCACTGTTCGCAAGGATGGTTTGGAATTTCTTGAAATAGGTTTGGAATTACTTTGAAAAGGAAGGTACAGTTAAGTGTAATGTGCAGTACAAATCTGTCATAGGATACATAAAATTATAATGAGAACATGACTGTAAAAGAATGTTGTGGATTCTTTGTATGCCTGTGTACAGAGAGATTGTTTTGGCTGTACATCAGCTCTAGAAACAAGTTATTGTCCAGCTAAAGTACGTTTTTGAAGTTTTGAATTCATTTCCGTTGTAAATAAGCATTAGTTGGTTACTTTGGGGCCATTTACACGACACTGTTTTCAACCAAAATAGAAAAATCTCAATGCGTTCCGGCCACTCATCTGCACGGCAGACCCCAAAACAGGTTTTGAAACAATACCTTTAACATCTTCATGTAAGCTTTAAAAAAATTAAATACAAATCAGTGAGAACGGTAACGGCATGCATGTAAGCATTACGTGTTTAGTCTATAGGCAAATGTGTTTGAATACACATGCGCAGGTGCATAGTTTTTCTTTACAAAATGGCCACCAAATTACTTGTCTGCATTGCATAACACAGCGTTTTAGTCATTTTTGATAATTTCGATAACGTTTTCATTGAGGGAAAGTGAAGGGAGGAGGCCTTCACAAGGGAGAGTCTAGTTGACACGGTCTCTGCTGACACTTCAGGGATGCATTGTGGTTGTGCCTAGGAGCAGGTCCACCATCTGATCTGGATCTGGCAGACTACTGTAAACCTCAGGATAAACAGAGACTAAGGCCCTGTCCACACGAACACAGGTATTTTCAAAACCGCATCTTTTTCTATGCAGTTTGGCTGTTCGTCCACACGCAAATGCAGTATCCCGACACTGAAACCAAACTATTATGGGAAGTGTTCCCGGTTCCGGCTGACCTAGTTAATGCAGCCTAACAATCATTTAACTGATTTGAATAATAGAAATTGATAATATTTTATGTGTATGCCAAATTAAAGAGATGCGTTTTTAGTCCAGATTTAAACTGACAGTGTCCTTCTCGAACAATGCTAGAAGACTGTTCCAGAGTTTAGGTGCGAGATAAGAAAAGGATCGATCGACCGCCTGCAGTTGATTTTGATATTCTAGGTATTATCAGCTGGCCAGAGTTTTGAGATCGCAATAGACGTGAAGGACTATACTGCGTTAAGAGCTTGCTCAAGTAGTGGGGAGCTAAACCATTTAGCGCTTTGTAAGTAATTAGCAAGATTTTAAAATGTATGCAATGTTTAATAGGGAGCCAATGTAGTGTTGACAGAACTGGGCTAATATGGTCATACTTCCTGGTTCTAGTAAGAACTCTAGCTGCTGTGTTTTGGACCAGCTGGAGTTTTTTTTATTAAGCGTGCAGGGCAACCACCCAGTAGAGCATTACAATAATCTAGCCTTGAGGTCATGAACACATTAATTAACTGTTCAGCATTTTGCATTGAAAGCATGTGTCGTAATTTAGATATATTTTTAAGATGGTAGAATGCAGTTTTACAGATGTTAGAAATGTGGCCTTCAAATGAAAGATTGGTATCAAAGAGCACACCCAGGTTCCTAACTGATGACGAGGGCTTGACAGAGCAGCCGTCAAGTGTTAGACAGTATTCTAGCGGAGGTCTTTGGTCCAGTAATTAGAATCTTTGTATTTTTTTAGTCATCCAGTTTTTTATATCAGCTATGCATTCCATTAATTTTGTGAATTGGTAAGTTTCGTCAGGCACAAAGAAATATAGAGCTGAGTATCGTCAGTATAACAATGGAGACTAACACCATGCTTCCTAATGATATCTCCCAAGGGTAGCATGTACAGGGTGAAAAGCAACGGTCCTAGCACTTTGCCCTGCGGTACTCTATACTGAACATCTCTTCATTTACTGCTACAAACTGGTCAGATAAGTATGATTTAAACCATGCCAATGCAATTCCACTAATGCCAACATAATTTTCGAGTCTATTCAAAAGAATGTTGTGGTCGATAGTATCGAATGCAGCGCTAAGATCGAGAAACACTAATAGAGAGATACAACCACGATCGGATGATAAGAGTAAATCATTTGTAACTCTGATGAGAGCAGTCTCAGTACTATGATACGGTCTAAATCCTGACTGGAAATCCTTGCAGATACCATTTCTTTCTAAAAAGGAACAGTTGTGAGTGTGTGTAATATACCTGCCACATGTCCTGTTACCTGTAATGTGTTTCTTTGTTTTTCATTTTATTACTAAATTTTCAATTGACTTATTTAAAGCAATGTTTATTTAACTGAACAATTTGAAGACTACATGTTGTTTAATGTAGGCTGTTATTTAGTTCATTTTCATATGTAGTTCATTTTTAATGCTATTAATGATCATATTTAATTTTCAAATAGTTAAAAATATATATATATATATATATATATATATATATATATATATATATATATATATATATATATATATATATATATATATATATATATATATATATATATATAAAAAAATAGTTACAAAAGCTTTTTACTATGTACCAAAATTGTTACAGAGAACTGTGAAATTTGACTAGGATTGGTACTGACTACTGAAATTTTGGTACCGTTCAGGGTTTATGTCAGTCAGAGACAAGCTTTCATGCAGGAAGGGCTGTGGTTTCCTTTCACCCTGGGAAAAAACACAACACGCCTAAATCATGCTTAAGATCCATGTGAGGTCTGTCTGTCTGTCTGTCTATAGATTTGGAAGTATCTTTTTTTAGTTCTATTACTTCCTCCACTGCAACAGGTCACTACATAACACACGGGATAACACTGTACCTAAAGCGCTTGAGTGAGACCATTAATTGATCAAGTAGCTGGTCATTTTTTTAACAACAATAGAAACCTTCATGAATGTAATACTGTGGTGAATCAGTATGTTCACCAACATGAAGCTGATTCCTGCAGACTGTCACTCACCTTACACATCAATGTCTGTATTTCCCTCTTCTGAAGAAGTTAATGTTCTTCTGCAGATCTGAGGTGTTGTTGTTTGTGAATAAGACTGGGTGTCATGTTAAATCTTTGCTGATAGTAGTGCTGTAAATTGGGCTGCAGCACTCCGTGCGACGTACCGTGGGGTCCTGACCCACATACTACTGCTGCTTTTGGGTCAGATCTGGCTTGCTCTGTCTCAGAGGTGAAAGCGGAAATATTTAGTATAGGAAATGCATAGTTAGTCAAGAACATGCAGAACATATGATGCATTTGTTTCTCTATGGCTGATGTAAATTCAGTCCATATAGAGTCCAATCTTTAGTCCAATCTTTAGTCCAATCTTTAGTCCAATCTTTAGTCCAATCTTTACATGTGGCTAAACATCACTCCCTCTTTTCTAGTACTGACTGCTGAACGTCACTCTCTCTTTACTAGTACTGACTGCTGAATTCCACTCTTTACTAGTACTGACTGCTGTAATTTGCTTTATATTAGTACTGACTGCTGAATTCCACTCATTACTAGAACTGACTGCTGAAGTTCACTCATTACTAGTGCTGACTGCTGAACGTCACTTCTAACTGCTGAAATTGATCTTTACTAGTACTGACTATTGAATTCCACTCATTACTAGTACTGACTGCTGAACGTCACTCCCTCTTTTCTAGTACTGACTGCTGAAGTTCACTCATTACTAGTAAGAGTCTGCTGTATTCTGCTTTATATTAGTACTGACTGCTGAATTCCACTCATTACTAGTACTGACTGCTGTGTGTCACTCCCTCTTTTCTAGTTCTGACTGCTAAATTCTGATCTTTACTAGTAATGACTGCTGAATACCTTTCATTAGTAGTTCTGACTGCTGAGCCCTTACAGCTGAATTCCATGTGCCATAGTCACAGGCATTTGCTAATGTGGAAGATAGTAATTGATTACACAGTTTATTTCCTGTATAGAGCAATGCAGTGTGAAATGTGATGTGCGTCTGAAGCTGCATTGGATATGTTGTTGACAGTAGAAGTGGAGCAGGGAAGTCAGGCTCATATTTTTCTCTGTTTTGCAGGAAAACCTCACAGCATCGAGAGCTCAGAGCGCATCCAGCTCTCTGGAACATATAACGTACGGAAAGGAAAGCTGCAGCTACCGGTGAACCGCTGGAGTCGACGGCAAGTGATTTTATGTGGCACCTGTCTCATGGTGTCCTCAGTGAAGGCCAGCCATACGGGCAAGATGCACATCCTGCCACTGATTGGAGGAAAGGTACTGTACCCAGGCTTATCATCCTGCTCATTAGGCAGAATGCATGTTATCCTACAGCCATCCCTCAAGTGCACTGGGCAACAGTAGTCAAAAAATCATTGATATTCTTCTGCATTTTCACAGTATTCTATGTATGGCTTAAAATGATTGATCAGAACTGAATGTTCTCATAGACCTTGGTGTAAGTCAATTTAAATGTTTTATATAGGAACATAAATACAGTATAAATATAATTAAAATAATCAAGTGATGTTTAAGGTAATACTCACAGAGTTTCTTCACACTTTATATTGCCTGTGTGTGTTGAACAACAGGCTAAACTTATAAAGCATCTTTCAAAAAAGCCTGGTTACTTTAACAACGAGCCACACTTAAAACAAGAGTTCAGTGAGAGTACAGGCATAGTGCACATTGGTTAGTGAGTTGTAAAGTTTTATGGTGGTTTTGAAAGTTGATGAAGTGCTAAACAAACAGAGGTGCGTTTAAAGTCTCATACTCTGCCAGTGTTCATTTATGCTCTAGACTGGTAGACTAAATATTGAGTGCTGTCTGCCATGTTAAGCGTCTCTGCTGCTGTTGCTCACAGTTTGAGTTCTCGATGTAAACAGACCTCTGACACTAATGAAGATGATGGGTTTTCACCCCACTGCATGGGGAGCATGTCGTGTAAATTTGAGTGTGTTTGTGTTGTGTTCAGGTGGAAGAGGTGAAGAAACACAGTCACTGTTTGGCCTTCAGCTCGGCGGGACCTCAGAGTCAGACCTACTATATCAGCTTCGACAGCTTCACTGAACACCTGCGCTGGCACCGACAGGCTGCTAAGGTGTGTTTGTGTGTGTGTGTGTGTGTGACCGCCTCTCTCCTCCTACCTTGTACAAATAAGATAACCTGACACACTAGAGCTGATCCAAACTCCAGTGAGCTGCCTCACTTGCCCACATTTTCGTACAGGCAAGCAAGCAAGTATCGTGATGGAATTAGACTTTGATGCAGACCGTGCATCTTGCCGTCTTTCTGTCATTGGTCAAAAACCATGGAACTACTGTGGTACCTTTCATTGTTTTTGTTGTTTTCAAATCAGTGACTTCAGGGCTTTGGGTTTGAATGCTGCTTTAGGTCTGTGAAAAATTCTAACAACAAAAATGTGTGCTAAGGTTCAAATTAGGGCTGCAACTAACGATTATTTTGATAATCGATTAGTTGGCCAGTTATTTATTTATTTATTTATTTATTTATTTATTTATTTATTTATTTATTTATTTTCCGATTAATCAGATACAAAGGCAATTTTTATTTTATTTTACTGACAAAACACACTATTCCACATCCTGCTTAATGCTGTCCTTCAAACAAACGTGTCCGCTGAGTACTATGAAAACACACATAGTGAATATATCTACCCTTACAAAAATTAACCATGGTTTTACAATGAACAAAACAAACAATAATAATAAATAAATAAATAACAGGGTTATTGTAGTTACTCAGTGGTAACCACAAATTAACCATAGTTTTGCTTCAGATCCATAGTTTAACTATATGGTATTTGTGTACTTATACAAATGGTAATCAATACGGCAAAAGCATGGTTTTATTATAATAAAAACATGGTCTTACGATCTAATAGAACCATGGTTAATTTCCGTAAGTGTATATCTTTGCTATAGCTTACATTATGTGCAAAAAAAAAAGTTTAAATCATTAAAATGATATTAAAGAAAAACAAAAACACAAATTCAGTGTTACCAGATAAGAGGAATGTTCTGCAGGAACACACACACACACATAACTACTGTTCTACTGTCTATATAGATCAGTGGATATAGCCTATAAAATGAGCGTTTTGCGCTGAGGACGCAGACGCATCTGTCAAAGAGCATGACAGAGTATATTAAACGCTGATGCATTCGCTGGTAGCTTAAAATAAACAATATTCATGTTTTGGGCACTTGGATCATGTACCTTTCCCGCATCAGCTCACTCTGTTTCCAATCCACTATTTCTAGATGCACATTTTGTCCATAAAAATGCATTATTCAGTGCTGTAATTGGTGCGACTGGTGGAGGCTTTGTGTACAGAGAACAGACCCAACTAATCGATTGAGAATCGTTATCGATGATTTTCATTATCGATTATTATCTAATTTATCGACTAGTTGTTGTTCAAATATAATACTAATAATTATTTATAGGTTGACAGATCGTCTCACCAAGAATTGTTGTAGCTTTTCACAAAAATTGTGGTGATATTTTCTTTTTTGTGTAGATTTGCAGTAAAAACCCACCAGTAAAATAATCATTAGGTATTTATGTAGTGATACACCAAAATTTCATCAACTGAAAATATATGGCTGAAAAAACTAAATGGTGACGTTTGATTAGTGCTTCTCTGATGAGACTCTGATTTCTTGATTTAAATCGATCTTAATTTTGATGATCCAAGATTAGGCCCCGTTTACACTAGTGCAGCGTTTTAAAATGAAAACGATCATCATCTACATTGGCGTTTCCATTGCGTTTCAGAAACTATCTCTGTCTACACTGCATGACCGAAAATGCATGTCACGTGACTGTTCATTCACACTGGGCATGCGCATACAAGTGGAAACACTAAACAGTTGCTTCTTGCGCTTGTAGACAGCTGCAGTATTAAACAATACAGTGTTTAACTGCACAACGGCTGCTAAAAAGGACCACAAAGTCAGCAAAGCATGCAGTTCACGGTCGCCGAGGCTGGCATGTTACAGAGCCGTAGTGAGAGACGGCTCAGGGCTTTTGGTAAACGCTGCCCTGGTCTGTTATTTTTCAAAAGTGTCAAAATGGCGGCATATAGTAGATGGCAGGCTTAACCGTAGCAAAAGTTATGCATTTAAAAAAATAAAAAATAAATGCACTACTGTAAACTTAATCTATACTGTTTTCAGTTGATGTCATAGCGCATCCTATCCAGTAATCACAATAAGCTTTGTGCCTTGTAGCTTTTAAAGTCTCAGCTTTCGAATTCTGTTAATAATTTGTAACAATATTCAAACAAAAATAAATTACGTTTTGGCGCTCCTAATGTGGCATGACAGATCGCTGTAGCGCCACAGTTTAAAGTCCCCATGAAGTTTTTTGGCTTTTAGTATGAATATGTTGTTAGTCTTACTGTTATCTATAAGCTATAGTGTGCTCCAAAACAATGACTAAATTCCGAGAACATCCTGAATGTTCCATGAAGGTCGGCCAAATTATGTCCCCCAACCCTTTAAAGAACTACACATCATGACCGTCTCGGAACGTTCTGGGAACGTTACCAGGCAACGCCCTTGACAGCAGCGGGGACATTCTGAGAACATTCTGGGAACATCAAATTTCCAAATAAAATATGGTCCCCTAAACGTTTCAAAAACATCCTGAACGTTACTAGGTGACATCCTTGCCACCAGCGGGGACATTCTGAGAACGTAAAATGTCTAACGGGGAATGAATCGGTAGAATCAGTAGAATCTTATAGACTGACTTATAGACTTAAAGCGTTATCAACAGAAGTATGTCTGAAACACAGCTGGCCTGAGGATGTTTGTTAAACATTTATGTTGTGACTCATGTGACTCAGTTCTCACAGTGTGGTGAACTTTGCCCAGTGTCATTTTTCTTGCCATTAACTTACATTTATCTACTGGTGTGCGTCCGTTTCAGCTCTAAACATACTGTAAAGGGCTCATGGGAAATAAACTCTAGTATGATCTGGCTTTCTTCTGCTCATGGACTCCAGACCTATGTGCTTCTGTAGCACGTTTACATACACACTCACCTCTTTACATAGTTCATACCACAGCACCGTTAAAGAGGCTTGACATATAGCTGTTCAGATATTCTGGCACTCTTCATTCTGATCTAAGCTACATTTGCCCTGAAAATGACACCTCATCATTCCATCACAGAAAGAGTATGAAAAGCCCTAGTTGGGAGTCCTACTTTAGCACACTTTACTATGAAACGAACCATCCTAAACAAACGCAAGTAGGGCAAGCCTGGCCAGCCTATTTTACAGTGCCGTTCTCAGAGACAACCTTGTGCCGTGAGAGCCGTCCTGCCCACCGGGAACCTCAGATTAGAAAAACCTCACAAGAGGGAGGAAAGGATCTTTCAGGCTGCTGTGTTAATGTGATATTAATGTTATGAGTGACATGTGCTGTGTTATTAATGAATGCTGTTTACTAAGTCAGTCGTCACTCATGAATGATACTTTACTAAGTGACCAGAACACCCCATTTTCACCAGCTGGACCAGAAAACCATTGTTTGCCCAGCCGAAAAAAAGTTGCTTGGATTTAAATAGGCAAATACTTAGGAGTCTGTGACCTGGATCATTATTGCAGAGATTATTATGTTTCTAGCATGTTATATGTTTGGCAACAGTTCTTCTAACCCTAATTGATGGAGTGTGTAGTTTTTCATTTCTTACACAACCATGAAGGAAGACACATCATGGCCATATTCCAGGATGATGATGTCAAGATTCATCAGGATCAAATTGTGAAAGAATGGTTGGGAGGAAGTGTGAAGAATAATTTTCACACATGAATTGGCACCTCTGAGTCCAGACCTTAAATTCATTGAAAGTCTTTGGGATGTGCTGGAGGAGACTTTACAGAGTGCTGGACTTTCACAGTTTGATCCTGAGGTTTGATCCACACTCTATCAATTAGTGATAGAAGAACTCTTCCCAAACATATAACATGGTAGAAACATAATAATCTCTGCAGTAATGATCCAATCATAGACACTTAAGCATTTGCCTATTTACCGTATTGTTCTGAATATGCACTCCGCTCCGACTTCAGGGAGAAACTGCTGTCTTTTCAGTGCTGCGTGATCGGCCTAAGGGAAAAAACTTTCATATCCCCCCTGGATCAGATAGGTAATGCCGATCAAACACCTGTGTTTTTTGACATGCCGTCATCTGTCACTGTACATAAAAAGATGATAAATCAGTCTTAGTGAAATAGCTTTTAATTTTCTTTAAAAGACAAGATTTAGTCTCCAAAAAGACTTATTCCAAAATGTACATTTTGAAAAGGGGGGTCGCCTTATTCATGGTCGCCTTATATTCGGAACAATACGGTAATTCCAACCTTTTTTTTTCTTTCTTTTTTTTGGGGGGGGTCAGGCAGTGTAGTTTTCATTAATGTTATAGTTTTTATTTTTATATATTCTGTTTTAATTTTCTTCTTAATTGAAAGTTTAGTCATTTTGTTGTGTTTTTGTAATTTTATTAAGTCATTAAGTGTGTAAATGTGTAAATAAGTGGGGTCTTTTTTTTATTTTTTTAAATGTGTATATATAGTTTTTATGCATTTTTATTTCAGTTTTAGTCTTCGTTATTTCAGTACATTGTTAAAGTCCCAGTGAACCAGAAGTAGCAAGTGAGTTTTCTTCAGTGCTGTGTCGTATTTCCAAGTGAAACAGAATATTGAATAGAGGCCAGGGTTTTACTTCAGCGCTCCTCCTCTCCATCTCTCGCTCACAGCAGACTAACAGTTGGAGGGGAGTGGTTATGCATTTTCAAACCTAAGCAGTCAAACTGACATCACCTGAGAAGGAACACCATTTCCAGACCGGAAGTTACTTTTCAGATTTTGATTAAAGATTACCGCGGCAAAAAATGTTGAATTGCACGGATTAATTGTTCACCCTAAGACCTGTAATGTGTGCTAACAAAGTAAATGGGGTCAATTTTGATTTAATGAGGACTTTAAAGGGGTGATTGATTGCCCCCTTTAAAGGGGTAGTCTTGGATGTCCCCAGAGTGTGTATGTGAAGTTTAAGATCAAAATACCCCACAGATAATTTTTTATTGCATAAAATAAAATTGTCACTTTCTGAATGTCCCTCATTTGCATTTTTGTGGTACTTTAAATGCAAATGAGCTGCTGCTCACGGGGCGTAGCTTCAAGAGCTTGTGTTAGCAGCTCTGATTACCTCATGCAGACAAGCAAGTTGATGTGGAGTCAACTATCTTCAAGTCATTGATTAGAATATTCTGTCATGACATTTTTTTTGTGTGTGTTGTCTTTGTTGTGTGTTCCTGATGTCACTAACCCGGGAGGAAGCTTGTGTAGTCACTGCCAGCTGTTTGTTGTAGTCCTTAAAAAGCAATTTCTTTAAAAGAAAATATCTCCCTTTGCTTTGAACTTTGAGCGTCGTAACTTTGCAGATGTTGTTTATGCTAAAACCGCAACATTACACGCTAACTAAAGTTTAAAAAGTTAAATCACAATCAACCACCCCTTTAAACAAAATGGAAATGCTGTCTTGGCAACTACTAGCTGAAATAATTTTTTTGAAATAATCTTTTTTTATTTCAGTTAAGGTTTTTTTATTTTTTATTTCAAGCAACACATTTTTTTTTTATTAACTATTTTTAATTTTGGTTAACTATAATAACCCTGCAGAAAAGAGCTGAAAAAATCCCACAGATGCACAATTCCTTGTTGATCTTGCTGTGACCCCCATGCCTTGATGAATGACCTGTCTGTCTGTCTGTCTGTCTGTCTGTCTGTTAGATGGTGTCTCAGAGGATCAGTTCAGTGGATCTGTCTTGCTGTAGTCTAGAGAAACTGCCGCCCAACCTGCTGTACAGTCAAGACCTGACACATCTCAACCTCAAACACAATTTCCTTCCTGCTGACCAAACGCTGCTGCAGCTCCAGAGGTCAGTGTGTGTTTCACAGATCGGCTCATCTTTCCCCTGCTTCAGACACACTATGTCTCATCCACCTTTTATTTTAAACAGTCAACCTCTGTTGCTATTTATTTTTAATTTTTTTTAAAGATTAGTTGAACTAAAGTTTTGTGCATTAATTGATTTGCAGCATTTTTAATCATACATTTGTATATTAAATAATAAAACAGCAAATTTTTATTTGTATTTTTGTATTAAAATTGAAACCATTACAATAGAATTCAGAAAAATTTAAATTCCAGCAATTTGGAAAAAAAAAAAAAAAGTGCCATTCATATAAAATGAGAAGTAAGTATACAGAAAAAAAACTGTTTAAAGTGAATTAACCTAAATACATGTCGGGGATAATATTAATCTAATTACTTACTGTTCCACTCAGTTGAATCTACTGTCATCTGCTGTTGGAAATGGGAAATGCATCCCGTAGCATTAAAATAAAACATTTAAATAAAACTGTGTTCAATTGTACGGTTGTAGCCAGTATTTTGTAAATGATCAGCTTCTATATGATTAGGTCAGGACAATATTTGGTCACTTTAGAAAACTGTCAGTTTGCTGATTTAACAGACGTTCTGCACCAGTTCCCAAATCTACCAACAGCTTTGTCAAATGAGAATGAGCTTTTTTTGTGAGTTTTCTGTAATACTGAAGGTCATAAAAAAAGGTCATAATCGAGAACTGAAACTCTATCTACTTTAATACATACTAAAGCAAGTATTAAGGACACAATGTGGATGAAAACATGACTTTTTGAAGTAAACTAAAGTGTCATTCCTCTATAAGATCTACGGACAATGTGTGAGGTGAATAATTGCTGACTGTGATTACCGTCACTGTCACCGTCACACGCTGATCATTTAATTTCTCCTATGTCCTCTCTTCTCCTGCAGATTTTCCCGTTTGCGGAGTCTCAATCTCTCTAATAACCAGCTGGGAAGTTTCCCCCTGCACATCTGCTCCATCAGCACGCTGACAGAGGTCAACCTCAGCTGCAACCACCTGACCTCCATCCATCCTGATGTGGGCAAAATGACCAAGTGAGTGTGCATTTAAGCCAATTTAAGTGTCCATATTGTAAAAAAAAAAATATGGACGTAGTGTCCGTAACGTCACCCGTAGGTTTCTGAAGAGCATTTTTGAAGCCTAAAGTGGGCCGTCTCCATCTTGGCAGTACATCACCACGTGTAACTTCCGGATAGGTAGGTGGGTGGGTGTAGCTGAGGTGCCTGGTTGCTGAAACCACACCCACCTAGCTCGACCACAGTGACAATCCACATGTCACTCAAGTGGCCACATCTTTAAATATGCAGAACTTTAAGGCTTAATATAATTTAAACAGATGAGTTATAAAAAAATTCACCCCCTCACAGTTTTCATGAAGGGCAAAATTAGCTACATAGACCAAAACCAATTTTTGTACCAGGCTGTAAATATATTTTTTCCTGCTGTAAAGTTGGGCATTTTAACATGGGGGAGATACAGATTTGACTCCCTTCTGGAGCCTGTCTCTAACGGCCAGTCGATGAATTGCAGTTTAAGTCACTTCCGTGTTGGCTTAAAGAGAAAGCGTGGGAGGTTGCCGCTTGGTCATTACTTGTGTTGCATGAGTGCCTACTACTGGTGGAACCCTTGCAATGTGTTTAAATACAACACCCTGACCTTGATCACTTGGAATTTGCATTGGAGCTGATTTATTATTTAGGTTTTTTTCCCCTTATGAATTTGTTTACACACCATTCTATAGGCCTATATATATGCCTGGGCTGTTTAAAAAATAGATATGAACAAATATTAATTATGAATATATTAATATTAAATATATATATATAAAAAAAGATAACACAATAAACTATAACTGTGTTCTAAAACAGTCAGCTTAAGGTAGCTACAAGTATTAAATGTGGTTTAATGTCAACTCCAATATCACTTAGATTACACATTTACTAGAGTTGTGAGGGTTGGGGGTAAATTAAGCTCGACCTGCTGTGATGATGCTGTGAATCATGTTGCATTGTGGTCTATGGATCTGCTTGAAGTGTACATGCCGAGTAGACTCTCTCCCTCTGTCAAAATTGAGGGGTTGAGGGTCTGTCTAAATAAACTTCCCTCGTCCACTTGAAAGCTGAACGCAAAGTTGAGCTCATTTAAAAAGGCAGAGGGGATATCCCTGAGGAGAAGTGCTGAGGGATGTTCACGAGTGTATGTCTAAAAGTGGAGTTAAACACAGCCAAAGTGACAGTAAATATGTGATTGTGGAGTCAGGCAGTCATGTGACACTCACTGCACTGCTGCTCTTGGTTATCCAGCCCTCTCAAGTGTCAAGTAGACTACAGTCATGGCCTGTTTGCTGAAAGAATATTTTGCATAGTAATACCTAGCTAACAGAGAACATTAGCTAACATTCTGGCAAGGTTATCTCAAAGTTATGAACAAACTTTCTTCCAGTAACATTAATAGAGTGTTCGTTAAAGGTTATCTGGTGTTTAATAATGTTCTCAAAACATTAGCACTAAGACGTATGCATCGGTCATGCAATATTTTTTTCCTGAAATAGTTGGATGTTCATCTAACATTAAATTCATCTAAAAGTAAATGTTACTACTAGTTTCAGAATGTTCAGAAAACATTCAAAATTAACATTTTCCTAATGTAGGTGAAATGATAAAATGGATTGCTTCATTCTCTTAAAGAAGTAGTTAGCTTTAAAATAAAAAAAAATTATTCTTTCAGATGAACACAATCAGAGTTATATTAATAAATATCAATATCAATTTTGCGACTGTTAGCAAAATGTTCATAAAACGTGTGTATATTTATTTATTTATTTATTTATTTATTTATTTGACTTGTTCATGAGCTAAATGTCCAGCTCTGTGTCAGTCTGCAGACGTTTGTGCTGGACGGAAACCTGCTGTGCGCTCTTCCTGTGGAGCTGGGCTGTCTGCAGAGGCTGGCCTATCTGGGTCTGTCCTTCAATGAGTTCACACAGGTGCCATCGGTGCTGGAGCGGTTGCCCGCTGTCGAGAGACTCTGTATGGCTGGAAATAAAGTGACGGTGCTGACGCTACAGACCTTCCGCCTGCTGACGCTCAAACACGTTGATCTCCGGTGAGCACAAGCACCATCACACCGTCCTGACCGATCGGGAAAGACTCCAGACTAGCTGTGGTAGTAGATACTAGTGGATTAGTAGCCTATACTTCACACTGAACCATGGTAAAATCACTGGAACCCACGGCCTCAAGTGTAAAACAGCTAAGTCTAATAAATTATTAAATGTATTAGTTGAATTTACACTGCAAAAAATGCTTTTCTTACTTAGTAATTTTGTCTTGTTTTCAGTCCAAATATCAAAAAAATCTTACATTTAAGCAGCATTTACTAGACAAGCAAAAGTTTTTGTCTTGTTTTGGGAAAAAATAACTCAAATGAAGTGAGTTTTTGCTTAAAATAAGCAAAATAATCTGCCAATGACTTGAATTAAGATTATTTTCTTACTCCATTGGCAATTATTTTCCCCAAAACTAGACAATAGTTTGTGCATGTCTTGTAAATCTAGTAAATGCTTCTTGTTTTAAGAATTTTTAGATGTTTGGACTAGAAACAAGACAAAATTACTAATTAAGAAAAGCATTTTTTGCAGTCTAGTATGTAAAAATGTAAATGTCCCATTAAGTTTTGCAGTTCGTTAGTTGGTCAGTACTCCTGGTATCACATGTTCTGAAATCTAGAATTAATTGAAGTCAAACGTAAAATGGTCTTTTCCTACTTTTCCTACTTTACTCTGTGAAAATGCATCAGAGATATACAGTATATCAGTAACACATAACTGTAAGGTTTCACCCATTGACTTCCATAGTATTTTTTTTCCTACTATGGAAGTCACTGGCTTCCGTCAACTGTCTGGTTACCAACATTCTTTAAAATATCTTTGTTTGCATTCAAAAGAAGAAATTAACTCATAAGAACAACTTGAGGGTGAATATGTGATGACAACATTTTTGGGTGAACTGTCTCTTTAATGCTCTTTGAAATTACATGAACAAACAAAGGGCAACTGTATTTTAATCAATAGCTGAAATACACTACAACTCTTTTACCCAGATTTTTGCCCCGATATGCAGTCTGGTCGAGTCAGCGCTATTCAGAATCAGTCTGCATATATTTGGCAGTCAAAGTTTACAGATTTTACAGAAAGTTACATATGATGGGCATTGTGAGAATAGTGGAGGAAAAAACAAGTTTAATTATTTTTCAGAACCATCCACATTTTTTCTGTGTGTCGGAGCAAAAAGTATGCAATTTTAGTTTGCAGATGTTGATATTTATGTATGATGCCCATTTTTGTAAAGCAAGTTCTCTGTAACTTACATTAACAAAAATTATTAAATGAAGAAAAAAATCATTGCTCATTGTTACTTCATGTTAGATAATGGATTATGTAATGTTAACTGTAAAGCCCTAACATATGAAATAGCTAATAGTCAGAAAAAAATTGTCTAGTTTTTTAATGAAACAGTTTATTGAACCTTCAGACAAAACCTAAAATCAAATCTAAAAAAAGGTTTGCATATGTGCCTTTGTTGAGGATAATATTTGCTACACAGGGCTTTTATAGCTCATATAGGATGATATTGTGAGAATATGGAGGAAAAAACACCCCAATTATTTCCAGAGCAAAAATATGCAATTGGGTGCAGATGTTGATATTTATATGGATAAAAAGTAAAATTACATTCTGATGCTTATGTAAATCAATGATATCTTTATAACTTTATAGTGACTACTTGCATAAAATCATATGAATGTTAGTCTTCACTCTATATCTGCCAATAATGTCTTAGTAAGTTTATATTTAATGCTTAGTTTTATGATCAAAGCTCTATAGTTTTAAAGCATATAATGCAATGCAATACCTGCAATAGCCTGATTATCATATTTGAAAGTCACATTTGAACACAATTTTTCTAAAAATAAAAAAAGATGGATAGTCCAGTCAGTGTTCATCTTGAAATATTACTAACAATGTAAAAGTTATTCTTATATTTATTTGAATTTTCCATCTCATCAGTCTGAACCAGATCTCCAGTGTGGTGCCGGACGAGCCGGAGTTTCTGCGTCACGTGACGCTGCTGGACGTGCGCGATAACCGTCTGACTGAGCTGGACGCATCTGTTTTCCCGCGGCTGGAGGTTCTGCACTGTCAGAGGAACCGGCTCACACGGCTGCGTCTGCGTGGCTGTGCGCTTAAGGCTCTCTATGCATCCAACAACGGTAGCGCACACACCATTATGCCTCACGTTAACCCACAACATCCATTCGCTCGCTTGATGCTTTATGACATCTGTTCCACAGAGCTGCAAGAGTTAGATGTGAGTCCTGTGGCCTCCAACCTCACTTACGTGGACATCTCCAGGTTGGTTTGATCGCTCTCACTCGCATCTTTGTTACTCTCTGATCACTGCAGTCAAACCCACATCAGGACATGAAGTTTCCTCACGTGTGTCATCAGCTGTGTGTGTTCACTCTCTCACAGGAACTGTATGACGTCTCTGCCCGACTGGTTGAGTGACAGCAGGAAACTGGAGGTTCTAGACGTCAGTCACAACAACATCGCTGAACTTCCTCCGTGGTGAGTGTCTGAGTGAGACTGCAGTGGTTTGTGTGGATTGTGTGGACAGCCACATTTCTGTCATTCCTGGACTCCTGATGATTGACACAGTCATCACCATAGCAACAGATTGACATTATGCAAACACCAACATTGATGCCAGTAATTGATGGCAATTTAACAATTTTAAGGGAAAGAATCATGTCGTTTAAAGTGGGCATAATTTTAATCAAAATGTAGGGCCCTATGATTGCCTCAAATCAGAAAATGCTGAGAATTGTGGAATCCAGTTATAAACATACAATTTACCTTTATAATACGGAATGAGAATATTAAGCTCAAAAATAAATATGAAGTCTGTCTCATTTTCGTCTACTACACACATACTCAAGCATGCGTGGCACTTGTGGTGTTTTCAGCACCTGCCGTCTCACTACATGAGGACATATGAAATTCATCTCCAGAGCTGCTCTAAGTGACACTTTACCAGCATTTCACCATTTCACTTGAGAAAACTATCGTCAGATACAATCAGAAACTCAAAGCTCTTCACTACAACTTGCCAAAAAAAAAATTGGTTTAAATTATGATAGAAATATATTACTATTGACAGTAGAATGTACTTCTAACACTGTGTCTACGCGGTTAAAGGACGTGACAAAGCGACCTTTGCAAATCAATTCCAGTCATTAGAAACAGAACAGAGCAGTTTACTGTTTTTTACTTTATACAATACAGATTGTTTCAAAGCAGATTTACAATGATAACAGGAAAATAATGCATTTCGACTGTTGTTCAGCTGAAGTTAGTTCAGTGTTCAGTTCTGTTCTAAAGATCATCAATTATTAAATTTTCTTATTTCATCTATAAAGCAGTTCTGCAAAAAAAATTGTCATCGTCCAGCTCAGCTCAGTTCTCATCCAATAGTGCATACAGTCAGATCAATAATATTGTTAAATATTAGGTGTCTCCAACTTATCAAACCAGAGGCGACAGTGGCAAGGAACCCAAACTCCATCAGGTGACAGAATGGACAAAAAAATTCCTTTGGAGAAACCAGGCTCAGTTGGGGGGCCAGTTCTCCTCTGGCCAATGAACGAACACGGTGTGGATATGATTCAGGCTGCATCAGATTGGGATCAGTAGTGTTACAACCCTGGCTCTAGGCAAGCAAAGGACACAACGACTGAAGTCAGTCAAAAGTAAAGTTAATTGAATTATAAAAGAAAACTGGGACTGTAGAGATAACAACACTGCTACTGCAGTACTGGCTGCAAGAACAGAGAGAGAGAGAATGAGCATGTGTCCTGGATTTAAAATGGATCCCTTCAGGTGACACCAATTAACCAGTTGATTGCAGGTGAGCTACCAGGTAACTGCAGCAAAACACAGGTTAGAACACTCCCACATTACAGGTAGCATTCAAATATTCATCCAGTTCCTTTTGCTTGAAGATTGGATTCATCACGGCGGTATGGAGCCAAAGCTGGCCATAAGGTCTGTGCGGAGGACCTGTCTGGTTCTTGTGGTCTCTGCTGAGGATCCATGCCGATGGCTGTCATGTCAACGGGGCCTTCACAGGGGATTGCCTAGTAGACACGGTTTCTGCTGACATTCAGGGCTGCGTTTTGGTCGTGGCTAGGTGCAGGTCCACCATCTGATCTGGATATGGACCGGATCCAGCTGACTACGGTAACCTCGGGATAAGGATGAGACGGACTAATATTAGCGTAGATGCCATTCTTCTTACAATGTAACAAGTACATTGGGTATTATAGGAAGCGTTCCCGGCTCCGGTTGAACTAATTTATTAGGCCTAACAATTGTTTTGTGTATACTAGGTTAAAGAGAGATGTTTTTAGTCTAGATTTAAACTGACAGTGTGAACAAGACTGTTCAAGATGCTGTTAATAATGGCCAGAATTTTGAGATCTCAAATACTGAGGAGCTAAACCATTTACTGCTTTGTAAGCAATTAGCAAGATTTTAAAATGTATGCATTGTTTAATAGGGAGCCAATGCAGTGTTGACAGAACTGGGCTAATATGACCATACTTCCTGGTTCTAGTAAGAACTTGAGCTGCTGCATGTTGGACCAGCTGGAGTTTGTTTATTAGACATGCAGGGCAGCCACCCAGTAGAGCATTACAATAATCTAGCCTCTCATTAATCTAGCTACTGTATCAAATAAATACCATGGTTTGTGTTTGTTTTCTTCTAAGAGAATCGAAAAGTAAGCAGATCTAGTAGGTTTAAAGGTCTTTCTGTGTGCAATTTCATTCCACAAAATGCGAATATTTAAGTGCAAATGTGGAGCAAGGAGCAAATGTGTCTAAAGTGCTGGAAAAGAGAGTGTCAGTATTTTTTGTTGCAACATTGGGTTTTTCTAAGCTAACTGCCATTGAAAATCTGCAAATTCTTTGGTGAAGTCTGTATGGTGCCCTGGTGGCCTGTATACAGCAGCCAGTACAAATATCAAACAAAATGTATCACTTAATCACTAAATAGTATTACATAAAGCACTTCAAAACAATTATACTTGAAACTAGACCTCTGAGTAATACTGAAGATATTACAATAAAAACGCCTTTCAGATGAGGCTCATGTTTATAACAGTAATCTTGGGGGGTGGATTAATTTAAAGTAATGTAATCGTCTGGTTTTAGCCAGGTATATCTGTCAGATATAGCACATTTAGGTTATGATCTGTGATCATATCATTTACAAAAAGTGCTTTTGTAGAAAGGGATCTAATATTCAGTGATTTAAAAATGTAATTTTCAAATGAAAATAACATTTTCTAAAGTTCTGTCTTCGCTGGAGGAAAGCAATAGTGTGATAAGGGATGAACACAGCAAAAACTTCTCAGTGGATGGGAAACTTGTCTTGTATCGCTCCTGCATCACATTATGTGAATGGCATTTATTACAAAGAAGTGCAGATGCAGATATCTGTCACGTTTTGAGTTCGGTCTGTTTTTCTGTTTTGTTCTAGCCTGAATTTCATTGTTAGTCCTTTAGTATGTTAATTAGTTCAGTTCATCTTCCGTTCCCTACCTGTTTGTCACTATGGTCACTAATTGATTAGGTTCCTCAGTTCAGGTATGTCATGTCTAGTTTCTCCCTCTGTTTGCTCTGTATTTTTTGCCTGTATTTTGTATTGTTTGCCTCCGTTTCATTTAGTTCATTGTCTTGCGTTGTTAATGTCTTTGTGTAACATGGTTGTGTTTCTCCTTGTTATTCTCCTGTTTATTTAGTTTATTATTCAATTAAATAACTATTTTGTTTACTTCCTCGTTGTGCGCTTCATTATCAGCCACATGCCATTACAGAACTCGAGACCTAAAAACAAGACTCAAAGATAGATCTGGTAGAAATAAGAGAACGTGCTGGGGATCATCTCTTCACCATCTGTCAAAACGGACATTCTCTGAAGCAGTATGTGGAGGAGTTTTTTTTAATTTTCCCATCTAGTGAGTTGGAGCAATACTACACTCAATGCCTGTTTTCAGAAGGGACTGGATGATGGGGTAATTCAGTTCCTGTCTCCTGGTCGTTGTTATTTACCATGTATTGATTCCATTAATTTCGTCCTCTGGGTAAATGGTTCTGATTTTGTGGTGGATTAAGTCTCATCCCGAAAGCATTTGGGTGCTCCAACTCACCCCGAGCCTGTGACCAAACCCTCAATATCCCTGAACGTCTGGACCATCTCATCCATTGCATCCAGAGTCTTCTAAAACCTCAGCACTCAGTTCCAGACTCACTGTAACCCCAGCCCAAATGAGGAGGCTGAGGAAGTGACAGTCCTCTGAATGTCCAACCCCTGGGCACAGTCAAGAGTCTGTTCCAGTGAGTGAAATCCCAGAGTCTGTTCCAGTGGGTGAAATCCCTGAGTCCGTTCCAGTGAAAAAAATTCCCCAGTCCGATCCAGTGTTTTGGATCTGTTTTTCTGTTCTAGCCTGAGAGCCTGTTCTAGCCTCATTGTTATTACTTTAGCATGTTAATTAGTTTAATTCATCTTCCGTTCCCTACCTATTTGTCACCATGGTCACTAATTGATTAGGTTCCTCAGTTCAGGTATGTGTAGTTAGTTTCTCACTGTGTTTGCTCTGTATTTAAGCCCTCTGTTTCATTTAGAGTAGAAAAAGGGCCTAGTGACAGCCCTGGTACCAGCAACATGTGAGAAGTAAGAAAAAGTGAGGGTATGCTACAGCTTAAAATATAGAAGTGCGTACTGGCCCAGTTCAAGCAGTGACCTTACTCACCTGTTGAGTAATAAAAAAAAAGCCATCTCTGCATCGTTTTTTACAACATATCCAATCATCTCACCTGTTTAAAACAGTTGATTCCCTGGAGGTTCAAGATATTGGTTCTCCATGCCAATCTTTCTCGCTCATTGTGACAACAAACCTATGCCACTCCCACAGCATACACAAAGTAGGCGGAGCAACTTTTCTCTATTTATGGATATGACGAGACACATTGGCGAGTGACTTATGTTTCCTGCAAAAACCATCCTGATGAGTCTAAAATATAAATACTTATAATAGGCTTACCATAGTGAATGAGGGTAAAACAAAAGCACATTGATGATGTATTGACTCATTATTTAAATTGTGTTTAATTTAGAACAAGAAAAACTTGCATAGTGTAACTTTTAATTAAATGAATTATTAAAAGTTTTGTGAATTCAATAATTTGAAACTTTAATAATGTAGTGGTTGCTCTTTATATATGATACTTAAGAAAAAAAAAAGCACAGACTCAGTATTGACAGGTCAGAGGTAAGATGTGCTGCGGAAACTCCTCTGAACAGAAACACGTTACTACATTTACATTGATTCATTTAGGAGATGCGTTTATGAAACACAAAAGAGGGATTGATTACGTTACTGTTAGCTTTTTGTCCTCTCTATGTAAGAAATTATACTACTTGTAACTATTTAAAGATGATGTGAAGATGTGCTTGATACTACTTGTAACCAACTATTTGTAAATCGTGAGAAAATTGTGATTTTTAACCAAGGAACCGGGACGCGTGAGGGAGTCGCCTGTCAATGGCGTCATAGCCGCATTACCCTCGGTTTCCGCTTTTACTGCCATAGAAACCATGGCAACAGATGTGGATAACTGTGTAACATCTAGCAGCACGCTGTTGTAGTGTTGTTCAAACATTATGGACCATGGCAAGCAGACTTTGGAACAGAATGAGAAATCAAAAGAGAACCAGTATAGATGGGTGTTTTCGAGATGGCGAGAGCTTTGCAACAAACTTCAACTTGACAAAGATACCGTTCTTGCATGTGCTATTAGACTGGAGAGCAAATGTACATAACACGAATCAATGTTATGTAGCTCAACACGATGAAATATTAGAATGTCATCATGATGTTCTGATGTTGATGTAGCTTACTGCTAGTCTCATACAGCTAACAAACTAACACACAAAATAACATTATAACTTTCAACACACTCAAATGCAGTTTAGATAGTGTAGACCAAGTGAAACATCATTGCGTTTCCTCACAATTTTAATTCGTCAAATAAACTGACCTGTATGAGTAGTAATTCAGCACTTGCGGTTAGTTCGGTAGAATGAATTTCCTAATTTCTTTATATCCCCCGGGACTCGAGCGTGTGGCACTGATATCAGTCTCTTATTAGTAATCACACCCTGCTTCATTCCACAGTCATGTTAAAAAACATGAATGCATTCACTCATCCATAAACATTATTTCCCCGTAAACATTATTAGATCCATCGGTATGACAAGTTCCATGATTCCACAGTCATTCACTGCGTCATCAATCCATGCCTTTGTTATGGTTTTGAAAAGGTTAGCGACCCCTAGCGGCGAAAAAAAAAAACCCAAACAAAAAACATTTGTCAAAGAGAATACAATGTTTGGACAAAGAAAGGTTTAATTGAGTTAGACAACTACATTAGGAAGCTAGAGAAGAGAAGAAAAACTTTAAAGAGTGTGTGTTGTTCTCTGTGTGTGTGTGTCTGTGTTTTATGTGAGCTGTCACACTGACCTCACTGTAATCTCCACCATCAGGTTGCTCTGCAGTTGTAGCTTGAGGAAGATCTTGGCCGGTCATAACCAGCTGAAGCGTTTGCCGGAGCGAGTGGAGCGTCCTGTCGTGGAGGTGCTGGATGTGCAGCACAATCATCTCATCGAGCTTCCCTGTAATCTATTCCTGAAATCAGACAGGTGAAGCACAAACACACTGAAGAGCAGCGGCACATCAGAGCCTCTTCCTACTACACTAGTGGGCCGCCACATCATAAACCTGTTCCTGAAAACAATCCCAGAATGCAGTGCTACAAGTTCCTTGTGTAACATTGATTGTAAATATATGTACAGTCCATTCAGTGCCGAGAATATCCAAAACAAGGGTGATCTAGTTGACATTGACTATTTTACTTAATGTTTGTATGTACCCTGCTGAAAAAAGAAATGATTCAAACAGCCTAAGTTCGTTTGCTGTTCTTCGCTGGTGTGGGCTTTCCTGACCAGCTGAAAAGTCTCTTAAGACACCTCTAAAACCAGAAGACCAGCCAAACCAGTTGAGATCAGCAAAGCAGTTCAGGTTATTAGACTAGCAACATGTTAACATCGAAGTTACTGTCTACGCAGTAAAAGCGCTCACTTTTGAGGGTCCGGTTGAGTCAGGATGCTGTCTATGTAGACAGTATGAGCTCACAGTAGTTTAGATATGCTGTTCTCACTCACAGCATACACTAACCTGTCCTAAATCAGTTAAACTACTTTAAAAGAAGTCTCTTCTGCTCATCAAGGCTGCATTTATTTGATAAAATGCAGTAAACACAGTGAAATATTATTACAATTACAAGTTCAAATATTTCCTATTTGAAAATGTTACTTATTTCTGTGATCAAAGCTGGAAAACATTTCAGCATCATTACTCCAGTCTTCAGTGCCACATGATCCTTCAGAAATCATTCTAATATGCTGCTTTGATGCTGATGAAGAAGCATTTCTGATTATTATTATCAATGTTGAAAACAGTATTTTTTGTGGAAATGGTGATTTATATATTTTTTCAGGATTCTTTGAATACAAAGTTGAAAAGAACAACATTTATATGAAATAGAAATCTTTCATATAATCTGCAACATTGTAATGGCTCGTTTCCACCGAGCGGTACGGTTCAGTTCAGTACGATTCGGGGCGCTAAACCCTGATCCGGCTTGCATTTCCACTGCCAACAGCACCCTTACTTGATAGGTGTGGCATAGCGATCAACTTCATTCTTGCATGAAGAAAAAAGCGACACAGTAAACAACATTGGATGACATACAGCAGATCTTGTTCTTGCTTCTCGGCATGTCACTTCCTCTCGGCTGTTGTTACTAGAAGAAAACACGCTTTGTTTGAGCCAAGGCTGCAGGCTGAAAGGAAAAACAGCAGAAAAAGAATGTGCAAGTGACGATTCTTTGTCAACCAATCAACGTTCTGCATTGAGTCTAGCTCCAGCCTTTAGTACTGGACGACTGTGCTAGGTAACCTAGCGGAAGGGTGCCAAAAAAGTGGTACAGTATGGTTTGGAGGTAGGGTACCATTCACAACTTCTGACAATGGAAACGGCAAAAATTGCATACCGTACGGAACCGAACTGCACTGAACTGTATTGCTCGGTGGAAGCGAGCCATTAATATCTTTACTGTCAGTTTTGGTTAATTAAAATTTTTTTTAATTGTCAATTTTTTTTAATTTTTTTTTATAAATACCCCAAACAGTAGTGTATGGATTATAATCTTGTATGAATGGGAGGATCTAGTTTGGTCACATTGATCTGCTCGCTACATGTAGACACAGTGAGCACTGCAAACTAGGGTACGTTTACACAACAACAATGTACTAAAAGTGTACAAAACGTTTTTTTTTTTTTTTTTAAGTGTTTCGCATTTGTTTCGCAACATTGTCACCCCCGTTCACACAGATCTGCGAAAATGACTGAAAACGCTGTATGTATGTTGCCAGGCCAGCAGTTGGCGATGTCACTTTGTTTGAGCATATTGCATTCCAGTGAGACACCTCTGTGTCAGATGACTGTCAATAACATTGTTTTTGATTTGTCTTCAGTTTACGGTGTCTGAATGTGTCAGCCAACAAGCTGGAGAATCTCCCAGCATCCAGCCTGTCAGAAGAGAGCAGCAGTATCTTACAGGAGCTTTATCTGACCAACAACCACCTGACGGACAAGTGTGTGCCTCAGCTGACGGGACACACACACCTGAGGATCCTGCACATGGCCTACAATCACCTGCAGACCTTCCCAGCCAGGTGACAACCTCAAACATTTATTTATTTAGTCAAAGTCAAGTCAAAGTCAGCTTTATTGTCAATTCTGCCATACGTACAGTACATACATACAGAGAATTGAAATTCTATGACTCTCAGACCCTAGGTGCCTAACAACAACAAAACAATAACAACAAAAGTTTAACAGTAACAACAACAGAAGAAAGATTAAAAAAAGATGGATAAAGTGAATTATAGAGGTAAAGTGGCGATGGCAAATAGTGCAAACAATAGTAACAATAGTGCAATTTCAGATTTAAGTCAGTGCAGGTATAAAATAAAATTATAAGAGTGTGTGCAAAAAAAAGAGTCTGTAAGAGGGGAGACCAATTCCTCAGAGAGACAATATAATGAGGTAGATGAAGGGAGGAGAACTGGGGGGGGGGTGATTCCCAGATCAGGTGCGTGGGGCAGAAGAGTGGAGAGTCGGCAGAGTCGGGAGGGTCAATGCCCTGACAGCTTGGGGAATGAAGCTGTCCTTCAGTCTGCTGGTCCTTGCTTGGAGACTGCGTAGCCTCCTCCCTGATGGCAGCAGACTGAAGAGGCTGTGCGATGGGTGGGTGGGGTCTCTCGCAATGATGAGGGCTTTGCGGGAGAGGAGGGAGTTATAAATGTCCTGGAGGGGTGGGAGAGAGACACCAACGATCTTCTCAGCTGCTCTCACTATGCGCTGAAGTGCTTTACGGCAGGATGCGTTGCAGGCGCCGTACCACACAGTGATGCAGCTGGTCAGAATGCTCTCGATGGTGCCTCTGTAGAAGGTGCGCATGATGGGGGCTGGGGCTCCGGCTCTTCTCAGCTTACGGAGAAAGTAGAGTCGCTGCTGTGCTTTCTTGGTCAGTGCTGTGGTGTTGGCGGTCCAGGAGAGGTCCTCTGTGATATGTACACCCAGAAATTTGGTGCTCCTCACCCTTTTTCCACGGTCACACCGTTGATGGTCAGAGGAGCGTGCTGGGTGTGCATTCTCCTGAAGTCAACAACAATCTCCTTCGTCTTCTCCACGTTCAGAGAGAGATTGTTGTCGCCACACCACCTGGCCAGGCGGCTCACCTCGCTCCTGAAGTTTGTCTCATCATCGTTGCTAATGAGACCAACTACGGTCGTGTCCTCCGCAAACTTGATGAAGAAGTTTCAATAATTTATGAATTATTGAAAAATGTAATAGTAAATAATTGAAGATGTCCCCAAATGGAGGTTTCCTCAACTTTGGCAAATGTATTCTCAGACTAAAGCTACTACACACACAAACACATACATGAAAATTCTGTTGATAGCCCAACATCACATCTAGGGCCCGTTTACACCTGGTATTAAGATGTGTTTTGGTCGGATTACAAGTGGACAACGCTAAATACATGTGTAAACGGGGTCTAAAACATTTTGAGCTGATCCACTTTCGTCCACTTCCAGAGGTAGTCGAAAACACATTAGATTAGATTGCTTTTGTAGTGTAAACGCTCATGTGGTCGAATGTGTTCGAACAGCCACAAAAGACCATCTACTGACCTAATGTATAAACATTATGGGAAGAGCTCTAGCCAGACAGGATTTAAACTTTGGCTGGAGACCCAAGTTTGGTTTGAAGATGAAAAACGTACCAAGCACAATGTTCACCATTCCTGATTTTTAACACATACTCACAGCGTTCAGCATGATCTTGCGGCTGTCAGTACAGGAACGAAAGCTGATGCTCTCCGTATGTTTTTTGTCGTCTCTGAGCACGTTCATGTAAATTGTGCATACTTATTTTGTCCATTAGATCGAAAACCCCATACATTTCTCCCCTTGAAGATATCAGGACAGAAGTGTTTGAAAGTGGACAAAAGAGACAGATTAAAACACCAGGTGTAAACCGGAATGTCTTGTTCGTCTGCTTATGATCTGATTGACCAAATGCACCTCTTAATACCAGGTGTAAACAGGGCCTGTGACTACATACAGTATCTTCTCGATTAAATTTGATTACTCATTTTAAAAAATCCTCAAATACAATTCACCTGTTTTGCGTAATCTGCAAAATACCAGAAGTGACGCATGCCACGGACACATGCCAAATTTCACAGACACACATTAAGCTCATTCAAATGAAATTCAGTCTGATTCATAGAATAAAGTTTACAGTGTGTATACATTATGTTCAATATTCTCTTTTCTGCAGTAAAATGGCTAAGCTGGAGGAGCTGGAGGAGGTGGACCTGAGTGGGAACAGGCTGAAGGCAGTGCCCACCACCATCCTGAACTGCAGGCGCATGCACACGCTGGTGGCTCACTCCAACTGCATCGAGGTCTTCCCTGAGGTCATGCAGCTCATGGAGATGAAGGTCCGATCACTCTCGCTGTTGTTGTTTTCAGTTTTCTTCACATTACTACATTTCAGTTGACAAAATAAGCTTTAATTCACAAATTTTTGTCAGAGTATTTTAGTATGGCAGAACGATGCATGTGAGAGAACTGTTTACAGAAACAAATCGTGCTATGAAAATCATTGAGTTGTGAGATTTTCTCTGTTTCCAACCTTACTGTCCACACTAGAAGCAAAAAGAGGTCACCAAAACTTTGCTATGTGATGTTTAATATGCAGTTATGCAAATTATGTAATGTTTTGGACTAGTGAGATTTATGATTAACTGTCACAAATAATTGCAATTAACAATTTACCGTATATACCCGAATATAAGATGACCCCGAATATAAGATGACCCCCCCCCATTTTCCAGACTTATTTTTGGGGAAAAAGGTCCAAACATTGCATTCTGTGACTCCAAATTTTTTGGCAGCTTTGCAATTATTAGATGATTCTGCCTTATTCACAACCATAAGTTTAAAGTTGGTGTCATAACTGTTTCGAACGTGTTAGTTTATTTGACCAACTTTTGAAGCTCTTTTCTCAAAATGATCTCTTGACTTCTCCATCCACTTTACTGTTTATTTAATTCATAACACTGTCACTAATTACGTAGCCTATCGTGTTGGCGCCCTCTACTGTTTCCCCCTGCTTTCTCCCTTCCCCCCCCCTGTGATTTTGTCTATATCGCGAATATAAGACGACCCCCCATTTTTCAGCCTATTTTTAGGACACAAACCTCGTCTTATATTTGGGTATATACGGTAATAGTTTTTTTGTTTAGTGTTTTTTTTTTACAGTAGCTATGTTTCCATCCACTTAGTTGTATGCACATTTTGGATTATTGCTAGGGATCCCCTAAAGGGACATGGTGGTGGAAAAAATATAGGATGGGAGAAAAAAATTATTTTCAAATCTTTTGCTTTCCCTTGCAATGATATTTGCGTTCCCTCGCCAAACTTTTGCGTTCCCTTGCAAAACTTTTGCATTCCCTTGAAAAGATATTTGCAAAAAAGGTTTGGCGATGGAACGCAAATATCTTTGCGAGGGAGCACTAAGGTTTTTCGAGGGAACGCAGAGTTTCGCAAGGGAGCGCAAAATAATTATTTTATTTTCAAAAGAAATTTTTTTTTTTCACCACCATGTCCCTTTAGGGGCTCTGTATATTGCATCAAAAACTGCTGGACGGGAATGCTAAAATGCGCATAAATTCTAAAAATGCGAATAAAAAACATATGCGTTCAAAGTGGTTTGTTATAATTCCCTCCCAGAACTGTCTTACATGTTCCCAAACAGAAGCATCTGCCTCCAAAAGCAAGATAACACGTTTATTGTGTCTGCACGCTCTGAGGTGCAAGACATTTATTATATATGAAAATTTGTGATTCTTAGTTATATTTAGCGGCAGTTCATCAGGAAGTCAGATTAAACCCACATTTTGTATGAAGGAAGACCCTTGACTATCTTTTGTGTACTTTGCCAAAGATTATAAAAAAACACACTGTTGTAATGTCTGATTTAAAATAGATCTCAACTGCTGTTAGATTGAATAACCATGGTCAGACGATTAATCAATCATCAGGACAGGCCTACTGTGCGCTACACAGCTTGAATGCCATTCTTGTATTTCCACTTGTGTTGTGAATGTAGTGTGTGGATCTGAGCTGTAATGAGCTGAGTGAGATCACCTTACCGGAGAGTCTACCTCCCAAACTTCAGGAGTTGGATCTAACAGGAAACCTGCGCTTGAATCTGGACCACAAGACCCTCGAGCAGCTCAAGTAAGGAGACACATGCATGTTTTTCCACTTCTGTCAATGCCACAAATGTTGTAAAATCGTTTATGAAGCATCTTCAATTTCTGCTGTAATGCAGCTCATCAGAAAACAGTAGTGTCATTATTCAGATCATTTCAGTTCCATGTTGATTCAGTTCAGTTCAATAACAGTGTCAAAGTTAGTGTCATCATCCAGCTCAATTAGACTTATGACTGCAGTACAGTCAAACCAATAATATTACTGAATATTAATTTTGTTCTAAACCTAGGTGTTTATCAGTTTGGTAAGTAGTCATGTAATAAGTAGGACAATGTGCAGTTTCAGACCTATAGCTCTTTTGTTTTGTTCCAAAACAGGGATTTGTTACAATGTTGCATTTTCTTCTTGGTTCGGTTCGCTTTCACAAGGCAACCTTTCCAAGTGTACCAAAATAAGTCACATAAGTCAGATGCGAGTACAACTGTTCACTTATTGGTCATAGTTTTCTCTGCGTCATCCATCAAGATGATTGACAAGTTTGCTCAATGAGCTTATTGTGGTTTTATTTGTAACTGTCGCGACGCGCAAAGAATATACGAATGTAGGCGTCATTCCCAATGTTAAATTATATGCTACATTCACATTAATACCGAGAAACCTTTATCACTTTACTTTAAAAGTTGCCACCTTTAATGGCGTTTTGCGTCTGACTATACGAATGTAGGCATCATTCCGGCTGTTAAATGATATACTACATTCGCATTAATACTGCAGCAAATTCAAACGTGCTCCCTCTGGATCTCCCCGCGCTGTCTAGAGGTTAACTGTGTCAAGACATGCAAACACTATACGAATGTTATAATGCAGCTATTGCAGGAATCAAGGCTTCATCGGGACATCATTCTCACAGGTGCTCTTTTGGTTTTCAGCGCTCACTCACAGAATCAGACACTGCTGCTATTTATATAGCAGATTTCTCGTTATGAATCTTAATACTATTTGGTTCTTTGGTCCGTTGGGTGGGATTGCTTTCACACCTCAAGCAAACCGTCCCAGAGTTTGTTTGAACTCATTCAAGCGGTCTCGGAGCAATTATTTTGGTTGCGGATCCGAGCGCGATTGGGATGTTCACATATGCCTAAACAAATCTAACCCAGGGAGAAAACACACCAGGTTTCCAAAACAAATGCTCAGGTGTGAAAGCGCTCTCTGCTTCGTGTTGCAGTTCTGATCACCCTCTTCTGTCGAGGTTAATTTAATGTTCCCAAACACATCAAATATCATAAGTCATTGTGTCTCACAGCATCAGTCAGGCTCACTGTAGAGCACTGTGAATGCTGTTAATTTTCAGTGGCTTGATACTAAACAAAGTTACCAGCCACTGTTTGTTTTGTTTTTCGCGCCGAAGCCATTTTTTCTCACTTATCGAGTGTTACGTTTGGACAGTGTTTGTTATATGCACTTAATATTCAGTAATATTATCGAGTTGACTGTACTGACACTATTGGATGAGAACAAAACCTGGACTGAACTGAGCTGAATAACGACACTATTGTCATCTTGTAGAGCTGCTTTACAGCTGAAAATGAATTTGTCTCTTATTTGATGAACTCATCATTGATAATCGCTATTTGGACTTAAATGATATAACATTATTGCAGTGATTTTTGTGCTTCTAGCATATGTTTGGCAACAGTTCTTCCAACCCTAATTGATGGTCGTGTAAGAAATGAAAAGCTTCCTTCCATGTAGGAAGACACATATTCCAGGATAACAATGTCAAGATTCATCAGGCTCAAACTGTGAAAGAATGGTTGGATGAATGGTTGAATGGTTGCATGAAGGATAATTTTCACACATGAACTGGCACCTCTGAGTCCAGACCTTAAATTAATTGAAAGCAGGAGACTTTATAGGGTGCTTGACTATTGCATTGTCAATACATGATTTTGACCAAAAATGAATGCACCTCTTGATTAAAATAAATGCTGTGATGTTATTTCAATCAAGAGGTGCATCAATTCTTGGTCCAGATCTTGTATTGACAATGCAAGAGTCCAGCACTCTGTAAAGTCTTCTCCAGCACATCCCAAAGACTTTCAATGAATTTAAGGTCTGGACTCAGGTCTGGTGCCAATTCATGTGTGAAAATGATTCTTCATGCTTCCTCCCAACCTTTCTTTCACAGTCTGAGCCTGATGAATCTTGACATTGTCATCCTAGAATATGGCCATGATGTGTCTTCCTACATGGTTGTGTAAGAAATGAAAAACTACACACTCCATCAATTAGGGTTAGAAGAACTGTTGCCAAACATATAACATAAAGTGCTATTTAAATAAACATGACATGACGTGATTTTACTGGAGTGCTGAATTGCAGAGCTCGTGCAAACATATCCACGTTGCTATGATCAGATGCATTTCTTTTGATTAGATGTTTATTTTGTTATTGAGAGGAAAGCGCGTAGTACATATTTACATATTCATCTAAATGCTACTTTCATCAGTGTGGGCGCCATTGGCATGTTCGCTAACAGTATACCTCTGGTCACGTATTTCGAACTTCTTTTTACCCCTAAGTGAAGAACGAAAAAGAAATGAGGATATCGGGCCTTTACTGGTGTGTGTCCAAATAAAAATGTGTTCAACAAGCTGACAGAAGTCGATCTATTTCTTTGTTGGAAAGGTGTAAATGTAACTGAAGCTTATTGTTATAAACGTGACATGACGTGACTTTACTGGAGTGCCGAATTGCAGAGCTTGTGCAAACATATCCACGTTGCTATGATCGGATGCTTTTCTTTTGATCAGATGTTTTTGTCATTGAGAGGAAAGCGCGCAGTACATATTTACATATTCATAAAGCTGTTTTGCAAAAATCTGTATTGTTTAGAAATAAAGGTGACTAGACATGTGCTTTTGACCTTCTGTAAGAATTCATATTTGATAATACATGATCACTTCCATATCTTTCAACTTATAGTAACATCCGCTGTTTCCGAATTGATCCGCCTCCCTCGTCGTTCTCAGCCAATGAAACAACAGGAGGGCCAGCCGTCTGGAGTCACGGCTACACTGAAGCCTCAGGCGTCAAAAACAAGTGAGTGACTACTGGATACACGACTTCAGAGGCCTCTGTGTCAACTGTTACTGAATGTTTGACGTGTGCTGTTTGCGTTGCACAGACTGTGTGTGGCTGCGCTGTCAGTGAACAGCTTCTGCGGCAGTAGAGAAGCTCTGTACGGTGTGTTTGATGGCGACAGGAACGTGGAGGTGCCATATTTACTTCAGTGCACCATGAACGACATACTGGCAGAAGAACTGCACAGGACCAAGAGTGAGGAAGACTACATGACCAACACCTTCCTGGTCATGCAGAGGTGAATGCATGTGTAATAAGTGGTGACAATCGGTATGGAGGGAAGCTTGATTAATACTAAATATGTCTGTCCTTTCCCTCTGCATTAAATAGGAAGTTAGGCACTGCAGGGCAGAAGCTGGGCGGCTCGGCAGCGCTCTGTCACATCCGCCACGACCCCACAGACCCTGCTGGCTGCTTCACACTGACTGCCGCTAATGTGGGCAAGTGTCAGGCCGTGCTGTGTCGCGACGGCAAGGCGCTTCCGCTGTCGCTGCTGCACAATATCAGTATCAAGGAGGAATATGACCGCGTGCGGCAGCATAAAGCCATCATCACCGAGGTATGAGGAACGGTTATCACTGGCATTTAAGTCAACATGAAATGAAAGTTTGTTTCACTGTTCCTGATCCTATTGTGAACTATTCTATTCAGCTGTGCACATTATTTCAGAGAAAAAAAATGTCTCTTTGCACCAAGATGTAATAAGTGTCTGCCCAGCCGATTAGTTATCTTAACCAACAAACAATAGCCATTTAGCCATTGTTTGAGGTAGAGGTGTGCGGTATGCATCTTCTACGATAATATGGTAATTGTTTTTTTAACAATGTGGAAGCTGACAGTATTGTCACTCACTTGCAAAAAACAAACATGCCATGACGAGTCCTATTAGATTTATATATGATATACTTAAGCAATATCACATGAACAAGCATGCTGTTTTTCCCAAATATCAGCACGATTGCAAATGTGATATTGATTTTATACAGCATTTCAGTAAACAAAAAGTTAATATTGTGAGTTTTAGTTACTGTTTTTGCTATATTTTGGCATCGAAAATAGTTCCAAACAAACTCACAACAGAACTACAGTATTTGCATCTCCAATCAACACTGGTGTTTCATTCATGAATGAATCTGAGTTTTTGAACGAATCAATGATTCAACAATCCATTCATAAAGACAGATGCTGCATCCCACTTTGCCTACTTATACTATGCTTTAAAAGTATGCACTCTTTTTGTGAAGAAAAAGTAGATACTTTGGAGTGCAGAAGAGTAGGCAAACAAACTAGTTATGCGCAGTCTGTCACCGTGCATTGCCCATGTCAATCATCCTGTCACAGTTAACTGTGATAATTCAGTCTTTGTAAATGAAGGAAGGAGACAGGGTCGGCTTAGCTGGGTCTCGTGCTTTTATTAAAACTCTTTCAGGAAACAAAATGGGCGCTGACTGCGCTTTCAACTCAAACATTCAATTCTTCTCAAAAAGGCTTCAGTGTACTCTCGATGTACTGCTCAGATTCCCGCATGAGCACCCAGCTGCTCTCTCTCCCCGCTTCCTGTTTTCCACCAGCTTTTATCCGGTTCCCCATGCCAATTACTGCAACGAGACACAGGTGAATGTCGTTCTGCACTTGACCCACTTACACACCGTTTGTCACCTGCCTCTTCTCTCCGTTGCCGACCTCGCTGAACCGCGCCCCCCTTGCCACATTAACATCCTCATGTACACATTTTATTTAATCACATTTATACTACTGACACAATTCTTCCTACTGTATTGGAGAGATCTGCACTTTTATTCTGAGAACTCTGCTTATGTTTTTTTTTTGTTTTTTTGTGCAAAATTATGCATTTAATAGTTAATTGCCTAACGTATCTACAAACGTCTTGCTATTGTGTATCTTAATAAAAGTTCACAATGTTGTTGCAGATGAAATATAACACAGATGACACAAATATTTTTCATCAGGGTAGATATTGCTAAATCAAATAAATCAGACCCCTTTCAGGGCGTCTCTACTTAACCGTCGGTCTCACGCACATCCACCATGCCTGTAGTTCTTTTTATTAATTTTTGTAGTTCTGAACCAAATCCTCCTTCAAAGCGCAATGGGTTGTGGCCAATATTAGCCGAGTGTGCACGGATCCACATTTTGAAAGTCTACCAGAAATAGAAGACCATCCGGGGAATTTTGGCATACACTTTTCAACATACTATGCATTAAGACACACATATTTTAATCTTGCATATTATATAGAATGTATATCATGTACATTGGGGCAACATACGACACTCGCGTAGTTCCTGAATGAATCGGCTGTTTTGAACGAATCATTTGAATGAATGATTTAACGACTCACTAAGTTAAGACAGTGAATTGCTGCCACCTACTGGTGGTTTTAGTTTCATATTTCATTTTAAAAAATCATATTTCAATATTCAAAATATTATATTTTATATATGATATTTTCAATATATTAATCATTATTTATTCAAATATAATTGCAGTGTAAATAAAATCTGCTTTAGATGCAGCTTCTGTGCCACTTCTGCAGTGCAGAAATGGATTGTGTTGATACTGATTTCATTTGATTGATAAGAGCACTATAGTATTATTAAATATAAAATAATATTAAGATATAATTTTTGTCAATATCACACACCCCTAGTTTGAGGCTGTTGCCTTTTTAAAATCTCGTCAATAGTTACTTCGGTAATTGAATGCTGGTTATATAAGGATAGGTTGGAAAAAAGTGTTAGCATTGGGGTTCCTGCCTGCTCACATTTAGCTCTGACTCCATTCTGATATGAAATGCCCATTTTACATCAGCACACCAATTCACTGTGAGAGATTAAAAGCCTGTTAAACGTTTGTTTGTCTCATTGAAGAGAGTCACGTTAAGGAAGTGAAATACCATTTCATGTTGACTTTAAGGTGGATTCTGCTTATCTGTTGCTTTTAAGTTAAATGGATAGTTCACCAAGTAACTAAATTTCTGTCATCATTCATCATGCCCTTACTCGTGTCATTTTTTTCCTTCTGTGAAAAGATGTTTGAAAAATCTTTCAGCTGTTTTTGTTTGTACAATTATAGTCCAGCCGTTTCAAGCTCCAAAAGGACATAATGGTAGAGTAAAAGTAATCCGCACAACTCCTCAGAAGCAGCAATCAATTTGTATGATGAACAAAGTGAAATTTTAATTATTCACATCCTAAAACTGAATAATACTGAACTTAAGTGATCATATCAGATCAGATCAAGATTAAACCACTTTTACACTACTTTTATAGTATATGCTTCTTGGGGCTTGAATCTGTTGAATCCCAGTGACTGGATAAAAACAGCTAAACGATTCTTCAAATCGAAGAAAGAAAATCATACAGCTCTGAGGCTGAATGTTGGGGTGAACCATTCCTTTAACTCACACAAACACAGTCTTTGAACATTATTGTTTTAGTATAACAATTACAAAGAGCTATGTTCACTCACCAAAGTACGCCACTACGGCGAATTCCTCTTCTTGAACAGGACAACAAAGTGAATGGCGTAACAGACTCAACACGCATCATGGGCTATTCATTCCTCTACCCAGCAGTCTTACCTCGCCCGTACGTCAACACGCTCCCGCTGACCCCCAGAGATGAGTTCTTTATCCTGGGCAGCAGAGGTCTCTTTGAAGTCATGGACCCTAGCGAGGCGGTGGAAGCTGTACGGAAGGTGCCCGACGCATTGGCGGCTGCTAAGAAGCTGTGCACATTGGCGCAGTCGTACGGCTGCACGGACAGCCTCAGCGCCGTGGTGGTACAGCTCAGCGTGGCTGAAGACTGCTGTTGCTGCTGCTGCTCTGCATCCACAGAGCCAGGCTCCGGAAGCATCCATGTGCCGCCGCAACCCCCACCGAGCCCCGGGCCAGGCCTATACCCAGCCTCCACTGCCGCCGTGCCCCCGTCCTCCTGCAGCGAGATCAGCTCCGAGGTCAGTGCTTCTGAGATGAGCTCTGAAGTGGGATCCACCGCGTCCTCGGACGAGCCCCCGCTCCTTCTGCAAGACACACACATCCACCTTCATCCACAGAGCCACCCGCTGCAGCTACAGCAGAACCAGCGCCTCCCCTGCTGCACACTCCATCTAGCTCCAAATGCCAACAGTTCTTTCCAGAGACAACTTTCCAGCGCCACCTTTTCCAGCGCACTCTCGGACAACGGTCTGGACAGCGAGGACGAAGAGCCCATTGCTGGCGTCTTCTCCAACGGTAGTCGAGTGGAAGTGGAAGCTGACGTCCACTGTCTGGTTCATCTGCTGCCTCTGCCGCCACCTCCACCTTGCACCCCAGAAACCCCAGAGAAGGTTTTGGAGCCTGTGCTGGAGACGGACAAGACCGGGAACTTTGCAACGGATGCTTGGAGCAAGACCTTGGGGAAGCGGAGGGGAAATGGCTCGGTGGCGCCGCAGGAGCAGAGCCACAACTTGATTGAGGTGGCCGAAGCTCCTTCCAAGAAGCCTGGGGGTTATTTCACAGCCCCCGCTCAACCCGACCCTGATGACCAGTTCATCATACCTCCAGAGCTGGAGGAGGAGGTGAAGGAGATCATGAAACAACATCAGCAGGACCAACAGAGGCCCAAGAGTGAGCGACCCACGGACTACTACGATACACCGCTCTGAAGAAGTCGTCGCATTCTGCCATCATCTACTCACCTTCATGTCGTTAGCTTTATTCTGCAGCTTTATTCTTGAACATGCAGCCTTTGGCCTAATACTGAAGTACTCCGGCACCATTGCTTGCACTAATGCCGCCACTTTTGAGTGAATCAGTTAGAACGACATGAGGCTGAGTAAATGATGACTGAATGTTCACTCAGTACTCAAGTGGAGTATATTCTGGTCACTGCTTTACTACAGTCAACCAATATGAAGCTGTCAGTCATCTACCTACAACGGCTCTGAAAGGTCACAAAACTGGGCCAAACAGGCAATGTATTATGACGCCACTTCCCACAAAGTCCACCAAGATCTCAATCAATCCCTTTAAGAGAACACGAGTGACCTGCACTCTACCGTGCCTCACCTGTTTCACTAGAGTTTTAAAAGCAGTTCACTACTGATTACTGACTGTTTTAACTTTTATTTACCTTAAACCAATACCTATATAATTCAACACTAGTATTGCCATGTTAACTGTCATTACCAACATCAAGTCTTTGGATATTTTGATTTTGTTTTTTTTAGTTACCATATGCGAGAGAAGCTACAACAGACTTTAAGTTGATTTAAAAACAGAAGATTGCGTTGACATAAAATTGTGTTGTACGGTACACACTAGTAATACCACACTTAACTGTTGTAGATAGGGCACTTAAAGTAATACTGTATCTCTTCAGTAAATCAAGGCTTCGGGCCTGTATAAAAACTAGAAATTTAGTGGAAATTTGAAAGACTAACTCCTAGGAGTTGCTTACTCTTTTATGGTGACTTCGTCACTTTTTACTAATCTTCTCTGCGAGAAATGGTGATTTTTTTTTTTTGTTTTTTGTTTCTTTTTCTCTTTCCAATGATTGTAAATAAGAAAAATATTGTATACCAATGCTTTTTAAGGGAACTGTGTGTCTAGAACAAGATGACCCTTTATGCATACATGCCAATAGATGTATATGTATCAGAAACATATACACACACGCACCACTTGTAAATGAACTGTGCATTCTGCCCAGTGCTGTCACTTGCTGATTAATGAGCCATACACACACACACACACACACATAAAAACACACACTCATCCGCCTCTTTACACCAGCATGACTGTGTCAAGTCCTGTAATGCAATCCAATTTATCTGTTAGGAATTATGCTCAAACCAACCACACAAACAGTTCCTGGTTTTGTTACAATAAATCTTAAATTTATGACTCTACAGTGGCTTTTTTTTGTGGTGCTTTGTGAGTGTTTAACATAATATATTTTCAAAGAGGGCCAGATTTACTGAACTGGGCAAATAAGTGTGAGAGCACAATTGCATAAAAGCGCCGGTGGGAGTGGAAAGTTCTGCATGTGGTCAACGCGACAACGCGTAAATTAAAGAACACAGATTCATCCGGATCATTTCCATAATGACCAACACAATCTACCAAGAGCAGAGCAAACTAGCGTCTGGTTTAAGACATGCTTTTTTTGAGGTGTTAAATAATAACGCAAACCTTAGTAAATCACCTTACATGATTAATTGAAATACTCTCCTCCCACAAATTTTGCGTCTGAAAGCGAAACTCCTACAAATGCAGTACGGTCAGCCGCAAAAAAAAAAACCATGTCCACACCTTTTCAGCACAAGTTTTTCACTGCGTGTCTTTAGTAAATCCAGACAGTAGTTTTTTTAATGCCAAAAGAGGGTTTGTGCTGGCGCAAGCTGTTAGTAAATCTGGCCCAAAGTGCGTGATTTTTTTTTTTCATGTATCCCAGTTTACCGTTTGTTTGTTTTTTATAATCGCCAGGACAAATTTCTCAATATTTAGGTCACTAAAAACTCTTCAAAAACCTTACACACAGTGAGCATAACAGTAGTTTTGTGAGCTAAACTGTGGATCATTTTCCATTGCTTTAGCACAAAATGCAGTCAATGACTAAATCTTTCAAATTACATTAATTATTTTCTTCGACACAACCACCGGCAAAACTTGCTACAAAATTTGTTACATTTCTACAGTAATACCATATTGCAATATATTTCGAATCTAAAAAAAAAAAAAATACAAGTTACATCAAAATGTTAGATGTAGCTGAACACCTGCGTCTTTCAATTTCATTACCATCTATACAAAAGGGGAACATTTAGGAATAATTTTGTACTGTAATGTAAACACAGATCATGTAACACACACTGCAGTGAATTCTAAACAGCAATTCTTGTTTTGCAAAGAAAAACTGCGTAATGCTACCCGTTGTTAGTGTTTGTCATTGTTTTATGGGTGACAAATTGTTTGTTAGTTGGTTGACATTTTTGCTAGTGTTATAGAAGAATGAGTTGATTTGAGACATGTTTGTATAAGTCTTCTGGTAGCTTTAGTGCATTTTGAATGAGAAATTAGCGGCTCTGTTGAAAGTTGGTTTGGAGACCTGTGTGAAGAGTTTTGAAAGTTAAGCATTAAGATATGGCACAAGTATCAAGAAATTACTCAAGTATTGAGAAATGTGTCCTAACGATTGTTTAAAAAAAAAAAAAAAAAAAAAAAAAAAACTAATTTACAGAGGTAAGTACACTCAAAAAATTATTTGTCTAAATCAAGGGTCTTCAATCGGGGGTCCGCAGCGGTACTGCAGGGGTCCGGCAATTAATGTTTGATCACAAATACTTTTTTTATAAAAAATATAAACATGGGTAAAAAAAAAAAAAAAAATCAGTCACATTTTATTGTAAGCACCCTCAAATGAATCCTAGAGCATCCTGATACTGTAAAAATATACTGGCGAAAATTTTAGCGAACGCTCCAGTGCTTTTTTTGTGACATCAAATGTTTCCATTTGCAGCAATAAGAAATGTAGCCAATCACAGTCACGTTTGTTGATCTCTTGAATGCAGTGGCCAATCAGAGGTGTTTCATTTAGTCAGAAATCACTCACCGCTCAAAACGCCAGAGTTTTTGAATCCTCTCATTAACAAACAAAGACACGATGTAAATAAGAGATTAATTTTGCAGTGTAGACATCTCCATTGATTTAAGGGAACTTTGTGTGATTGTGAACTGAGATGAGTGACAGCTTTCTAGTGATTGTAAAGGGAGCGCTCTTTGCACACTTTCAAAGCTATAGGCTATACAATACATTGAATAAAAGTTTAGATTTTCATGCTGCTAAGACAGCCAATTACACTCAGGAAAATTTCAGAAGTGACATCTACATATAAATCCAGGATTCACTCTTGAAATTGCAGTTGACAGTGATAATGTAAATGCAGACTATTGATAGAAAAATATTTGTATCAATATATTTTTGATTCCAATTATTTGTAAAATGAATGACTTACATGACTAAATAATAAATGTCTCACAGATCATTGCTGTTGTTGTTAAGGTAGAGCCATTGCTTACACTACATCTGCACTTTACTACAGAATCATCACTATTGTCAGACTCTGTGATTTGATTCTTAATTGTCCATCACACAATAAAATTAAAATGGGAAGTTTTAGTAAACTTTAAGCTAAAGATGAATGTTGAATTGTCCATCTGACTACACTAGTAAAACTAAAATGTATGAATCTGTAAATCCTTTAAAAATAACTAACAGCTGTGAATGCCTAATGAATTAACAAACATATGTTTGTTATTATGCATAAATCTCGATTTTAACAATGAAAAGTAATACAAACTCAATTCCCAAAATTGGGACACTGTACAGATTGTGAATAAAAACAGAATGCAATGATGTGGAAGTTTCAAATTTCAATATTTTATTCAGAATACAACATAGATGACATATCAAATGTTTAAACTGAGAAAATGTATCCTTTTAAAGGAAAAATAAGTTGATTTTAAATTTCATGACATCAACACATCTCAAAAAAGTTGGGACAAGGCCATGTTTACCACTGTGTGGCATCCCCTCTTCTTTTTATAACAGTCTGCAAACGTCTGGGGACTGAGGAGACAAGTTGCTCAAGTTTAGGAATAGGAATGTTGTCCCATTCTTGTCTAATACAGGCTTCTAGTTGCTCAACTGTCTTAGGTCTTCTTTGTCGCATCTTCCTCTTTATGATGCACCAAATGTTTTCTATGGGTGAAAGATATGGACTGCAGGCTGGCCTTTCAGTACCCGGATCCTCCTTCTACGCAGCCATGATGTTGTAATTGATGCAGTATGTGGTCTGGCATTGTCATGTTGGAAAATGCAAGGTCTTCCCTGAAAGAGACGACGTCTGGATGGGAGCATATGTTGTTCTGGAACTTGGATATACCTTTCAGCATTGATGGTGCCTTTCCAGATGTGTAAGCTGCCCATGCCACCTGCCCTCATGCAACCCCATACCATCAGAGATGCAGGCTTCTGAACTGAGCGCTGATAACAACTTGGGTTGTCCTTGTCCTCTTTAGTCCGAATGACATGGAACTTCAAATTTTGATTCGTCTGACCACAGAACAGTTTTCCACTTTGCCACAGTCCATTTTAAATGAGCCTTGGCCCAGAGAAAACGCCTGCACTTCTGGATCATGTTTAGATATGGCTTCTTTTTGACCTATAGAGTTTTAGCCGGCAACGGCGAATGGCACGGTGGATTGTGTTCACCGACAATGTTTTCTGGAAGTATTCCTGAGCCCATGTTGTGATTTCCATTACAGTAACATTCCTGTATGTGATGCAGTGCCGTCTAAGGGCCTGAAGATCACGGGCGTCCAGTATGGTTACCCAATCATGTTGCCAATTGACCTAATAAGTTGCAAATTGGTCCTCCAGCTGTTCCTTATTTGTACATTTAACTTTTCCGGCCTCTTATTGCTACCTGTCCCAACATTTTTGGAATGTGTAGCTCTCATGAAATCCAAAATGAGCCAATATTTGGCATGACACTTCAAAATGTCTCACTTTCAACATTTGATATGTTATCTATATTCTATTGTGAATAAAATATAAGTTTATGAGATTTGTAAATTATTGCATTCCTTTTTTATTCACAATTTGTACAGTGTCCCAACTTTTTTGGAATTGGGTTTGTACATAGACAATGCATGTGCAACAACAATAACTTGCGTAGTTTGTAATCTGCTGTCTTATAATATAACTATCATGATATGGATGGATGTCTGCATGTTTGAGTAACAAGAACACGGTTAGTGTTTAATGTTTATGTGTTGATGTTAATGTTAATGTCAAGTTTCTGAAGGCATGTTGAAGTTTTTGAATCATGAAGTAAATGAAGCAAGAGATTGCTGTGAAGCAACATACACCATGTCTTCATTCATGTAGCCACATACACTGAAAAAAAGTGAAATTATCGTGTCGTTTATTTAAGTGCATTTTTATATTGGTCTAATCAGAAATAATTCTGGTTTAAAACTGTTTTGTTAAATTTATCTAAAAGCAAATAACACTCCCTATAGAAAAAAAAGTAAAAACAACAACAAAATACCATTTTGTTTAAATTGACACAAGAGTACTGATGTGCAGAACAGGCTGGCTCTACTGACAACTGAAATTATTGTGGGTTTTATTCTTTTTCCCCAGAAAAAAACAAGTAAAATATTGACTAACAAAATGTTTTTAGTTTTATCTTAAGTGAAAAAAAAAAATTAGCTTTTATTTATAGTGAAATTAATTTATAAAAAGGCAAATAAATAAATGATACATTAGACTGCCTTAGGTAAATCTTGGCTTATGTCTAAAGAAAGTACACTGATTAAGTATGGAAAGGAAAAACAGGTTGTCTGATTTACATATTTAAAACAGTTTTTCTTCTATTTCTTTCAATTAATGTAATTCTCTAATTCTCTCTTTCAATTGATGCAATTCTCTAAATGTGAATCAAATACTTAAAATAAATTAAAGCTATGTAATGAAATATATGTATAAAATTGAAGGAATTTAATTTCTGTCAGGAAATCATGTAAAATCACTCTGAGGATACTTAATTTGGTCACACAAAAATAACTTAATTCATTGGATACATGAATAATTGTGCTTGTTACAGATGTACATGGTTAAATCATGTAAAAAAAAAAAAAAATCAGTTTATTGTCTTTTTACTTTGTATTAATGTAATTTATTGTCTTTGGAAAAAATATTTTTGATTGTCGTTACATTAAAATTTAAGGTTTGAACCAATATCATTTGAGAACTAATTTGGGTTTAACAAATTATAATTTTATTTTATGCATATTAATATTTTCCTCCACTCTTTGTAACCACAAAAACATCTAAATAACAGAAGCTCTTAAATGTCAAACATAACTGTGTACATTAAACATTAACAGGTTTGCCACTCAATAACACATAAAATAATAATTTATAACATAATTTAACATTTACTCTCTTAATTCTGCCCTATTCCAAGCATGCTGAAATCCACTGCCCAATTTTTAATAACAAATTATTCATGTGATCCCAACACAAATGGACCAACTTTAGCTAATTTCAGTGTATTTCTTTTTTATTTCTTTTTTTAAATTATTTTTTATGTATAAATAAGACGTTCTTAGGTTGAACATGGATTGTAATACATTGACAATTAATCAGCTAGCTAGTGATTTGTCGCTCTCTCTCTCTCTGAGTCACAGGTTTCTACCTTTTCAAGGCTTATAGTGATATAAGAACGTCAGATGAAACTTCTTTTAGTGGAACAGATGTGAAACATTGTTAAATATCTTTGTACTGATATGCAAATCAGGCTCCAAACAACTTTACCAAAATTTGATTTTAAAAAAGACACTTATTACTAAAGCTCACAGTCTATCCTGCACAGTATCGTTTCCTGCTATTTGCCGACAAAGAATTTCCAAGTATATTGAATTTTTATTGTTCAATTTTATTTGGAAAACTAAAATGAAACCTGTTCAAAGAAAAACTCTGATAGGAAGTTATAAGGATAGCAGTCTTATTGTCAGTCAACCAGGATTTAGAAATGTGTTTCTTAAAGTGACTTACCCTGGTTCATCAAATGTTTTATTGTAAGTGTGTTCATGCATGTAATGACATTCAGACAGTGAACAAATGCTTTTGTGGCTACTGAACAAACCACTGCTTGTCCTATTAATTACATCAAAGAATTAACAAAAGCATCATGAGTCATTCTCTTAGCATTATTGTGTAAGTCGCACATTAAGTCCCATTCACACCAAGAATGATAACGATAAAGATGCAGTTCTAAAATCACTCTAAATATAAAAAAGAATCAGAGTTCACACCACAACTATAAAGATAACGGCACAGAGAAACAATATCGTTGGAGTCACTTTCAGAAAGATTTTATCCTGCTGATGAATGATAAAAACATAGACAGCCAATTAGAATCCATCCTGCTTTAAAGAGCTTGAGCATTTAAAGTGGAAGATGACAAAACTGCAGCACGTGCTTATAAGCAGATGTCGTCTGCTAGTTTAGTATATCATCATAGTTATCTGTATAGTTTTCATTGTTGGTGTGAACAGGCCTTTAGAGAACACATCAGATGCTCATGCTTTGAACGAGTGCATGTTTTTCATGGTGATTCCCTCTCCATCAAGCTGCACTTTACTCTGTTTCTTCTTCACACAGACCACACTGACTACCGTCACGATCAGCATGACCACAAACACCACGACAGACGCCAGTACAGCGGTGAGGATGTTGTTTTGGGCAGAGCTCTTAAACTGGCATCTGTCGCCGTAGTGCCACCAGTCGTCACCCACTGCGCACCTGCAGGGAGACACAACACACACGTGACAACTTCTATTATTGAAGACTAGTCACTAATCATGAGATAAACACTCATCTCTTTTTCAATTATCCAGGTCACATGCATCCTCATAATGCGATTATAATGACTTTTTTAGACTTTACCTCATGTAAACACAATACTTTGATCAAATTGATGTGATTCAACTCGTAATCGTAACAACCATAATTGTAGTAAAATATGTGGCTTATGCTGGTTTTAATCGTAATAAACAAGCATGTAAACACTTTAATTGCTTCTATTACACTCTGACCAATGTGTGCATATGCTTCTGGTACATGGATGATGCTGTGATGCGAAGGTTCTTTGGGGTGCTGAAGAAGCTGAGTTCATGTTGACAACCTGGCTTGACATGCATTCTTTTTTCTTCTTTTTTTTGCTAGACAAATTTTGACATTGATACCATGGAGAAAAATATAGATATTTTTAATATTCTCTCATAATTTGGCAGCAGGTATATTAGGCTACTGTCACTTTAAGACCTGACGCACGGATCCATTATACTGTTACACATGCATATACATTCACTTAAAACATAACTGATTGTGTTTACGTGAATACTCGCCAAGACCAGCATTTTGACATTATTTTGTGTGTGTTTGACTCTTTAAGCGCAATAAGCAGTGAAAAAGAACAACATTTTTAGTACTGAGAGGCGGTACTTTGAGGGACTATGGGTGTGAGCACAAAATCTGCAGGAATGAGTAAAATTATGAGTAATGCCATGTTGAAATTCAAGCCCTGTAACAGCAACAATATTCATCCGGAGCAAATGAAAGGAGTGAGTGAGGGGAGGCGGGTTTGTGTCTCTCCAACAGTGTCACTCTCCGACAGCGCCTCCCCTCACTTGGGGCTTGAGTACATATCGATTTTTTTGTTGTTGTTGACAACAATATATTACACAGTTTATTATTTCAGATGGCTTTTTAAAAGACCAATTGAAATATGTATATATTATATATACAATTCAACCCGCCAAAGTGGCTAGTAGGAGTGACTGCGTTATACGCCACTGCTGAAATACACACTCATTTGGCAGGTGTGAATGTCAAGCCCTGTTGACAACGTTGCACAACATGAATATAATGCAGTATTTTGATTGTCAAAAATATTGAAGACACTTTCAGGTGCGTCAGGACAAAAAAAAATCCAATTCGTCCATAGAAATGTGTTTTGCATTCGATGTAAGTAGATTGGCCATTGGAACAGTGGCCATTAACACCCACTATATTTGAGCTCTTCATTTGTGCTGGGCTTTGGGGTATGTGAATAATGGTAAAAAATAACCACAATTCTTAGCGAATAATCAGAATAATGAAAATTGCGCATAAACGAGAGTCTCATGTAAACTTATTACTCTGGAAATAATCACATTATTGGTGCACATGTAAACATATGCTGCGTCCCAATTCACAATCTATCCATCCTAAATAGTATTCGAAATTAGAATTAGTATGTCCCAAATTGTAGTATATTGAAATGAGTATTCCAAAGATACCCGGATGGTCTACTTTTTCTGGTTAGAATATGAGATGCAGATCCATGCACACTCTAAAGGCTAATATTACCCACAATCCATTGTGCGTTGGACGAGGATTCGATTTGAGCTACAAACAGTTTTTTTGAGATAAAAAAATGGCAAATATGGCAGATGTGTCCAACTGTTAAATAGAGAAGTTTAGATAAAGGGGTTTGAGTGATTAATAATCAGTATCTAAACTGACGAAAATATATTTATTCAGTGCTATCCACACTATATTTCATCTGCAACAGCATTTGTAAAGAAACATTTGGCCATTAACTTTTAAAAGAATTATTATGCAAATTGCAAACACATGAGGAGAGTCTCCACATTAAAGACCCACGAGTGGCAGGTTGGTTTCATTCATGGCTTACAATCTTTAGTGGAGAATTTTTGGAAAACACTATGGAGAAAAATGAACTGGAAAAATACTTCCAAGAACCAAAGTGGTTGGTCACGGCTGCACTTTATAGCTCTACTACACACTAATCAATGTAATAAAAAAAAAAGTGAACTGGCTATGTATTACCTGCACAAGGCCTCTCCTGCGTCGTTCAGCACACACACTCCATCGTTTTCACATTGTACTGACACACACGGGTCGTGAGGTGAAGTGGTGGTGGCAGATGTAGGGGAGGTTGCAGTAGTTGTGTTGGTTGACGTGCTGTTGTCTGGATTTGTTGGACCGGGTGTTCCAGGAGTTGAGCTTGCTGGAGTCATAGTTGTGGAAGGGAAAGGCTGTGAAGCAACCAGATGAGAGATATCTACAAGAACACAAACAGATGGACAAACGTAAGCACACAAGTAACGTGGCATCAGTACAGCCAGCTGGAAGAAAACGAGTGATGTTGGACATTACAATACTTTTTGGTGTTTTTTTGGCTCTTGACAATCTCTGTCAGCTTTGACTGTATGGAATAGAGTGGCGTGAACATTCTGCTAGACATCTCCTTTTGTGTTCCATGGAAGAAATACCTTCATACCCAGCAGGCACTGGAGACATTGCCATCATAAGACATTGCATTTGGTTGAATAAAAGTTCTGACTTTGGGCGACCGAAATTCAATGTCAATTTGATGTAGAATATGATGACTACTGATGTTGATATTATGTTGGTTTTAAGTCGGGTTTTAAGTAACCAAAACCCAACATCTGTTAAACGTCATAAGACGACTAAGATCCACACATCAAATCATACCATCACATTGATATTTTGTTGGTTTTTAATTGTGATAAGTAATCAAAATCCAACATCTTCCAAACGTCTCATGCAAATGGCATATTGGTGTTGCTAAAATGGCATTTAGACGATGTCAGTGTTGTAAGTACTGCGTTAGCATGAGACAATCAGATGTCATCAGGGTTTGATATCATGTTTGGAAGATGTTTGATTTTACTTATTACCACAACTTAAAACCTACAAAATATTAACGTGTAATGATATTTTAATTTAACATTGTGTGGACATTAACCCTGTGACATTTAGCAGACGTTGGGCCATAAGAAGGTTAATTTTGATTCACTACCTGCAATAAAACCATCAAATATTTGTGAAATAACTTTCTCTGCTGATGTCTTAAAATGAATACAAACCCGATTACAAAAAAGTTGGGACACTACAAATTGTGAATAAAAAAGGAATACAATAATTTACAAATCCCATAAACTTATATTTTATTCACAATAGAATATAGATAACATCAAATGTTGAAAGTTAGACATTTTGAAATGTCATGCCAAATATTGGCTCATTTTGGATTTCATGAGAGCTACACATTCCAAAAAAGTTGGGACAGGTAGCAATAAGAGGCCTGGAGGACCAATTTCCAACTTATTAGGTCAATTGGCAACATGATTGGGTATAAAAAGAGCCTCTCAGAGTGGCAGTGTCTCTCAGAAGTCAAGATGGGCAGAGGATCACCAATTCCCCCAATGCTGCGGCCAAAAATAGTGGAGCAATATCAGAAAGGAGTTTCATCAAAGAGTTATCATCATCTACAGTGCATAATATCATCCAAAAATTTAGAGAATCTGGAACAATCTCTGTGCGTAAGGGTCAAGGCCGGAAAACCATACTGGATGCCCGTGATCTTCGGGCCCTTAGACGGCACTGCATCACATACAGGAATGTTACTGTAATGGAAATCACAACATGGGCTCAGGAATACTTCCAGAAAACGTGTCGGTGAACACAATCCACCGTGCCATTCGCCGTTGCCGGCTAAAACTCTATAGGTCAATACTCCATTTGCGTGCTCCAATACACATGCCTGTAGTTTTCAAATAAAGCCCAAAGTATACATTATTTTTGACGTGTATATACTTAAAAAAAATGAAATGCACATGTGCAAAGTACAAAGGGGTCAGCGTACAGTGCATACAATGTATGTGCAGGTCGCATGTGCATTAAAATTTTTTTTGCAGTATTTACATGGGTTACTTGTAACTCGTGGCAAGAGATTACTCAAAATGATTGCTGTGTACGTGTACAAGTCAAAAGAAGTATACTTTGCAAGGCTGTGGGTTTGACTGTGCGTGCTCGAGTACATGTAAACAGTGAAGTATACACTCAGCTAAAGGATTATTAGGAACACTATACTAATACTGTGTTTGACCCCCTTTCGCCTTCAGAACTGCCTTAATTCTCTGTGGCATTGATTCAACAAGGTGCTGAAAGCATTCTTTAGAAATGTTGGCTCATATTGATAGGATAGCATCTTGCAGTTGATGGAGATTTGTGGGATGCACATCCAGGGCACGAAGCAACAACCATGCCATGCTCTAAATTGCTTAAATCACCTTTCTTTCCCATTCTGACATTCAGTTTGGAGTTCAGGGGATTGTCTTGACCAGGGCCACACCCCTAAATGCATTGAAGCAACTACCATGTGATTGGTTGATTAGATAAATGCAGTAATGAGAAATTGAACAGGAGTTCCTAATAATCCTTTAGGTGAGTGTACTTTGGCCTTTAAGAACTTGATGCACTAAATCTGTTTTTTTTTTTTTTTGTTGTTGTTGGTTTTTTTTTACAATTTTTTAAATTGAGTCTATATAGAACACCATTTAACCTTTTATTTTAAGAGTATAGGTTTAAATTGAAATGAGAGTAAGTCAACACGATTTCATTCTATTCCTTTGTACACTTAAAGTCTTTTTGAATAAATTATCAGCTAATGAGAAATGAGTCAACCAAATTGTGAAATGACTCTGTGTTTCTCAGTGCTCATCACCTTCCATTGTAAGGAGGAAGATGGCATCTCCGCCCTTGATGAAGTCTCGGCTCAGGGCTCTGGCCTGGGTGAGGTAAACAGGGGTCCCGGCACCTGGACCACGGAAGTACTCTATTCCAATGCCATCTGTTACTTTCACCCCAACTTTACGTGGATCATCCCAGAAGAAATGTTCAGACCCTAAAGAGGAAATTTGAACAAAAGAGTGATGATTCAGTGTTTCTCCACAGGATTCTGTCAGAATCAAATGCATCAGCCTGATAGCCTACAACTTGAGATCAAAATTAAGAACTCCAACCCCTTTTCAGTGACCAAACTAAACAGAGCAAAATGAATTTACTTAGACATTTGATTAGCAGTGCCAGATTTCTACTTACCCTCTTAATTCCTATGGAAGCAGTAGTTTTTCACACATGGCTTCTCCATTTTGGCCTTGTTTTTGTTACATAAATAATGACACAGTGTAATATGTCGTGTTGTTATTCATCTGAGGTTGTATTTACTTAATTTTAAGACCTGCTAGGGACCTGGGGCCTAGCAGGTCTTAAAATTTATAAAACTTTACGTAGATTTCATCCTAAAAGTGTGCGTATGCACAAAAGCTAGAATTTCTAGATTTTCAGATTTATAGAACCATGCGTATGGCAGAACCTGTGGAAAATTCCTTTACAAAACCCAGTCAGCGGAAGATCTGCATCTCCACCCCGTCTCCTTCCCGAAATCACCATATATGGAGCTTACAACGCCTAGTTTTACTATGCATATACTGATCTGCATATAATTTGCATATGCATATTCATCCACGTGATACCATGTTTAATGGTACAAGACATTAGAAAATATGAGATATGCATGTACCGTCACATTGCTAAAAATCATTCAGTATCCTTGCCTTATTTTTGAATAAATAAATCAAAATAGTATAAAATACATTTCAGAGAAAGTTTTTCCTCAATCTTTTCCTCTGACCAAATAGCATTTTTACTTGCTTTATATTTTTAATAGAAACAGATAGACCTTGTTGCACATTATTCGCGTGAAAATATTTTTGAGTTTGTGTGTTCTGCTATTATCATGTGCCTATAGCAATCCTCACTGTAGTTAAAACATTAAAACACAGCATGCCACAGGAAAAGTGTTCAAAAGCATCGCATCCACTACAAATGTTACTATTTATTAGAATATAAAAAATTTTGTAACTTCTGGATAATCATTTCATGTAATATAAGTGCCATTAACTCCATTAATGACAATTACATATTTATTCTAAATGTGTATATTAGATGTAAAACAGCGTTTAAATCATTCTTTTATTTATTTAAACTGTTATTGTGAACATGCACTATATGATTAGAACTCATAATGACGATTTAATGAGACATAGACTAGAGGAGAGGCTAGAGGAGAACTGGTCTCCTGACTGAGCCTGGTTTCTCCAGGTTTTTTTTTTTTTTCTCTCAATTTTTGTCACCAGATTGAGTTTGGGTCCCTTGCCACTGTTTCTTTTGGCTTGCTTAGTTGGTGAGACTTAATATTCAGTGATATTAATGTGTTTAGTTTCGGAGCCGAGCATTGTTGCTGTTTCATCCGAGAGTGTGACTATTCAAGCCAGTGTGTGGAGAAGAGTTTTTGCGTTGGTGATAAGGCACTTCAGCGGCGGCCGTGAGCTCACGCTATTTTTGTGTGAGATCTCCTGCAGCAGTGCCGCAGCTGTTCCCCTGTGTGCTTCAGCACATCTAAAAGAGCTTTTTTCCATTCTAAAAGAGCAAATTAAGGGCGGACACTGCGTCTTTTTCAAGATGTCATTCTGCCCGTGCATTTCTGGATGCAGTTGTTCCCCATCACCGGCTGATGGTCTCGATCGGTCACGATTGGCCGTTCAGCATGCTGAAACAGCATTTGTGGATAGTTTATGTTCTCACTGCGGGAACATGACTATCGCAGTGTTACGGTCCAGGCTTGTTTACCTTGGTTCTCGAGGCCAAGCACCCACCCCTATGCCTCCACACTGCACCCTGTGGTGATGCCGTAAGTGCGTGGTGGTCCCTCTGTTGAGCGACTAACCATCTCTTTCGGTGCGCCAGCCGACGATCGGATGTCGATCGCGGCATTGGAAGGTGAGCTGTCATTGGAAAATGATGACTCGGCTGCGTTGCCTCCTTCAGGGAGAGTTGGGTCTCTGCCATCCGAGTCGGGGCCCTGTGTTGCACCTCACAGTGGGGCACACTGCGGGTATGTCTGTTGTGCCATTGGTCCCGCTGGGTCGGAGTCTGGGAGCCTGGCTAGTGCTTCCCAGCCCATCCCACTGGCTCATCTGCGCTATCAGACTCGGCTACGCGATTCAGTTCGCCCGGCGTCCCCCAGTCTTCAGGGGTATTCTGTTCACCCATGTGCTGGCGGAGAATGCTCCTGTGCTTCGGGAGGAGATTGCCTACTCCTACTGGCGAAGGACACGATCAAGCCAGTCCCAGCAGAGATGAGGTCGGGGTTCTACAGCCCTTACTTCATCGTACCCAAGTAAAACGGTGGGTTACGGCCAATCTTGGACCTGCGAGTCTTGAATCGGTCCCTTCACAGGCTGCCGTTCAAGATGCTGATGCAGAAATGCATTTTTGAATGCATCCGTCCCCAAAGAATGGTTTGCAGTGATCTACCTGAAGAATGCATACTTTAATGTCTCGATTCTCCCTCCACACAGACCCTTTCTACGGTTTGCATTCGAGGGGCGGGCATATCAGTACAAAGTCATTGCTCCCATGAGAGGCCGTGGTGTTCGCATCCTCAACTACCTCGACAACTGGCTCATCCTTGCTTAGTCGAGAAAGCAGTTGTGCGAATGCAGGGACTTGGTGCTCAGTCACCTCAGCCAGTTAGGTCTTCGGGTCAACTGAGACAAGAGCAAACTCTTCCCTGTGCAGAGGATCTCTTATCTTGGTATACACTCGGTTGACCAGACAGCGTACCTCACGGAGGAACGCGTCCAGTCAGTGTTGAACTGCCTGAGTTCACTCAGCAGAAGGTTGAAAATGTGCCTTTCTTGATATCAGTGTGATTGAATGATCATAATTCAAAAGATGGCTTCAGTGAAATCTGTCTAGAATGTTCGAGTTCTTATAATAAGAAATCATGTTATTTACTCTCTGCTTAGAGCAGGAAAATAAATTACCACAGATAACCTAATTTCTGTGGGGTGGAGAGACACCCCTGAACCAAGATGATACCTAATTGGTCAATCTATCCAGGAGGACGGGCAAACTAATTTGAGTTTTAATCTCAGAACACGAACAGAACACGATCTCAGAGCACAAACAAAGAAGTTAGTTCAAGTAGTTCAGGAGTTCAAGATGAGCGAGAGCAAGCCAATAACATGACGAATAGATGATCGGACGATCAGACGATCGTGGCAGACCAAAGATCTGAGAATGGGTTAATGATTTCAATTAAGCCATAGAACTCTCCTCTCACTTTCATTTCTTTTACTTAAGTTTATTTTCTTTCTGTGAGTCTTGTGTTCCAAGTTAAGTTTCGCCTCAAAGTTTCTCTTGACAAATCTCCAGCGAGCACGCTTCAACTTCAAACATCTGTGAGACTTTCCATCCAGCCGCCAACACGCCACATGACTGGCTTCCCAAGATGTCCATCAAAGACAGGCAAGACCATTGACTCACGAACCGGGGAAACCCCTCTCCAGCCAGGACCAAAAGGGAATCCCCAAGATGACCCAAGCAAAGACATACAAATGCAAGTAACCTCCAGATTCTAAACTGAACTGGTGCAATGATATCAAATTGAATAACCCCGCCTAAGAAACGATAGGAGGGTTAAGTTAATGAGCAGTGGTTCATTCAGGTTATGTGTTATAAATGCATATATTTCTAGAAACTTGGGATAATTGGGATAAGATTTCATAATTTCCCTCTCTTAAAAATCTTTATTTCCTCACTTTATTCCTTTCTGCAACATGTGTGAATGTGTGTGTGAGTGTGTTTGTGTTAAATATTAGTTTTATGTGTTAGAGTAATCAATAAAGTTTTGTTTGTATTTAAAGATAGGTGTTCTTGTGTTATGTGCTTACGAATTTAATCTCTTAAACTGCTGATCTAAGTTACCTGGCTAAAATAGTGTTTAACTTGTGTGGATATTAATATCCACTGCAGAGTTTATAGTTACGGCCCGTTCAAATGAACGCCAGACGAGTCATTTGCTCGGTCGTAAAATAGACTCTTGCAAAATTCCCTATGAATTAATTCATTCATTCATTTAAGCTAAATATACCTGTTTCCCTTATACAGAGTCCCTTACAACAGCTATTGAACTGAACTGAATCATCACTGAACTAAATCGAGCTGAATAATGACATTTGTCTTGCTACAGCTGCTTTACAGCAGAATTTGAACTCTCATATTTAATGAAGTTTGTATCATAAGTACTGTATAAGTACTGTATTATATGTGAAGTATTATTGTGAAGCTGCTTTGAAACAATTGGTTGTATAAAGTGCTATAGATGACTAGCCTGGATGCCAGCCGAACTTAGGCCTGCCCACAACATTTGAGTTTGGGAAGTTCGGTCTGGATTTGCTACGTTGTTGAGTAACTATGCCCGTACAGAAGCTGTTCGGACCAATCAAATTGTCGGGGCGGGCTTTATACGATGATTGACAGATAACGCAACATAATCATCCACGTCACCAAAGGGCGCTTGGGTTGAATTCATTCTAATCCTAAACGGTGAACTTCGTTTATGCATTTACCTTTACTATTTCTCTCAAAAATGAGGATTGTGTTAGTAAATACTCTGTGTATTCCTTTTACAACACCGGCAGAGATCGTTTACACTCATCTTCTTCTTCTTCTTCCAGCGTGCTTGCAGTTGAGTTTTGTTGACAACTTTAGTGATGTGTTGAAAATTGAAATTTTGTGTTGACTGTGCATGCGTTACATGCCATCGGTTCTGTACAGGATCTTCTGCATTCAGCCGATGGGGCTGTGACTTGGTGAACGAATGACTCAAACCTGAAGACTCAAGAACTAATCAATTCTGTTTTCGGGAATGCATGCACTGCAAATGGGGCTGTCACGGAACAGATCAGACACTGATGACGGAATTAATGTCTCAAACCCGAAGACAGGAGAGGTGAAAAGTTTCTAATCTTTCCAGGGAACAGACGTGATTAAATGTGAAGTGACAAAAGAAAGAATGACCAATGAGGTGAGGTGAACTAACAGACTGCATAGCCTGAAGACCCAGCTAAGCAATTATGAATAATTTCTTTCTTAAAGTTTGGCCTTGGCTGCATTTGCTTATAATTCATTTTTTATTCTAAATATGATCAACGTTTGTACTAGTTATGTATGTTGGTTCATTATGAAACTATGGCGGGAAAGATTAGATTAATCTACATAATACATTTTAAACACTAAATCTTTGTAAACATTTCAGAAATTTAGCAGGACAAGATGAGAATCATACACCCAAATCAACAACACCTCACCTTCCACATTCATTGTGGGGTCTGTTGTTACACTCCTCTGGTTGGACATGCGTTTGCGGATGTCTGCGTTCTGGTCCATCAGCATCATTGTCATCTGCTTCCAGCGAGCAGGCCAGACCAGACTGTCATCCACGGCATCGTTCCCTGATGTTAAGTGAGCATAAACTCCCAGCTCACCTGGGTATCCAGCTGTGCCATTGGGATACAGGCCCATTTGGAAGGTGTAGCCATCCTTAGATCTGAAACGCGGGCTGTAAATTGCAGTGTCCATTGCCGTGTTCTCCAGAATGCTTCGGAAGTCCTTGATCATCCATACATGTTCAGGGCAAGTGGTCTCTGAGAGGTTGATGTCATCTAGTGAGAGTCCGCCTGTGTTTCCGCTCCCTTTAATTCCCTCAAACACCACACGAAACTTTTTGGAGACGTTCAGGCTCACATGTTGGATTTGCCACAGGTCACCAGGAGGAGCTTTCAAATAAAAGACATAAAAGAGTCCCTGTTAATGTATAAAGCAGCTGGTTGTGTTGTTGAGTCAGTCAATCCAGTGTTTCAGTGGTAATCTAGTAACAGCTACCCTGTATTTCACTGCACAGCACTCACAGAGCCCAACTATTAACCTGTTAGTGGAAGGACAAAACCGATCTAATTAATCTGATTTTTCTCCTAAATATATATTTATGTGTTATTATCTGTTTTATAAAATCAACAAGTCACTTTTCTTGTGTTTTACTTCTGTTGAGAAGCTCCTCTGTATTCAGGACCAATGGACCCTAGACTCTGATGATGCATTTCCACAGTTGTTAACAAAGTAAATCTAGCAAAGTTTAAAAAAAGATATATTTTTATTTTTAAAAAGTTATGTACATAGTAACACTTTAGAATAATGGTCATTAGTTAACATTAGTTAATCTATTAACTAACATGAACTAACCATGAGCAGTTCATTTGTTACTGTATTTGTTCATCTTTATTAACGTTAGTTAATAAAAATACAGCTGTTCATGTTATCTCAACAAAGATAAATAAATTCTGTGCAGTTCATAATTAGTGCAGTTCATAATTAGTTCATGTTAACTAATGAATAATGACCATTATTCTAAAGTGTTACCATGTACATTTATAACACTATACTTTGTGTTATAGTGGCTTTGAATAAAATTACAGAAAAAATGTTAATGCTGCTTCCTGCGTGTTTCTAATACAGCTGCAAACCTGACATATTTCTGTATAATGACCAATGTAATCAATCTCTCTAAAGTTTGGTCCTTTTTTGTAAAGTCATCCAGCTATAATGGATTATTTCTTTTGCTAAATGGGAACACTATAAATTAAACTATAAATTAACTGTAGTTTCCATTGACCACTATAGATTACACTGCTATGACGACTTCCACTTCTGAGAATTCCAGAAATGTGAAAAGGGTGCTCACTCAATGGGCCAAAAACCTCTGGCCGTTTGGCCCAGAGGAAGACCCGATCAGGCCTGATCAAGCCCCGGAAGTGACAGTGGAAACACGACTGGCCATGGCATGGCTAATGGCAGTGTTGCAGGCCTACCAGGCTGACCTGCTGAAGGACCTGTATAATAGGCAGTGATTGTTGCCTGAAGCAGTTGGCGAACTGCGCAATACTACAGATTTGTCTCTCCGGGCTATAAACAGAGAGCTGCTGCCATTGGCCACTTTATGGTGGCTATGGTGGTTTCGTAGAGGCATCTCTGGCACAATCTGTCGGGGATCATGAGAAGGAGAAATCTTTTCTCCTTGATGCCCTGTCATCGCCCTCTGGACTTTTCGGCACTGCGGTTGAGATGGTGATGGGAAACTTCAGAGAGGCGAAGGTGCAGTTGGAAGTTTTCTCACTTTCCTTCCCTCACCCACTAAGGATGGCATTGGGTCACAATATGTTGTTTACAGCAGAATCAGTTTAGTTCAAAACGGGGCATGGTTTGCATGAAAAATTGTTAATGTGAAAGCTGCTATGAAGAGACTATTGGCACCGGGAACAATCCCACTCGGACCACAGCAAACGTGTCCAGTGTGAAAGCCCCCTGTGCAGAATTTTGGGCCCAAGTTCTCATTCTGTTTTCCTCCCCAATTATTGTTGCGTTCTAAGTAGGATCTTATGCTCCCCTGTGGATAGGTTGCTATACGGCATCTTTCTAGGCAAACAGAGATATGTCTTGTGCGCCCCCCTCTGTAGAGCCACTTCCTAAGTGAAAGTGGTTAGAGATGAAAGAATGAGAGTTATCTGGTCGGGTTCTCCAGTTCCCATTCTCTCATTTCATCCCCCTCCTCTATAGTTAATACAGTTTTAAGTAGGGTTATGCTCCCCTGTTTAAGAGTTACTTTCTGCAGAAGAGACATGGGTGCTCGTGTTAATAGAGTTTAGTGGTTTCGTAGAGTTATACTCAGAGTTCCTATTGGCTTGGTGTATAGCTATATATTCCCTAGCACCTATTGTCACTGGCTGTCAGGGGAAGAGGTTGTAATACAAGTCACAGGGGATGCGCCCAATAAAGTGTTGATGTTTACCTCCAGATTCGTCCATAGAGTTGTTATGCCTAGCTCACTATGATTGTTCACAGTTCCAAAAAGCATGGCATAGTGGGTATTATTGTTCCCAAAGCTTCAACACCATGATGCAGTGGTGAGTTCCCTTGAAAGGGAATGTCTTAGCGCTATATGCATGTAACCCCAGTTCCCTGAAAATGGAATGAGACGCTGCGTTTGTGGGGGTTACATAGATAACCCTAAGACGTTTTGTGTCATTTAACCATATTAATATTGATCACAGCAGTGATTGTATAGTGATTTAAAAACAATAGTTCTTCAGTTCTGCTGCTGCGATAGCGTTGATGGTATATTTTTATAAAGATTTTCCAAAAAAACAAATGTGACCCTACAAGAGTTAACCAAGGGCATTCTTCCTCCTCGTCATCCTCTTCCTACAATTCATAGTTTTCACGTGACGTCACACCATTATAGGAACGCCCACCTGGAGGGCAAAACAAGGCTTTCCTCCATTGCCCACCAGTCATTTTTACCAGGTTTGTAGTAAGTTTTAATGTAGTAAGACAGTGATATTAAAAGACCAAATTCAATATACACCTTATTGATGTTGCATACTTTGTACAGGCAAGCAAATAAACACAGAATATTAATGCAACACAAGGTTTCTCGTTAAGTGTTTTTCCCAACGAAAACCATTATAAAGAAAACGCGTTCATATTATTGGCTCATATACTCGCCTGTATATACGTATGCATCATCAAAAAGGTGTAAACTGAATTTAAACTTTTAAGTGGTGCAACACAACTCAATATAAAATAAAACCCAGATCAACAAATCCTTGATTAGTATTAAACTTTGCTTAATTTAATCCTTATTGGTGCAATTCACCCTACAGTGTTTTTCACGTTAAACGTTTTAAAAACGTTCCGCTGTTTTTAGTGATTGAAATACTGCAACAGGTGCTTTATATGGATCACAAATGCCAAAAACTTGCATCTTGTTCACATATTTTTGTTTTTAAGATGGAAAATTGACGTGCTTGTGCTGCAGTTCTACTGTTTTGCCCTCCAGGGCTCGCTGAAAACTATATGAATGGCAGATTCAAATGTCCTGCAGGAGTCCAAATATAAGTTTAAATATGAAAAGTTGAATTAACTTTTTGGGCCTTGTTGTTTCTATGGGTATTATGTGCACTAATAATGAATTCCTAAAAAGGCCAGTTAAATGTATTAAAGTAAACAGTTGTTGTTTCATTCAAGAGCAATTCAAATTTCATTCAAGACATCTGAGGTCACGTTATATTGTAAATATAGTAACTAGGGTATGTAATGAGATGAATGCAAAATAAATAAATAAATAAATAACTTGCACGGTGCAAAGAAACTGTCTTTGACAACAGTCACATTTAAAATAACATCTGCTATTAATTAAACCCAAGTTGAACATTTGTACCTTCAATCTTCTGAATGAGATGCAGGGTCCCGTTCGGGTTTGCTATGTCGAACTCTCGCGTCCAGATCCTGAGCTGGTCACTAGCATGACCGCTGTTGTAGAGGAAGAACTGCAGGCACTGGAATCCTCGCTTGGGGTAAAGAATCCTGCTCTCCAGCAGTGCCTTGTCCCCCTCCATCCCAACCGCTGTGCTGAAGTGCATGAAATAACCCTTTCCTGAAAACATGATGGATATCAGTGGTTATATAGATAGTATATGAACTGACAATTGCAAGGACTAACGCCTCAAAAATGATCATTATGAGAGGCGATTGTAGTCAAAATAAAGGAGTGTCTAACTGTACTGAAATTATTTTCTGCATGTTAGAATTTTAGAGATTTTCTCAATTTAACTTACAAAAACTTTTTATATTAACCTGTTTTACCATATAGTAAACCTGGTACTGAAAATGTTTAATTTGAATTCTGCAGCAGCTGATTTTATTGTTCAACTTTTGAGTTGTTTATTAACTGATCATTACATGTCATCACAAGATCGAATGAACAAGATTGACTATAACTGTGTTCAAAGACAGTTTACACTGAATGTCACTGACTGTAAATGTTTAGTAGGGAGATTTGATTGGTTTGTGTGTTTAGTAAAAATGGGCAAAAGAGTAAAAAAGCTGTCAGGATATAGCAGACTCAAGAGAGACACAGTGCTTTATCAGAGCAAGTGAGTAATGAGAACACAGCGATGATGAAAGCAGGTATTAAACTTCAGCCCTTAGGTTTTGCAAGTGAAGATAGAGATCTTGACTTCAACAGGTGAGTAAATCCACACACACATTAAGTTGCTGTTTAGCAGGCTGAATAGTAATTAAAGTCTTACAGGTCTTGAGGAAACGCTGGAGAAGAGGAACAGACGCAGGAGCAAGGAGACAGGAACTTAGGAATCACAGGAGGTAGTCGTAGACCATGGCTGTGTCCGAAATCGCCCCCTATACCCTTAAATAGGGAACTATTTGAAGAGACAGCCATTTGGAGTGATTTCCGAAACCATAGGGGACGTTATTGCGTGCACTCATTCAATTCCACAATGCAGTGCAATAACGAGTGTACAACTGATGTAAGCTCAAAAGCTGGAGAATACCCATAATGCACCGCAGCTTTTCCAAACCGCTGATCCAATGTGACTACTCCATTAATCTTTACCCACCAATGATTCTTTTAAAGGGATAGTTAGAAATTAAACTCATTTGCACTGTCATACTGTTAAACTTTCTTTATGACAAAAGGAGAAGCTACACAGAATCTGAAGTGAAGCTCTTTTCCATACACCCAGAGTGAATGAGTGAACTAAAAAGCACCATAACAGTTTTAAAAATGTACGATAAAAGCCATATAACTTTGTTTGCAAAACAGACTTTTTAAGTTGTTATTCATTGAAAATGGTTATTGCTGTCATGCTAGATTTGAAATCAGTAATGCCAAACTGATTTGGAATGACATGAGTGTGAGGGAATTATGGGAAAAATAAAATTTTTTGGTTGAACTATCCCTGCTTTTCAATTATAAAGAATGCATTGAAGTTTTTAAATATTAAAAATCAACAAGACTTGCCATCACAGCGTCCCATGTTGGTGTAGTCGGTGTCTGGTCCACCTGTAGCTTTGGAAACACGCTGCCAGCTTGCAGTGCTAACATTTTCATGGCTTTGGATCATTCCACAGATATTTTCCAATTCAAAGTTACAGGAGTCCAGAAATGTAGAAGAGCTGGCTGTGAAGTAATCACATTCTATCAGATGAACCAGTAGTACAGGCACACTTTAAACATTCATAAATTTCCTACATGTTCTTATGTATGACCTTGTTGCAAACAAAGTATTTCATACACTTGACCATTGTCAACTCGTTAATGCTGAGAATGTCCCTCCCGCTGATACCAGCAAGAATCAAATCAAATCTTGAAATTTGAATCAATACCTAGCCCTAAGCAAGAAGTGCAATCAGGTTCATGATGTAAACCAGTGGATCTCAACCCTTTTCCTGGAGGCCCACTTAGGGTACATTTACACGGCACCAATGTACTAAAACATGGAAAATGTTCCGTTGCATTTTTCACATAGAGACTACACCATTGTCAAAACGATCGCCATTCACACGGATCCGCGAAAATAATTTAAAATGCTGTATCATGAATGCCAGGCCAGTAGTTGGCGATGTAAAGAAACTCTACGCGCCTATAGACTGAACACGTAATATGCAATGTTTTTTTATAAATTTGTGTTTTTGATGATAATTGTATCGTTTTCAAAAAGTTTGCATTTTCAGGCCCCCAAAACGCCGTTGTCATGTAAATGAACGGCTAAATGCATAAAAAGTTTTCCGTTTTTAGTTGAAAATGGTGTAGTGTAAATGGCCCTAACACTGCTCGTCCTTATCAAACACACCTGATTCAGTTCATCAGTTCATTAGTATAGGCTCCAGAAATGTGTTTGCCAGACAAAAGAAACATTCAACATGTGCAGTTTTGGGGGGACCAGAAACAGGGTTGAGAACCATTGACGTAAACTAAACATCACATTTAATGAAGGAAAGAGGTTTTGTATCATTACAGAATTTGATAATGTGTAAAATGCATTACTGCAGTTGTAGAGTCTGTTGAGTTTGAGCAAGTCACTGTCGCTAAACTCCATACGCTGGCCTATGATGTCACTGAAGGCAGGGATCTTGGTGACTATGGTGGGCTCAGTGCCATTCTGGAAAGCTTTCTTGCTGTAATGCATCATGGAGCCATAGTCATAAGGTACGTTCAGGGCACTGGATGTAGTGTCGTTGTATTTGTTGAAGTTATGCTCCTTGCCTGTGAAATGAATGTGTTCTGAAAATAAATGTCCATCCCTGAGAATATGGAGATATTACAATTATCTGTTTGTTGATAAACTTCTAAATTAGAAGGTTTTATTCCCTTAATGTAAATACTTATGATACACAATGTAAATGTCATATATTGTTTGTGTTTTGGTTCTTTGAGTTTAGTCCCTGTGTCCTTGGTTAATAGTTGTTTGTTAATTGATTAGTCCTACCTGTTCCTTGTTTTTTCCCTCATTTGCCCTGTGTAATTATACCACCAGTTCAGTTCTTTGTCTGTTGTATAGTGCAGGGGTTTTCACACTGGGGTCCGGGGTCCCCAGAACATTTCAGAGAATAAAAAGACAAAGTCTACCGAACATTCTAACTGTTTCAGTTCTAAACGTTTCTCTCCTTTTTTGCCGTATACATACTTTCCAGAATTGTATGTTTGCTTTGTATCTTTTTAGTGAGTTTTTCTCACCGTAGTCCCCTTTCTCTTGCTCACTGGGGCTGTAAGGCAGTATTCTTAACACAGTACGTAAGCTGCTTACATACAATTATTGTGAAAGTTGCTTATATAAATTTTTCATTGAAAACTGGAAACATTCATTGAATTCATTCATTTAATTGAAAACATCAGGTTTATACATCCAACATTAAGTATAGCCAATTTAAGTTATGAAACAATATGTTGTATTTATAATGTATTAAATGTTTTTTCCATACATAAAAAATATATAGATGGATTTTAGGAAAGGGCTCCCTCATAAAAGGTTAATCATATTTGGGGTCCTTGGCATCATAAAGTTTGAAAACCCCTGGTATAGTGCATATTCTTCATCATGTATAGTGTGGTTCCCTTTCGAGGGAACTCAACACTGCATCAGAATGCTTCAGCGTGACCGGTCTCTGAAGCATGTGTGAAATTACGCCAATTCTATTGGCCGACAGCAGTCATATGATGTAAAATGGCACATTATTATGACTAAAAGAAGACGTTAACATGCTCTCTTGAGATCTGCCTCACTGATAACTCTAATAACTAGCATAATTTCCCAGTATTGATATATAGATCAGACAGACAGACAGACAGACAGATAGACAGATAGACAGATAGATAGATACCTTCTGAAATGCGGTCCCAGATAATGGAGACATAGTCATCTCGGTCAGAGCGGGACTGCTCATGCCAGAAGCCTAATGCATGGAGAAACTCATGCTCAATGGTTGCTATACGATCACATCCACTGCCAATGGACAGAGTCTGTTTGCCAACTCGCCGGTTCCCAACTGATGAAAAGCAGCTATACACACACACACACACACACACACACACACACACACACACACACACACACACACACACACACACACACACATAAATATTATCATGGTTCCTACACAGCTCATGTTGTGTGGAGCAGCATGTATATAAGTGTTTAGTAGCTCACCCGTTGCCTTTAAATACAGAGATATAGTTTTCTTCTCCATTCCATGGCGTGTAGTCAATGCATGACTTCAACCGATACTGTTCAAAGGCCTTTAGGATAACCCCCTTTGCATTAATATCTGTCCATAGAGAAATCGATAGGGTCTAATTAGTATGGCATAGCCTTTGACTGGCAACATAAGCTCTGAGCTCTCCAGCCACTTCAGTGCCAATGACTGTCCACGTAGACAGGAAGAGTATGTCTGACTGACATGTAAAGCGACCTATAACATTTTGTTTTGTTCAATGTCATGTATGTTGCTACAATAAGGGTGTGCTCACACTTGTAGTTCGGTTTGCTTGGTTCATTTCATCTAGAACCTAAAGATACCAAACCTAAAAGAATAGGGATATGTTCACAACCTGATTGATCAGCTTTTATGATGTATATTTTGCAATGGAATTTACCTAACGTCCAAAACAATGCAGTGTTCTGGGCTAAATATGATGGTATTTTGACCAGCTGAGAACTCCTGAAGAGCTTATAAAATGTGTAAAGGAATCAAAACAACAGCAGGAATCCCTCCGTCACTCACACAAACAAAGATCTGCTGCGAGGAAACGCGGTTCTGATGGCTGTGATGGGTAACATCACGACTATGATGAGAAAAAACAGGTGCTTGAGCATTCTGTCCTTTTTAGGGTGTCATCTTCCCGTTTTTGTTTCGTTTTCATGTCTTTGGTCCATGTTGCATTCATTTATCATTTGAACCGCACTAGAGTTCATTTGGAAGCGGACAGAGACCCAGTTTTTCAGCGGTCTCGGTCCCCTTGTTTAGTGCACACCAGGGTTTGGATGGCTGCATTCACACTTATTCAAATTAATCGCACTAGGGTTTGTTTTAATCCAACCAAACATGTGTGTACACACCCCAACAGACAGAATTTGAATCCATATAAAATGGATTATTTCACTAATTACTTTGTCACCAGCCATCATTTGCTTCCAGTACACTGTTTGGAGCACATGAATAATGTAATAATTGTTTAATTTTATTCATTTGATTATGTGATGTTGAGGCTGAAACTAAGGGCAGAAATCTTTTTGATGAAATCTGAGAGAGTTCATAAAGAGATCGTAAAACTAATCCATATGAATTGAACGGTTTAGTCCAAAATTTTCTGAAGAGACATGATCGCTTTATATCAGGGATTCCCAAAGTGTGGTACGTGCACCCCAAGGGGTACGTGAGCTGCCACCAGTTGGTGCGCAAGAGGAAAAATGTAATGGTGGTCTGTTTTTTAATGGGATTTTCCATACAATAAAAAAAAAACATGAACAGTAAACATTTCCTTTGCAATCGCTTTTATTTTAAATAAAAAAACTATAATTTATTAGTTTTTGATAGAAACGTAGAAGAAGACAGCTGCTGTCTTCTTCTACGCACTGCTCTTCTTTTATGCACTGCAGGCTAGGCTATATGTGTGCCAACTCGTTTCATTAATTCCATATATATATTATAAATATGCCTAGCGGCCTATTGCTGCAATGTTTCTTTTATGCGGCTGAAAATAACCGTGCTTTCTGTAACTGAGCCTGTGTCTGTCACTCGTCCTCTTAAAAGTGGAAGCTTGTGCGTGGCTTTGTTGCATTATATTGAAACTTTGTTGATGTTGTTATTGTCATGCGTGTTCTGGTTATTTGTGAATGATTAAACATGAGTCTTTATATGACGATAAAACAAAGCTTTGTTGCGTTTTTTTTTTTTTTTTTTTAAGTTGGGATTGGGGGTGCGCCAACCCGTTTGGGACATAAAAGGGGGTGTGCAGGAAAAAAGGTTTGGGAACCGCTGCTTTATATGATAAACAGATTGAATTTAGGCTTTTATTAACATATAAACATTCATCAACTCACATATCAGTTGTGATAAACGGAAGTTCAAGCATGTTTGCTTGATGTCCGAGAACCAATGAGGTTCATTCTCGTGTTAAGCAGCACGTTTGAGCTTCTACAAGAACCAATGAGGTTAATTCACGTGTTACACCGGTGCATTGAAAGTTCCAGTAAAGACTTTTATATTGTTACAAATAAATAAATAAATATATAAATAAATGATACTCTTGAACTTGAACTTTCTATTCATCAAAAAATCCTGAAAAAATAAAAGTTTCCACAAAAATATTGATAGCAGCACATCAGCATATTAGAATGATTTCTGAAGGATCATGTGACACTGAAGAGTAATGATGCTGAAATTTCGAGAGGCTGCTCACTGTAGAGCAAATGGGTGGAGCGTACATGTAGCTCCTCCCTACTAGAACTCCAGAGAGGAGGGGTGAATATAATTTGTGCCTAATGGGTGGAGCTAGAATATCCAACCACACCCTAACCCTACCCACAACTCTATCTGTCTACCCCATTGGAGCTCCAAAGAGGAGGAGCTGAATGTCATTTGACTCTGCAGTGAGTATCACTTGGAGATTTCAGCTTTGATTCACAGGAATAAGTTACATTTTTAAATATATTACAATAGAAAATTGTTTTTATATTATATTATTATTTTATTGTTGTAGTATTTTACTGTATTTGTGATAATATACATTATGGACTAAAAAACTCACCCAAATCATCTTCAAGGTAATAAGGAATGGTTTTTGGCCATCTGTATTCATCCCCGATTATAGAATTTCTCCCCAATTTCTGAGACAGAAACAGGAAATTCTGTCACATACGCAATTCACTGCTGAATTATTTTTATTTACACATACAGCAGTTGTGCGATGAGAACAGCAAACCACACACGAACAGATGGATTTTATTTGTTTTTCAGGTCGTATCAGGTCTGCTGATATTAACCAAATATCAGCTCTTACCTCATCATATAAAATATCTCCCTCAAAAAGATCAAGACCTGCATCTGAAAACATGACAAACAAAATCATGGTCAATCAGACTGACCATTCATGCAAACTAAACAAACACTTATAAATGGCATGTTCACCTTACCTTCATTAACATCAAACAGATCCTCTTTTCCGCCATCTACATTATATTCTGCAAAATCAATGCTAATGCAGTTAGGCATAGTTTTTACATATTCTGTACATTAAATATGTTCTCAGCAAAGAAGAGAGGATTAAAGCACGCTTACCAATCACTTGCTGCGTTGCCTAATAGGCAAAACATGGGAAAATATTAAAAAAAATATGTGGTGACATATCAATTATCATATAAACAAGACTTTTCAGGTAACAGTACTTCATGCTGATACATGCTGAATTACTTCAGAACAAGTAATAGTTGTTCTGTCTATCAATCTATTGCTGTTTTATTTCACAAAAACATAAATATCCATTATAACTTCAATGATATGTGTAAAAGAATCACTCACCTCACATCTACCTTGAAAGCCAAAGAGATACAAGACATGCAAAAGAAACAGAATCGTGTGTGTCATGGCCACGGGCCCCATATTTCAGCTATGAAGCACAAAACAACTGACAGAAGAGTCTTGATCTGATATCAGCCCAACAATGTTGTAAAAGATGCATAAAATGATAAAAAGTGCAAAGCTGGCATGATGGACCTGATAGGGAGTAACAGCAGATCAATGATTGACAGAGCAGTAAATGCTACATGTTCATCTGATTGGTTCTCTTTTCAATATCAAGTCTGATAATAGAGTGGTGATATATCTGATCAGAAACGACGTGAGTGAAGAATGCACATTAAGAGATAAGAGCACAGCAAAACATGGCTGTTTGAAAATAAGAAAAAGAACCATATTTTTAGGGAGTATGTTTCCTAAAACAATCCTACCATAATTTTTCATTACAAGGAAGAGCCCAGATTGAGCAGACACACTTATCTGAAACACAAAACTGACCATATGCTAATTAACATTATTAATGTTAGGTGATCATTGCATAACAACAACAAGGATACATAAATTAATCAGTTATCAGTGACGGAAGGTTGTCTAGTCTAGTTTTTGAAAAAATTAGGCAGATTTTGCAGAGCATGATGCGGCTGGTGAAGAATCATTCCGGTCAGGCATAGATGAGGACTGACATCAGGTGGGATATCGCTGGGGTAAAATGAGCCAGTGGGTAAGTTGGGTGAACTCTTTGTTTCTAGGAAACTGAGCACAGTTGCTGTCTAAACATATATTCAGAACGTGCCTGACATATCTAGCATGACTATAATGCGAAAAGGGCAATGCATTTTTAAATGGTCTTTTTTTACTACTCTATCTGTCCATTTGAAAGTTAACATTTCTACCCACTTCTGGAGGCCAGAGCACTTGGTGCAGGGCATTTCTGTATCATAATATCAACATCCTAAAAAGACATACAAAAAGACAGACTTTATTTTGAATCAAAAGGTTACCTTGAGGATGGAGTAGCAAAGTTCCTATGTTCAGCTGTTAAGATAAAACTGTTAGATATTCAGGGCTAGAAGTGGGGCCATATTTCCCACACCTCAAGGGATGAGACGTTTACTCTGTGATTTATCTTATCTCATTGAGCAATGAACAAAGGAAAATATCACATCTCAATCACAACTATATGTGCAATGGATCATCACAGGCTAGGTAATGCTGTCAATTCTGAGGAACCATTTTCAACGGGGTAAAGGATAAAGAAAAACCTTATTCCACATCCTTACTTATGAGCTGTAAGATAAAAACAGCACCGGCCCTTCAATCTGGGGGATTTTGAGGCCAGGGCAACACCATGAACTCTTCATTACGTTCATCAAACCATTCCTGAACAAAGTGTGCAGTGTGGCAGGGTGCTTTATCCTGCTGAATGAGGCCACTTCCACCAGGAAACACCATTGTCATGAAGGGGTGTATCTGGTCTACAACAATGTTTAGGTAGGTGGCACGTGTCAAATTTACATCCACATGAACCCAGGGTTTCCGAGCAGGACATTGCCCAGAGCATCACACTGCCTCCCATCGTCCCACAGTGCATCCGGGTGCCATCACTTCCCCAGGAAAATAGCACACATGTACATGGTTGTCTATGTGATGTAAAAGAAAATGGGACTCATCGAACCAGGTGAACTTCTTCCACTGCTCCAAGTTCTAACGCTCACATGCCCATTGTAGGTACTTTTGACAGTGGACAGGGGTCATCATAGGCACTCTGATTGGTCTGCAGCTACACAGCCCCATATGCAGCAGAGTGCGATGCACTATGTGTTGTGACACATTCCTCCCATAACCACAGTTAAAATGTTGTGTGGCTTTTGCCACAGTAGACCTTCTGTTGGCTCAGACCAGACGGGGTAGCCTTTGTGCATCAGTGAGCCTTGGGCGCCCAACACCCTGTCACCGGTTTGTGGTTTCTCCCTCCTCGGACCACTGTTGGTAAATTCTTATTGCTGTACGGGAGCAACCCACAATCCTCGCCATTTCAGAGATACTCTGACCCAGTCGCCTTGCCATAACAATGTGACCCTTGTCAAAGTCACTCAGATCTTTATTCCCGCCAATTTCTCCTGCATCCAACCTGTTAACTATGAAAACTGATTCTTTGCTTACTACCATCTACCCAGACCTTGTTAGACGATCAACAATATTTGCTTTACCTGTGATTGGTCATGTTTTGGCTCATTTATGTTTTAGGAAGGTATTACAAGGGGGTTATCATATTTAGGGGTCCTTGGCATGATTCTGCATATGTTTGCTAAATAAAACTTTCCTTAGAACTTATTTTTGTCAGTGCATCTCTGTGAAAGCTGTAGCAATAGACAAAGCTGCTGCTCACAACACAAAACATACATCCCTTAAAAGGAAACAGTTTCATCCAATTTGTTATTCAAAATTCCGTGCCCGGAGCCCTCCCCCGGAAAGCACGCCAAATACGCATAATCTTTACTCTATTTAATTTGATACAAGTGTGAACTTGTGAATTGGCTTTCATAATATGCAGAAGCAGAAAACAGGAACAACCAAACCTGAGAAAATGGCACTATCTGGTTAAAGAAAAAAATAGCAGCCCTACAAATTTAAATTTTGATGCCCTGCCCACAGAATTAATGCCTATTAACAAATATTGCATCATTTTATAATTAAATGGCCCTGGGATTAAAAATTGCAGTTAATGGATTTCTGTGGGGACATTTTTTCCAAATTGTATTATTTTGTGTACCTAGTGTAAAATAGATTTTTTTTTTTTTTTTTAAAGGAAATGTGGGTGAAGTAGTAAAATTTAAATACAAATACACACCTGTGCCAAAATGTATGCAGTTGTCATCAACACAGGCAAAACCATAAGGTTGCACAAGGGTTAAGTAAGTCACACACATAGAAGATTAGTGTACCTTTTTTATTTCTGGAAATAGCATATAGTTACACTATACGCTACACACATTAGTGTCTTCAAATATAAGATACAGTACGAGACAGGCTATTCAAACATGACCCCATTCCAAAGCTAGACAGTTAGAAAAACGGAATGACCAAAATAACCTTATTTCTTGAAATATTTTAAGCCAGACTGATTTGATTTATTCCAGTGGTGTAGCTAAGACTAATGAAAGGAAAAAAATAGTCTTGAAATTACAAAACAATTAGTAGTACTTTTACTCCCATCACAGAAGAAGAGTTCCTTCAAACTAGTGTCATTTGACAGTGACAACACACCTTACTTTTCTAAAGGAAAAGTTTGCTTTGTTAAAACTAGTTGTTATACAGAAGGACAGCTCATTCAGCACAACTGTAGAAACTTTCCGAACTTCTCACTGTTTAAACTGCAACTGAAGATGAACTTTGCTCACTGTGTGACAACATTGGACAAGGCTTTCTTATATGGTTCTGTAGATCACTGGATTGGGTGAAACTCCTCCCACATGCAGCGCAGTGATACGGCCTTTCTCCAGTGTGCACTCGCTCGTGTCTTTTCAGGGCTCCAGAATGAGTGAAACCCTTTCCGCAATATGAGCACTTGTAAGGTTTTTCTCCCGTGTGGATTTTTTGGTGCTGCTTCAAGGCACTGGACCTAGTAAAAGTGTCCCCACACTCAAAACATATATGAGCTCTCTCGCCAGTGTGGATTTTCTGATGATCATTAAAACAGCCCAAGCGCAAAAAACCCTTTCCACACACAGCACACACGTAAGGCTTCTCATTTGTATGAATTTTCATGTGGGCCTTTAAGTTTGATGCCAAAATGAAATTTTTCTCACACTGATCACATTTAAACGCCCTTTCTCCAGAGTGCGAGCGCTGGTGATCTTTGAGGTTCGTTGCACATTTGAAACTCTTCCCACACTGATTGCACGTGTACGGCCTCTCTCCAGTGTGAATCCGTATGTGCCTTTTGAGGTGTCCTTTACATGTGAAACTCTTTTCACAATGAGGGCAGGTGAAAGGCTTCACTCCAGAGTGAATTTTGATGTGTTCGTTGAAGTGTCCTTTATGTGTGAAACTCTTCCCACACTCAGGGCAGATGAAACAACTGTTGGCTTCCGTTCTCAGTGTAGGTTCTTGTGAGGGATTCTTTTTCAGTTCTGAGCAGCTAAAAGATTTTTCTCCACTTCTGAAACTGTGAGCTTCCTGATAAAGATATTTCTCCTCTGTGTCATTCACTTCACTTTCTTCTTGCACCATGTCTAAAACGAACACAGTATACGGTCAAAAATCAATTCACAGAAGGTGAAACCAAAAATAACCAAGCATAATGGCAGAGTATCTATTTTCAGATCTTTGATGTGATGAATGATGCATGGCTATACAAATTAATGATCCTTGCAGTATCTATCCTCATATTATTTAACAATGTTATTTTAGTAGGTGACGGGGAGTGTTGTATCAAATGGTAAGGTGAAACAGTTTAACCAGTTATAAATGAGCTACAGGGATAAAAATCACATACATAACAACCATCAGATGTTGTAAGTATCTGAAAGGATTTAAGTAAAACTCATTTTGAGGTAAAAAAAAAAAAGACATTTCACTTCTGTGCTATAATTTGATGTCATAATAGTGATGTCAATGTATTCGACCGAAAATGTATGTGCACCTGTATTTATCTCTAATTTAAAGCTGCAGTCTGTAAGTTTTACCTCTTTGTTGCCATCTCTGTTTGAAACCTGCAATTGCAGTAATTTGCAGAATCTTCACGTGGTTGTGCATCGGCACAGCTCCTCAGCTCGGATGAATCTAATGTTTTGAGGAGTTTGTGCTATATTGCGCTACCAACGGTGATTAAATCTAACAATCGCTTAGCTCACATCACTTCAAACCGTGCAAATTATTATTATTGTTATGCATCTGCATTTGGTGACTACGTGCATTTAGTGTGTATTAGCGTTACCTGTAGATTTCAATCTCTGTACAGTCTAATTGCTTTTGACTACGGGTGAATCTCCAGTTGTCACTGATGATTGTTGTTTGGACCTTTCTGGATTACAATCCGCCATCAAAATGATCAGTTTAATTATTCCAGCTGCTGTGAGAAAATGCTATAAATGATCCGCCACCTGCAGCATCCTCACATGCGATAGCCTACTAGCAAGACTCTTCTTTATGTATACAGACGTGATGTAATGACACAAAGACGAAGGCCGCCATGCTGAATTTTCCTGACGGAAAGCTAGCAGTAACACTCAAATTATTACATTATTACAAGCTTACCATTGTGAATCGGGCTAAGGTAAGGAGATCATTTTGAACACTGGCTGGTTATGTACTTGCTCAAAAAATTATTTTAGAAAAATAAAAAATAAAAAGTTACGGACTGCAGCTTTAACATAACTAAAACTTTTAAATACAATAAAACTTGGCTGAGTGATTGATATAACACTTTCCAATGTACTTTTACTGAACCCACAGAGCATTATTCATGTTCAGTGTGTAGATTTACATTTGCCACAACTGTGAGAGTGACTAATTCACTGCTGTGTTTTTAATCATTAAATATTTGTATATATTAGTTCAGCATTTTGCAACTTGAAAATAAAATGGAATTCCTCTATTAGTTTACCTTTAAAAAAATTAAAATGCTTCAACTGAAATGTTGGTGTGGGGCTGATAAAAAATAAAAACTCTGAGAAAGTGCATTTAACAATGTATTCATGCACACACACATGTAAAACTAAGGAGAAAATTACAAATTGTTACAAAAAGTTTGAGACAGGGCAAAAATACTGAAAATAATGAAAGCATGGACCAAAAAAAAAAAAAACTCCCCAGTCTCTCCTACTGCCATGTTTACTAAACCAACTTGAACTTGATTAACACTGTTTACTGAAAACTCACCAACCTATTTGTTCTTCAGTGTCTTCATCTTTCACTCTGCATGCTTCTGCATCACTCACATCTTCACCCTCATCTTTAATCAACTCCATCTTTACGAGAATGTCAGGCAGATCTCAGCATTTATTTCTATAGCCCTTTGTACAATACAGATTGTTTCAAGCTTCACAGTAATAAACAGGAAAATTACGATAAATTATGCAAACTACATCAAATATGAGCCGTTACTCCTGGACTTGTACTGTTTGTTTGATAAGGAGACTTTGCCACGTTTACGGAGATGAGAATATTCGTTCCATTTATTGGCCTGAATACCAATTCGTACACATCTAATACAGCCTAAAAGCATGTGCCGCGTTTGTTTACGTTTTCACCTCCGAGCTTCACATCATTAAACGAATCTTGTTAACATAACATGGATCCTTTATCGCTTATCCATATCGTAGATGCTTTACAAAGCATTCCTCCTCTAATGTGCGAAAACGTATCTTCTTCTTTATATTTTATACAGGTTTGCAAACCATTCTCGATGCATTTCCGCCATCTACTGGGATGGAGTGAGGATGCTGAAAGAAAAAGAAAAACCCCTATAGACTAAATTGACATTGTATGCTCTTATAGCTTCGATACATCAACATATCACTGTCGCGTTTGAATATATGTCACCAAAATGACCCTCCGACTAACATTTTGTATTATTTCCTAGACCTTTATTTTGTTGATTACGTGATGACGTCATACGGGCTGCGGCGCACTCATACTGCTGTGAAATTTGGGTTGTTTACGGTTTAGGTGTTTAAATAGTTACAAAACCTTCAAAAGTAGTTCGTGTAATTTACAAATGTGCTTAAACAACATGGCAGTATTTACTGCATTTAGCGTAATGCATTGTGAACGTGGATAATCGCCATATAGGTGATTTTGTAATGCTTTTTTTTTTTTGCAAAGTGCTGTTGGTCTCTCGAATGGCGCAACATTTATGAGTTATTATGGAACAGGGATTTATTTTGTAGATTTATTTAGCTTCTTCACTCCATTCAAATGTTCATATAATCTCAAACGTGACAAAGTACAAGCAGACAAGCAGTTACAACTCCAGATGAGATCTGAGTGACATATTACTGTAAAGATGGAGTTTATTAAAGAGGAGAGAAGAGAAGACATGAGTGATGCAGAATCATGCAGAATGAAAGATGAAGATGCTGAGGAACAAAGAGGTTGGTGATCATTATTTATTTTTCATTAATGACTGCTGTCATTGAACAAATTCTTAAACAGTTCACAGGAGCTGTACAATGAAATGGCGCGCTTTAGTGAAAATTTTACAGAATGCATCTAAATGATCATAACAGATCAGATGGCATTAACCCTAACACAAACATGTTCTAAGAACATTTTGCTAATGTTCCCATTAAGTTATGAAAACTTTATTTCTGAATGTTCAAAACATCCAGTTTTTAACTGTTTAAAAAAAATAAAAAATGTTTTTTAACATGTTAAAGGAATAGTTCACCCAAAAATGAAAGTTCTGTCATTAATTACTCACCCTCAAGTGGTTCCAAACCTGTGACTTTCATTCGTCTTGAACACAAATGAAGATCTTTCTAATGAAATCTTGAGAGATTTCTGTCCTTCCATAGACAGATATAAAGCTACCACTTTGACACTTCAAAAAGTTCATAAATATATCGTACACTGCAAAAAAATGAATAAATAATAAATGCTTTTCCTACTTAGCATTTTTGACTTGTTTCCAGTCCAAAAATCTAAAATTTCTTAAATCAAGATGATTTTACTAGATAATCAAAATGAAATAAGATATTTTTTCTGGGGAAAAAATAAAATGACGTGAGTTTTTGCTTAAAACTAGCAAAATGATCTGCCAATGGAGTAAGACAAATAATCTTATTTCTGTTTGGTACAGAAACAAGAAACAGGATTTCAATCAGAAAAAAATTTTTTCTTGCCCCATTGGCAGATAATTTATTTATTTTTTAAGCAAAAACTCACTTGATTTTAATTTTATTTTCCAGAAAACAAGAAAAAATATCTTATGTCGTTTTACTTATCTAGTATCTTGATTTAAGATTTTTTGATATTTAGACTGGAAACAAGACAAAAATACTAAAAAGAAAAGCAATTTTTTTGTAGTCATAAAGTAATCCATAATAATTGAGTGGTTAATTTTCTGAAGAGACTCAATCGCTTTAGATTAAATTTAGGCTTTTATTCACATCAACTCACACATCAGTTGTGGTAAATGGAAGCTTAAGCATGTTCGCTTGACGTGCGATAACCAGTGAGGTTAATTCTCGTGTTACGCAGCACGTTTGAGCTTCCTCAAAAAGAACCAATGAGGTTCATTCTTCTGTTACGCAGCATGTTTGAGCTTCAGCAAGAACCAATAAGGTTAATTCTCGTGTGTTACACAGCACGTTTGAGCTTCCACAAGAACCAATGAGGTTCATTCTCATGTTACGCAGCACGTTTGAGCTTCGGCAAGAACCAATAAGGTTAATTCTCGTGTGTTACACAGCACGTTTGAGCTTCCACAAGAACCAGTGAGGTTCATTCTCGTGTTACGCAGCACGTTTGAGCTTCCGCAAGAACCAATGAGGTTCATTCTCGTGTCATGCAGCACGTTTGAGCTTCAGCAAGAACCAATGAAGTTCATTCTTGTGTGTTACGCAGCACATTTAAACTTCTGCAAGAAGCAATAAGGTTAATTTCTCGTGTGTTATGCAGCACGTTTGAGCTTCCTCAAGAACCAATGAGGTTCATTCTCGTGTTACGCAGCACGTTTGAGCTTCCGCAAGAACCAATGAGGTTCATTCTCGTGTTACGCAACATGTTTGAGCTTCAGCAAGAATCAATGAGGTTCATTCTTCTGTTACGCAGCATGTTTGAGCTTCAGCGAGAACCAATGAGGTTCATTCTCGTGTGTTATGCAGCACGTTCAAGCTTCTGCAAGAACCAATAAGGTTAATTCTCGTGTGTTACACAGTACGTTTGAGCTTCCACAAGAACCAGTGAGGTTCATTCTCGTGTAACGCAGCACGTTTGAGCTTTAGCAAGAACCAGTGAGGTTCATTCTCGTGTTACGCAGCACGTTTGAGCTTCCACAAGAATCAGTGAGGTTCATTCTCGTGTAACGCAGCACGTTTGAGCTTCAGCAAGAACCAGTGAGGTTCATTCTTGTGTGTCACGCACCACATTTAAACTTATGCAAGAAGCAATAAGGTTAATTTCTTGTACGTTACGCAGCATGTTTGAGCTTCCGCAAGAGGTTTGTTCATGCGAGTCAAGCAGGTTCAGTTGAGTTTATGTTCGCTGATCAGTGTTAAAATGGTATTTGCATAGCTGTCCATGGAGGGACAGTAAGCTCTCATATTTAATAAAAAAAGATCTTCATTTGTGTTCGAAGATGAATGAAAGTCACATGAGGGTGAGTAATTAATGACAGAATTTCCATTTTTGGGTGAACTATTCTTTTAAGGGAATATTACATTCATAATTTTGCAAACATTTTTGCAATGTTACATTTAATTGATCATTCTGCAACGCTTAGCAACATTAAAAAAATTAGACAAACTAAAACATTTCATAAAAAAAAAAAAAAATTGTTTTGTGCTAGCATTTTGAGAAACCTATTAAAGACCAGATAACTCTGTACGAACATTCTATTAACGTTACAGGAAGAAAGTTTTTTCATAATTTTGAGTTCTGAGAATATTCCTGTTAGCTGGGAAATTGTTGGATTGCATTACAATTTGTCATTCTTGAATTGATTTGGACAATTAAAAATGTTTTAGGCCTGATAGAAGTGAAAGAGGAACATCAAGAACTGAATGAAGTGGAAGAGAAAGATCTATATGTGGAACCTCATCATTTCATAAATGGAGAACAATCTTGTACTTGGTCACAGAATGATAATAATCTTTCACAAGAAACAGCACAGAGAACAGAAGACAAAAGCTCTTTCACTTGCTCTCAGTGTGGAAAGAGTTTCACACGCAAAGGACACCTGAAGATTCACATGATAATTCACACAGGTGAGAGGCCGTACACGTGCCCTCACTGTGGGAAGAGCTTCACATGCAAAGGAAGCCTAAAGGATCACTTCAAAATCCATTCTGGAGAGAAGCCTTTCACATGCCCTCAGTGTGGATGGAGTTTTGCACGTCAAGAAGACCTTAAGAGGCACATAAGGATTCACACTGGAGAGAAGCCGTTCACATGCTCTCAGTGCGGAAAGTGCTTCACAAGTTCAGGAGACCTTAAGAGGCACTTGCGAATTCACTCTGGTGAGCGGCCTTTTACCTGCCCTCAGTGCGGAAAGAGTTTTACGCAAAAGGAAGGACTTAAGGAGCACACCAAAATTCATTCAGGAGAGAAGCTTTTTGCATGCATGTTGTGTGGGAAGAGTTTCACACATCAAAGAAGCTTGAAAAGGCACATGAAGGTTCATTCTGGAGAGAAATTACACCAGTGCTCTGAGTGTGGCAGGAGATTTGCAGAAGCTGGAAATCTCAAAACTCACCTGCTGTCTCACACTGGAGAAAGACCATTTAGCTGTGAGCGGTGTGATAAGAAGTTTTTCCTGGCCGTTCACTTAAAGACACACATGAGGATTCATGAAGATGAAACGCGTTACGTGTGTTCTTTTTGTGGGAAGAGTTTTTTGTGGCTTAACGGGTTTAAAGACCATCAGAAAACACATATTGGGGAGAAACCCTATGTGTGCTTGGAATGTGGAAGCAATTTTACTAGAGCCGGTGAACTGAAAGTGCATGAACGAATCCATACGGGAGAAAAGCCTTACAAGTGTTCGCATTGTGACAAGAGTTTTACTCAGTCAGGAGCCTTGAAAATTCACGAGCGAGTGCACACTGGAGAGAAGCCGTACCTCTGCCCTTCATGTGGGAAGACTTTCAGCCGATATGGAAATTTAGGGAAACATTTAAAAAATGCTTGCCCAAAGGTGAGAAACTGAGCAAAGTTCACCTTGAAGTTGAGCTGCTCGATTCTATATAACTCGAGAATCACTTTTTTTTTTTTTTATTACATATGGAGGTCACGATTCTGAATAGACAACTAAACAAAATATCATGTAATTTACTAGAGGTTCTGACAAAATGTTAATTGCTGCATTCTATTTAAAATGTTCATTTAATTTGAATGAATTATTTTTAAAAATGTATTTGAATGAATGATTCAATGACTCACTCAAAAATACTTCACTTGTTTTATTACTGGATGAATCAGCCTTTTTGAATGAAACTCTTGACTGAATGATTCAATGACAAATACAATTTTAACAGTCAAACTCTATTTTGTTTGCTTCCATAGACATCAGTGTTTATATTCAAACTATAGACTTTTGTCCCAGTACCTCTGTGATTATTTGAATATTTGCGGCACAGAAATAACGATACTGTGTAGTTGAAAAGACTGTGAAGCTGTTTCATACCTATACATGACAGCTGCTCTCTCTGGCCAGCGGCAATGCAAACGCGGATCGTTTTGGTGTTTGAATCAAGATCGTGGTCTTTTAACGATTAATCATGCAGCTCTACCTTTAAGTCAAATTCTTGGGCAGAATATCATCCAAAAAGCATTTTTGACAGAGGAATATTAAGGGAGGACAAAGTGTATTTCTGTGAAATGCTAAAAAATTTTAGGGATGCTTTAAGAGAATAGCAATATTCTAAATTATTACTGTTTTGCACATGGTAGCTTTGGTTAAACAATGCCAATATAAGCCTGTTATTCATTCTTATCTCCTCTTATCATATCTTTAAAATATCATTTTGGTCATCATAGTTCTTCAGAGAGGAACCGAAAAGACTTCAAATGAGATCATTAAAAAAATTAGAGTGCTATTATAATTAATGTCCTATTGTAAGCCTAACTACTATTGTGTGGGTGAAGAGGGTCTAAGGAAACAACAAACAAGGTAACTTCAGTATTTTTATTTGCAAAAATCATGGAAAGAAGACAAACACATATAGTTAAGGTGGAAAATTGTGATGTGAAAGTGTGCATGTGTACATTGAGACATCTGACTAACTCGCAGCCAATCAAATGCATCCTTTTCTCTCCCTTTTATGTGGGAAGATTTTTTTGTGGCCATCAGAAAACACATATTAGTGAGAAACCTATGTGTGCTTGGATTGTAGAAGTACTTTTACCATTTCACTGATTCACTCTTCCTTTTAGATTTACATCGTTTCTTTTGTGTTTTTTTTTTTTTACACATTTATTTATTTAGCAGACCAAAGCGATGTACAAATGAGGAATACATACAATGATTAATCTTAAGGGGGCAATAACACAAGAAGATTCAAGATTCAAGATTCAAGAGTTTTATTTGTCACATACACAGTTATATACAGAATATACAACCGGCAGTGAAATGTAAACAGGTCCGCTCCATGGACAGTGCAAATTCACAGTTAAAAACACAAGGAATAAATTATAATAGAAATAGGATATAAAAAAGTACTATCTATATATATATATATATATATATGTCTATATCTGTAGAATTATAAATAATCAAGTCAAGAGAAAAAAAAGGTAACAAATAAGGATAAAGTGGAATAAAATAATTGAAGTAGACTTTGCAGTGAGTAAACTGTAGACTTATAAATATGTGGTTAACAAATGTATAAAGAGTATAATGTGCAAACAGGTTTATAACAGGTTGTTACACAGTAACAACGAGAACAGAAAGTGCAGTGCAATGTCAGTGTATCGATGTTTATCCTGGCGTGAAGTCACGTGATGTTAAGTGACTGAGTTCAGGAGTCTGATGGCCTGGGGAAGAAGCTCCTCCTGAGTCTCTCAGTTTTGGCCATCAGGCTTGGAGCGCTTACCAGATGGTAGCAGCGTGAAATGAGGGTTTGCAGGGTGATTAGAGTCCTTGATGATCTTGGTAGCTCTACCTTTGCAGCGTTTGGTGTAGGCGTCCTGCAGAGACGGGAGAGCTGACCCTGAGATACGCTCGGATAAGCGCACTACTCTTTGCAGGGCTTTGCGGTCATGACTGGTGCTGTTCCCATACCACGCTGTGATGCACTGAGTTAAAACACTTTCTATCGCCCCTAAATAGAAAGTTTTCAGGATAGCTGGTGAAACCCTGAATTTCCTCAGCTGGCGCAGGTGGTACAGTCTTTGCCTGGCTTTTTTCACCTGTGTCTGAATGTGAGCAGTCCAGGTCAGGTCCTCTGAGATGTTTACTCCCAGGTACTTGAAGCTGCTCACTCTCTCTACTGGTGACCCGCTGATCATGAGGGGGGAGTATGTCCGTTGCTGTCTCTTCCTGAAGTCCACAATCATTTCTTTGGTCTTGCCAACATTCAGAGAGAGACAGTTGTCCTGGCACCATGATGTTAGATGCTCCACCTCGTCCAAGTATGCCGTCTCATTGTTGTTGGAAATGAGGCCCAGGACAACAGTATCATCAGCAAATTTGATGATAGAGGTGGAGCTGTGTGTGGACAAACAGTCATGCGTGTAGAGAGAGTAGAGCAGGGGGCTCAGGACACAGCCCTGTGGAGCTCCCACACTCAGGGTGATGGAGGTGGAGGTGGACTGGCCTATTCTCACCACCTGAGGCCTGCCAGTGAGGAAGTCCTCAATCCAGTGGCAGAGAGAAGGATTCAGGCCGAGATCCAGGAGTTTGGAGGTTAGCTTGGTGGGAACTATGGTGTTAAAGGCTGAGCTATAGTCAATAAATAGCAGTCTTACGTAGTTCCCACTTTTGCTGTCGATGTGAGTGAGGGAGGAGTGGAGGACATGAGAGATGGCATCTTCAGTCGATCTATTGGGAGGATAGGCAAACTGAAGAGGGTCCAAAGTGTCAGGAATGAAGGCGCAAATGGTGTTTTTAATGAGTCTCTCAAAGACCTTCATGACTATAGGCGTGAGAGCCACTGGACGATAGTCATTTAGGCAAGAGGGTTTACTGTTCTTAGGGACAGGGATGATGGTGGATTTTTTGAAGGAGGTGGGGACCACAGATGTAGCGAGGACTCATTAAAGATAGATGTAAACAACCCGGCGAGCTGATCAGCACAGGACCGCAGAACACGACCTGAGATACCATCTGGCCCGGCAGCTTTCCTGGCGTCCACACGCGCTTGCAGTGCTCTCCGAACTTCATCCTCTGAGACAGAGATCACGTGATTGTTGCTGCTCTGAGTAATTCCCTCTGACGCGCCACTTGGCGAGTCGCGTTGCGCGATTACAGTCAAAGCGAGCATAGAAAGAGTTTAACTTCGTTCACGAGCAACGGATCAGCGCTTGCCTCTGCAGAGGATTTAGATCCAAAAGAGCAGATGGACCTCAGACCTTGCCACATGCGCGCGAGTCGTTGAGTTGGAAATGAGACTCCACTCGGTCTTTATAACGGAGTTTTGCGGCTTTAACTGCTCGTCTGAGAGCATAGCAGGACGATCTGTATTCATTCATATTCCCTGAATGGAGACTGGCGTTGTAAGCAGCAGTGCGTCGCGTTCACTGCCGCGCGGATTGAATTGTCCACCCACGGTTTCTGATTTGAGAAGGACGTTATTGTTATTGTTTGCGTGGCTTGCTCTGTAAGCGTGTTGATGAAGCAAAGCGCCACGTCTGTGAACTCGCTTACGTCAGCTGAACTTCGCTCGGAACATGTCCCAGTCAACGTCATCAAGAGCTGCCTGAAGCGCGGTCTCTGAGTGGGGTGACCAACGCTAACTTCCCGCCTCACCGGGGTTCCTGGAGGAGCTTTTGTTTGTATTCGGGAGTGAGGAAAATGGCGGCATGATCCGATTTGCCAAACGCTGGAAGTGACCGCGCTTTATAGGCGTTCTTAAGCGGGGTGTAGCAATGATCCAGTGTGTTTGCTCCTCGTGTGGGGCAGGAGGCGTGCTGGTGAAAGTTTGGCAGGACTTTCTTTAGGTTTGCTTTGTTAAAATCGCCCGCGACAATGAATGCCGCGTCGGGATGTTGGTTTATGGCGCCGCTGGCAACATCATGAAGGCCAGATAAAGCCAGCGCTGTGTCTGCCTGCGGTGGGATGTATGCGGGCGGTCGCGACAACCGCAGAAAACTCCTAGGCAGATAGAATGGGCGGCAGATGATTGTTAAATGTTCCAGATGAGGCGAGCAGGACCGCGAGAGAATGGTGATGTTCCTGGGATCGCACCATTTCTTGTTGATCATGAAACACACTCCACCGCCTTTGGATTTACCGGCCTCGGCTGTTCTGTCCATCCGAAAAACAGAGAAGTTCTCCGGCGGCGTCACAGCTGTGTCCGGGACGCGGGCGTGAGCCATGTTTCAGACAAACAATAGATATTACAGTCTCTCATGTCCCGTTGAAAACTTATCCTGGCTCTAAGATCGTCCATCTTATTATCCAAGGATTGAACATTTGCTAGAAGAATGCTCGGGAGAGGAGGTCTGAATGCCCTTTTCCTCAGTCTGTTACGGATACCAGCACGCTTTCCCACGGTGTTTCTTTGTTCTACGCCGCAGGCTCTGTCCATTGTTCAACTCGCCGTTGCGCGAAGAATCTCAGATGGCCACAGAGGATCGGCGAAAGTGTCCTGAAACAGTCCAGTGTAGAGGTAACCAATGTCCAAAAGAGTTTTGCTGTCGTAGTAGATCAATGCAGATGATAAGTTTGTAAAAATTGAGAGTAAAAGAAAGTAAAATAGTAAATAAAAGCACAGTCTTCGCGGAGCGACCTGAACGGCGACCAAACACGGCGGCGCCATTTGAGAAGACCTAACAAGAAGTGCTAACAATACAAAGTTTAAATCATTGTCTAGAATAGCATACAGGCTAGAACAGCGAGGCAATAGTCAATAGTGAAAGCAAAGAAGAAGAGATTTATTTAATGTAAAAGTCATTGAGCTTCAGAGGTTTTTGTGCATATTTTCCATTTTCATGAGAAGCTAATGGGCGTGAAGGAATATGCATGGCTTTAAAGCATTGCCATGATACACAGCAATCATTACCTCCTGTCAGAAATTTTCTACAGCTTGACATCATCTCATACATTTATTTTTTTCACAGGAATTTACAACTTCACAATTTTATGGAAGTCCCTGTAAATAATCTCATTAGAGATATGTTTGTTGGTATTTTGGTAATTAAATTCTATGAGATGGTGTTATGTATTTAGATGTAGAACTACAACATTTTAATTATTAATACATAGAAATATCATTGGACGTGTGAACGAATGTATGAGTTCCATCAGAAAATGATTGTTAATATTAATGTCAATAGATAAAATAGCATTATGTGGTTTCAGAATATGGATAGGGATGTAATAATTTGTCTAATAATCCAATGGTTATACAATAAATTGCAACTCTTTACTTTTAGCCACTAAATAATTATGTTTCCAAATTTGGAAGATGGCCAGTGTTGATGCATGATGCAGAATTACCTGTAAAAAGAGATTATGCCTTTTACAGAATTATATATAATCTCATTCCCTCTGTGCTGTTAGAGTATGATTAATTATTTATTGGGGACAGAGTCTGCCTTCCGTCACTGAAAAATCTCCTTCTCTGACACTGAAGTCGCATAATTTAATCTATCCTACTGGTGAAGGCCAAGTTTGAATACAATAACCCAGTAGACTTCAGAGATGGCAGGCTGATCAGAGACTTGATGTGCTAGCATCCCTTTAATTTTTGTAAAAAAAACAAATGCATAATAAATACTTTCACTTTAAAGTTTATAGTTTCTTTATTTCAATGCAATGTTTATTTATTTTTTATTTTTTTAAATGACACCTGTTTTCATTGCGGTATCATTTAGCAACAGCACCAGAAGATCATCCACTGTTAGCTAGTCAAGCAGTTCAATCTACAGATTGTGTCCTTCTGATCAGCATCTTCTAGCTCCATCTGAAGCTGTAGGGGTGAGCAGGGCATAAACTAACGCGGGGTTAGTTGTAACACACATGGTTTAAAACTTTCCACGCATGCCAGCATGACGAAACTTAGTGTATTTACTAGTTGAGAGATCAACATAATATAGAGAATTTTCTTTGGATGATATCACTGAACATTTATTTAACCATAGCAAGAGTAAATTTCTAACTGAAGTTAATTTTTCATCTTATATCTATTTAAAAATAGACAAATCTGATATTATTTTAATCTTATATCTGTTATTTAACAGTTGAGATGGTTCTTTAATGCTGATCTAACCAGCAGAAGACATTAGCCACGGTTTAAATCCCAGTTGTGCAGGTGGGGTGTGTTGTAACACTGCGTTACAATGAGCCCCTATTAGAACTACACTATTATATTCTATACTTTTATGAATTCTATTGAGAAACCATGAGAAAAAGGTGAATAAAGACAGTCAATGTTCAGAAATGATGAATTATTATTATGTTTTGTATAGCTGTTTTGCGGTGTTTGTCAAACTTTCTCAGTTTATTTTTTAAAAAGCCATTATTTTAATACGAAAAAGTTGATAATCGTATTTATTGACTAAATATTTTAATTTGTCGTGTGTGTGTATATATATATATATATAATATTAATAATATATTAATATATATTAATATATCTGATATATTAATATATCAGATAACATTTTAAGCTGTCATATGGTCATGTTACAATGTACCCCACCTATGGGGCATGTTGTCACATTTTACTTCCATTCTTTCATGGTATATCAAGATTTAATCTATTGTATTAATGACATAAAACCACATAATTGTACTAGACGTGTGAAATGAATGTGGGGAAAAAAGAAATACTCTGAACCGCAAGTGGATTTACACAAACCAAAAAAAAAAAAAAAAAGTGTTAGGTTATGCGCTCTATGTGCCACTTTCATTTGCTTAGGTGCACTATTCAACACCTCTCAGATGCAAAGCATTAGTGACCTATGTAATCCCAACTAGGCTGTGACTATTAGCCAATTGCATAAACACTGCCGCCAGATATTTACTGGTTTATTTCGTTCAGTCTGTCCAATTTCTCTAGAATTATTACTAGGCTAGTAATTATTATAATCGAGTAGTCTTCCTTTAAATCTGTTCTAGTCTTTTACTATCTTCTTATATCTCTAGTTTTCGCTAACAGATGGTGGCGGCAATGCACTGTTTTAGTTTGCAACCCACCGTTATAATGGATACAGAAGAACTTGTATTGCTTGTCAGAGACGTGACGTCATCAGGGCTGCGTCTGGTCTGCTGAAAATCGGCCGGGGAAAGGTTTGTTTTTGAGCGGAATAATTTGCATGTAAGGTGCATAAAACGACATTAAACGTTCAAAGATGGATTTATGCTTTACAAAAGTATCCTAGTGACATTATTATTCTCGATAATTAGATCTAATATATTCAAGAATTTAATATTTCAATGCTTTATTTGTTGAGCTCTTGTAAATATCGTAACTTATATGGATTTTTTTTTTCTAGTGAAATGCCTCCTTACATGGAACAGATTGATATATTTCGTCTTTTATTTTCTTTCCATTGATATTATCATCCTGAACGTGACGAATACGCGGAAGTGTTAAGTTGTGACAGCTCTTCCTGACATACTGTATATGGAGGGTGTTAAAGAAGAAAGTGAAGACATGAGTGATGCAGAAGCATGCAGAATGAAAGATGAAAATGCTGAGGAACAAGGAGGTTGGTGATAATTATTGTTTAATAAATGATGACCATTTAAGTAGCATAGCCTCAGAGGCAAAATGCCATAATAATACAACAAATCTATATGCACATTTTTTCGGTAATAAATTGCGATTAATCGCACCTAACATATATTTTTATATTGTAATAATTTCACATTTAATCTCCAAATTAATGTAGAAACAATATAATGATAGTAGTCTGTTTAAATATATGTTTAATGTCATCATGTCTTTTTATGAAAGAAGGCCAGTATCACCAATACCAATATTGCTACGGATATCGCTAATGAAATTTACCCATTCAGCATTACAGTATAATTAAAAGCTATCAATTTTACCATTTATTAGGCTTTAAATGAACTTAACACAATCTTCACATAAACCCTGAAGCACGACTAAAGTACTAAATGACTTTGTAATAAATGTTGTAATATATATATATATATATATATATATATATATATATATATATATATATATATATATATATATATATTTTCTATTGTCCCAGTCAGTCTGGTTAAAAATTTACTTACCTGTCAAAATGCACAAAAGTTACTGTTTTCGTTGTTTTTGACCTATGTAAACTTGTAAACAGTGCTTTAAAATTTTCAGGTAGGCCTAACATGTAGGATATATGCAGAAATTAAATTAAAGTTATCAAACACTTCATAGTCTTCACTGCATAAATGTAAACATAAAATATAGATTAATCCTTATTATCAAGAGCAGTGAGTGATTTTTCTTTAGTTTTTTTCTATGATTAACATTAATGTCTGACATCACAGCAACGGCTTTATTAGCTGCTGTCACTTTTAGGTCTGCCGTACCCCATTTTCTCACAACTCTTTATGTTCATTTAAGACTTCATTAAACTAATTTAAGACTGTGCTTGCGAGGATAATCAGCAAAACGTGCATTTTGGCATATTGTGTGTTTTAGTCTGTTCAAGCGCTGTCTGAAGCAGCTTTCTGTGCACACGAGTGTGTGTGTCACTCAGACAGGAGATTCACAGTACCGCACTTGCCTTTTGTGTCTTTTCGTGCTTGAATGGTTTAAAAGCATTTGCATGGTCATATAATGTAACACTAGCCAAAAGATGCAGAGAAAAACAGATGCTGCTTTAATTGTGTTAAGTATTTTTAACGCGTTAAACTGGAAAAATTTATCTCGTGTTTATGCGATAATTTTGACATCCTTAATATTTATATATCAGTTATCATCCTTATCTGATGGAACACATCAGATGTCAATCTATATGGGATTATTTTGTTTGGTTTTTAACTGCCTTGTTTTATTTGTTGTACTTAAATAGTTTTTGTTGTTCATTATGTTCATTTTAGACCCAATGGAAGTGAAAGATGAAAGTCAAGAACTGAACAGGGTGAAGGAAAAGCATCATAATTTAATAACTGGGGAAAAGTCATCAAGTTGCTCAGAGACCGAAAAGAATGTTTCACAGAAAAGAATGGACCCTAAAAGCTCTTTCACCTGCTCTCAGTGTGGAAAGAGTTTCACACGTAAAGGACACCTTGAGGTTCACATGGTAATTCACACAGGTGAGAGGCCGTACACGTGCCCTCAGTGTGCAAAGAGTTTCACATGCAAAGGAAGCCTTAAAGATCACTTTAGGATTCACACAGGTGAGAGGCCTTTTAGCTGCCCTCAGTGTAGCAAGAGTTTCACAAATTCAGGAGGCCTTAAGAGGCACATAAGAATTCACACAGGTGAGAGGCCTTTCACTTGTCGTCAATGTGGAAAGAGTTTCCCAAGTTCAGGAGAGCTTAAGAGGCACATAAGAATTCACTCTAGAGAGAGGCCTTTTACCTGCCCTCAGTGCGGAAAGAGTTACAAACAAAAAGAAGTTCTTAGGGAACATGCGAAAACTCACACAGGAGAGAGGCCTTTCGCATGCATGTTGTGTGGGAAGAGTTTCACACAACAGAGCACCCTAAAAGTTCACATGAAAGTTCATTCTGGAGAGAAATTACACCAGTGCTCTGAGTGTGGCAGGAGATTTTCAGAAGCATGCAATCTCAAAACGCACCTGCTGTCTCACACTGGAGAAAGACCATTTAGCTGTGAGCGGTGTGATAAGAAGTTTTTTCTGGCCGTTCACTTAAAGACACACATGAGGATTCATGAAGATGAAAGACGTTACGTGTGTTCTTTTTGTGGGAAGAGTTTTCTGTGGCTGCATGGTTTTAAAGACCACCAGAAAACACATATTGGTGAGAAACCCTATGTGTGCTTGGACTGTGGGAAAACCTTTGCTAGAGCTGCAGAATTGAAAGTGCATGAACGAATCCATACGGGAGAAAAGCCTTACAAGTGTTCGCATTGTGAAAAGAGTTTCACCCAGTCATCAGGCCTGAAAGTACACGAGCGAGTGCACACTGGAGAGAAGCCGTACCTTTGCCCTTCATGTGGGAAGACTTTCAGCCGATATGGTAGTCTAGGGAAACATTTAAAAAAGGCTTGCCCAAAGCTGAGGAAGTGAGCAAAGTTCACCTTGAAGTTCAACACTTGGATGAATTTTTTCCCCCACCAAAATACCATTTAGGATATTTAAGAGAGGTCAAAGTATTCAGAGGAATTTTTTTATATTAGTGAATGGAACTATTCTAAATATTATTATTATTATTTGCACGTGGTAGCATTTATCAACTATACAGATATCAGTGTATGGTAAAACTTCACAATAAGGTTCCATTTCTTAACATCAGTTAACTACATTAGTTGACATGAACTAACGATGGAAACTCCTTAAGCATTTGTTAATCTTAGTTCATGTTAATTTCAACATTTACTAATATTTTATTCAAATCTAAAGTTATATCTGTAAATATTTAATGGACCTGAACTGACATGAATTAACAGTGAATAGTTGAATTTTTATTAAATAACGTTAACAAAGATTAATACGTACTGTAACAAATGTATTGCTCATTGTTAATGTTACTTGATGCATTAACTAACGTTAATTAGTGTGACCTTATTGTGAAGTGTTACCCAGTGTATTTATCTTTAATAAATCTTTAAAGTGTCATTTTGTAAACCATAGCTCTTCAGTACTACAAAATGATTTAAGTATAATTTGTTTTTATTGCAAAAATCAATCAAGCTTGACATGTGTTAGTTTATGCTTGTGTAGGGTATATTAATTATGTAAATTAGTCACTTAATGGACTAATAAACAAGCAGCTAATATGTAGTTTTAGTGTTTCTGGCCATGTACAATTACCAGCAAAAGAAAGCAGCATGCAATCAGCACAGAGAACAAATTTACTTAAAATGAACATTGGTATCTTCATTTTAACTTTATTGTAATACTGTTGATTCCTGGCTTGATGGAAGCATTAAATGTTGTCGTTTTATATTTAATTGACCTGTACTGGTTTATATGTAAAGTGGAATCATGTAATAAATGTGCCTTTAAATTCCCCTTTACACCACCAGATGGAGCCCTCACCTCACTCAAGCCTGACACTGAACAGGATGTTTGCTGTTTGCTATTGGCTGATTTGCTTCTTTTGTCATGTGTTTCTAGAGCCTGAACATTCTTACCATTATTGTCATATTCACAATAATCTGCATCTTGCCAGTAATACTCTTAAAATAGAGTACTCTTTTGGATTTGTTTGCCTTGTCTTTCAGGCTTCAGTGGCTTGTGTTTATGAATGTTACTTGCCTGCCTTCTGACATTTGCTCTGAATTGCTTGTGGTGAAATATTTGACAGTCACTTTAATAAAAAGGACATGCTTTCTAAAATGCTTTGTAGTTGATTTATGTGGAGATTTTGCTATGGTGAGTTTGGTGGCAGATATTCCCAGGATTTGAAATGACTGATATTTGGGATGATACATATATCATGCTCGGGTTGTCAGTTGAGTTCAGTGGTTCACCGGCTAGATTTTATTCCCTTCAGAGACTGTGATCCATATCCAACAGTCAGACCATTAAAAAAAAATAATACACAAGTATATAATGAAGAATGATTTAACAACAGTAGACATGCAACCTCCCTCTCTCTCTCTCTCTCTCTCTCTCTCTCTCTCTCTCTCTCTCTCTCTCTCTCTCGCGCTCTCTCTCTTCATTGGGCAGCAAGTGAACATTTTTTCCTCAAAGTTGAAGTGTTAGAAGCAGGAAAAATGGGCAAGTGTAAGGTTCTGAGCGAGTTTGACAAGGGCCAAATTGTGATGGCTAGATGAATGGGACAGAGCATCTCCAAAACTGCAGCTCTCATGGGGTGTTCCTACTCTGCATGCAGTGGTCAGTATCTCTCAAAAGTGGTCCAAGGAAGGAACAGTGGTGAACCGCCGATAGGGTCATGGGTGGCCAAGGCTCATTGATGCACGTGGGGAGTGAAGGCTGGCCCGTGGTTCAATCAAACAGATGAGCTGATGCAGTATACATATATGTTTTTATTCATACAGTAGGCTAACTGCAAATGTTTCAACAATGATTTTGTTAACAGCATGCATTTCGAAGCAGTTAATGGTTTAAATGATGATTAAATTAATAATTAATTAAACAACATGGCATAGGGGAGCGTGGGGCACACCCAAGTGGATTTACACAAACTGAGAAAGTCAAAAAGCGTTAGGTTGTGCCCCTACAAACCCGATTCCAAAAAAAGTTGGGACACTGTACAAATTGTGAATAAAAAAGGAATGCAATAATTTACAAATCTCATAAACTTATATTTTATTCACAATAGAATATAGATAACATATCAAATGTTGAAAGTGAGACATTTTGAAATGTCATTCCAAATATTGGCTCATTTTGGATTTCATGAGAGCTACACATTCCAAAAAAGTTGGGACAGGTAGCAATAAGAGGCCGGAAAAGTTAAATGTACATATAAGGAACAGCTGAAGGACCAATTTGCAACTTATTAGGTCAATTTGCAACATGATTGGGTATAAAAAGAGCCTCTCAGAGTGGCAGTGTCTCTCAGAAGTCAAGATGGGCAGAGGATCACCAATTCCCCCAATGCTGCTGCCAAAAATAGTGAAGCAATATCAGAAAGGAGTTTCTCAGAGAAAAATTGCAAAGAGTTAGAAGTTATCATAATCTACAGTGCATCATATCATCCAAAGATTCAGAGAATCTGGAACAATCTCTGTGCATAAGGGTCAAGGCTGGAAAACCATACTGGATGCCCGTGATCTTCGGGACGGCACTGCATCACATACAGGAATGTTAACATGGGCTCAGGAATACTTCCAGAAAACATTGTCGGTGAACACAATCCACTGTGCCATTCGCTGTTGCCGCTAAAACTCTATAGGTAAAAAAAGAAGCCATATCTAAACATGATCCACAAGTGCAGGTGTTTTCTCTGGGCCAAGGCTCATTTAAAATGGACTGTGGCAAAGTGGAAAACTGTTCTGTGGTCAGACGAATCAAACTTTGAAGTTCTTTTTGGAAAACTGGGACGCTATGTCATCCGGACTAAAGAGGACAAGGACAACCCAAGTTGTTATCAGCGCTCAGTTCAGAAGCCTGCATCTCTGATGGTATGGGGTTGCATGAGTGCGTGTGGCATGGGCAGCTTACACATCTGGAAAGGCACCATCAATGCTGAAAGGTATATCTAAGTTCTAGAACAATGCTCCCATCCAGACATCGTCTCTTTCAGGGAAGACCTTGCATTTTCCAACATGACAATGCCAGACCACATACTGCATCAATTACAACATCATGGCGTAGAAGGATCCGGGTACTGAAATGGCCAGCCTGCAGTCCAGATCTTTCATTTGGCACATCATAAAGAGGAAGATGAACAAAGAAGACCTAAGACAGTTGAGCAACTAGAAGCCTGTATTAGACAAGAATAGGACAACATTCCTATTCCTAAACTTGAGCAACTTGTCTCCTCAGTCCCCAGACGTTTGCAGACTGTTATAAAAAGAAGAGGGGATGCCACACAGTGGTAAACATGGCCTTGTCCCAACTTTTTTGAGATGTGTTGATGCCATGAAATTTAAAATCAACTTATTCTTTCCTTAAAAGGATACATTTTCTCAGTTTAAACATTTGATATATCATCTATGTTGTATTCTGAATAAAATATTGAAATTTGAAACTTCCACATCATTGCATTCTGTTTTTATTCACAATTTGTACAGTGTCCCAACTTTTTTGGAATCAGGTTTGTAGATTTTGCTCAATCAGGAAATAAAATACACGCATCATAACTTATTCAAATAGATAATGCTGACAGGTTTTATTCCAAGATAATGCATGGGAAACTTTGAATTTTAATACAATATAGTGCAATATAGTAGACTGGGTAACCCCAGCCCGATCTGCTGACTATTTGATTTCGCCCTGCAGTTCAAGCTGGAAACCTGTACATACTTTTGTCCTGTACTTTTGCCCTTACAAATTTGCGGGGACCAATCACAAACCGGCTTATCCACCTGGACTATTGGCGGGTTTAACACAATAACGAAAAGAGAAGCGATGGATCATTGGTCTGATTGTTTGAAGGACTATTCAATTGCATACAGAGTCATTTGAACTATGCCAGTTGATCACACCTCTTGAGTAGAAAATACAGAGCAGACTCCCCAGACCAATGTTCAATCTTAAAAGATTGATCTTGGTCTGGTGATAGCCAGACAAGCAATATAGAGGCTTTTATTAATATTTATTGTATAAGCTATTCAAATCAATTTCTGCAGCTAAACACAGATATATGTTAATGTTTAATATTTCCTCCATAATTACATAAATAGAGAAATATATTTTTGTGTTAGTTCTGTTATGTTACCTGTGTCGGCAGTGTGCAGTAGTAGGATACCCACAATTAACGATTTCAATATATGACCTATACTCTCTAAAAAGGCCATAAACATTACAGATAACATCTGAAGTAACTATTAATTTACATACATACATCGAAAAAACTAATCCTGTGAGACTGATATGCTGCAAATCGTGTGATTTTTAGGTCAACGTTTTGACTGTACGTCAATGATGCCCTCTGTCGGTAGGGAATAGTAAAATGGCCGCTTGAACACTTACGGTGGCTTCACCGCCTGATGGTAGTTTAGAATGCGATGACCAATCCAGTAATTTATATAGATCAGTGGTTTGAACATAAATCTGCAGATTTGCATAACAGAAAATATTTTGGAGAGAAAAAAAAGCTAAGCCTTTTATTTTCTACAGAAGATAGAAATGCATACAGGTTGTGAGCAACTGAGGGTGTGTAAATAATAATGGTGCGTTCACACCAGACGCGAATGAAGCGATAAGCGCGAGTGATTTACATGTTAAGTCGATGCAAAGCCACGAATAGACATTCTGCGGCGCGAATGACGCGAATTGAGCGTTTGACGCGCGAAGTTGAAAAATCTGAACTTTGGCGGATATTTGCGCCGCGTTAACCAATCAGGAGCTTGCTCTAGTAATGACAACAATGACGACAAACTCATATGTGGATACCCGGAGCTGTACGATATATCTTCTTACTTTATAGAAACAGGAATAAAACGGATCTTGCTTGGAAGAAAGTGAGTGAGGAGATCGGACAATCTGGTAAGTTGTAAAAAACGCTCTTTAAATAGGGTGATTTCAGGGTCACTTTTTTGCCATTGAGATGACTTGGAAAAATTGTCCCAATCACCCTGAATTCACCCTATTGAGACTACAAGCTAGTTAAAGCCAATAAATTGAGCTTATTCGACGTATTTTAAAACAATCCATGCCAGCCATTTCGCAACGAGACGAGCCGCCTGGCAGAATCCCCTCCCATGACGCGAATTCACGTCTGTTGTAGTGAATGTCACGCGCGAATGAAGGGAGTAAACTCAAAATGTTCAAGCGTCCAACTACGCGCGAATAGCGCGATTTATTCGCTTCATTCGCGTCTGGTGTGGACGCACCATACGACCTTTTGGGGTGACATATTAACTTACGAATTGCAAATGTTGGTCTGGGACTCTTTTGACTTTGGTCTTTACACCATTAAGTAGTATGTATTAAATGTTAATGTTTGTTTGTTTGTTTATTTATTTATTTATTTATTTATTATTAATTAAGATTGGACATTCTTCAGCACATCTGATCATTACTGATTAATATATGACACCTTGGTTCAAATGTATGTTAACAGCATTTAATCATTTGACTTTGATGCACTACTTTATTAGTAGTACATATCAGGGATTGCTAAGGGTTGGAAGAATTTGCTTAGCTTTACAAACAACAAAATAAAATACTAAATAAATAAAGTGTGAGCGACAGGTTGCCAGTAAGCACAGAGGAAGTTATTTGGTTAAAGATTACAAGGAACAGGAATACAAAAACTAGTATAATTTATGATACATGAATGATCTCTTCATATCTCCTCAAAAATTAAGTACACTATTATTATTATTATTATTATTATTATTATTATTATTATTATTTAAACTAACAATTATTTTTAGTGATTTGATTAAATATTATACCTCGCATAAGAAGTCTATATAGGAAGGTATTATTTGGCGGACCTTTATTTTGATCTTCCGCTTTGTGTTGTTGTGACGCCATACACGGCTCGCAGGCTCCGGTATGCGGAAGGAGTGATTTGTGCTTTTGAACGCTTCTGCATTGGTTGCATATAAACAGCACGAAACTTTTGGCGTGGTTTAATTTTTTTTTTTTTTTTTTTTTTTACGTGTTAGTTGCATGAAATGATTGTAGGTTATTGAATGCAAGATTGTACAGCTTTATGTTAAGTGGTAATAGATGATTTCTCGTGAATGGCGAGATATTAAAGCACTCTTGTAAAGATGGAGTTTGTTAAAGATGAGAGTGAAGACATGAGTGATGCAGAAGCATGCAGAATAAAAGATGAAGATACTGAGGAACAAGGAGGTTGGTGATAATTCTTGATTATTTCCATTGTTCTTTAATGACTGACAAAGTAAGGGAAACTGCTAGGTTTTCTGGCCACCAAGTTTGTGATTAGACACGTGAAAGCTGATTTTTGAACAAACCATATGTGATAAATAAATAACTTTAAGCAAATAAAACAAATAAACATTTGGTCTCTGGCAGACAGTTGATTTTTAACTATTTCTTGTGTTCATTTTAGACTTGGTGGAAGTGAAAGATGAAAGTGAAGAAGAGAATGAAGTGGAAGAGAAACAGCGATTTCAGAAACCTAATAATTTAATAATTGGAGAAAAATCTTTTAATCGCTCCCAAACTGAAACTTCACCAGAAAGAACAGAACCGAAAAATTGCTTTACCTGCCCACAATGTGGAAAGAGTTTCACAAGTAAACGAGACCTTAAGAGGCACATAAGGATTCACACTGGAGAGAAGCCGTTCACATGCTCTCAGTGCGAAAAGTGCTTCGCAAATTCAGGAGACCTTAAGAGGCACTTGCGAATTCACTCTGGTGAGCGGCCTTTTACCTGCCCTCAGTGCGGAAAGAGTTTTACGCAAAAGGAAGGACTTAAGGAACACATGAAAATTCACACAGGAGAAAAGCCTTTCGCATGCATGTTGTGTGGGAAGAGTTTCACACATCAGAACAGCCTAAAAAGGCACATGAAGGTTCATTCTGGAGAGAAATTACACCAGTGCTCTGAGTGTGGCAGGAGATTTTCAGAAGCATGCAATCTCAAAACTCACCTGCTGTCTCACACTGGAGAAAGACCATTTAGCTGTGAGCGGTGTGATAAGAAGTTTTTCCTGGCCGTTCACTTAAAGACACACATGAGGATTCATGAAGATGAAAGACGTTACGTGTGTTCTTTTTGTGGGAAGAGTTTTCTGTGGCTTAACGGGTTTAAAGACCATCAGAAAACACATATTGGGGAGAAACCCTATGTGTGCTTGGAATGTGGAAGTACTTTTATTAGAGCCGGTGAACTGAAAGTGCATGAACGAATCCATACAGGAGAAAAGCCTTACAAGTGTTCGCATTGTGACAAGAGTTTCACAGTTTCAGGTGCTTTGAAAGTACACGAGCGAGTGCACACTGGAGAGAAGCCGTACCTCTGCCCTTCATGTGGGAAGACTTTCAGCCGATATGGAAATTTAGGGAAACATTTAAAAAAGGCTTGCCCAAAGTTGAAAAAGTGATCAAGGTTCACCTTCAAGAATAAGCCGATTATGATTAATTGAAAATGTTTATTTTTATTTTTTAGATTAGTTCTTTTATTGGAACAGGACTTTAATTTTGACATTGCTGAGAACCCCAGTGCCCATCCTTTGTCTCTATTAGTTTTTATTCTTTGTTTAACAGTTATGGCAATAATTTTTTTAGAGTTCAGCTTGCCGTGTAAACAATCACGGTGGCGCACATAATCCATGAGCTATATCTTGCCTAACATGATCATCAGAGGCAGCCATTGCAATTCAGAAGCCCGTCTTAAACAAATAGTTATAGCAACCCCATCAAAAAAAAAAAAATTCCACGGTATGCAATGTGTCTGCAATTACTTTATTATCTTTGTTATATTTAACATTGTTAATTCTTTCACTCTTAATAGTCTAACGCATTCTGTCCATGCATTACAGTTACAAAGTCCATTTTTAAGGGCACCGACCGAATTACATCAGTACAACCATTACCGATTCACATTAAATCAATCGGTGCCAAATTTTGGTACCTGAGAACGCATCTGGTGATATAGACTAGTGTCTGTGAATATTAAACCGCAAAAACACTATTTAAATACGAATCATTCATGTTCTGTTGAAAGAATGATGCAGACGCGCAGTTTCATTTACCACACACACTGAAGCAAGCGTGATGCTCGTGTGTTTTCAGTCTCTGCCATCTCACTATATGAGGACATGAATGCATGAACTTACTGTCCAGAGCCGCCGTGAGAGGCACTTCATGAGCATTTTACCATTTCATTTGAGAAAAACTGTCCTCATATCATAAACACAGAAAGTCTTCACGGCAACCCGTCAAAAGTTTGGTTTAACTTGAGAAATAAATTACTGTACAGTAGAATTTAGATACGTCTCAATGTAATAATAATACTAACACTAATGTAGTAATAATAAATTATCAAAATGTTATTTTTTTTAAGTAATAATCAATTTTTCTTCCATGTTTTAATTTCAACAGTATAACGCTCAGTTGAGCAGCATGTTGTTAAAAAGTTTAATTTCATATGATTAAAAGATACATTTAATTAATGTTTTATGTCTTCATTTGATTACCAGAAAATAAACAACACAGAATTTGTGGGAGAAAAAAATAATTTCATAAAAACTATTTTGTAAATATTAAAATGGTTGTAATGAAATCAAAGTAGCTAGTAGCCCACTATTTATGGATAAATATTACAGTACAAGCATCACACACAGTGGCAGACAGTGAGCAAGGCAGCTCTGGCATAATGTCAATAACACTTCTATAGATGACTTACAGTTTCTTTACAGTTACTGAGGTAAACATGCCTAAAGTACCGAAAAAGGTACCACTGGGTACCGGCACCGAATACCGGTACCGATTAAAATGTGAATGATACCCAACCCTACTCATGAGCACCTTGAACAGTGTAATGACCAGGCCATAAGAGCAAATAAATAAAAATTAGAGAACAGGGATATAGATTGGTGATTTAATACAATATGAATATGAATACCGTATGAATCAAGAGGAAATGTTTTACACTTACAGATTTTTCTGATAATGGAGTAGGGGAGAGCGGGGCACAACCTAACGCTTTTTGACAGTTTGTATAAATCCACTTGGGGTTTAGAGTATTTATTTTTTTCCCACATTAATTTCCCACGTCTAGTACAAATATGTGGTTTTGTTTCATTAATACAGTGTATACTTTTTTCTTGATTTACCCCGAAAGAATGGAAGTGAAATGTGACAACATGCCCCATAGGTGGGGTACATTGTAACATGACCAAATGACAGATTAAAATGTTATGATATAATAAAAAAATCCAAGACAAACTAAAACATTTTGTCAATAAAATACAATTATTATTATTATTTTTAAATAAAATAATGGCATTTTTTAATAATTAAAAATAAACTCATTTTTGAGTTTGACAACAAACATCGCTAAATACAGCTATACAGCAGAGTTCAAAACAATAATAACAATAATAATAATAATAATAATAATAATCATTTCTGAACATTGACTCAGTCATTATTCACCCTTTTCTCATGGTTTCTCAAAATAATTCATAAAAGTATAGAATATAATAGCAACGCACTTCACCTGCACAACTGGGATTTAAACCGCGGCTCGTGTCTTCTGCTGTAATCTTTAATCAGCATTAAAGAACCATCTCAACTGTTAAATAACAGATATAAGATTAAAACAATATCAGATTTGTCTTATTTTAAATACAAAAAACAGAGATGAAAAATAAACGCAAGTAAGAAATTTACTTTTGCAATGGTTAAATAACTGTTCAGTGATATCTTCCAAAGATTTCTTAATTTTGGCACATTTTTTTCTCTAAATAATGTTGATATGGCAACTGGTAAATACACAAAGTTTCGTCATTCTGGCATGTGTGGAAAGTTTTAAACCATGCGTGTTACAACTAACCCCACATTAGGTTGTTCCCTGCGCTCCCCTACTGCAAAAGCTCTGTCAAATGTAGGGTAGAGTGGGGCAAAACGCCCCCCTTAAGGAAAATGTGACATTACAGTGAAACAAAACATAAATGTGACTAGAATTGCCATCCCGGTTTTGAGTAACTATGGCAGGAGTTATTCACCAAATATTAAAATTGCTCAGCCTTCATAATTAATTAGTATTTTTATTTTGACTGAAAATATTTTTGTACAAAAGGGGCATTTTGCCCCAGCGGTGGGGTAAAACGCCCCCCAAGGTGGGGTAAAATGCCCCCTTTCTTACCAACCAGTTTGCTTCATAGATCAACAGCAAAATTAACAGACTAGTTTTTAATCTCTGAAAGTAACTGTCCATGCACATTTCACAGATGAATTCCCCTCGAATCTCATTGGAACAATCTACATGTGCCCACTTTTGGCACCCCTCACACCTTATCCAGCACCCCCCACTAATGAAAATAACTCCCCACAGTAGAGGCATTCTGTATCATCTTTCTTCTTATTCTTCACTTCAGCTGCACTTTTGCGTTTAACATTTTTTTGTGTGCCTTTGTTTTGTGCAGCTATCTTGTCCTCCAACATTTTTTTTTATATGTCGAGGAGGTCAGCACAGCTGAAGATTCACATGCCCTCTTTCGTGGCCTCTTGTTTTTTATTCTTGGCCTAGGGGACAGCTCTTCTAGAATCGAGGAGGGGGACTGGCTCGGTCCTTTAAAAAGGAATAAAAAATACAGTAGAATACAGAAACCAACTGGGGCCTGTCAAAAGAACACACACACACGCACATACAAACACAAAATTTAGTGATGAGTAAGATGATGACGATGATGATGATGATGACAATGACAGTAGCCTAACAGTAATAGAGGTTGTAATACAAATTAAATTACCAGCTAGATTGTGTTTTCAACTGACTGGAAGTTTAATTAAGCTCTTTATAATACATAGCCTAGTTTTTCTTACCATGTTCAGCTGGCATCTGGAGACTTGTCCCAGGCTGTGGTTGGAAGTGGGCGCTAGTTCTGGGGACCACGGATGATCCACTGGGGCCTGTCAAGAGAACACACACACACAATTTAGTGATGATGAAGATGACACTAGCCTTATAGTAATAGTAGTTGTAATTGTTTACCAGCACTTATCTCCTCAATCTCCCTGCTGTCCTCGAGGGTTGGATCTGGCTCCTCAGTTACTTCGGCTCCTTCAAAGTCTTCATCTTTGTAGACGGTCTTGTCAACAGGCCACATCCCACAGGCCTTGAAACCCTTTTGGCACTTCCCCACACATGCTGAAGCTGAGTAGGCTTTATCGAAAAGCCCACACACAGCATAAATATCTATTTGTTGTCCTAGGTGAGAGGTCGTCCAGTTATCTGCAGCTGTGTTGTATTTTGCCTTAAAAGACTTGAAAAAGGTGTAATCTAATGGCTGCATCTTGTGGCTGCAGTGGGGTGAGATGGTAATCATTATCACCCCACGCTCTCTCGCAAGCAACACAGCCTCGAGGGTCTTATGCGAGTGGTGGCCATCCAATATGAGAACGTGAGGACTCTGAGGAGTGCATCCAATGGTGTCACAAAAATGTCTCAGCCACTGGAGAAACAGTGTACTGTCCATCCAACCTGAGTCAGTCACTCCACCAATCGATCCTGCTGGGGCACCACACAGCAGGCACTCATTCATCCTTTTTCTTGGAAAAATGAACAGTGGTGGTACAAACTGCCCAGCGGTGTTCATGGAACAGGCAGCAGTGACAGTAAAGCCTCTTTCCGCACTTGTGACTATTGCCACCTGCCTCTTCCCCTTTGAAGCAACAATTTTGTTTGGCTTCTGTACATTCTGGACACCCACCTCATCCATATTCCACAGACGGGTGGGGTCAACGTTTTCGCCAAGCCTATGGAGTTCATCCTCATAAATACGGAAGAACCGGTCCATCTTCGGTCTGTTGAACCCCACCATCCTAGAAATGCTCGTCGGCTGTGGAGTCCTGACAGGAGTCCTGTGGAGTTCCTTGTCTTCTTAGAAAATTATAGAACCAGTCTTTCCCTGACATCTTGCGCTCTGAATTAAAACAATGGTTCAAGCCTAACCTCTCTGCCAGGTCATAGGCCAGCCTCCTTACATCAATCGTTGAAAGCCCAAACAATGCCCTCTCCATTGATTTGAATGTGCTCAGTTAACTGGAGCTCGAATGATGACGTAAAAACTGCTTTGCGGCCTAAACACTTTGATCCAGGCTCCAAAACTTTTTTATCCCTATGCCGCCTCAAGGTCTTTGGGGGGACTCCAAATTGATGGGCTGCAGCCTTCAAAGCAATTCCCTCTTCAATCGCTCTGATGTCATTTTGTAGAGCTTGCTCTGTATAAGCACCACGGTTACTTTTTCTTTTATATGTCCACATCTATATGGAGAGAGAAAAAAATGTGTGTGTGTGTGTGTATATATATATATATATATGCTACACTAGGCCTTTATGGGGTTGATAATTGATGTATTTGTTCACCACTATCACCAAGACAAACAGAAAACCCAAAATAAATATTAAACGTATAAATTTGTATATTTATGTAGTGAAATATATTCAATAAATGCATTAAAAGCCGCTATGGTTTATCATTGGGTCACCTAACCACCTTCCATCAGTGAGCTAAATGTGCTATCAAGCTAGCCTAATGCTCACTTGAGGTTTTTTTTTTTTTTTTTTTTTTTAATATTTTGATTTTACCACCTAGTTATACTGCATTAAGTGTAAAACAAAGGATTTGATAGACAGAAATATGTTGTTATAGTAATTATTATAAACTATGAGAAACTATGCCCTCTGGGGGGCGTTTTACCCCACAAGCTATGACTTTTTTTTTTAAATGTTTAATTTTTTTAAATATAATTAACGTTATATTCCTTAAATAACATATCCTCTCAAACTACAGACTTCACTATTCATCTATCATACATCACTGTGATATCCTGCAGAACAATATTCTCTTAAACACTTGTTTACTAATATCTGAAAATTATAGCGCTTACCATGTAAGTTAATCCTCTTCTCTTCAAATACGTCGCTGGTGTCAGCTTCTTCAAGATTTGTTTATCCCCGTTGTCAAACGTAGTGCATAGCAACAGTGAAAATGTATCTTGACTCCCTTGACAATTACAATTGTGCCAATAAATCTTCGACTCTTCCACCGTTGGGCCAAACCGTGCACTTTACAACCGTCCACTTTGCTTAACCGTTCCATTCCGTGCCGATACGGCCACGCCGTTTTGGATATGGTTTAATTTCACACTGTGGGACTGATAAGAGAGCTCTAATACAAATGTCTCAGTCGTTGCCTTGATAACGCAAGAGTTTACAGACGGTATGAGATGTTAACAGCGACCACGTTATGGAGGATGATCAGATATTTTAATTTTATTATTGTATTTACGTCACTCAAATAGTGTGTTTGTCCAGCTACAGAGGAACTGGTAGCCAGGCAACAGACAAGTGACCAATCCTGAGTGACGTCACTAAATGCTTAAAACGGTTCGCCAACCATGCTGAAAATTTCGAGCCGAGAACAGTTTGTAATCATGACAAGGTCAAGGTCAGTAGGTAGCAATGTTGTAAAAAAGAGATTCAAGAGTTTTATTTGTCACATACACAGTTATATACCGAATATACAACTGACAGTGAAATGTAAACAGGTCTGCTCCATGGACAGTGCAAATTCACAGTTAAAAACACAAGGAGGAAATTATAATAGAAATAGAATAAAAAAAGTACTATAGAATTATAAATAAATCAAGTAGAAAAAAAAATAAAGAAGTGGAATAAAATAAGTGAAATAAACTGTGCAGTGAGTAAACTGAAGACTTATAAATATGTGGTTAACAGAAATGTACAAAGTATAATGTGCAAACAGGTTTATAACAGGTTGTTACACAGTAACAACGAGAACAGAAAGTGCAGTGCAATGTCAGTGTATCGATGTTTATCCTGAAGTGAAGTCACATGATGTTAAGTGACTGAGTTCAGGAGTCTGATGGCCTGGGGGAAGAAGCTCCTCCTGAGTCTCTCAGTTTTGGCCATCAGGCTTCGGAAGCGCTTACCAGATGGCAGCAGTGTGAAATGAGGGTTTGCAGGGTGATTAGAGTCCTTGATGATTTTAGTAGCTCTACCTTTGCAGCGTTTGGTGTAGACGTCCTGCAGAGACGGGAGAGCTGACCCTGAGATACGCTCGGATAAGCGCACGACTCTTTGCAGGGCTTTGCAGTCATGACTGGTGCTGTTTCCATACCACACTGTGATGCACTGAGTTAATACACTTTCTATCGCCCTTCTAACTATAACGTTTTCAGGATAGCTGGTGAAACCCTGAATTTCCTCAGCTGGTGCAGGTGGTACAGTCTTTGTCTGGCTTTTTTCACCTGTGTCTGAATGTGAGCAGTCCAGGTCAGGTCCTCGGAGATGTTTACACCCAGGTACTTGAAGCTGCTCACTCTCTCTACTGGTGACCTGCTGATCATGAGAGGGGAGTATGTTCGTTGCTGTCTCTTCCTGAAGTCCACAATCATTTCTTTGGTCTTGCCAACATTCAGAGAGAGACAGTTGTCCTGGCACCATGATGTTAGATGCTCCACCTCGTCCAAGTATGCCGTCTCATTGTTGTTGGAAATGAGGCCCAGGACAACAGTATCATCAGCAAATTTGATGATAGAGGTGGAGCTGTGTGTGGGCAAACAGTCATGCGTGTAGAGAGAGTAGAGCAGGGGGCTCAGGACACAGCCCTGTGGAGCTCCCACACTCAGGGTGATGGAGGTGGAGGTGAACTGGCCTACTCTCACCACCTGAGGCCTGCCAGTGAGAAAGTCTTCAATCCAGTGGCAGAGAGAAGAATTCAGGCCGAGATCCAGGAGTTTGGTGGTTAGCTTAATGGGAACTATGGTGTTAAAGGCTGAGCTATAGTCAATAAATAGCAGCCTTACGTAGTTCCCACTTTTGCTGTCGATGTGAGGGAGGGAGGAGTGGAGGACATGAGATGGCATCTTCAGTCGATCTATTGGGACGATAGGCAAACTGAAGAGGGTCCAAAGTGTCAGGAATGAAGGAGCAAATGGTGTTTTTAATGAGTCTCTCAAAGACTTTCATGACTATAGATGTGAGAGCCACTGGACGATAGTCATTTAGGCAAGAGGGTTTACTGTTCTTAGGGACAGGGATGATGGTGGATTTTTTTGAAGGAGGTGGGGACCACAGATGTAGCGAGGGACTCATTATAAACAACCCGGCGAGGTGATCAGCACAGGAACGCAGAACACGACCTGAAATGCCATAGGGCCCGGCAGCTTTCCTGACGTCCACACGCTTGAGTGCCCTCCGAACTTCATCCTCCGATACAGAAATCACGTGGTTGTTGCTGCTCTGAGTAATTCCCTCTGACGCGTCACTTGGCGGAGTCGCGCTGCAGCGATTACAATCAAAGCGAGCGTAGAAAGAGTTTAACTCATTCACAAGCAACAGATCAGCTCTCACCTCTGCAGAGGATTTAGATCCAAAAGCACAGATGGCCCTCAGTCCCTGCCACATGCGCCGGGAGTTGTTGAGTTGGAAATGAGACTCCACTCGATCCTTATAACGGAGCTTTGCGGCTTAACTGCGCGTCGGAGAGCATAGCAGGATGATTTATAGTCATTCATATTCCCTGTTAAACATTAAAATTGCATTAAAATTGTTCTTATCACTTTTCTACGTAACTCTTTTCTGAGCGGCACAAATTCAAAAGTGTTATACCAAAGCAAGGGCAATGGAAAATTACTGCTTCACAATGTCGTCCTTTGATTCTGAAAACCTTGAGATGGAGACATTCCCTTATACCACTAACTTATTTATGATAACTTGTGAAGGTAAAAGTAGCAAAACTCGAGAGCATGTAAATGTGAATTTGAGAACTTGTACAATGCACTTTCGTACTTGCACGCTAAAATTTACACACAGCTCCAATGTGAAAACCTGTAAAATAAAAATCTGAAGTTGAATGTTGAGTTTTGCACTCAAAGACAAAAGTCACAAACCTGTATTCTGAATTTGAAGCTGCAGACAAGTAGTTGCAAATGTGTAAAATTCCATTCACAAAAATACAATGACAGACACAAACTTATAGTACATATTTTCACTTTTTCTTACATTCACATTCGCAGTACAACCTCAGTTACGCACTTGCGTAAATTCAGAATACAGGTTTGTGACTTTTTTTGTCTACAAGTGCAAATCTCAACATTCAACTTCAGATTTTTATTTCACAGGTTTTCACATTGGAGCTGTGTGTAAATTTTAAAATCTATAAAATCTATTCACATCTACATGCTCTTGAGTTGTGCTACTCTTTTACCTTCATAATAACTAACCCTAACAGTAAACACACTGGTGTTCAGTAGTTACACCCTTTTCTATTAGTAGATTACGCAACAGTTACCTTTTCGTATTATACCCTAAGCAAAGTGTTCAATATCACAGGAAAGTTTATAAACATGGAATGCAAACAACAAAACCAACTAAAAAGAACCATGAAACCTTTAGGAAAATGGATAGTGGTGGCGAGGAGAAGCACATTACCGTAATCTCCTCGTATATCATATATGAGAACCTCTTGGACATCTCTGTGGAAATCACAAAAATTCTATTTAGTTTTTAAGATGCCAGATGAGACCGAACATGACAAACTTGTTACTGCACTGGCATTAGCAAAATCATTGCTCATGCTTTATTATATTAGTAGGCCTATACATGCAGTTATCCACAACCTAACCATAAGATCTACTCTTCTGCACAATGGTAACGGTCAAAACTTCAACATAAAGAAACTCTTTCAAATGTCAAACATAACTGAACATTAAACAGTTTCCCTTCACTCAAAACACATAAAATAACACTTAATTTCAATATTAACTCCATTTCCAGCAATATGCAAAGCATGCTGGGAACTAACAATGGTGTCTCTAAATAAAACTGCACAATTGAGCTAATTCTCTTAAAATAAATAGGTAGCCTTTTCCCCTATTTTTATCAGCTTAATCGGTTCCTTAATTCAAGCCTCAAAATTGTTTAAATTTCCTTTAAAAATGAGGAAAATGTATTTTATTAGTGAAATGTTCTCAATTTCTATACAACACTGAACCACAATTTTAATAAGAAAATATACACTATATTACATATACAATATACAATATATACATATTTATTTTGTGAAAATTACAAGACCCATGATTCATTTTTTTTTTTTTTTTTTTTTTTTGTAATAAATAAAGTGGAAGCAATTGGGAACAACAGCTTTTTATAAAACTTTTGGCAATATAGTGTATACTATAGGCAATCCAATGTCCAATGTGTGTAACATAAAAGGAGTTCAAATTATGCCACTAGAAATCTATTGGGTAAAAAAAAAGGGTTGCATAGATATCCTCTATTAGATAATATAAAGTTAAAAATTACATATTTAATTGTTTTGTTATTTATAGTCTAAAGGTTATATAGTGCCACAGGAATGAGACCTCAAACCCAGAAACAAGTATTTTTGACTTTCTGCTTCCATCATCCTGAAGTCAATGTGTGTGTTTTTTTTTTTTTTTTTAAATATCTGAAATAAGGTCTATGGTGAACACAATATAATTTCTCGTTATATTCTACAAAATAAAATGCATTAGTAATACCCCATTAATTATTTCTTTAAAGCAGTCTTGAAAAAAATTCCCACCAAATAATTGAACAATCTAAATAAATCTAAAACCTAATAAAAATTAAAAGAATAAAATAAATAAACATGTTTAAAAATTAGGCATTCCTACAATTTCAATTTCCTACAATATTTAAGAGTAACATCACACTCAATACAAACAATAGCAAACTCTTTACAAACAATAGCAAACTCTTTAACTAATTGAAATGTCAGAAATTCAGCATAATAACAAATATCCATTGGGATTAAACAGGGAAATACTATTTTTATTTTTTATTAAATGCATGAAAGAACAGTAACAACAATCGTCATCATTGTCATACCATAATAATACAATAATACGCCAAGGTCCTTCAGTCTTTCAGTCCAGATTTGCAGTGCCATTGTTCTCATAGCTTTTAAGTTTTTGAGAACTCAATAGATTCAAAATACATTTTCATCTCAAGTTTAAATCTTAAAAAGAGGTTTACAATTAGAAAATTTACATTTATGAATATGATATTTGGCTAACAGAAAAATACGATTTATAAAATAAATATCATTTTTCTTTTCACATTCATGAAAGCCAAACATTACATTTCTACATGTAAATTCAAAATTAGGATTTACATAACATTTGATAAAATCACAAATATCACACAAAAATGTCATTGTGTGAGACCAATTCCAAAATAAATGTAAAGTAGTTTCAGGTTTCTCTAAACAAAGAACAGAGGGTATTTTAATATAATTCTTAAGTCTTTTGAGAGAGCACTTATCTGGGTAAAATCCTATTAATTAACTTAAAGGTAATTTCTCTCATTTTGTTAGTTATCAGGCATTTGTGAGGCAAAAAGGCCGATACTAACTGTCGGGTTGGATGACCCCTGGTTTGACCTACGTCATTGGCCTACTTCATTGCTTCACACTCCAGTTCAGTAGGCGGCGACAAAGCAGCAGAAGTCAACCGTCACTGAAACTCGAGAAGAAGAAACAGCGTTTCCATCTTGTGACACTGTTATCTTCAGAGTAGCGCTCAACAACAGCACGCTTTACAGTGGAAAACAGAAGATATTTTGTAAAAAAAAATATACCACATCTGACTTTTGACATTCTCAGAAGGACGTGTGTATCCAGTGGCTACTAAGAGTATGCGAATCAGATAAAAAATATTGCGCCTATTCCTGTTAATCTGAAAGTGAAGATCTCCTCTGAACAGGCCCAAATAACTCAAATGATGTCTTCGTCAATTGTAAAGATGGACTTTATAAAAGAGGAGAGTGAAGAAATGACGATTCCGGAGCCATGGACAGTGAAAATTGAACAAACAGATGAAGAAAGAGGTTTGATTCTTCATTATTTTCTGCGTTCGGTAACGAAGCTTAACTGCCCGTTTTGGTGACTGAAATAACAGTTAGATGGCATAGATTGACATGTAGAGCGAAAATGCGTGGCCTACATGACTAGTTTTGTATGTAAGTAATGTGGCAGGTTTGATGGCAATATGTATAAGAATGACAAAATCGATTGAGGAAGTACAATGTGACTCGAGCTGCATTTTCCAAGTGTTCTGGAGGTATGCTATAGTGTTTGGCGAAAAACATCTTTAAAATGTAAGCTTTAAAAAATGGCCGTTTATAGTCTGCGCGTTATTGGGTGCAGCAGTTAACGGACACGTGCCAAGGAAAAGCACCACAAGAAAAAATAAACACGACGTCTAAAACCAAAAACAAATGCACGTAATTGTACGACATGTACTCCAGATTTTACAAGCAAGGCTGAAAGCAACTTCCACTGAGATATCTTAAAATATGTCAGTGCCATAGTTTTGTCTCAAGATGCACATTTAGAAAAGCTTCTTAAATATCCTAACTGAACTAATCCTGGCTTAATCTAAGCCCGGTCTGTGAAACCAGGCCATAAGATACAACAGGGCTAAAGGCACACCCTAAGAAAAATGTGCTTTTCTCTACTCCCATAGTGGCCAGAGGAGAACTGCCTCACAGAGAAAAAGGGGTGTCAAAATGTTACCTTTAGTGGTACAACAGCTCGTCACTAGGGCAGTACCCTTAAAAGGACATCTTTGTACTGGTTTTTTTACTTCTGTGCATATTAGTACAAATACATACCTTAAACGGCATATTTTGCAGGTTAGATACCCCAGTGAGTCAGTGTATAGAAAAATAATGCTTTCAAATATAAATATGCTACTAAGGCTTTCTGGAGTCATTTTTTGTGAGCGAGTTTTACTTCCGCATCTAAAAATCGAAGTGACGTAACGGGAAGTCAATTTCAACGATAGGAAAACAATGTGTCGCAATGACAGTTTGGACACTGAGGAAATTATAAATGTTTAATAATACTCATATGGCAGACCACAACCATACAATTATGACACACAATTAAGGACAGGCCGGGATTAGACAGAACAACGATTAGAAGAGACAAATTGAGTTGTTGTGTGAGGAGAACCAATGGAGAACAGAGCAGGTGTCTCGGTGACAGACCAGTGTTGGCTTATAGATGTATACACGTTAGCTAATGATATGAACACTGCTCAGAGCACGATACTGCACAGATTATTATCATGCATCAGGCAATAGCAAAGCTGGTATTGGTCATCTAGTTGTAGCCTATTGATACTTGCCAATAACGGAGATTAAGCTTTGACCATCAGGCATAAATCACACTCGTTAATATCAGTCCACACTAAACATTATGTGATATAACGTTAGCGGTTTCTCATCATGACTGATTTGGTAGTTACCAAATATTTTAAAAACAAGACTTGTTCGCGTTTTCTTCTAGCTGCATCTCTGACGGATCCATGGCTGTCACGTCTCCTGCCGGCAGCCAAACCACAGACACTATAGTGTTATTGTGTTTGATTTGATCCTTTATTCATTAATTCTGAGTTATGAGTTTATTTCGTGCCGATTCACCGATAGTGCGAGGATGTATACATGACGTTATGAGTACGTATATGAGTGAACTTGAATGTACATACATGGCATGAATAAAATATTTACATTACAAGCACATAATCCAAAACTGTTTTGAAACGAGACTGTATGCATTTGTCTTAATGTACATGCTTTGTATTCATCAATGTTGAAATGGATTCATGTAAAAACAACGGCAAAGAAGCATCGACTGTGGATGTTCATTAATTTAATCTCATCCTTTATATGAGTATTATAATGTTGAACGCCATCACATCACCGGGATGATAATCTTCCGGTCTAACGTGAACGCTACACACCACTGCGTGTTTTGAAGCAGATGCAGAAGTGAAGTCTCATCTCTTCACCTGCACAAAACGCCACCATGCAGGTTTCCTAACTTTTTTTTTTGTGTTAGGAAACCTGTGGACTCGATGTCCTGGTAGGCTGAACACAATAATTTACCATGATGATGATAAATTGAAATAGAAAAACTACCGAAAATACACAGACTCGTACTGAATACCAAACTATTCTGCACTGAGCCAACACAGAGCCCAGCAAACGAAAAGGGGAATTTTCATTTTGGAGTGAACTAATCCTATAAGGTGCTACTATGAACCTTTTTGTGGTAAAAAAGGTACAGATATGTCCTTTTAAGGGTACTGCCCCAGTGACAAGCTGTTGTACCCCTAAAGGTACAATTTTGACACCCTTTTTTTCCCCCCTCTGTGTGTTGCCTCTGGCTTGCTTAGTTGGGGACACTTAATATTCAACAATATTGATCTGCCTGCACTAGGGATGGGACTGTATGAACATTTCATATCACGATTATAGTGACCAAAATTACCATGATTATCAATATTATCGTTGTTTTGTTAAAATTTGTCACAAAGAACAGATGCACACACTGAAAACATTTCAGTAAGTTTTATATTTGAAAATCAACAAACAACAAATAAAACAAGCAGTTCTATGTACTTAAGGAAGATTCTGTTCTGTGGCATTTCCTTCCTTTTAATGACCATCGTCAATAGCAACACATTATAACAGCGCACATCCACGTATCACAACAGATGCGCTCTCGTTCCATTCAAATGCAACTTGCCGTCTTGCGTCTCCATTTTTGATTGTATTGAAAATGAAATCAGAGGACTTTACTATTAATACTACTATAATGTTGTGATCATCTTGTCTGGACGATTTTGTATGCTGTACAAAATGGATTTATAAATGGATAAGATTTAAAACATTAATCTCAATTCAGTATGTACCCATAATTATGTGGTAAAAAAAAATTCTGTGTAATAAGTGTACAATGAATATACATTATTACCCCTTAAATGTCACCCTTAGTAGTCTTGTCTGAACTTCTTCGTTCGACTTCGACTTCGTTCGAGCCACTTGCTGCAAACTTTGTCTTGGCGGAAGCTTCACGTTAATTTCAAGTGAGCGAGATAAAATATTTCAACGCAACATTTTGTGTCCAATACATTTTGTGTATTTCCCAGATGTAGTTTTGGTATTGGGATCAAAGTCCACTTTGGAGAAGAAGAAACAGCGCCACTTGAACGCAAGGCCAAAGATCTTTTTGCCTGTTCTGCAGAAAGGGTGACCATCCTCGATTAAGTTTCCCTCAGGACTTTTGTAAATCCAAAATATGACCACACCTCAGATTTGGTCCTTTTAGAAGGGTGAAAAATCTCCCTTCACTCCCATCACTGCCTTCCATACATTTCTTCTCGTTCATAAAACGTTGCTCTGTGTCTGTGCCAGACTGATGCTGGCTGGACCGGATTAACAGCAAATTTTCAAAATTGCGATGATCAAACACAGTTTTAATGATAATTAAATTTTAAATGATAATACTAACCATCAGTACATTTTATCGTGGTTTATCATGAAACCGGTAATCACTAGCCTACACTGACACAATTGTATGAGAATCAAACTGAGCTAGATGAAAGAAGTTACTGTTTTCTCCAGAGCTGCTGTATAGATCAATTAACTAAATTAATAACTAATGATTTTTACAACCCAAATGAATCAACACTGAACTAACTTAAGCTGGACAATGACACCATTTTCTTCGAGAGCTGCCCTACAGCAAAAACAAAAATGTTTGAGCAACAGATTCTGTGTGTAAATAAAGTGTTTTGTTTTTATAAATGTATGAGGTGGCGCACAGGCACACGGGGTAAAACCAGCGCGGGGCAAAAGGCTCCCAGTATTGATAGTTTAATATATGTTAATATTTGTTCAGAACACTTTAGCAAAGTTTGTACTATTTTATATTTATTTTGATGAATAAAATAATTCAATTTTGTTCAATAAATATACTGTTAATGTAAAAATGTTTTAAACAAAATTATTTTAAAAGGTGAAGATTCTGAAAGCATTGAATGAGATCCCATAATTTAATATAGATTTACAGTATAAACAATAAATAATATTTTGTTATACTATATGATTAATATTAGAGCCTGACTGATATGGGTTTTTGGGGTTGATGCCTATATTAGGGAGTAAAAATATCGACTTTATAGTACAGTACCAGACAAAAGTTTGGACACTTTCCCATTTGTATGTCCAAACTTTTGACTGGTACATAATATAGAACACAGTTAGAATATAACAGAACAAACACATTTTTTGCAATGCTCACTCAAATGTGATCAAACACTTATAATGATGTGACAAAGATATGTAATGGCAGTCTCTCTCTCTCTCTCTCTCTCTCTCTCTCTCTCTCTCTCTCTCTCTCTCTCTCTCTCTCTCTCTCTCTCTCTCTCTCTCTCTCTCTCTCTCTCTCTCTCTCTCTCTCTCTCTCTCTCTCTCTCTCTCTCTCTCTCTCTCTCTCTCTCTCTCTCTCTCTCTCTCTCTCTCTCTCTCTCTCTCTCTCTCTCTCTCTCTCTCTCTCTCTCTCTCTCTCTCTCTCTCTCTCTCTCTCTCTCTCTCTCTCTCTCATTCATTCATTTTTATATATATATATATATATATATATATATATATATATATATATATATATATATATATATATATATATATATATATATATATATATATATATATTATATATATATTGAATTAAGAAAATAAACAAGGTAACTGTGTATGGTGGGATTGCTGCCACTTCCATTTTCTTGTGCACTTTTAAGCACTTTTTATTTTAATATATCTCTTTACATATTTTGTTTATACTTAACTATAATTTCGTTATTTTACTAACCCAACTAATTACTCATCCGTACTTTCCAATTAGTTAAACGCACTTTACGCAATCCATTACGGAGCTATTCAATTTTGATTTTGCATAGTTTTTTAAACGCTCATGTGACCAAGATTCAAGAGTTTTATTTGTCACATACACAGTTATATACAGAATATACAACCGGCAGTGAAATGTAAACAGGTCCGCTCCATGGACAGTGCAAATTCACAGTTAAAAACACAAGGAGGAAATTATATAGAAATAGGATAAAAAAGTACTATATATATATCTATATCTGTAGAATTATAAATAATCAAGTCAAGTAGAAGAAAAAGTTAAAAAAATAAAAATAAAGTGGAATAAAATAAGTGGAGTAAACTGCAGTGAGTAAACTGTAGACTTATGTAGAATATGTGGTTAACAAATGTATAAGAGTATAATGTGCAAACAGGTTTATAACAGGTTGTTACACAGCAACAATAACAGGTTGTTACACACCTTACAATATTTCAATAACATAACTTATTTTGCACCCTATACTATGCTTTGCACGATAAAGTTAATTGTGCTGCTAATTATAAGTGAAAATCCCAAGTTTCGGTCTGAGCATTGTTCCCGTTTTCTTGTTTTTGATTTGTTGTTCTTTGTTTTAATGTGTGTTATCAGAATCACCTTCATTCTTTCATTTGATTTGACATTATGGCCAAGGCAAATTGTCTTTAAAAGTATTTACCAGACAAAAGTTATTTGACGTTCGCTGCAGTCTGGGTTTATCTTAAACTGCTGCTTCAGTGCAGTAGCCGCAGAAGAGCTATGTGACAATGAGCAAGATTTCCTGAGACACTACAATAGGCTACTAATAATTCATTATTAATAAGGGCTGCTTTCTTGTACAAAATTAAATATTTTAAGTTAAATGCACAGTGAAAGACGTAAAAACACAAGTGGCTAACAATGTCAAGATCAATATTTGTGTGCCTGCCTGACAAGGTATTTTCACCGACTAACACATCACGTCTCTGACAGACTACAGTATTTAAAATGGTATATATGCAGTAGTTATATTTTCAATTTAATTTACAGAGCAATCCCTGCAAAGTTTTTAGGTTAACTATATAAGCGACTAGGATTAGTGTGTCTCGCACTCGCAACGGGGGGCGTGGCATCACGATGGTGTCTCTCCATCGTGATGTCGGTCATCCCCACACTAGGGTTGTGCCGATGTACAATGATATCGTCCTTCGGCGCAACCCTATGTAAATGAACAATTGAATGAACATAATACTTATGTTAACATAATACTATATTGAGAGGAGCAGACCTGAAGTAAAACCCTGCCCTTTATTCAATATTCCGCTTCACTTGGAAATTGTGATTTCCACTTTAATCGTGTTTGTCATATATATTTTTTTATTAATGTAACCATTTTAAAGAATTTTTTTTGTTATAGCTTTTAAAGCAAGGGCATTGCCATCTTGCAATACCACAGCATGTGACGTCACAGTGTGTGTTTGCTTCGTTGGCCAGTGAAATAAGCATTTCTTTACTTTTTTAACACGTGTGTTTTCTTGGAGGAAGATGAAATTGAAAAGCCCGTATTCTATACTTTTATTTCTGTTAACTTGACAGTTGTCAGTTTGTGATTTTTAACTTTTTCTTATGTTCACATTAGGCCTGACGGAAGTGAAAGAGGAAAGTGAAGAGCCGAATGTGGACGAGAAACATCAGCATGAGGAACCTCAGGGACTCTTAACTGCACATAAAGTTTTAAGTTGCTCAGAGGCTGGGAGGAGGTTTGGGCACAAAAGAGCTCATAGAAGTGGATTTTTCTTCACCTGCCTTGAATGCAAAAAGAATTTTGAGTCTAAAGAGCACCTAATGGATCACTTTAGAACTCACTCTGGAGAAAGTTGCTCAGAGACTACGACAAATGTGTTTCCAGTGCGAAATGGAGCTCAAAAAACAGTCAATTTGCCCTTCACCTGCCATCAGTGTCAGAAGAGTTTTGTCTGTAAGGAACACCTGATGGAGCACTATCGACTTCACACTGTGGAGAAACCTTTCCCGTGTGATCAGTGTGGGAAGAGTTTCATTCATAAGCAAAGCCTTAAGAATCACTTAAGAGTTCACACTGGCTTGAGGCCGCATGTATGCCAGCTGTGTGGGAAGAGTTACATACATAAAGATAATCTTACTGATCACATGAGAATTCACACTGGAGAGAAGCCTTTTGCATGTGATCAGTGTGGAAAGTGTTTCACACATAAAGGAAGCCTTCTGCATCACATGAAAATTCACACTGGACTGAAGCCTTTCACTTGCCGTCAGTGTGGAAGGCATTTCACACACAAAGGAAACCTGAAGATTCATATAAGACTTCACACCGGAGAGAGACCTTTCACATGCCCTCAATGCGGGAAGAGTTTCATCTATCACGGAAACCTAGTAGGTCACATGAAAAAGCATTCAGGAGAGAAATTATACCACTGTTCTCAGTGCGGAAAGAGTTTCGTTGAGGCTCGACATCTCCAGAAGCACGAGAAGACTCATGAAACCGTAAGGCCCTTTGTGTGTTCTGAGTGTGGCAGAGGTTTTCTGTGGCACCACAATTTCAAAGAGCACCAGAAAATCCACACAGGCGAGAAACCTCATGTGTGCTTCGACTGCGGGAAAGCTTTTACGAGAATCATATACTTGAAAAGGCACCAAAGAATTCATACTGGCGAGAAACCTTACAAGTGTGAACGTTGTGGAATGTGTTTCACGGTTTCTGATTCCCTGAAAGCCCATGAGCGAGTGCACACTGGAGAGAAGCCGTACAAGTGCCCATTGTGTGAGAAGTGTTTCGGCCGATTAAGTACTCTGCTGACTCATAAGAAAAAGCATTGTCCAATGTTGGCGAAGTAAAAGTTTGCTTGCAGGGATGCTTTTTTAAGTTCATTTTGGAGAGTTGTAGTACAATATCTGCATTAATATCCATAGCAATTATAATTACACACTTTATCATATTTGTTGTAAGGTGATGCATGGAAAGAATGATGTTGGAAGCTTTAATAGTAGGTTTCCGAAAAACTAGGAAGGTTCTTACAAACTTGAGACTTTAGCAAACTGAGACGTTTAGCCGATTGTCCAGAATGCTGTCAATGGGAACTGTGGCTGTCAAGCTCCAAACAAGAACCAAAAAAAAAAATGTTAAGGAGTATGGTCATTATTTGCTGTACATTTTCCTCTCTGCTGTAGCTCTCAAATCTCTCAAGTAATCACTGTCCTTTGGAGTATAGCATGTCACGCCAGGTTTGGCACCAGAGATGTCAAATGTCATTGGTTCTCGCATGTCTCGTAATTAATGGCACAGCTGGTTTTTAAATGCAATGGATCAACTATTTCTTAAATCCTTGTGCTGTGCTGAAAATCATTTAGCTAATTTGGTGTTCCCAGTCAAAAATGACTTGGGAATTTCTTGCAAATTTGCTTGTTACATTTAAAAAAATAATAATAATTGATTGTAAGCCTCGTTGATATGCGCTCATGCAATGATGATCGAAAACTGAGGTGCATAAGCTCAGATCATTGAGGCCCATGTCAGATCCAAAAAGAAATACAAAAACTGTACTAATTGGGAAAAAAGAAGTTGATAAAAAGATTGAATCCAGTATTTGGCGATAATATCGACATAAGCAATTTTTTGTAGGTAGGTCATTTTTAAACAGGAACACAAGTGTAATGATGTGATGGAGAAAAAAAAATGACAACAAAAAAAAAAACAGGGAAAAAGTACAAACAATTTTGGGGAAGTTGTTATACCCTGTGTGAGCAAAGTCACTAATTTAGTCCAATGCGATAACATTAGCATTTGGGGGGGAAGAAAATAGAATAATCTCTGGTTCAAAATAAACACAACATATTACTAATAAAATACCGGGGGGTATTCCAGAAAGCAAGGTCAACTTATCGTCACATATACCCTGCACTCCCAGTTAATTAACCCAAACCTTGCTTACTCAAGGTATGCTGGTTCCAAAAACATTCAGACTACTGAGTATGTTCCCGGTTAACAAGACATTCTCAACAGAGCGATGAATCAATGATTCACCATGGAAACGGACACTAAGAAAAAGTGTGCCATACTACTTCCTCCTTTTGTTTAATGGCGATTTACATACTAAGTACATATCACCACCTATTTGGCAATCATTTTTTTCAGTCTTGCAGAATGTAATATTTTATATAACTGTAACTTGTAATAATATATAATATTGTGCACAATCTGTCATGGCCACTAGAGCTTCATCAATACGGCACGCATGCGCTGAACACCTCTGAATCAAACTAACCCTGAAACATGAGCTTCTTTGGAGTAGTTTATGTTCAGAGAGTGAGTTGCTATGGCTACTCGCATGCCCTAAAAGTTACCTCCGTCTTTGGAACCGAAAGTTGAGGTTATCCGCCTACTTTCGGAATACCCATTGAGGAATACCCCCCAGTGTTTACACTGTTGGATTACAAAAATCAGTCAAACCCAGGTATGTGTGTGAGTTTATGGTTGAATAGGGTGCATTAATTGCATTATTTAGTTGTTTTATAACCAAGGCCACAAATATGTAGTGTGCAAACTGTACATAATGAAATTAACAGAAATAAAAAAAAAAGGAGCAAAATCATCTTGCGTGTGTTTGTAGTATTCATGAAACAGAAAGAGTGGGTGTGAAATGTTTGTGTATACTCATAAAATAGTTTTTTTGGTAAATTTTTGCAAACTTAGTATAAACAGTTCAAAATATATGTAATTAATTTCTGTAAATTTAATTAATACAAGATGTTTTAAGGAAGATAAAACAACTATGCAAAATTGTTTATTGCACCAAAAATCAAGGAAACACAAGAAATGTATATAGGACGCCAAGCGTGACCCAATTGGGGAACAATAATCTGAGGTAGGGAAAGAAAAATATTTTTTTATATTTATATTTGATAGAACATCGCCTTATGCATTTCACAGGGCAAATCACTGACATGAATTATGGCTGTTTGAGTCCCACCACAGACAAGGCTGAAATCACCCAATAGTCTACAAAGAATGCTGATTGAGAAGGAAAACAAATCACTTGTCACACAGATTAATTTGTTTGTGAACTGATATTTCACTGGAAACTGCAAAAAAATATATGCATTATTTTCTTAATCTAGGAGCATGTATACATTTCATATGCTTTTAACACTTATTTTAATTTCCATTGTATGGGATACATTTTTATATTTATTTACCCATATGAATGCAAGGTTGCTTAAAATGAGCTATACAAATTAGATATATAGGTATATATTATATTTATTACTGAAAGAATTGAAAATAATCAAAGATATTTGATTTTTGAAATGAACAAAGACATTTGCTTTACTGTTTTCAACCCCCATCTCTCTCCAGAAGGGCCATTTGGAATTCCTAAAGACAAAGAAATGCTGAAGGCCTGTAGGCCAAATGTGTGTCACACCTGTAACACCGTGGGGGAAGTTTGGTCTGATTGGTCAGTTTGAATGTCTCACATTAGGGTTTCAGTCACATGGTCAAGGAACAGATAAAAGAAGACCGTAACTGTTGCTCTGGCTCTTTTTATTCTCTCTTCTTGGGGCCTTCTCTGTGGCTCTTCTTCTTTGCTCTCTTTGCTCTCTCTCTCTCTCTCTGTCTCTCTCTCTCTCTCTCTCTCTCTCTCTCTCTCTCTCTCTCTCTCTCTCTCTCTCTCTCTCTCTCTCTCTCAGTAAAATTCATGCTGGGTACGATTAATGGTATAAGTTTTCATCATCTCATACATTTATTTTGTAACTATTTTAAGTGTAACCATAACTAGATTTTGTCATTAAATTCTTTCAATTACAAATGATGTGCTAACTAGTTTTGATTTGGTATTGATTTTGAAGTGTTACCTATTGCAATACAATATAGTCACATTATAGCAACGCTCTCCCACATATTTAGCTATTGTAACTGCGCTTATTTCTGTCGTTGGTATAAGCTGCAGTGGGTGGTAAAGACGAGAAATGTACAGTTTTCTATCATCTTGCTGATAACTTTTCTTTAGTCATTCGGCAACCCTGCAGTCAGAACCACTGTAGGCGATCCACCCTTACATTATTTATGACGATGATAATAATGTTTAGACTCAGGTACGCATAGTGATTTTCGGTTGTTTTAATTTGTAATAATATTTTGCAATATTACTGTTTTTACTGTAGTTTAATGCAGCCTTGGTGAGCATAAGAGAATTCTTTCAAAAACCAAAAAAATTGAATGCTTCCAAACTTTTGATAGGTACTGTACCTCCACCAGCTGGAGAGTAGAGTCCTGCATGATTGCACTGTTAGACAGGATCAGCTGTCGAATCTTGTGGTAATCATGTAAATTGAGTGACCTCTTTGGACTTTGATGGATGTGACAGATGAAAAAAAGCCTCCACAAGATGATAGCAGTCTGGCCATTGGGCAGGTGAAGCTGTGGACCCAAACACATTATTTCAGGCTTTCCACTTCAGGGTCCACTTTTGGTTAGCCTGTCCTGGTGTCTTGCAACAAACTTCACACATACATAGAATTTTATCAATCTTTGGCAAGGGTGATGGGCAAGGGTTGTGACAACTTTCAGTCTCTTAATTGTACATTCAGCATGTATCCTTACGTTTGCAATGCTGTGATTGCATGTGACTTTATCTTCAGTCAGCTGTTTTGTTGGCTATAAGTGAGGAATTATAAAGTTGACTTATCTTTCATACAAGTAGTCTCTTATCAAAAAAAAAAAAAAAACCTATACACCATCACTTTTTTTACCCAGTTTAAGGTATTCAAGAATACCAGTCACACGTGATAAATTTGTCGCTACTGCGGCCTTCATATGCTGCTGATATAAACATTACAATAGCATTGCAATAGCCACTAAATATTTTATAGTGTTGGCTGTAATGGCTGTACAATTCAGTAATGGTAATGGCTGTACAATTCAGATCTTGAGACTAGGTTCCTTGGTTTTTGGATTTTGCTTTCGTTGCAGTCTAGGAAACAGGTAACATTGGGATAATTTAACTTAAATTCCTCTGGTGTTGTGGCCCTTGTTTCTTTGGGGAGCCATGGTATAAGTTTCTTTCATCCTGCTCAGTCTGAGCGCTTGTTCTTTTGCAACCGCTTCCTCAGCTTCAATAAGTCCAGAGGTTCACTGTTAAAAATTACCTGTAAATTTTACAGTAAAATACTGGCAGCAGGGTTGCCAGCCGTTTACTATAATTTTTACAGTAGAGGTTCTGTAATTTAATTTGCAGAATTTTACTGTATTCTTTGATTACAGTAAAATTCTGTAAATTAAATTACAGAACTGCTACTACAATAAACTAATTGAATGTGTGTATTTGCTATATTTAGTAAAAGCATGTAAAACGTATGCAGTATATCCAATATATATTCCTGATTGCTGAATATTAATGACTGGCAACTGAATTTTAACTGCATAAGCATGAAACATTTTAACTGAATAAAGTTTTGTATAACTTAAACTTCAAAAAAAAAAAAAAAAAAAAGACAAAGTCTTAATCTTGAAAAACAGCTCAAAATGTATTTAATTTATAACTGTCAAATTTGCAAAATAAAATGTCATAAATCAGTGTATTTTGTATTATTATGAATTAATTTTTATTTATAAGATCTTCAAGCTTATATTTTGCAGAATACTAGTGAAAGCTGCAAACCTCTCTCCACAGAAATGTCGGAAATTGTGCGAAATGCCAAGGTGTAACTAGATTCAAGATTCAAGAGATTCAAGCGTTTTATTTGTCACATACACAGTTATATACAGAATATACAACTGGCAGTGAAATGTAAACAGGTCCGCTCCATGGACAGTGCAAATTCACAGTTAAAAACACAAGGAAGAAATTATAATAGAAATAGGATAAAAAAGTACTATATATATATATATCTGTACAATTATAAATAATCAAGTCAAGTAGAAGAAAAAAAGTAAAAAATAAGAATAAAGAAGTGGAATAAAATAATTGAAGTAGACTGTGCAGTGAGTAAACTGTAGACTTATAAATATGTGGTTAACAAATGTATAAAGAGTATAATGTGCAAACAGGTTTATAACAGGTTGTTACACGGTAACAACGAGAACAGAAAGTGCAGTGCAATGTCAGTGTATCGATGTTTATCCTGAAGTGAAGTCACATGATGTTAAGTGACTGAGTTCAGGAGTCTGATGGCCTGGGGGAAGAAGCTCCTCCTGAGTCTCTCGGTTTTGGCCATCAGGTTTCGGAAGCGCTTACCAGATGGCAGCAGCGTGAAATGAGGGTTTGCAGGGTGATTAGAGTCCTTGATGATCTTAGTAGCTCTACCTTTGCAGCGTTTGGTGTAAACGTCCAGCAGAGACGGGATAGCTGACCCTGAGATACGCTCGGATAAGCGCACAACTCTTTGCAGGGCTTTGCGGTCATGACTGGTGCTGTTCCCATACCACGCTGTGACGCACTGAGTTAATACACTTTGTATCGCCCCTAAATAGAAAGTTTTCAGGATAGCTGGTGAAACCCTGAATTTCCTCAGCTGGCGCAGGTGGTACAGTCTTTGCCTGGCTTTTTTCACCTGTGTCTGAATGTGAGCAGTCCAGGTCAGGTCCTCGGAGATGTTTACACCCAGGTACTTGAAGCTGCTCACTCTCTCTACTGGTGACCCGCTGATCATGAAGGGGGAGTATGTTCGTTGCTGTCTCTTCCTGAAGTCCACAATCATTTCTTTGGTCTTGCCAACATTCAGAGAGAGACAGTTGTCCTGGCACCATGATGTTAGATGCTCCACCTCGTCCAAGAATGCCGTCTCATTGTTGTTGGAAATGAGGCCCAGGACAACAGTATCATCAGCAAATTTGATGATAGAGGTGGAGCTGTGTGTGGACAAACAGTCATGCGTGTAGAGCGAGTAGAGCAGAGGACTCAGGACACAGCCCTGTGGAGCTCCCACACTCAGGGAGATGGAGGTGGAGGTGGACTGGTCTATTCTCACCACCTGAGGCCTGTCAGTGAGGAAGTCCTCAATCCAGTGGCAGAGAGAAGGATTCAGGCCGAGATCCAGGAGTTTGGAGGTTAGCTTGATGGGAACTATGGTGTTAAAGGCTGAGCTATAGTCAATAAATAGCAGCCTTACGTAGTTCCCACTTTTGCTGTCGATGTGAGTGAGGGAGGAGTGGAGGACATGAGAGATGGCATCTTCAGTCGATCTATTGGGACGATAGGCAAACTGAAGAGGGTCCAAAGTGTCAGGAATGAAGGCGCAAATGGTGTTTTTAATGAGTCTCTCAAAGACCTTCATGACTATAGACGTGAGAGCCACTGGACGATAGTCATTTAGGCAAGAGGGTTTACTGTTCTTAGAGACAGGGATGATGGTGGATTTTTTGAAGGAGGTGGGGACCACAGATGTAGCGAGAGACTCATTAAAGATAGATGTAAACAACCCGGCGAGCTGATCAGCACAGGACCGCAGAACTAAAGGAAACCTAATGCATATTGCGTTCCCAAAAACCATGTTAAACTCACTGCACATACAGAGATGGAGTTGGTGAGAAGCAGCATTTTCTGCGTGAACCGAGGTGCTCTGAGATGCTGAAAACACACAGTGTTGCTCTTCACTCTGAAACATGCAGCGCAACAGAATATCAAATCGCAGCTATAGCCTGTCTGAATGTGAATTTTATTGTGATTAATTCTGCAGCCACAGTTATTATCAATTTACATTCTGTTTAATTATTAGCTTTTCATCGACTCACAACCCACCTGCAGTTCCATCACGAACCTCCTGTTTGGGGAAACCGCGAACTAGACCAATGAAATAAACAGTTCAATCAGAATCCAATTAAGTAGCCTAACAACCCGTCATTTCACCACATTTTCACAAATTGAAGGCAATTAGTTAAATAAGCAAGTCAATGCAGGAGAGAAAAAAAATAATTAAGTTCTGCAAAAAGTCGCATCGAACCTCGCCCATCCAATCAGATATTGGCCCCGCCATTTCAGCAAGGTGTAAACACTGCTTCGTACAGTATACGCTTCCCGTACGAACTGCCTCAGGTGGAGCTGTAAGACTTCCGATGACAAATGAAGCCTTAATCCTTGTATTGGATCACTGTTCTCCTTGTACAGTTTCAAGTTTATCGAAAAATGGAATGAAAGAAAAAGAACGGAACGGCAGTCACGATGGAATCTGCACCTTACACTGGGCTACATATTTGTCATGAGTTTGTCGTCAACTTTATGAATGAAATGGTGTGACGTATGGGCGAACAACTGGATGATTCTGTACAAACTTGGGCATTTGCTGCCTGACAGTGAGTAAATGCAAATAAATGGGATCAAACCTTATCGATCACAATTTCAGAGATAACGGACATAAATGATGACCTCGTTAACATTATTTTAATGTTAAAAATACTAGCTACGCTTTTATGTGTAAAGTTATCCAGTTCCACAAGTTTTTACTACTGTTTGATCTGTAAAAAAAACAAAAAAACAAATAGTATTAATTGAAGGGGCTGTTCATTGGGTTCTGATTGATCTGTTTCTTTCTGATTCTTCTAGTTGAGGTTTTCCAAATGGGGTTCATGCGGGACTTGCAGCTGTTATGTGATTTGATGAAAAGCTGTAATAAAATGGTCTGTCAAATGATATTAAAATGTGGCTGCAGAATGAATCGACATAGATAGACTAATCTAAAATCGAGACAGCTTTGATTGAAGCGAGAGTAGGTTATTGATTTTATTATTATTATTATTATAAAAAGACTTGAAAACACTTGATGGTTGCTGTTTTTCTTGCAGCTGCAGCCCAGGACGTGTGTGAATGCGGGCTGAGCCGTGTAGGGCTGTTGCCGTCTCCTTCTTTAAATAGCTCTCTATTGGCTGAGACTTTCGCTTACGGCCATACCACCTGAGCACGCCCGATCTCGTCCGATCTCGGAAGCTAAGCAGGGTCGGGCCTGGTTAGTACTTGGATGGGAGACCGCCTGGGAATACCAGGTGCTGTAAGCTTTGCTTTATCTTCACTAATACACTTCGTCGCTCGATCGTCTCTGATGGTTGTTCCTTTATCATTTTAAATTCAATTGCTTCATTTAGCGTTCTTTCATTTGGCTTCTGTATGCTTTCGGTGTGGCAAAGGACAGCTCAGCCTCGTCATTCTTTCTTTCTCCTACAGGGGGCGATGGACAGGCTTTTTTCTCTCTCTCTCAGTCTACAAGCAACGCAGACCCCTGAGCGCTTGTTCTTTTGCAACCGCTTCTCTCCTCAGCTTCAATAAGACCAGGGTTCACAAACTTTTTTTTTTTTTTATTATTTCTTTATGTCAGCCGAACCCTCAGATTATAAATTAATATGTCAATAATTCAACACACATTCGCATGTTAAAGCTTTTCTGACGTCGGTAACGGTCACATGAGGACATGCAGGTAAAATGTAGATTATTATTATTTATTTATTTTTTTCCAAAGTGTCTTATTTCACTTGGTTTTATTGTAATATGTAGGATATATACAGGGCTGTGAGTTAATGTTATTATATTATAGTTTTAACTCTAATTATAAAAATGAAGATAGAAATATATTATTGTTGTAAATTACAACTGTCCTGTGAAATAAATAAAAAAAATTATATTCGATAGGCCTCCCAGCCAAATAACCATTTGGTTTTACGCAGAAACACACTATGTTAATATTGATGTCTAAAATTCTTCACTTTCAAACGTTCAGATCTTCAAGCTTATATTTTGCGAATACTGGTGAGAGCTACAAACCTCTCCCCACAGAAATGTCGGAAATTGTGCGAAATGCCAAGGTGTAACTAAAGGAAACCTAATGCATATTGCGTTCCCAAAAACCATGTTAAACTCACTGCACATACAGAGATGGAGTTGGTGAGAAGCAGCATTTTCTGCGTGAACCGAGGTGCTCTGAGATGCTGAAAACACACAGTGTTGCTCTTCACTCTGAAACATGCAGCGCAACAGAATATCAAATCGCAGCTATAGCCTGTCTGAATGTGAATTTTATTGTGATTAATTCTGCAGCCACAGTTATTATCAATTTACATTCTGTTTAATTATTAGCTTTTCATCGACTCACAACCCACCTGCAGTTCCATCACGAACCTCCTGTTTGGGGAAACCCGAACTAGACCAATGAAATAAACAGTTCAATCAGAATCCAATTAAGTAGCCTAACAACCCCGTCATTTCACCACATTTTCACAAATTGAAGGCAATTAGTTAAATAAGCAAGTCAATGCAGGAGAGAAAAAAAGATAATTAAGTTCTGCAAAAAGTCGCATCGAACCTCGCCCATCCAATCAGATATTGGCCCCGCCATTTCAGCAAGGTGTAAACACTGCTTCGTACCGTATACGCTTCCCGTCTGAACTGCCTCAGGTGGAGCTGTAAGACTTCCGATGACAAATGAAGCCTTAATCCTTGTATTGGATCACTGTTCTCCTTGTACAGTTTCAAGTTTATCGAAAAATGGAATGAAAGAAAAAGAACGGAACGGCAGTCACGATGGAATCTGCACCTTACACTGGGCTACATATTTGTCATGAGTTTGTCGTCAACTTTATGAATGAAATGGTGTGACGTATGGGCGAACAACTGGATGATTCTGTACAAACTTGGGCATTTGCTGCCTGACAGTGAGTAAATGCAAATAAATGGGATCAAACCTTATCGATCACAATTTCAGAGATAACTGACATAAATGATGACCTCGTTAACATTATTTTAATGTTAAAAATACTAGCTACGCTTTTATGTGTAAAAAGTTATCCAGTTCCACAAGTTTTTACTACTGTTTGATCTGTAAAAAAAACAAAAAAACAAATAGTATTAATTGAAGGGGCTGTTCATTGGGTTCTGATTGATCTGTTTCTTTCTGATTCTTCTAGTTGAGGTTTCCCAAATGGGGTTCATGCGGGACTTGCAGCTGTTATGTGATTTGATGAAAAGCTGTAATAAAATGGTCTGTCAAATGATATTAAAATGTGGCTGCAGAATGAATCGACATAGATAGACTAATCTAAAATCGAGACAGCTTTGATTGAAGCGAGAGTAGGTTATTGATTTTATTATTATTATTATTATTATTATTATTATTATTAAAGACTTGAAAACACTTGATGGTTGCTGTTTTTCTTGCAGCTGCAGCCCAGGACGTGTGTGAATGCGGGCTGAGCCGTGTAGGGCTGTTGCCGGTCTCCCTTCTTTAAATAGCTCTCTATTGGCTGAGACTTTCGCTTACGGCCATACCACCCTGAGCACGCCCGATCTCGTCCGATCTCGGAAGCTAAGCAGGGTCGGGCCTGGTTAGTACTTGGATGGGAGACCGCCTGGGAATACCAGGTGCTGTAAGCTTTTGCTTTATCTTCACTAATACACTTCGTCGCTCGATCGTCTCTGATGGTTGTTCCTTTATCATTTTAAATTCAATTGCTTCATTTAGCGTTCTTTCATTTGGCTTCTGTATGCTTTCGGTGTGGCAAAGGACAGCTCAGCCTCGTCATTTCTTTCTTTCTCCTACAGGGGCGATGGACAGGCTTTTTCTCTCTCTCTCAGTCTACAAGCAACGCAGACCCCTGAGCGCTTGTTCTTTTGCAACCGCTTCTCTCCTCAGCTTCAATAAGACCAGGGGTTCACAAACTTTTTTTTTTTTTATTTCTTTATGTCAGCCGAACCCTCAGATTATAAATTAATATGTCAATAATTCAACACACATTCGCATGTTAAAGCTTTTCTGACGTCGGTAACGGTCACATGAGGACATGCAGGTAAAATGTAGATTATTATTATTTATTTATTTTTTCCAAGTGTCTTATTTCACTTGGTTTTATTGTAATATGTAGGATATATACAGGGCTGTGAGTTAATGTTATTATATTATAGTTTTAACTCTAATTATAAAAATGAAGATAGAAATATATTATTGTTGTAAATTACAACTGTCCTGTGAAATAAATAAAAAAAATTATATTCGATAGGCCTCCCAGCCAAATAACCATTTGGTTTTACGCAGAAACACACTATGTTAATATTGATGTCTAAAATTCTTCACTTTCAAACGTTCAGATCTTCAAGCTTATATTTTGCGAATACTGGTGAGAGCTACAAACCTCTCCCCACAGAAATGTCGGAAATTGTGCGAAATGCCAAGGTGTAACTAAAGGAAACCTAATGCATATTGCGTTCCCAAAAACCATGTTAAACTCACTGCACATACAGAGATGGAGTTGGTGAGAAGCAGCATTTTCTGCGTGAACCGAGGTGCTCTGAGATGCTGAAAACACACAGTGTTGCTCTTCACTCTGAAACATGCAGCGCAACAGAATATCAAATCGCAGCTATAGCCTGTCTGAATGTGAATTTTATTGTGATTAATTCTGCAGCCACAGTTATTATCAATTTACATTCTGTTTAATTATTAGCTTTTCATCGACTCACAACCCACCTGCAGTTCCATCACGAACCTCCTGTTTGGGGAAACCCCGAACTAGACCAATGAAATAAACAGTTCAATCAGAATCCAATTAAGTAGCCTAACAACCCCGTCATTTCACCACATTTTCACAAATTGAAGGCAATTAGTTAAATAAGCAAGTCAATGCAGGGAGAGAAAAAAAAAAAAATTAAGTTCTGCAAAAAGTCGCATCGAACCTCGCCCATCCAATCAGATATTGGCCCCGCCATTTCAGCAAGGTGTAAACACTGCTTCGTACCGTATACGCTTCCCGTACGAACTGCCTCAGGTGGAGCTGTAAGACTTCCGATGACAAATGAAGCCTTAATCCTTGTATTGGATCACTGTTCTCCTTGTACAGTTTCAAGTTTATCGAAAAATGGAATGAAAGAAAAAGAACGGAACGGCAGTCACGATGGAATCTGCACCTTACACTGGGCTACATATTTGTCATGAGTTTGTCGTCAACTTTATGAATGAAATGGTGTGACGTATGGGCGAACAACTGGATGATTCTGTACAAACTTGGGCATTTGCTGCCCTGACAGTGAGTAAATGCAAATAAATGGGATCAAACCTTATCGATCACAATTTCAGAGATAACTGACATAAATGATGACCTCGTTAACATTATTTTAATGTTAAAAATACTAGCTACGCTTTTATGTGTAAAGTTATCCAGTTCCACAAGTTTTTACTACTGTTTGATCTGTAAAAAAACAAAAAAAACAAATAGTATTAATTGAAGGGGCTGTTCATTGGGTTCTGATTGATCTGTTTCTTTCTGATTCTTCTAGTTGAGGGTTTCCCAAATGGGGTTCATGCGGGACTTGCAGCTGTTATGTGATTTGATGAAAAGCTGTAATAAAATGGTCTGTCAAATGATATTAAAATGTGGCTGCAGAATGAATCGACATAGATAGACTAATCTAAAATCGAGACAGCTTTGATTGAAGCGAGAGTAGGTTATTGATTTTATTATTATTATTATTATTATTATTATTATTATTATTATTATTATTACTTGAAAACACTTGAAAACACTGGATGGTTGCTGTTTTTCTTGCAGCTGCAGCCCAGGACGTGTGTGAATGCGGGCTGAGCCGTGTAGGGCTGTTGCCGGTCTCCCTTCTTTAAATAGCTCTCTATTGGCTGAGACTTTCGCTTACGGCCATACCACCCTGAGCACGCCCGATCTCGTCCGATCTCGGAAGCTAAGCAGGGTCGGGCCTGGTTAGTACTTGGATGGGAGACCGCCTGGGAATACCAGGTGCTGTAAGCTTTTGCTTTATCTTCACTAATACACTTCGTCGCTCGATCGTCTCTGATGGTTGTTCCTTTATCATTTTAAATTCAATTGCTTCATTTAGCGTTCTTTCATTTGGCTTCTGTATGCTTTCGGTGTGGCAAAGGACAGCTCAGCCTCGTCATTCTTTCTTTCTCCTACAGGGGGCGATGGACAGGCTTTTTTCTCTCTCTCTCAGTCTACAAGCAACGCAGACCCCTGAGCGCTTGTTCTTTTGCAACCGCTTCTCTCCTCAGCTTCAATAAGACCAGGGGTTCACAAACTTTTTTTTTTTTTTATTATTTCTTTATGTCAGCCGAACCCTCAGATTATAAATTAATATGTCAATAATTCAACACACATTCGCATGTTAAAGCTTTTCTGACGTCGGTAACGGTCACATGAGGACATGCAGGTAAAATGTAGATTATTATTATTTATTTATTTTTTCCAAGTGTCTTATTTCACTTGGTTTTATTGTAATATGTAGGATATATACAGGGCTGTGAGTTAATGTTATTATATTATAGTTTTAACTCTAATTATAAAAATGAAGATAGAAATATATTATTGTTGTAAATTACAACTGTCCTGTGAAATAAATAAAAAAAAAATTATATTCGATAGGCCTCCCAGCCAAATAACCATTTGGTTTTACGCAGAAACACACTATGTTAATATTGATGTCTAAAATTCTTCACTTTCAAACGTTCAGATCTTCAAGCTTATATTTTGCGAATACTGGTGAGAGCTACAAACCTCTCCCCACAGAAATGTCGGAAATTGTGCGAAATGCCAAGGTGTAACTAAAGGAAACCTAATGCATATTGCGTTCCCAAAAACCATGTTAAACTCACTGCACATACAGAGATGGAGTTGGTGAGAAGCAGCATTTTCTGCGTGAACCGAGGTGCTCTGAGATGCTGAAAACACACAGTGTTGCTCTTCACTCTGAAACATGCAGCGCAACAGAATATCAAATCGCAGCTATAGCCTGTCTGAATGTGAATTTTATTGTGATTAATTCTGCAGCCACAGTTATTATCAATTTACATTCTGTTTAATTATTAGCTTTTCATCGACTCACAACCCACCTGCAGTTCCATCACGAACCTCCTGTTTGGGGAAACCCGAACTAGACCAATGAAATAAACAGTTCAATCAGAATCCAATTAAGTAGCCTAACAACCCCGTCATTTCACCACATTTTCACAAATTGAAGGCAATTAGTTAAATAAGCAAGTCAATGCAGGGAGAGAAAAAAAAAAGATAATTAAGTTCTGCAAAAAGTCGCATCGAACCTCGCCCATCCAATCAGATATTGGCCCCGCCATTTCAGCAAGGTGTAAACACTGCTTCGTACCGTATACGCTTCCCGTGCGAACTGCCTCAGGTGGAGCTGTAAGACTTCCGATGACAAATGAAGCCTTAATCCTTGTATTGGATCACTGTTCTCCTTGTACAGTTTCAAGTTTATCGAAAAATGGAATGAAAGAAAAAGAACGGAACGGCAGTCACGATGGAATCTGCACCTTACACTGGGCTACATATTTGTCATGAGTTTGTCGTCAACTTTATGAATGAAATGGTGTGACGTATGGGCGAACAACTGGATGATTCTGTACAAACTTGGGCATTTGCTGCCTGACAGTGAGTAAATGCAAATAAATGGGATCAAACCTTATCGATCACAATTTCAGAGATAACTGACATAAATGATGACCTCGTTAACATTATTTTAATGTTAAAAATACTAGCTACGCTTTTATGTGTAAAGTTATCCAGTTCCACAAGTTTTTACTACTGTTTGATCTGTAAAAAAACAAAAAAAAATAGTATTAATTGAAGGGGCTGTTCATTGGGTTCTGATTGATCTGTTTCTTTCTGATTCTTCTAGTTGAGGGTTTCCCAAATGGGGGTTCATGCGGGACTTGCAGCTGTTATGTGATTTGATGAAAAGCTGTAATAAAATGGTCTGTCAAATGATATTAAAATGTGGCTGCAGAATGAATCGACATAGATAGACTAATCTAAAATCGAGACAGCTTTGATTGAAGCTAGAGTAGGTTATTGATTTTATTATTATTATTATTATTATTATTATTATTATTATTATAAAAAGACTTGAAAACACTTGATGGTTGCTGTTTTTCTTGCAGCTGCAGCCCAGGACGTGTGTGAATGCGGGCTGAGCCGTGTAGGGCTGTTGCCGGTCTCCCTTCTTTAAATAGCTCTCTATTGGCTGAGACTTTCGCTTACGGCCATACCACCTGAGAGCACGCCCGATCTCGTCCGATCTCGGAAGCTAAGCAGGGTCGGGCCTGGTTAGTACTTGGATGGGAGACCGCCTGGGAATACCAGGTGCTGTAAGCTTTTGCTTTATCTTCACTAATACACTTCGTCGCTCGATCGTCTCTGATGGTTGTTCCTTTATCATTTTAAATTCAATTGCTTCATTTAGCGTTCTTTCATTTGGCTTCTGTATGCTTTCGGTGTGGCAAAGGACAGCTCAGCCTCGTCATTCTTTCTTTCTCCTACAGGGGCGATGGGCAGGCTTTTTTTCTCTCTCTCTCAGTCTACAAGCAACGCAGACCCCTGAGCGCTTGTTCTTTTGCAACCGCTTCTCTCCTCAGCTTCAATAAGACCAGGGGTTTCACAAACTTTTTTTTTTTTTTATTTCTTTATGTCAGCCGAACCCTCAGATTATAAATTAATATGTCAATAATTCAACACACATTCGCATGTTAAAGCTTTTCTGACGTCGGTAACGGTCACATGAGGACATGCAGGTAAAATGTAGATTATTATTATTTATTTATTTTTTTCCAAGTGTCTTATTTCACTTGGTTTTATTGTAATATGTAGGATATATACAGGGCTGTGAGTTAATGTTATTATATTATAGTTTTAACTCTAATTATAAAAATGAAGATAGAAATATATTATTGTTGTAAATTACAACTGTCCTGTGAAATAAATAAAAAAAAATTATATTCGATAGGCCTCCCAGCCAAATAACCATTTGGTTTTACGCAGAAACACACTATGTTAATATTGATGTCTAAAATTCTTCACTTTCAAACGTTCAGATCTTCAAGCTTATATTTTGCCGAATACTGGTGAGAGCTACAAACCTCTCCCCACAGAAATGTCGGAAATTGTGCGAAATGCCAAGGTGTAACTAAAGGAAACCTAATGCATATTGCGTTCCCAAAAACCATGTTAAACTCACTGCACATACAGAGATGGAGTTGGTGAGAAGCAGCATTTTCTGCGTGAACCGAGGTGCTCTGAGATGCTGAAAACACACAGTGTTGCTCTTCACTCTGAAACATGCAGCGCAACAGAATATCAAATCGCAGCTATAGCCTGTCTGAATGTGAATTTTATTGTGATTAATTCTGCAGCCACAGTTATTATCAATTTACATTCTGTTTAATTATTAGCTTTTCATCGACTCACAACCCACCTGCAGTTCCATCACGAACCTCCTGTTTGGGGAAACCCGAACTAGACCAATGAAATAAACAGTTCAATCAGAATCCAATTAAGTAGCCTAACAACCCCGTCATTTCACCACATTTTCACAAATTGAAGGCAATTAGTTAAATAAGCAAGTCAATGCAGGGAGAGAAAAAAAAAAAAATTAAGTTCTGCAAAAAGTCGCATCGAACCTCGCCCATCCAATCAGATATTGGCCCCGCCATTTCAGCAAGGTGTAAACACTGCTTCGTACCGTATACGCTTCCCGTCACGAACTGCCTCAGGTGGAGCTGTGTAAGACTTCCGATGACAAATGAAGCCTTAATCCTTGTATTGGATCACTGTTCTCCTTGTACAGTTTCAAGTTTATCGAAAAATGGAATGAAAGAAAAAGAACGGAACGGCAGTCACGATGGAATCTGCACCTTACACTGGGCTACATATTTGTCATGAGTTTGTCGTCAACTTTATGAATGAAATGGTGTGACGTATGGGCGAACAACTGGATGATTCTGTACAAACTTGGGCATTTGCTGCCTGACAGTGAGTAAATGCAAATAAATGGGATCAAACCTTATCGATCACAATTTCAGAGATAACTGACATAAATGATGACCTCGTTAACATTATTTTAATGTTAAAAATACTAGCTACGCTTTTATGTGTAAAGTTATCCAGTTCCACAAGTTTTTACTACTGTTTGATCTGTAAAAAAACAAAAAAAATAATAGTATTAATTGAAGGGGCTGTTCATTGGGTTCTGATTGATCTGTTTCTTTCTGATTCTTCTAGTTGAGGGTTTCCAAATGGGGGTTCATGCGGGACTTGCAGCTGTTATGTGATTTGATGAAAAGCTGTAATAAAATGGTCTGTCAAATGATATTAAAATGTGGCTGCAGAATGAATCGACATAGATAGACTAATCTAAAATCGAGACAGCTTTGATTGAAGCTAGAGTAGGCTATTGATTTTATTATTATTATTATTATTATTATTATTATTATTATTATTATAAAAAGACTTGAAAACACTTGATGTTGCTGTTTTTTTCTGCAGCTGCAGCCCAGGACGTGTGTGAATGCGGGCTGAGCCGTGTAGGGCTGTTGCCGGTCTCCCTTCTTTAAATAGCTCTCTATTGGCTGAGACTTTCGCTTACGGCCATACCACCCTGAGCACGCCCGATCTCGTCCGATCTCGGAAGCTAAGCAGGGTCGGGCCTGGTTAGTACTTGGATGGGAGACCGCCTGGGAATACCAGGTGCTGTAAGCTTTTGCTTTATCTTCACTAATACACTTCGTCGCTCGGATCGTCTCTGATGGTTGTTCCTTTATCATTTTAAATTCAATTGCTTCATTTAGCGTTCTTTCATTTGGCTTCTGTATGCTTTCGGTGTGGCAAAGGACAGCTCAGCCTCGTCATTCTTTCTTTCTCCTACAGGGGGCGATGGACAGGCTTTTTTCTCTCTCTCTCAGTCTACAAGCAACGCAGACCCCTGAGCGCTTGTTCTTTTGCAACCGCTTCTCTCCTCAGCTTCAATAAGACCAGGGGTTCACAAACTTTTTTTTTTTTTTTATTTCTTTATGTCAGCCGAACCCTCAGATTATAAATTAATATGTCAATAATTCAACACACATTCGCATGTTAAAGCTTTTCTGACGTCGGTAACGGTCACATGAGGACATGCAGGTAAAATGTAGATTATTATTATTTATTTATTTTTTTCCAAGTGTCTTATTTCACTTGGTTTTATTGTAATATGTAGGATATATACAGGGCTGTGAGTTAATGTTATTATATTATAGTTTTAACTCTAATTATAAAAATGAAGATAGAAATATATTATTGTTGTAAATTACAACTGTCCTGTGAAATAAATAAAAAAATTATATTCGATAGGCCTCCCAGCCAAATAACCATTTGGTTTTACGCAGAAACACACTATGTTAATATTGATGTCTAAAATTCTTCACTTTCAAACGTTCAGATCTTCAAGCTTATATTTTGCGAATACTGGTGAGAGCTACAAACCTCTCCCCACAGAAATGTCGGAAATTGTGCGAAATGCCAAGGTGTAACTAAAGGAAACCTAATGCATATTGCGTTCCCAAAAACCATGTTAAACTCACTGCACATACAGAGATGGAGTTGGTGAGAAGCAGCATTTTCTGCGTGAACCGAGGTGCTCTGAGATGCTGAAAACACACAGTGTTGCTCTTCACTCTGAAACATGCAGCGCAACAGAATATCAAATCGCAGCTATAGCCTGTCTGAATGTGAATTTTATTGTGATTAATTCTGCAGCCACAGTTATTATCAATTTACATTCTGTTTAATTATTAGCTTTTCATCGACTCACAACCCACCTGCAGTTCCATCACGAACCTCCTGTTTGGGGAAACCCCGAACTAGACCAATGAAATAAACAGTTCAATCAGAATCCAATTAAGTAGCCTAACAACCCCGTCATTTCACCACATTTTCACAAATTGAAGGCAATTAGTTAAATAAGCAAGTCAATGCAGGGAGAGAAAAAAAAAAAAATTAAGTTCTGCAAAAAGTCGCATCGAACCTCGCCCATCCAATCAGATATTGGCCCCGCCATTTCAGCAAGGTGTAAACACTGCTTCGTGCACCGTATCGCTTCCCGTCACGAACTGCCTCAGGTGGAGCTGTAAGACTTCCGATGACAAATGAAGCCTTAATCCTTGTATTGGATCACTGTTCTCCTTGTACAGTTTCAAGTTTATCGAAAAATGGAATGAAAGAAAAAGAACGGAACGGCAGTCACGATGGAATCTGCACCTTACACTGGGCTACATATTTGTCATGAGTTTGTCGTCAACTTTATGAATGAAATGGTGTGACGTATGGGCGAACAACTGGATGATTCTGTACAAACTTGGGCATTTGCTGCCTGACAGTGAGTAAATGCAAATAAATGGGATCAAACCTTATCGATCACAATTTCAGAGATAACTGACATAAATGATGACCTCGTTAACATTATTTTAATGTTAAAAATACTAGCTACGCTTTTATGTGTAAAGTTATCCAGTTCCACAAGTTTTTACTACTGTTTGATCTGTAAAAAAAACAAAAAAACAAATAGTATTAATTGAAGGGGCTGTTCATTGGGTTCTGATTGATCTGTTTCTTTCTGATTCTTCTAGTTGAGGGTTTCCCAAATGGGGGTTCATGCGGGACTTGCAGCTGTTATGTGATTTGATGAAAAGCTGTAATAAAATGGTCTGTCAAATGATATTAAAATGTGGCTGCAGAATGAATCGACATAGATAGACTAATCTAAAATCGAGACAGCTTTGATTGAAGCGAGAGTAGGTTATTGATTTTATTATTATTATTATTATTATTATTATTATTATTATTATAAAAAGACTTGAAAACACTTGATGGTTGCTGTTTTTCTTGCAGCTGCAGCCCAGGACGTGTGTGAATGCGGGCTGAGCCGTGTAGGGCTGTTGCCGGTCTCCCTTCTTTAAATAGCTCTCTATTGGCTGAGACTTTCGCTTACGGCCATACCACCCTGAGCACGCCCGATCTCGTCCGATCTCGGAAGCTAAGCAGGGTCGGGCCTGGTTAGTACTTGGATGGGAGACCGCCTGGGAATACCAGGTGCTGTAAGCTTTTGCTTTATCTTCACTAATACACTTCGTCGCTCGATCGTCTCTGATGGTTGTTCCTTTATCATTTTAAATTCAATTGCTTCATTTAGCGTTCTTTCATTTGGCTTCTGTATGCTTTCGGTGTGGCAAAGGACAGCTCAGCCTCGTCATTCTTTCTTTCTCCTACAGGGGGCGATGGACAGGCTTTTTTCTCTCTCTCTCAGTCTACAAGCAACGCAGACCCCTGAGCGCTTGTTCTTTTGCAACCGCTTCTCTCCTCAGCTTCAATAAGACCAGGGGTTCACAAACTTTTTTTTTTTTTTTTCTTATTTCTTTATGTCAGCCGAACCCTCAGATTATAAATTAATATGTCAATAATTCAACACACATTCGCATGTTAAAGCTTTTCTGACGTCGGTAACGGTCACATGAGGACATGCAGGTAAAATGTAGATTATTATTATTTATTTATTTTTTTTTTTCCAAGTGTCTTATTTCACTTGGTTTTATTGTAATATGTAGGATATATACAGGGCTGTGAGTTAATGTTATTATATTATAGTTTTAACTCTAATTATAAAAATGAAGATAGAAATATATTATTGTTGTAAATTACAACTGTCCTGTGAAATAAATAAAAAAAAATTATATTCGATAGGCCTCCCAGCCAAATAACCATTTGGTTTTACGCAGAAACACACTATGTTAATATTGATGTCTAAAATTCTTCACTTTCAAACGTTCAGATCTTCAAGCTTATATTTTGCCGAATACTGGTGAGAGCTACAAACCTCTCCCCACAGAAATGTCGGAAATTGTGCGAAATGCCAAGGTGTAACTAAAGGAAACCTAATGCATATTATGTTCCCAAAAACCATGTTAAACTCACTGCACATACAGAGATGGAGTTGGTGAGAAGCAGCATTTTCTGCGTGAACCGAGGTGCTCTGAGATGCTGAAAACACACAGTGTTGCTCTTCACTCTGAAACATGCAGCGCAACAGAATATCAAATCGCAGCTATAGCCTGTCTGAATGTGAATTTTATTGTGATTAATTCTGCAGCCACAGTTATTATCAATTTACATTCTGTTTAATTATTAGCTTTTCATCGACTCACAACCCACCTGCAGTTCCATCACGAACCTCCTGTTTGGGGAAACCCGAACTAGACCAATGAAATAAACAGTTCAATCAGAATCCAATTAAGTAGCCTAACAACCCCGTCATTTCACCACATTTTCACAAATTGAAGGCAATTAGTTAAATAAGCAAGTCAATGCAGGGAGAGAAAAAAAAAAAATTAAGTTCTGCAAAAAGTCGCATCGAACCTCGCCCATCCAATCAGATATTGGCCCCGCCATTTCAGCAAGGTGTAAACACTGCTTCGTGCCGTATCGCTTCCCGTGCGAACTGCCTCAGGTGGAGCTGTAAGACTTCCGATGACAAATGAAGCCTTAATCCTTGTATTGGATCACTGTTCTCCTTGTACAGTTTCAAGTTTATCGAAAAATGGAATGAAAGAAAAAGAACGGAACGGCAGTCACGATGGAATCTGCACCTTACACTGGGCTACATATTTGTCATGAGTTTGTCGTCAACTTTATGAATGAAATGGTGTGACGTATGGGCGAACAACTGGATGATTCTGTACAAACTTGGGCATTTGCTGCCTGACAGTGAGTAAATGCAAATAAATGGGATCAAACCTTATCGATCACAATTTCAGAGATAACTGACATAAATGATGACCTCGTTAACATTATTTTAATGTTAAAAATACTAGCTACGCTTTTATGTGTAAAGTTATCCAGTTCCACAAGTTTTTACTACTGTTTGATCTGTAAAAAAACAAAAAAAAAATAGTATTAATTGAAGGGGCTGTTCATTGGGTTCTGATTGATCTGTTTCTTTCTGATTCTTCTAGTTGAGGGTTTCCCAAATGGGGTTCATGCGGGACTTGCAGCTGTTATGTGATTTGATGAAAAGCTGTAATAAAATGGTCTGTCAAATGATATTAAAATGTGGCTGCAGAATGAATCGACATAGATAGACTAATCTAAAATCGAGACAGCTTTGATTGAAGCGAGAGTAGGTTATTGATTTTATTATTATTATTATTATAAAAAGACTTGAAAACACTTGATGGTTGCTGTTTTTCTTGCAGCTGCAGCCCAGGACGTGTGTGAATGCGGGCTGAGCCGTGTAGGGCTGTTGCCGGTCTCCTTCTTTAAATAGCTCTCTATTGGCTGAGACTTTCGCTTACGGCCATACCACCCTGAGCACGCCCGATCTCGTCCGATCTCGGAAGCTAAGCAGGGTCGGGCCTGGTTAGTACTTGGATGGGAGACCGCCTGGGAATACCAGGTGCTGTAAGCTTTTGCTTTATCTTCACTAATACACTTCGTCGCTCGATCGTCTCTGATGGTTGTTCCTTTATCATTTTAAATTCAATTGCTTCATTTAGCGTTCTTTCATTTGGCTTCTGTATGCTTTCGGTGTGGCAAAGGACAGCTCAGCCTCGTCATTCTTTCTTTCTCCTACAGGGGGCTTTTTTCTCTCTCTCTCAGTCTACAAGCAACGCAGACCCCTGAGCGCTTGTTCTTTTGCAACCGCTTCTCTCCTCAGCTTCAATAAGACCAGGGGTTCACAAACTTTTTTTTTTTTTTTATTATTTCTTTATGTCAGCCGAACCCTCAGATTATAAATTAATATGTCAATAATTCAACACACATTCGCATGTTAAAGCTTTTCTGACGTCGGTAACGGTCACATGAGGACATGCAGGTAAAATGTAGATTATTATTATTATTTTTTTTTTCCAAGTGTCTTATTTCACTTGGTTTTATTGTAATATGTAGGATATATACAGGGCTGTGAGTTAATGTTATTATATTATAGTTTTAACTCTAATTATAAAAATGAAGATAGAAATATATTATTGTTGTAAATTACAACTGTCCTGTGAAATAAATAAAAAAAAATTATATTCGATAGGCCTCCCAGCCAAATAACCATTTGGTTTTACGCAGAAAACACACTATGTTAATATTGATGTCTAAAATTCTTCACTTTCAAACGTTCAGATCTTCAAGCTTATATTTTGCGAATACTGGTGAGAGCTACAAACCTCTCCCCACAGAAATGTCGGAAATTGTGCGAAATGCCAAGGTGTAACTAAAGGAAACCTAATGCATATTATGTTCCCAAAAACCATGTTAAACTCACTGCACATACAGAGATGGAGTTGGTGAGAAGCAGCATTTTCTGCGTGAACCGAGGTGCTCTGAGATGCTGAAAACACACAGTGTTGCTCTTCACTCTGAAACATGCAGCGCAACAGAATATCAAATCGCAGCTATAGCCTGTCTGAATGTGAATTTTATTGTGATTAATTCTGCAGCCACAGTTATTATCAATTTACATTCTGTTTAATTATTAGCTTTTCATCGACTCACAACCCACCTGCAGTTCCATCACGAACCTCCTGTTTGGGGAAACCGCGAACTAGACCAATGAAATAAACAGTTCAATCAGAATCCAATTAAGTAGCCTAACAACCCCGTCATTTCACCACATTTTCACAAATTGAAGGCAATTAGTTAAATAAGCAAGTCAATGCAGGGAGAGAAAAAAAAAGATAATTAAGTTCTGCAAAAAGTCGCATCGAACCTCGCCCATCCAATCAGATATTGGCCCCGCCATTTCAGCAAGGTGTAAACACTGCTTCGTACCGTATACGCTTCCCGCATTTAACTGCCTCAGGTGGAGCTGTAAGACTTCCGATGACAAATGAAGCCTTAATCCTTGTATTGGATCACTGTTCTCCTTGTACAGTTTCAAGTTTATCGAAAAATGGAATGAAAGAAAAAGAACGGAACGGCAGTCACGATGGAATCTGCACCTTACACTGGGCTACATATTTGTCATGAGTTTGTCGTCAACTTTATGAATGAAATGGTGTGACGTATGGGCGAACAACTGGATGATTCTGTACAAACTTGGGCATTTGCTGCCTGACAGTGAGTAAATGCAAATAAATGGGATCAAACCTTATCGATCACAATTTCAGAGATAACTGACATAAATGATGACCTCGTTAACATTATTTTAATGTTAAAAATACTAGCTACGCTTTTATGTGTAAAGTTATCCAGTTCCACAAGTTTTTACTACTGTTTGATCTGTAAAAAAAACAAAAAAACAAATAGTATTAATTGAAGGGGCTGTTCATTGGGTTCTGATTGATCTGTTTCTTTCTGATTCTTCTAGTTGAGGGTTTCCCAAATGGGGGTTCATGCGGGACTTGCAGCTGTTATGTGATTTGATGAAAAGCTGTAATAAAATGGTCTGTCAAATGATATTAAAATGTGGCTGCAGAATGAATCGACATAGATAGACTAATCTAAAATCGAGACAGCTTTGATTGAAGCGAGAGTAGGTTATTGATTTTATTATTATTATTATTATTATTATTATTATTATTATTACTTGAAAAGACTTGAAAACACTTGATGGTTGCTGTTTTCTTGCAGCTGCAGCCCAGGACGTGTGTGAATGCGGGCTGAGCCGTGTAGGGCTGTTGCCGGTCTCCCTTCTTTAAATAGCTCTCTATTGGCTGAGACTTTCGCTTACGGCCATACCACCCTGAGCCCGATCTCGTCCGATCTCGGAAGCTAAGCAGGGTCGGGCCTGGTTAGTACTTGGATGGGAGACCGCCTGGGAATACCAGGTGCTGTAAGCTTTTGCTTTATCTTCACTAATACACTTCGTCGCTCGATCGTCTCTGATGGTTGTTCCTTTATCATTTTAAATTCAATTGCTTCATTTAGCGTTCTTTCATTTGGCTTCTGTATGCTTTCGGTGTGGCAAAGGACAGCTCAGCCTCGTCATTCTTTCTTTCTCCTACAGGGGCGATGGACAGGCTTTTTCTCTCTCTCTCAGTCTACAAGCAACGCAGACCCCTGAGCGCTTGTTCTTTTGCAACCGCTTCTCTCAGCTTCAATAAGACCAGGGGTTCACAAACTTTTTTTTTTTTTTTATTTTTCTTTATGTCAGCCGAACCCTCAGATTATAAATTAATATGTCAATAATTCAACACACATTCGCATGTTAAAGCTTTTCTGACGTCGGTAACGGTCACATGAGGACATGCAGGTAAAATGTAGATTATTATTATTTATTTATTTTTTCCAAGTGTCTTATTTCACTTGGTTTTATTGTAATATGTAGGATATATACAGGGCTGTGAGTTAATGTTATTATATTATAGTTTTAACTCTAATTATAAAAATGAAGATAGAAATATATTATTGTTGTAAATTACAACTGTCCTGTGAAATAAATAAAAAAAAAATTTATATTCGATAGGCCTCCCAGCCAAATAACCATTTGGTTTTACGCAGAAACACACTATGTTAATATTGATGTCTAAAATTCTTCACTTTCAAACGTTCAGATCTTCAAGCTTATATTTTGCGAATACTGGTGAGAGCTACAAACCTCTCCCCACAGAAATGTCGGAAATTGTGCGAAATGCCAAGGTGTAACTAAAGGAAACCTAATGCATATTATGTTCCCAAAAACCATGTTAAACTCACTGCACATACAGAGATGGAGTTGGTGAGAAGCAGCATTTTCTGCGTGAACCGAGGTGCTCTGAGATGCTGAAAACACACAGTGTTGCTCTTCACTCTGAAACATGCAGCGCAACAGAATATCAAATCGCAGCTATAGCCTGTCTGAATGTGAATTTTATTGTGATTAATTCTGCAGCCACAGTTATTATCAATTTACATTCTGTTTAATTATTAGCTTTTCATCGACTCACAACCCACCTGCAGTTCCATCACGAACCTCCTGTTTGGGGAAACCCCGAACTAGACCAATGAAATAAACAGTTCAATCAGAATCCAATTAAGTAGCCTAACAACCCCGTCATTTCACCACATTTTCACAAATTGAAGGCAATTAGTTAAATAAGCAAGTCAATGCAGGGAGAAAAAAAAAAAGATAATTAAGTTCTGCAAAAAGTCGCATCGAACCTCGCCCATCCAATCAGATATTGGCCCCGCCATTTCAGCAAGGTGTAAACACTGCTTCGTACCGTATACGCTTCCCGCATTTAACTGCCTCAGGTGGAGCTGTAAGACTTCCGATGACAAATGAAGCCTTAATCCTTGTATTGGATCACTGTTCTCCTTGTACAGTTTCAAGTTTATCGAAAAATGGAATGAAAGAAAAAGAACGGAACGGCAGTCACGATGGAATCTGCACCTTACACTGGGCTACATATTTGTCATGAGTTTGTCGTCAACTTTATGAATGAAATGGTGTGACGTATGGGCGAACAACTGGATGATTCTGTACAAACTTGGGCATTTGCTGCCTGACAGTGAGTAAATGCAAATAAATGGGATCAAACCTTATCGATCACAATTTCAGAGATAACTGACATAAATGATGACCTCGTTAACATTATTTTAATGTTAAAAATACTAGCTACGCTTTTATGTGTAAAGTTATCCAGTTCCACAAGTTTTTACTACTGTTTGATCTGTAAAAAAAACAAAAAAACAAATAGTATTAATTGAAGGGGCTGTTCATTGGGTTCTGATTGATCTGTTTCTTTCTGATTCTTCTAGTTGAGGGTTTCCCAAATGGGGGTTCATGCGGGACTTGCAGCTGTTATGTGATTTGATGAAAAGCTGTAATAAAATGGTCTGTCAAATGATATTAAAATGTGGCTGCAGAATGAATCGACATAGATAGACTAATCTAAAATCGAGACAGCTTTGATTGAAGCGAGAGTAGGTTATTGATTTTATTATTATTATTATTATTATTATTATTATTATTATTATTATTATTATTATTAAAAAAGACTTGAAAACACTTGATGGTTGCTGTTTTTCTTGCAGCTGCAGCCCAGGACGTGTGTGAATGCGGGCTGAGCCGTGTAGGGCTGTTGCCGGTCTCCCTTCTTTAAATAGCTCTCTATTGGCTGAGACTTTCGCTTACGGCCATACCACCCTGAGCACGCCCGATCTCGTCCGATCTCGGAAGCTAAGCAGGGTCGGGCCTGGTTAGTACTTGGATGGGAGACCGCCTGGGAATACCAGGTGCTGTAAGCTTTTGCTTTATCTTCACTAATACACTTCGTCGCTCGATCGTCTCTGATGGTTGTTCCTTTATCATTTTAAATTCAATTGCTTCATTTAGCGTTCTTTCATTTGGCTTCTGTATGCTTTCGGTGTGGCAAAGGACAGCTCAGCCTCGTCATTCTTTCTTTCTCCTACAGGGGCGATGGACAGGCTTTTTTCTCTCTCTCTCAGTCTACAAGCAACGCAGACCCCTGAGCGCTTGTTCTTTTGCAACCGCTTCTCTCCTCAGCTTCAATAAGACCAGGGGTTCACAAACTTTTTTTTTTTTTATTATTTCTTTATGTCAGCCGAACCCTCAGATTATAAATTAATATGTCAATAATTCAACACACATTCGCATGTTAAAGCTTTTCTGACGTCGGTAACGGTCACATGAGGACATGCAGGTAAAATGTAGATTATTATTATTTATTTATTTTTTTCCAAGTGTCTTATTTCACTTGGTTTTATTGTAATATGTAGGATATATACAGGGCTGTGAGTTAATGTTATTATATTATAGTTTTAACTCTAATTATAAAAATGAAGATAGAAATATATTATTGTTGTAAATTACAACTGTCCTGTGAAATAAATTTAAAAAAAATTATATTCGATAGGCCTCCCAGCCAAATAACCATTTGGTTTTACGCAGAAACACACTATGTTAATATTGATGTCTAAAATTCTTCACTTTCAAACGTTCAGATCTTCAAGCTTATATTTTGCCGAATACTGGTGAGAGCTACAAACCTCTCCCCACAGAAATGTCGGAAATTGTGCGAAATGCCAAGGTGTAACTAAAGGAAACCTAATGCATATTGCGTTCCCAAAAACCATGTTAAACTCACTGCACATACAGAGATGGAGTTGGTGAGAAGCAGCATTTTCTGCGTGAACCGAGGTGCTCTGAGATGCTGAAAACACACAGTGTTGCTCTTCACTCTGAAACATGCAGCGCAACAGAATATCAAATCGCAGCTATAGCCTGTCTGAATGTGAATTTTATTGTGATTAATTCTGCAGCCACAGTTATTATCAATTTACATTCTGTTTAATTATTAGCTTTTCATCGACTCACAACCCACCTGCAGTTCCATCACGAACCTCCTGTTTGGGGAAACCCCGAACTAGACCAATGAAATAAACAGTTCAATCAGAATCCAATTAAGTAGCCTAACAACCCCGTCATTTCACCACATTTTCACAAATTGAAGGCAATTAGTTAAATAAGCAAGTCAATGCAGGGAGAGAAAAAAAAAGATAATTAAGTTCTGCAAAAAGTCGCATCGAACCTCGCCCATCCAATCAGATATTGGCCCCGCCATTTCAGCAAGGTGTAAACACTGCTTCGTACCGTATACGCTTCCCGCATTTAACTGCCTCAGGTGGAGCTGTAAGACTTCCGATGACAAATGAAGCCTTAATCCTTGTATTGGATCACTGTTCTCCTTGTACAGTTTCAAGTTTATCGAAAAATGGAATGAAAGAAAAAGAACGGAACGGCAGTCACGATGGAATCTGCACCTTACACTGGGCTACATATTTGTCATGAGTTTGTCGTCAACTTTATGAATGAAATGGTGTGACGTATGGGCGAACAACTGGATGATTCTGTACAAACTTGGGCATTTGCTGCCTGACAGTGAGTAAATGCAAATAAATGGGATCAAACCTTATCGATCACAATTTCAGAGATAACTGACATAAATGATGACCTCGTTAACATTATTTTAATGTTAAAAATACTAGCTACGCTTTTATGTGTAAAGTTATCCAGTTCCACAAGTTTTTACTACTGTTTGATCTGTAAAAAAACAAAAAAAAATAGTATTAATTGAAGGGGCTGTTCATTGGGTTCTGATTGATCTGTTTCTTTCTGATTCTTCTAGTTGAGGGTTTCCCAAATGGGGGTTCATGCGGGACTTGCAGCTGTTATGTGATTTGATGAAAAGCTGTAATAAAATGGTCTGTCAAATGATATTAAAATGTGGCTGCAGAATGAATCGACATAGATAGACTAATCTAAAATCGAGACAGCTTTGATTGAAGCGAGAGTAGGTTATTGATTATTATTATTATTATTATTATTATTATTATAAAAAGACTTGAAAACACTTGATGGTTGCTGTTTTTCTTGCAGCTGCAGCCCAGGACGTGTGTGAATGCGGGCTGAGCCGTGTAGGGCTGTTGCCGGTCTCCCTTCTTTAAATAGCTCTCTATTGGCTGAGACTTTCGCTTACGGCCATACCACCCTGAGCACGCCCGATCTCGTCCGATCTCGGAAGCTAAGCAGGGTCGGGCCTGGTTAGTACTTGGATGGGAGACCGCCTGGGAATACCAGGTGCTGTAAGCTTTTGCTTTATCTTCACTAATACACTTCGTCGCTCGATCGTCTCTGATGGTTGTTCCTTTATCATTTTAAATTCAATTGCTTCATTTAGCGTTCTTTCATTTGGCTTCTGTATGCTTTCGGTGTGGCAAAGGACAGCTCAGCCTCGTCATTCTTTCTTTCTCCTACAGGGGGCGATGGACAGGCTTTTTCTCTCTCTCAGTCTACAAGCAACGCAGACCCCTGAGCGCTTGTTCTTTTGCAACCGCTTCTCTCCTCAGCTTCAATAAGACCAGGGGTTCACAAACTTTTTTTTTTTTTTATTATTTCTTTATGTCAGCCGAACCTCAGATTATAAATTAATATGTCAATAATTCAACACACATTCGCATGTTAAAGCTTTTCTGACGTCGGTAACGGTCACATGAGGACATGCAGGTAAAATGTAGATTATTATTATTTATTTATTTTTTTCCAAGTGTCTTATTTCACTTGGTTTTATTGTAATATGTAGGATATATACAGGGCTGTGAGTTAATGTTATTATATTATAGTTTTAACTCTAATTATAAAAATGAAGATAGAAATATATTATTGTTGTAAATTACAACTGTCCTGTGAAATAAATTTAAAAAAATTATATTCGATAGGCCTCCCAGCCAAATAACCATTTGGTTTTACGCAGAAACACACTATGTTAATATTGATGTCTAAAATTCTTCACTTTCAAACGTTCAGATCTTCAAGCTTATATTTTGCCGAATACTGGTGAGAGCTACAAACCTCTCCCCACAGAAATGTCGGAAATTGTGCGAAATGCCAAGGTGTAACTAAAGGAAACCTAATGCATATTATGTTCCCAAAAACCATGTTAAACTCACTGCACATACAGAGATGGAGTTGGTGAGAAGCAGCATTTTCTGCGTGAACCGAGGTGCTCTGAGATGCTGAAAACACACAGTGTTGCTCTTCACTCTGAAACATGCAGCAGCAACAGAATATCAAATCGCAGCTATAGCCTGTCTGAATGTGAATTTTATTGTGATTAATTCTGCAGCCACAGTTATTATCAATTTACATTCTGTTTAATTATTAGCTTTTCATCGACTCACAACCCACCTGCAGTTCCATCACGAACCTCCTGTTTGGGGAAACCCCGAACTAGACCAATGAAATAAACAGTTCAATCAGAATCCAATTAAGTAGCCTAACAACCCCGTCATTTCACCCACATTTTCACAAATTGAAGGCAATTAGTTAAATAAGCAAGTCAATGCAGGAGAGAAAAAAAAAAAAAAAATTAAGTTCTGCAAAAGTCGCATCGAACCTCGCCCATCCAATCAGATATTGGCCCCGCCATTTCAGCAAGGTGTAAACACTGCTTCGTACCGTATACGCTTCCCGCATTTAACTGCCTCAGGTGGAGCTGTAAGACTTCCGATGACAAATGAAGCCTTAATCCTTGTATTGGATCACTGTTCTCCTTGTACAGTTTCAAGTTTATCGAAAAATGGAATGAAAGAAAAAGAACGGAACGGCAGTCACGATGGAATCTGCACCTTACACTGGGCTACATATTTGTCATGAGTTTGTCGTCAACTTTATGAATGAAATGGTGTGACGTATGGGCGAACAACTGGATGATTCTGTACAAACTTGGGCATTTGCTGCCTGACAGTGAGTAAATGCAAATAAATGGGATCAAACCTTATCGATCACAATTTCAGAGATAACTGACAAAATGATGACCTCGTTAACATTATTTTAATGTTAAAAATACTAGCTACGCTTTTATGTGTAAAGTTATCCAGTTCCACAAGTTTTTACTACTGTTTGATCTGTAAAAAAAAAAAAACAAAAATAGTATTAATTGAAGGGGCTGTTCATTGGGTTCTGATTGATCTGTTTCTTTCTGATTCTTCTAGTTGAGGGTTTCCCAAATGGGGTTCATGCGGGACTTGCAGCTGTTATGTGATTTGATGAAAAGCTGTAATAAAATGGTCTGTCAAATGATATTAAAATGTGGCTGCAGAATGAATCGACATAGATAGACTAATCTAAAATCGAGACAGCTTTGATTGAAGCGAGAGTAGGTTATTGATTTTATTATTATTATTATTATTATTATTATTATTATTATTATTATTATTTAAAAAGACTTGAAAACACTTGATGGTTGCTGTTTTTCTTGCAGCTGCAGCCCAGGACGTGTGTGAATGCGGGCTGAGCCGTGTAGGGCTGTTGCCGGTCTCCCTTCTTTAAATAGCTCTCTATTGGCTGAGACTTTCGCTTACGGCCATACCACCCTGAGCACGCCCGATCTCGTCCGATCTCGGAAGCTAAGCAGGGTCGGGCCTGGTTAGTACTTGGATGGGAGACCGCCTGGGAATACCAGGTGCTGTAAGCTTTTGCTTTATCTTCACTAATACACTTCGTCGCTCGATCGTCTCTGATGGTTGTTCCTTTATCATTTTAAATTCAATTGCTTCATTTAGCGTTCTTTCATTTGGCTTCTGTATGCTTTCGGTGTGGCAAAGGACAGCTCAGCCTCGTCATTCTTTCTTTCTCCTACAGGGGCGATGGGCAGGCTTTTTTCTCTCTCTCTCAGTCTACAAGCAACGCAGACCCCTGAGCGCTTGTTCTTTTGCAACCGCTTCTCTCCTCAGCTTCAATAAGACCAGGGGTTCACAAACTTTTTTTTTTTTTTTTATTTCTTTATGTCAGCCGAACCCTCAGATTATAAATTAATATGTCAATAATTCAACACACATTCGCATGTTAAAGCTTTTCTGACGTCGGTAACGGTCACATGAGGACATGCAGGTAAAATGTAGATTATTATTATTTATTTATTTTTTTTTCAAGTGTCTTATTTCACTTGGTTTTATTGTAATATGTAGGATATATACAGGGCTGTGAGTTAATGTTATTATATTATAGTTTTAACTCTAATTATAAAAATGAAGATAGAAATATATTATTGTTGTAAATTACAACTGTCCTGTGAAATAAATTTAAAAAAATTATATTCGATAGGCCTCCCAGCCAAATAAATAACCATTTGGTTTTACGCAGAAACACACTATGTTAATATTGATGTCTAAAATTCTTCACTTTCAAACGTTCAGATCTTCAAGCTTATATTTTGCGAATACTGGTGAGAGCTACAAACCTCTCCCCACAGAAATGTCGGAAATTGTGCGAAATGCCAAGGTGTAACTAAAGGAAACCTAATGCATATTATGTTCCCAAAAACCATGTTAAACTCACTGCACATACAGAGATGGAGTTGGTGAGAAGCAGCATTTTCTGCGTGAACCGAGGTGCTCTGAGATGCTGAAAACACACAGTGTTGCTCTTCACTCTGAAACATGCAGCGCAACAGAATATCAAATCGCAGCTATAGCCTGTCTGAATGTGAATTTTATTGTGATTAATTCTGCAGCCACAGTTATTATCAATTTACATTCTGTTTAATTATTAGCTTTTCATCGACTCACAACCCACCTGCAGTTCCATCACGAACCTCCTGTTTGGGGAAACCCCGAACTAGACCAATGAAATAAACAGTTCAATCAGAATCCAATTAAGTAGCCTAACAACCCCGTCATTTCACCACATTTTCACAAATTGAAGGCAATTAGTTAAATAAGCAAGTCAATGCAGGAGAGAAAAAAATAATAATTAAGTTCTGCAAAAAGTCGCATCGAACCTCGCCCATCCAATCAGATATTGGCCCCGCCATTTCAGCAAGGTGTAAAAACACTGCTGCTTCGTGCACGTATACGCTTCCCGTGCATTTAACTGCCTCAGGTGGAGCTGTAAGACTTCCGATGACAAATGAAGCCTTAATCCTTGTATTGGATCACTGTTCTCCTTGTACAGTTTCAAGTTTATCGAAAAATGGAATGAAAGAAAAAGAACGGAACGGCAGTCACGATGGAATCTGCACCTTACACTGGGCTACATATTTGTCATGAGTTTGTCGTCAACTTTATGAATGAAATGGTGTGACGTATGGGCGAACAACTGGATGATTCTGTACAAACTTGGGCATTTGCTGCCTGACAGTGAGTAAATGCAAATAAATGGGATCAAACCTTATCGATCACAATTTCAGAGATAACTGACATAAATGATGACCTCGTTAACATTATTTTAATGTTAAAAATACTAGCTACGCTTTTATGTGTAAAGTTATCCAGTTCCACAAGTTTTTACTACTGTTTGATCTGTAAAAAAAAAAAAAAAATAGTATTAATTGAAGGAAGGGCTGTTCATTGGGTTCTGATTGATCTGTTTCTTTCTGATTCTTCTAGTTGAGGGTTTCCCAAATGGGGTTCATGCGGGACTTGCAGCTGTTATGTGATTTGATGAAAAGCTGTAATAAAATGGTCTGTCAAATGATATTAAAATGTGGCTGCAGAATGAATCGACATAGATAGACTAATCTAAAATCGAGACAGCTTTGATTGAAGCTAGAGTAGGCTATTGATTTTATTATTATTATTATTATTATTATTATTATAAAAGACTTGAAAACACTTGATGGTTGCTGTTTTTCTTGCAGCTGCAGCCCAGGACGTGTGTGAATGCGGGCTGAGCCGTGTAGGGCTGTTGCCGGTCTCCCTTCTTTAAATAGCTCTCTATTGGCTGAGACTTTCGCTTACGGCCATACCACCCTGAGCACGCCCGATCTCGTCCGATCTCGGAAGCTAAGCAGGGTCGGGCCTGGTTAGTACTTGGATGGGAGACCGCCTGGGAATACCAGGTGCTGTAAGCTTTTGCTTTATCTTCACTAATACACTTCGTCGCTCGATCGTCTCTGATGGTTGTTCCTTTATCATTTTAAATTCAATTGCTTCATTTAGCGTTCTTTCATTTGGCTTCTGTATGCTTTCGGTGTGGCAAAGGACAGCTCAGCCTCGTCATTCTTTCTTTCTCCTACAGGGGGCGATGGACAGGCTTTTTTCTCTCTCTCTCAGTCTACAAGCAACGCAGACCCCTGAGCGCTTGTTCTTTTGCAACCGCTTCTCTCCTCAGCTTCAATAAGACCAGGGGTTCACAAACTTTTTTTTTTTTTTTTATTTTTTTTGTCAGCCGAACCTCAGATTATAAATTAATATGTCAATAATTCAACACACATTCGCATGTTAAAGCTTTTCTGACGTCGGTAACGGTCACATGAGGACATGCAGGTAAAATGTAGATTATTATTATTTATTTATTTTTTTCCAAGTGTCTTATTTCACTTGGTTTATTGTAATATGTAGGATATATACAGGGCTGTGAGTTAATGTTATTATATTATAGTTTTAACTCTAATTATAAAAATGAAGATAGAAATATATTATTGTTGTAAATTACAACTGTCCTGTGAAATAAAAAAATAAAAAAATTATATTCGATAGGCCTCCCAGCCAAATAACCATTTGGTTTTACGCAGAAACACACTATGTTAATATTGATGTCTAAAATTCTTCACTTTCAAACGTTCAGATCTTCAAGCTTATATTTTGCCGAATACTGGTGAGAGCTACAAACCTCTCCCCACAGAAATGTCGGAAATTGTGCGAAATGCCAAGGTGTAACTAAAGGAAACCTAATGCATATTGCGTTCCCAAAAACCATGTTAAACTCACTGCACATACAGAGATGGAGTTGGTGAGAAGCAGCATTTTCTGCGTGAACCGAGGTGCTCTGAGATGCTGAAAACACACAGTGTTGCTCTTCACTCTGAAACATGCAGCGCAACAGAATATCAAATCGCAGCTATAGCCTGTCTGAATGTGAATTTTATTGTGATTAATTCTGCAGCCACAGTTATTATCAATTTACATTCTGTTTAATTATTAGCTTTTCATCGACTCACAACCCACCTGCAGTTCCATCACGAACCTCCTGTTTGGGGAAACCGCGAACTAGACCAATGAAATAAACAGTTCAATCAGAATCCAATTAAGTAGCCTAACAACCCCGTCATTTCACCACATTTTCACAAATTGAAGGCAATTAGTTAAATAAGCAAGTCAATGCAGGGAGAGAAAAAAAAAAAAAATTAAGTTCTGCAAAAAGTCGCATCGAACCTCGCCCATCCAATCAGATATTGGCCCCGCCATTTCAGCAAGGTGTAAACACTGCTTCGTACAGAGCACGCTTCCCGCATTTAACTGCCTCAGGTGGAGCTGTAAGACTTCCGATGACAAATGAAGCCTTAATCCTTGTATTGGATCACTGTTCTCCTTGTACAGTTTCAAGTTTATCGAAAAATGGAATGAAAGAAAAGAACGAACGGACGGCAGTCACGATGGAATCTGCACCTTACACTGGGCTACATATTTGTCATGAGTTTGTCGTCAACTTTATGAATGAAATGGTGTGACGTATGGGCGAACAACTGGATGATTCTGTACAAACTTGGGCATTTGCTGCCTGACAGTGAGTAAATGCAAATAAATGGGATCAAACCTTATCGATCACAATTTCAGAGATAACTGACATAAATGATGACCTCGTTAACATTATTTTAATGTTAAAAATACTAGCTACGCTTTTATGTGTAAAGTTATCCAGTTCCACAAGTTTTTACTACTGTTTGATCTGTAAAAAAAACAAAAAAAAAAATAGTATTAATTGAAGGGGCTGTTCATTGGGTTCTGATTGATCTGTTTCTTTCTGATTCTTCTAGTTGAGGGTTTCCCAAATGGGGTTCATGCGGGACTTGCAGCTGTTATGTGATTTGATGAAAAGCTGTAATAAAATGGTCTGTCAAATGATATTAAAATGTGGCTGCAGAATGAATCGACATAGATAGACTAATCTAAAATCGAGACAGCTTTGATTGAAGCTAGAGTTAGGCTATTGATTTATTATTATTATTATTATTATTATTATTAATTAAAAAGACTTGAAAACACTTGATGGTTGCTGTTTTTCTTGCAGCTGCAGCCCAGGACGTGTGTGAATGCGGGCTGAGCCGTGTAGGGCTGTTGCCGGTCTCCCTTCTTTAAATAGCTCTCTATTGGCTGAGACTTTCGCTTACGGCCATACCACCCTGAGCACGCCCGATCTCGTCCGATCTCGGAAGCTAAGCAGGGTCGGGCCTGGTTAGTACTTGGATGGGAGACCGCCTGGGAATACCAGGTGCTGTAAGCTTTTGCTTTATCTTCACTAATACACTTCGTCGCTCGATCGTCTCTGATGGTTGTTCCTTTATCATTTTAAATTCAATTGCTTCATTTAGCGTTCTTTCATTTGGCTTCTGTATGCTTTCGGTGTGGCAAAGGACAGCTCAGCCTCGTCATTCTTTCTTTCTCCTACAGGGGGCGATGGACAGGCTTTTTTCTCTCTCTCTCAGTCTACAAGCAACGCAGACCCCTGAGCGCTTGTTCTTTTGCAACCGCTTCTCTCCTCAGCTTCAATAAGACCAGGGGTTCACAAACTTTTTTTTTTTTTTTTTCTTATTTCTTTATGTCAGCCGAACCCTCAGATTATAAATTAATATGTCAATAATTCAACACACATTCGCATGTTAAAGCTTTTCTGACGTCGGTAACGGTCACATGAGGACATGCAGGTAAAATGTAGATTATTATTATTTATTTATTTTTTTCCAAGTGTCTTATTTCACTTGGTTTTATTGTAATATGTAGGATATATACAGGGCTGTGAGTTAATGTTATTATATTATAGTTTTAACTCTAATTATAAAAATGAAGATAGAAATATATTATTGTTGTAAATTACAACTGTCCTGTGAAATAAACAAAATAAAAAATTATATTCGATAGGCCTCCCAGCCAAATAACCATTTGGTTTTACGCAGAAACACACTATGTTAATATTGATGTCTAAAATTCTTCACTTTCAAACGTTCAGATCTTCAAGCTTATATTTTGCCGAATACTGGTGAGAGCTACAAACCTCTCCCCACAGAAATGTCGGAAATTGTGCGAAATGCCAAGGTGTAACTAAAGGAAACCTAATGCATATTGCGTTCCCAAAAACCATGTTAAACTCACTGCACATACAGAGATGGAGTTGGTGAGAAGCAGCATTTTCTGCGTGAACCGAGGTGCTCTGAGATGCTGAAAACACACAGTGTTGCTCTTCACTCTGAAACATGCAGCGCAACAGAATATCAAATCGCAGCTATAGCCTGTCTGAATGTGAATTTTATTGTGATTAATTCTGCAGCCACAGTTATTATCAATTTACATTCTGTTTAATTATTAGCTTTTCATCGACTCACAACCCACCTGCAGTTCCCATCACGAACCTCCTGTTTGGGGAAACCCGAACTAGACCAATGAAATAAACAGTTCAATCAGAATCCAATTAAGTAGCCTAACAACCCCGTCATTTCACCACATTTTCACAAATTGAAGGCAATTAGTTAAATAAGCAAGTCAATGCAGGGAGAGAAAAAAAAAAAAATTAAGTTCTGCAAAAAGTCGCATCGAACCTCGCCCATCCAATCAGATATTGGCCCCGCCATTTCAGCAAGGTGTAAACACTGCTTCGTACCGTATACGCTTCCCGTCGAACTGCCTCAGGTGGAGCTGTAAGACTTCCGATGACAAATGAAGCCTTAATCCTTGTATTGGATCACTGTTCTCCTTGTACAGTTTCAAGTTTATCGAAAAATGGAATGAAAGAAAAAGAACGGAACGGCAGTCACGATGGAATCTGCACCTTACACTGGGCTACATATTTGTCATGAGTTTGTCGTCAACTTTATGAATGAAATGGTGTGACGTATGGGCGAACAACTGGATGATTCTGTACAAACTTGGGCATTTGCTGCCTGACAGTGAGTAAATGCAAATAAATGGGATCAAACCTTATCGATCACAATTTCAGAGATAACTGACATAAATGATGACCTCGTTAACATTATTTTAATGTTAAAAATACTAGCTACGCTTTTATGTGTAAAGTTATCCAGTTCCACAAGTTTTTACTACTGTTTGATCTGTAAAAAAAACAAAAAAACAAATAGTATTAATTGAAGGGGCTGTTCATTGGGTTCTGATTGATCTGTTTCTTTCTGATTCTTCTAGTTGAGGGTTTCCCAAATGGGGGTTCATGCGGGACTTGCAGCTGTTATGTGATTTGATGAAAAGCTGTAATAAAATGGTCTGTCAAATGATATTAAAATGTGGCTGCAGAATGAATCGACATAGATAGACTAATCTAAAATCGAGACAGCTTTGATTGAAGCTAGAGTAGGCTATTGATTTTATTATTATTATTATTATTATTATAAAAAGACTTGAAAACACTTGATGGTTGCTGTTTTTCTTGCAGCTGCAGCCCAGGACGTGTGTGAATGCGGGCTGAGCCGTGTAGGGCTGTTGCCGGTCTCCCTTCTTTAAATAGCTCTCTATTGGCTGAGACTTTCGCTTACGGCCATACCACCCTGAGCACGCCCGATCTCGTCCGATCTCGGAAGCTAAGCAGGGTCGGGCCTGGTTAGTACTTGGATGGGAGACCGCCTGGGAATACCAGGTGCTGTAAGCTTTTGCTTTATCTTCACTAATACACTTCGTCGCTCGATCGTCTCTGATGGTTGTTCCTTTATCATTTTAAATTCAATTGCTTCATTTAGCGTTCTTTCATTTGGCTTCTGTATGCTTTCGGTGTGGCAAAGGACAGCTCAGCCTCGTCATTCTTTCTTTCTCCTACAGGGGGCGATGGACAGGCTTTTTTCTCTCTCTCTCAGTCTACAAGCAACGCAGACCCCTGAGCGCTTGTTCTTTTGCAACCGCTTCTCTCCTCAGCTTCAATAAGACCAGGGGTTCACAAACTTTTTTTTTTTTTTATTATTTCTTTATGTCAGCCGAACCCTCAGATTATAAATTAATATGTCAATAATTCAACACACATTCGCATGTTAAAGCTTTTCTGACGTCGGTAACGGTCACATGAGGACATGCAGGTAAAATGTAGATTATTATTATTTATTTATTTTTTCCAAGTGTCTTATTTCACTTGGTTTTATTGTAATATGTAGGATATATACAGGGCTGTGAGTTAATGTTATTATATTATAGTTTTAACTCTAATTATAAAAATGAAGATAGAAATATATTATTGTTGTAAATTACAACTGTCCTGTGAAATAAATTTAAAAAAATTATATTCGATAGGCCTCCCAGCCAAATAACCATTTGGTTTTACGCAGAAACACACTATGTTAATATTGATGTCTAAAATTCTTCACTTTCAAACGTTCAGATCTTCAAGCTTATATTTTGCGAATACTGGTGTGAGAGCTACAAACCTCTCCCCACAGAAATGTCGGAAATTGTGCGAAATGCCAAGGTGTAACTAAAGGAAACCTAATGCATATTGCGTTCCCAAAAACCATGTTAAACTCACTGCACATACAGAGATGGAGTTGGTGAGAAGCAGCATTTTCTGCGTGAACCGAGGTGCTCTGAGATGCTGAAAACACACAGTGTTGCTCTTCACTCTGAAACATGCAGCGCAACAGAATATCAAATCGCAGCTATAGCCTGTCTGAATGTGAATTTTATTGTGATTAATTCTGCAGCCACAGTTATTATCAATTTACATTCTGTTTAATTATTAGCTTTTCATCGACTCACAACCCACCTGCAGTTCCATCACGAACCTCCTGTTTGGGGAAACCGCGAACTAGACCAATGAAATAAACAGTTCAATCAGAATCCAATTAAGTAGCCTAACAACCCCGTCATTTCACCACATTTTCACAAATTGAAGGCAATTAGTTAAATAAGCAAGTCAATGCAGGGAGAGAAAAAAAAAGATAATTAAGTTCTGCAAAAAGTCGCATCGAACCTCGCCCATCCAATCAGATATTGGCCCCGCCATTTCAGCAAGGTGTAAACACTGCTTCGTACCGTATACGCTTCCCGCATGCGAACTGCCTCAGGTGGAGCTGTAAGACTTCCGATGACAAATGAAGCCTTAATCCTTGTATTGGATCACTGTTCTCCTTGTACAGTTTCAAGTTTATCGAAAAATGGAATGAAAGAAAAAGAACGGAACGGCAGTCACGATGGAATCTGCACCTTACACTGGGCTACATATTTGTCGTCAACTTTATGAATGAAATGGTGTGACGTATGGGCGAACAACTGGATGATTCTGTACAAACTTGGGCATTTGCTGCCTGACAGTGAGTAAATGCAAATAAATGGGATCAAAACTTATCGATCACAATTTCAGAGATAACTGACATAAATGATGACCTCGTTAACATTATTTTAATGTTAAAAAATACTAGCTACGCTTTTATGTGTAAAGTTATCCAGTTCCACAAGTTTTTACTACTGTTTGATCTGTAAAAAAAAACAAAAAAACAAATAGTATTAATTGAAGGGGCTGTTCATTGGGTTCTGATTGATCTGTTTCTTTCTGATTCTTCTAGTTGAGGGTTTCCCAAATGGGGGTTCATGCGGGACTTGCAGCTGTTATGTGATTTGATGAAAAGCTGTAATAAAATGGTCTGTCAAATGATATTAAAATGTGGCTGCAGAATGAATCGACATAGATAGACTAATCTAAAATCGAGACAGCTTTGATTGAAGCTAGAGTAGGCTATTGATTTTATTATTATTATTATTATTATTATTATTATTATTATTATTAAAACTTGAAAACACTTGATGGTTGCTGTTTTTCTTGCAGCTGCAGCCCAGGACGTGTGTGAATGCGGGCTGAGCCGTGTAGGGCTGTTGCCGGTCTCCCTTCTTTAAATAGCTCTCTATTGGCTGAGACTTTCGCTTACGGCCATACCACCTGAGCACGCCCGATCTCGTCCGATCTCGGAAGCTAAGCAGGGTCGGGCCTGGTTAGTACTTGGATGGGAGACCGCCTGGGAATACCAGGTGCTGTAAGCTTTTGCTTTATCTTCACTAATACACTTCGTCGCTCGATCGTCTCTGATGGTTGTTCCTTTATCATTTTAAATTCAATTGCTTCATTTAGCGTTCTTTCATTTGGCTTCTGTATGCTTTCGGTGTGGCAAAGGACAGCTCAGCCTCGTCATTCTTTCTTTCTCCTACAGGGGCGATGGACAGGCTTTTTTCTCTCTCTCTCAGTCTACAAGCAACGCAGACCCCTGAGCGCTTGTTCTTTTGCAACCGCTTCTCTCCTCAGCTTCAATAAGACCAGGGGTTCACAAACTTTTTTTTTTTTTTATTATTTCTTTATGTCAGCCGAACCCTCAGATTATAAATTAATATGTCAATAATTCAACACACATTCGCATGTTAAAGCTTTTCTGACGTCGGTAACGGTCACATGAGGACATGCAGGTAAAATGTAGATTATTATTATTTATTTATTTTTTTTTTTTTCAAGTGTCTTATTTCACTTGGTTTTATTGTAATATGTAGGATATATACAGGGCTGTGAGTTAATGTTATTATATTATAGTTTTAACTCTAATTATAAAAATGAAGATAGAAATATATTATTGTTGTAAATTACAACTGTCCTGTGAAATAAAAAAATAAAAAAATTATATTCGATAGGCCTCCCAGCCAAATAACCATTTGGTTTTACGCAGAAACACACTATGTTAATATTGATGTCTAAAATTCTTCACTTTCAAACGTTCAGATCTTCAAGCTTATATTTTGCCGAATACTGGTGAGAGCTACAAACCTCTCCCCACAGAAATGTCGGAAATTGTGCGAAATGCCAAGGTGTAACTAAAGGAAACCTAATGCATATTGCGTTCCCAAAAACCATGTTAAACTCACTGCACATACAGAGATGGAGTTGGTGAAGCAGCATTTTCTGCGTGAACCGAGGTGCTCTGAGATGCTGAAAACACACAGTGTTGCTCTTCACTCTGAAACATGCAGCGCAACAGAATATCAAATCGCAGCTATAGCCTGTCTGAATGTGAATTTTATTGTGATTAATTCTGCAGCCACAGTTATTATCAATTTACATTCTGTTTAATTATTAGCTTTTCATCGACTCACAACCCACCTGCAGTTCCATCACGAACCTCCTGTTTGGGAAACCCGAACTAGACCAATGAAATAAACAGTTCAATCAGAATCCAATTAAGTAGCCTAACAACCCCGTCATTTCACCACATTTTCACAAATTGAAGGCAATTAGTTAAATAAGCAAGTCAATGCAGGGAGAGAAAAAAAAAAAAAAATTAAGTTCTGCAAAAAGTCGCATCGAACCTCGCCCATCCAATCAGATATTGGCCCCGCCATTTCAGCAAGGTGTAAACACTGCTTCGTGCATCGTATACGCTTCCCGTGCGAACTGCCTCAGGTGGAGCTGTAAGACTTCCGATGACAAATGAAGCCTTAATCCTTGTATTGGATCACTGTTCTCCTTGTACAGTTTCAAGTTTATCGAAAAATGGAATGAAAGAAAAAGAACGGAACGGCAGTCACGATGGAATCTGCACCTTACACTGGGCTACATATTTGTCATGAGTTTGTCGTCAACTTTATGAATGAAATGGTGTGACGTATGGGCGAACAACTGGATGATTCTGTACAAACTTGGGCATTTGCTGCCTGACAGTGAGTAAATGCAAATAAATGGGATCAAACCTTATCGATCACAATTTCAGAGATAACTGACATAAATGATGACCTCGTTAACATTATTTTAATGTTAAAAATACTAGCTACGCTTTTATGTGTAAAGTTATCCAGTTCCACAAGTTTTTACTACTGTTTGATCTGTAAAAAAAACAAAAAAACAAAAATAGTATTAATTGAAGGGGCTGTTCATTGGGTTCTGATTGATCTGTTTCTTTCTGATTCTTCTAGTTGAGGGTTTCCCAAATGGGGTTCATGCGGGACTTGCAGCTGTTATGTGATTTGATGAAAAGCTGTAATAAAATGGTCTGTCAAATGATATTAAAATGTGGCTGCAGAATGAATCGACATAGATAGACTAATCTAAAATCGAGACAGCTTTGATTGAAGCTAGGTTATTGATAGGCTATTGATTTTATTATTATTATTATTATTATAAAAAGACTTGAAAACACTTGATGGTTGCTGTTTTTCTTGCAGCTGCAGCCCAGGACGTGTGTGAATGCGGGCTGAGCCGTGTAGGGCTGTTGCCGGTCTCCCTTCTTTAAATAGCTCTCTATTGGCTGAGACTTTCGCTTACGGCCATACCACCCTGAGCACGCCCGATCTCGTCCGATCTCGGAAGCTAAGCAGGGTCGGGCCTGGTTAGTACTTGGATGGGAGACCGCCTGGGAATACCAGGTGCTGTAAGCTTTTGCTTTATCTTCACTAATACACTTCGTCGCTCGATCGTCTCTGATGGTTGTTCCTTTATCATTTTAAATTCAATTGCTTCATTTAGCGTTCTTTCATTTGGCTTCTGTATGCTTTCGGTGTGGCAAAGGACAGCTCAGCCTCGTCATTCTTTCTTTCTCCTACAGGGGGCGATGGACAGGCTTTTTTCTCTCTCTCTCAGTCTACAAGCAACGCAGACCCCTGAGCGCTTGTTCTTTTGCAACCGCTTCTCTCCTCAGCTTCAATAAGACCAGGGGTTCACAAACTTTTTTTTATTTTTATTATTTCTTTATGTCAGCCGAACCCTCAGATTATAAATTAATATGTCAATAATTCAACACACATTCGCATGTTAAAGCTTTTCTGACGTCGGTAACGGTCACATGAGGACATGCAGGTAAAATGTAGATTATTATTATTTATTTATTTTTTCCAAGTGTCTTATTTCACTTGGTTTTATTGTAATATGTAGGATATATACAGGGCTGTGAGTTAATGTTATTATATTATAGTTTTAACTCTAATTATAAAAATGAAGATAGAAATATATTATTGTTGTAAATTACAACTGTCCTGTGAAATAAATTTAAAAAAATTATATTCGATAGGCCTCCCAGCCAAATAACCATTTGGTTTTACGCAGAAACACACTATGTTAATATTGATGTCTAAAATTCTTCACTTTCAAACGTTCAGATCTTCAAGCTTATATTTTGCCGAATACTGGTGAGAGCTACAAACCTCTCCCCACAGAAATGTCGGAAATTGTGCGAAATGCCAAGGTGTAACTAAAGGAAACCTAATGCATATTGCGTTCCCAAAAACCATGTTAAACTCACTGCACATACAGAGATGGAGTTGGTGAGAAGCAGCATTTTCTCTGCGTGAACCGAGGTGCTCTGAGATGCTGAAAACACACAGTGTTGCTCTTCACTCTGAAACATGCAGCGCAACAGAATATCAAATCGCAGCTATAGCCTGTCTGAATGTGAATTTTATTGTGATTAATTCTGCAGCCACAGTTATTATCAATTTACATTCTGTTTAATTATTAGCTTTTCATCGACTCACAACCCACCTGCAGTTCCATCACGAACCTCCTGTTTGGGGAAACCCGAACTAGACCAATGAAATAAACAGTTCAATCAGAATCCAATTAAGTAGCCTAACAACCCCGTCATTTCACCACATTTTCACAAATTGAAGGCAATTAGTTAAATAAGCAAGTCAATGCAGGAGAGAGAAAAAAAGATAATTAAGTTCTGCAAAAAGTCGCATCGAACCTCGCCCATCCAATCAGATATTGGCCCCGCCATTTCAGCAAGGTGTAAACACTGCTTCGTACCGTATCGCTTCCCGTCACGAACTGCCTCAGGTGGAGCTGTAAGACTTCCGATGACAAATGAAGCCTTAATCCTTGTATTGGATCACTGTTCTCCTTGTACAGTTTCAAGTTTATCGAAAAATGGAATGAAAGAAAAAGAACGGAACGGCAGTCACGATGGAATCTGCACCTTACACTGGGCTACATATTTGTCATGAGTTTGTCGTCAACTTTATGAATGAAATGGTGTGACGTATGGGCGAACAACTGGATGATTCTGTACAAACTTGGGCATTTGCTGCCTGACAGTGAGTAAATGCAAATAAATGGGATCAAACCTTATCGATCACAATTTCAGAGATAACTGACATAAATGATGACCTCGTTAACATTATTTTAATGTTAAAAATACTAGCTACGCTTTTATGTGTAAAGTTATCCAGTTCCACAAGTTTTTACTACTGTTTGATCTGTAAAAAAAACAAAAAAACAAATAGTATTAATTGAAGGGGCTGTTCATTGGGTTCTGATTGATCTGTTTCTTTCTGATTCTTCTAGTTGAGGGTTTCCCAAATGGGGTTCATGCGGGACTTGCAGCTGTTATGTGATTTGATGAAAAGCTGTAATAAAATGGTCTGTCAAATGATATTAAAATGTGGCTGCAGAATGAATCGACATAGATAGACTAATCTAAAATCGAGACAGCTTTGATTGAAGCTAGAGGTTAGGCTATTGATTTTATTATTATTATTATTATTATTATTATTAAATTATTATAAAAGACTTGAAAACACTTGATGGTTGCTGTTTTTCTTGCAGCTGCAGCCCAGGACGTGTGTGAATGCGGGCTGAGCCGTGTAGGGCTGTTGCCGGTCTCCCTTCTTTAAATAGCTCTCTATTGGCTGAGACTTTCGCTTACGGCCATACCACCCCTGAGCACGCCCGATCTCGTCCGATCTCGGAAGCTAAGCAGGGTCGGGCCTGGTTAGTACTTGGATGGGAGACCGCCTGGGAATACCAGGTGCTGTAAGCTTTTGCTTTATCTTCACTAATACACTTCGTCGCTCGATCGTCTCTGATGGTTGTTCCTTTATCATTTTAAATTCAATTGCTTCATTTAGCGTTCTTTCATTTGGCTTCTGTATGCTTTCGGTGTGGCAAAGGACAGCTCAGCCTCGTCATTCTTTCTTTCTCCTACAGGGGCGATGGACAGGCTTTTTTCTCTCTCTCTCAGTCTACAAGCAACGCAGACCCCTGAGCGCTTGTTCTTTTGCAACCGCTTCTCTCCTCAGCTTCAATAAGACCAGGGGTTCACAAACTTTTTTTTTTTTTTTATTATTTCTTTATGTCAGCCGAACCCTCAGATTATAAATTAATATGTCAATAATTCAACACACATTCGCATGTTAAAGCTTTTCTGACGTCGGTAACGGTCACATGAGGACATGCAGGTAAAATGTAGATTATTATTATTTATTTTTTTTTTCAAGTGTCTTATTTCACTTGGTTTTATTGTAATATGTAGGATATATACAGGGCTGTGAGTTAATGTTATTATATTATAGTTTTAACTCTAATTATAAAAATGAAGATAGAAATATATTATTGTTGTAAATTACAACTGTCCTGTGAAATAAAAAAAAAAAATTATATTCGATAGGCCTCCCAGCCAAATAACCATTTGGTTTTACGCAGAAACACACTATGTTAATATTGATGTCTAAAATTCTTCACTTTCAAACGTTCAGATCTTCAAGCTTCTATTTTGCGAATACTGGTGAGAGCTACAAACCTCTCCCCACAGAAATGTCGGAAATTGTGCGAAATGCCAAGGTGTAACTAAAGGAAACCTAATGCATATTGCGTTCCCAAAAACCATGTTAAACTCACTGCACATACAGAGATGGAGTTGGTGAGAAGCAGCATTTTCTGCGTGAACCGAGGTGCTCTGAGATGCTGAAAACACACAGTGTTGCTCTTCACTCTGAAACATGCAGCGCAACAGAATATCAAATCGCAGCTATAGCCTGTCTGAATGTGAATTTTATTGTGATTAATTCTGCAGCCACAGTTATTATCAATTTACATTCTGTTTAATTATTAGCTTTTCATCGACTCACAACCCACCTGCAGTTCCATCACGAACCTCCTGTTTGGGGAAACCCCGAACTAGACCAATGAAATAAACAGTTCAATCAGAATCCAATTAAGTAGCCTAACAACCCCGTCATTTCACCACATTTTCACAAATTGAAGGCAATTAGTTAAATAAGCAAGTCAATGCAGGGAGAGAAAAAAAATAATTAAGTTCTGCAAAAAGTCGCATCGAACCTCGCCCATCCAATCAGATATTGGCCCCGCCATTTCAGCAAGGTGTAAACACTGCTTCGTACCGTATCGCGCTCCCGTACGAACTGCCTCAGGTGGAGCTGTAAGACTTCCGATGACAAATGAAGCCTTAATCCTTGTATTGGATCACTGTTCTCCTTGTACAGTTTCAAGTTTATCGAAAAATGGAATGAAAGAAAAAGAACGGAACGGCAGTCACGATGGAATCTGCACCTTACACTGGGCTACATATTTGTCATGAGTTTGTCGTCAACTTTATGAATGAAATGGTGTGACGTATGGGCGAACAACTGGATGATTCTGTACAAACTTGGGCATTTGCTGCCTGACAGTGAGTAAATGCAAATAAATGGGATCAAACCTTATCGATCACAATTTCAGAGATAACTGACATAAATGATGACCTCGTTAACATTATTTTAATGTTAAAAATACTAGCTACGCTTTTATGTGTAAAGTTATCCAGTTCCACAAGTTTTTACTACTGTTTGATCTGTAAAAAAAACAAAAAAACAAATAGTATTAATTGAAGGGGCTGTTCATTGGGTTCTGATTGATCTGTTTCTTTCTGATTCTTCTAGTTGAGGGTTTCCCAAATGGGGTTCATGCGGGACTTGCAGCTGTTATGTGATTTGATGAAAAGCTGTAATAAAATGGTCTGTCAAATGATATTAAAATGTGGCTGCAGAATGAATCGACATAGATAGACTAATCTAAAATCGAGACAGCTTTGATTGAAGCTAGTAGGTTATTGGCTATTGATTTTATTATTATTATTATTATTATTATTATTATTAAAAAAGACTTGAAAACACTTGATGGTTGCTGTTTTCTTGCAGCTGCAGCCCAGGACGTGTGTGAATGCGGGCTGAGCCGTGTAGGGCTGTTGCCGGTCTCCTTCTTTAAATAGCTCTCTATTGGCTGAGACTTTCGCTTACGGCCATACCACCCTGAGCACGCCCGATCTCGTCCGATCTCGGAAGCTAAGCAGGGTCGGGCCTGGTTAGTACTTGGATGGGAGACCGCCTGGGAATACCAGGTGCTGTAAGCTTTTGCTTTATCTTCACTAATACACTTCGTCGCTCGATCGTCTCTGATGGTTGTTCCTTTATCATTTTAAATTCAATTGCTTCATTTAGCGTTCTTTCATTTGGCTTCTGTATGCTTTCGGTGTGGCAAAGGACAGCTCAGCCTCGTCATTCTTTCTTTCTCCTACAGGGGGCGATGGACAGGCTTTTTTCTCTCTCTCTCAGTCTACAAGCAACGCAGACCCCTGAGCGCTTGTTCTTTTGCAACCGCTTCTCTCCTCAGCTTCAATAAGACCAGGGGTTCACAAACTTTTTTTTTTTTTTATTTCTTTATGTCAGCCGAACCCTCAGATTATAAATTAATATGTCAATAATTCAACACACATTCGCATGTTAAAGCTTTTCTGACGTCGGTAACGGTCACATGAGGACATGCAGGTAAAATGTAGATTATTATTATTTTTTTTTTTTTCCAAGTGTCTTATTTCACTTGGTTTTATTGTAATATGTAGGATATATACAGGGCTGTGAGTTAATGTTATTATATTATAGTTTTAACTCTAATTATAAAAATGAAGATAGAAATATATTATTGTTGTAAATTACAACTGTCCTGTGAAATAAAAAAATAAAAAAATTATATTCGATAGGCCTCCCAGCCAAATAACCATTTGGTTTTACGCAGAAACACACTATGTTAATATTGATGTCTAAAATTCTTCACTTTCAAACGTTCAGATCTTCAAGCTTATATTTTGCCGAATACTGGTGAGAGCTACAAACCTCTCCCCACAGAAATGTCGGAAATTGTGCGAAATGCCAAGGTGTAACTAAAGGAAACCTAATGCATATTGCGTTCCCAAAAACCATGTTAAACTCACTGCACATACAGAGATGGAGTTGGTGAGAAGCAGCATTTTCTGCGTGAACCGAGGTGCTCTGAGATGCTGAAAACACACAGTGTTGCTCTTCACTCTGAAACATGCAGCGCAACAGAATATCAAATCGCAGCTATAGCCTGTCTGAATGTGAATTTTATTGTGATTAATTCTGCAGCCACAGTTATTATCAATTTACATTCTGTTTAATTATTAGCTTTTCATCGACTCACAACCCACCTGCAGTTCCATCACGAACCTCCTGTTTGGGGAAACCCCGAACTAGACCAATGAAATAAACAGTTCAATCAGAATCCAATTAAGTAGCCTAACAACCCCGTCATTTCACCACATTTTCACAAATTGAAGGCAATTAGTTAAATAAGCAAGTCAATGCAGGGAGAGAAAAAAAAAAGATAATTAAGTTCTGCAAAAAGTCGCATCGAACCTCGCCCATCCAATCAGATATTGGCCCCGCCATTTCAGCAAGGTGTAAACACTGCTTCGTACCGTATACGCTTCCCGTACGAACTGCCTCAGGTGGAGCTGTAAGACTTCCGATGACAAATGAAGCCTTAATCCTTGTATTGGATCACTGTTCTCCTTGTACAGTTTCAAGTTTATCGAAAAATGGAATGAAAGAAAAAGAACGGAACGGCAGTCACGATGGAATCTGCACCTTACACTGGGCTACATATTTGTCATGAGTTTGTCGTCAACTTTATGAATGAAATGGTGTGACGTATGGGCGAACAACTGGATGATTCTGTACAAACTTGGGCATTTGCTGCCTGACAGTGAGTAAATGCAAATAAATGGGATCAAACCTTATCGATCACAATTTCAGAGATAACTGACATAAATGATGACCTCGTTAACATTATTTTAATGTTAAAAATACTAGCTACGCTTTTATGTGTAAAGTTATCCAGTTCCACAAGTTTTTACTACTGTTTGATCTGTAAAAAAACAAAAAAAACAAATAGTATTAATTGAAGGGGCTGTTCATTGGGTTCTGATTGATCTGTTTCTTTCTGATTCTTCTAGTTGAGGGTTTCCCAAATGGGGTTCATGCGGGACTTGCAGCTGTTATGTGATTTGATGAAAAGCTGTAATAAAATGGTCTGTCAAATGATATTAAAATGTGGCTGCAGAATGAATCGACATAGATAGACTAATCTAAAATCGAGACAGCTTTGATTGAAGCTAGAGTAGGCTATTGATTTTATTATTATTATTATTATTATTAAAAGACTTGAAAACACTTGATGGTTGCTGTTTTCTTGCAGCTGCAGCCCAGGACGTGTGTGAATGCGGGCTGAGCCGTGTAGGGCTGTTGCCGGTCTCCCTTCTTTAAATAGCTCTCTATTGGCTGAGACTTTCGCTTACGGCCATACCACCTGAGCACGCCCGATCTCGTCCGATCTCGGAAGCTAAGCAGGGTCGGGCCTGGTTAGTACTTGGATGGGAGACCGCCTGGGAATACCAGGTGCTGTAAGCTTTTGCTTTATCTTCACTAATACACTTCGTCGCTCGATCGTCTCTGATGGTTGTTCCTTTATCATTTTAAATTCAATTGCTTCATTTAGCGTTCTTTCATTTGGCTTCTGTATGCTTTCGGTGTGGCAAAGGACAGCTCAGCCTCGTCATTCTTTCTTTCTCCTACAGGGGCGATGGACAGGCTTTTTTCTCTCTCTCTCAGTCTACAAGCAACGCAGACCCCTGAGCGCTTGTTCTTTTGCAACCGCTTCTCTCCTCAGCTTCAATAAGACCAGGGGTTCACAAACTTTTTTTTTTATTTCTTTATGTCAGCCGAACCCTCAGATTATAAATTAATATGTCAATAATTCAACACACATTCGCATGTTAAAGCTTTTCTGACGTCGGTAACGGTCACATGAGGACATGCAGGTAAAATGTAGATTATTATTATTATTTTTTTTTTCCAAGTGTCTTATTTCACTTGGTTTTATTGTAATATGTAGGATATATACAGGGCTGTGAGTTAATGTTATTATATTATAGTTTTAACTCTAATTATAAAAATGAAGATAGAAATATATTATTGTTGTAAATTACAACTGTCCTGTGAAATAAATTAAAAAAATTATATTCGATAGGCCTCCCAGCCAAATAACCATTTGGTTTTACGCAGAAACACACTATGTTAATATTGATGTCTAAAATTCTTCACTTTCAAACGTTCAGATCTTCAAGCTTATATTTTGCTGAATACTGGTGAGAGCTACAAACCTCTCCCCACAGAAATGTCGGAAATTGTGCGAAATGCCAAGGTGTAACTAAAGGAAACCTAATGCATATTGCGTTCCCAAAAACCATGTTAAACTCACTGCACATACAGAGATGGAGTTGGTGAGAAGCAGCATTTTCTGCGTGAACCGAGGTGCTCTGAGATGCTGAAAACACACAGTGTTGCTCTTCACTCTGAAACATGCAGCGCAACAGAATATCAAATCGCAGCTATAGCCTGTCTGAATGTGAATTTTATTGTGATTAATTCTGCAGCCACAGTTATTATCAATTTACATTCTGTTTAATTATTAGCTTTTCATCGACTCACAACCCACCTGCAGTTCCATCACGAACCTCCTGTTTGGGGAAACCCCGAACTAGACCAATGAAATAAACAGTTCAATCAGAATCCAATTAAGTAGCCTAACAACCCCGTCATTTCACCACATTTTCACAAATTGAAGGCAATTAGTTAAATAAGCAAGTCAATGCAGGGAGAGAAAAAAAAAGATAATTAAGTTCTGCAAAAAGTCGCATCGAACCTCGCCCATCCAATCAGATATTGGCCCCGCCATTTCAGCAAGGTGTAAACACTGCTTCGTACCGTATACGCTTCCCGTACGAACTGCCTCAGGTGGAGCTGTAAGACTTCCGATGACAAATGAAGCCTTAATCCTTGTATTGGATCACTGTTCTCCTTGTACAGTTTCAAGTTTATCGAAAAATGGAATGAAAGAAAAAGAACGGAACGGCAGTCACGATGGAATCTGCACCTTACACTGGGCTACATATTTGTCATGAGTTTGTCGTCAACTTTATGAATGAAATGGTGTGACGTATGGGCGAACAACTGGATGATTCTGTACAAACTTGGGCATTTGCTGCCTGACAGTGAGTAAATGCAAATAAATGGGATCAAACCTTATCGATCACAATTTCAGAGATAACTGACATAAATGATGACCTCGTTAACATTATTTTAATGTTAAAAATACTAGCTACGCTTTTATGTGTAAAGTTATCCAGTTCCACAAGTTTTTACTACTGTTTGATCTGTAAAAAAAACAAAAAAACAAATAGTATTAATTGAAGGGGCTGTTCATTGGGTTCTGATTGATCTGTTTCTTTCTGATTCTTCTAGTTGAGGGTTTCCCAAATGGGGGTTCATGCGGGACTTGCAGCTGTTATGTGATTTGATGAAAAGCTGTAATAAAATGGTCTGTCAAATGATATTAAAATGTGGCTGCAGAATGAATCGACATAGATAGACTAATCTAAAATCGAGACAGCTTTGATTGAAGCGAGAGTAGGTTATTGATTTTATTATTATTATTATTATTATTATTATTATTATTAAAGACTTTTGAAACACTTGATGGTTGCTGTTTTTCTTGCAGCTGCAGCCCAGGACGTGTGTGAATGCGGGCTGAGCCGTGTAGGGCTGTTGCCGGTCTCCCTTCTTTAAATAGCTCTCTATTGGCTGAGACTTTCGCTTACGGCCATACCACCCTGAGCACGCCCGATCTCGGAAGCTAAGCAGGGTCGGGCCTGGTTAGTACTTGGATGGGAGACCGCCTGGGAATACCAGGTGCTGTAAGCTTTTGCTTTATCTTCATTAATACACTTCGTCGCTCGATCGTCTCTGATGGTTGTTACTTTATCATTTTAAATTCAATTGCTTCATTTAGCGTTCTTTCATTTGGCAATGATTAATTTCTTTCTTTCGGTGTGGCAAAGGACAGCTCAGCCTCGTCATTCTTTCTTTCTCCTCCGGGGGCGATCAACATAAGGTAGACAGCTTTTTCATATTCAAGGAAAAGTAGGTCTAGAAAGAAGAAAATTTGGCAACAGGAAAGAAGATGTTTTAATCTCAAGAAATGCGTTTTGGACAAAAGTGTGAGATATGTGGTCTAGCAGAGTCAATAGAGCACTCATAAAATGTGATGAATATGGAAAAAGTAAGATTTAATTTAACTCAAGCTTTAAGATCGTTGGGAATTAATGATTTGTCTCTTCAGGTTCTGTCAGGAAATAGATTGTTTAATTATTTATTTTATTAAAAGAAACAAGAATTTAAGATACCATTGTATTATTATTATTATTTTTTTTTTTAACATCTTCCCTACCATTTTTGCGCTCCACACTCCTATCCAGTAGGTGACGGGAATGCACCATTTTTGTTGGTCTGCCAACCGCCATTAAACACCAGAAGAAGAAGAAGTCCTCCATACAGTAAGGTGGCGCTAATCCGCCGTTAACTCAAAACCGATGAAGAAGAACAACAACAACAACAACAACAACATACAAGCTCCGAAGCACAGATTGGAAATTAACGTTTAGTAAACGTTTCTAAGTTTTACGGATAATTTTTGAAATCTCAGGAATATTGAATTGGAAGAATAGATGTTAAATTGGAGCTCATGGACATGAGTGAGGCGGAATCCCGTAGAGTGAACACTGAGGAACAAAGAGGTTGGTGATCATTTTTGAGTCTCCATTAATCACTGCTGGTAACATCAAAAGCATTTCTTTTAACAAAATCTGTGACCTGTGAAATAGCATTGTATTATGTATTACAGGTAATCGTTTTGTTAATTAAAATGCTTTTAGAATTTAGAAAGTTTAAGAATACAAAGTGTTGGGAAGTTTTACAATGACAACTGCCTCTCCTGATATTAAACACTCTTATTCGAATATGATAATATTGTGTAATTCTCATTTAAATCTGACTTTTTTAATTGTTTGTCATAAATCAACAACTCAGAAAAATGTTATGGGGTTTCAAGTCAAAATATGACTTTCTGTTACGAAACAGGACATCAATTTCATACATGTTCTCTGTAGTGGACACCGGGACTTAAAGCATGTTTGTCAAGCATTTTGGGGACACAAGTGAATAGGGAAATCAATGATATATCTTCCTATGAAATATTACATAATATTATGAAAATTGTGCCAATTACTACTCCCATTACACTTCTTTTTCATTCCATGTTGCCCCAATAACACATTAATATGCGAATTAGATACAGTGTACAAATACATAGTATACAATGGGAAAACCTGCTTATGGCCATTTTACACACATATTGCATAAAGAAAAATTATATATCAAACCATCCTGTTACATCTTTCATAACATAGTTGAGAATCATCTTTAGGAGTTAGGACGATTCTAAGGGCCCATTCACTTTGGGGCCTCCAGAGATTGGTTTTATTAGTAGTAACAGTACTAGTAGTAAAGTAATAGAAATTATAAATGTATAATCTACCAGAGTAACAAATAAAACTAAATTATGTCTTATTTGTGCAAAAAATCCCTGCATTCACTGCATGGTTCCATCCTGTTTTACATAGCATAGAATCACTGAGTGAGATCAGATGGTAAACTGTCAAATTAGAGAGGTTTTCGAGTTCGACAAAGAAGTATAAGTTCATATAAGTATAAGCTTCCTGGAAGTAGGGGTAGAAAGTTGGCAGCCTCATGTGACAGGAAGGAAGTGAATATCTTTTTTCCCCCTTGAAATCCTTTATTTGGTTGTTTGCTTGCATGTCGTTGAGACTTAAAGGGGTCATATAATGGTACATGCATTTTTACAAGTTGATTGTACGGAAATGTGTGTTGGCAGTGCCTGTACACAACCATCCTATAATAATAAAAATCCATCTAGTGTTTTTTTTATTTTTCATCTCCTTATATGTTTTCCCCTGTCTCAAATCGAGCTGTCTGACCGTGTGACGTCATAGTCTGCCATTGTACGCTGGAGCAGAATGGTGTCTAAGCGATTGTGGTGTTCTGTTCTTGGTTGTAATAACGAACACAGCATTCATTTTGATGTTCCTAAATCCGAACCGCTGAAGACGCAGTGACTGAGTTTTGTTTTCGAAGGGAATATTCCCCTCGATCAACGTCAATGCTTTCATGTTTGCGCAAATCATTTCTCACCAGACTGCTTTATAAACGAGGGTCAGTATAAAGCAGGTTTTGCTAAGAAGCTGCTCCTGGAAAAAGGATTGGTACCAACTATTCGTGTTCTTGCTGCACCTCCAGCAGAAGTGAGTGTAACGTTTTATTAACCTTTATATTAATCTTTGCACATCGCTTGCACGCTTCACGATGAATGCGGCTAAAGTTTACAGGGTAAGTTACATTACGGCATGCTTTCTATGTATGACGTTCTCAATATAATTCATAATCCCACGTTTATAATGAACAACGCGTTATAGCACTGGACATAAATTTACATTACAACAAATTCTTAGGTGTCCTTCAACTACTGCTAGAAACATTCCTGTGGTGACCTAATGTCAGTGCTTCAGCCCTGACAGTTATACCTAACACTGCATAGATAACGTTACGCATCATTAACAAGCCTACATTTACCGAAAAAGTTTTTCATGACCATTAGATCAAATCAAATCACCTTTATTTATATAGCGCTTTTTACAAGTACAATTGTTTCAAAGCAGCTTCACAGTGTTAACAGGAAAATAATGCAGCAGAATTTGATTCGGCTGTACAGCCGCTCTGGTGAGAACGGTGATGTTATCCAGCTAATTTCAATTATCATATAGTGTCAATGCAGGCAGATCGGTAATATAGTTGAAATTTAGGTGTCCCCAACTGAGCAAGCCAAAAGCCAAAGGCAACGGTGGCAAGGAACCAAAACTCCTTCAGGGCCAGAATGGAGAAAAAAAACCTTGGGAGAAACCAGGCTCAGTCGGGGTGCCAGTTCTCCTCTAGCAGACGAACAATCAGTGTATGATTATAATTCTGGCAACATTTCAGGTCACTTAAGTCATATTAGGTAAATAGATATTCATAGGAATGCTCGAAAGATTGGAGTTGTCATGCGTGGAGGTGGGTTTAATGAGGATGTTGTGTCGATGCGGCATTTACAGGGGGAGTTTAATTGATGCTCTGCAGACATTTCAGGGATGCGTTGGTCATGTCCAGGCACAGGTCCACCATCTGATCTGGATATGGCCCGGATCCGGCTGACTGCAGTAAACCTCGGGATAAACAGAGAGACTAACATTAGCATAGATGCCATTCTTCTTATGACGTAATAAGTACATCAGGTGTTATTGGAAGTGTTCCCGGTTCCGGCTGACCTAGCTAATGCAGCCTAACAACCATTTAACTGATTTGAATAATAGAGATCGATAAAGTTCTATGTGTATGCTTATGTGTATAGTAAAGAGATGCGTTTTTAGTTTATTAGCTGTAACATCAGTCTGTCAATGAACTAACGTATACATCAGTAAACACATAGCATTCATATCTCACTACGCTACCCTGGCAGTACATACAAAGATAGATCAAAGTGACATTACGTTAATGTCACTTCCAGAAACGTCCTGTTCGAGCCTTAATTGTCGAACTTCGTTGGGGCCGTCATCTTGTTCCGGGTCCGACTCCGGTTCAAATTGATACGGTTGCACAAATGGGTCCTCAGAGACTCCTGTTGCCATTCTTTCTCCAAAATATACCCTCAGCTGTCAAGGCAACACCGTGTGTTGTGTCAAAATGCCCCACAGAACAGAGGGGCAGGGTGAGTAAAGCTCATTATCATTTAAAGACACATGCACTGAAATGGCTTGCTGAAAACAAAGCTGTTTTTGACCAGGTAAAATTAGTGTTTTCTTACAATACTAATGAGAATTTTGAATTAAAGTATATTACAAACTTTTCATTTAGACACTAAAGAATCATATTAACTTGTACAAAAATGGCATTATATGACCCCTTTAAAACATGGCTAACATCTAGAAAAATACTTTTAAAAAAATAAAGGAAAATGACAATACACTGCGGCAAAAATTATCATACAAGTATACAAATGAATAAATTCAGTAAAATTACTAGTTTTCAGCCAGACTTATTGATTGTTGGTTTAAATCAAGAATTTACATGGTTGCGCCAGCTGATGAATATCAGTTGTGCCACCTGACAACATTAATAATGACAGGAATAGGAATATATGGTGAATACTGCATTTCAATTATACATAAAAAATAAAATACAAATACACGTGAAGTAAAAGTAGTAAATTCATCAAAAACAGAATAAATCACATTCTGAACAATTTGTGATTTGAATAACAACAAAGTTATATTGATTATATATATTGTTATATTGATACAGAAATAATCCTCAACTTTTCATTGAGTTCACTAAGAATTTTCATTTAAAATATCAACATTATATAATAATGTCTCAGTTATGTAACCTTCGTTCCCTGAAGGAGGGAACGGAGATGCCACATCGATGACTGGTGAATAGGAATCTCGCTAGAGAGGCCAATCTACTTTGAGTGTAACTAAACGAGTCAATGCACATTGGCATGCAATGATTGCATCAGCTGCTCTGCCTTGCAGAGCGGGTATAAATAAGCAGCAGGTGCGTTGGATCTTTAGGTTTTCGCTAAGGAGCTGTTTTGCTTGGTGCAATCATTTGTAGAGGTATTTAGTTACTGTAGGCTATCAAGCTTCTGATTGAAAACGGTTCAGCACGTTCCAGTTTGTGCTTCTTTGACAATTTATCTAGCTCTTACAGCCTTCTGACAGGTTTTCTTCCCCTGGGATTGTGCAACTTCTATTTTAGGTAACACATTTTGACACATTATTCAACACATTCTGTTGACTATATGTAACTTTGCAACTACATGTTAACTAACTCTCATTAGAGTATTAGTAGACAGTCTGCCTAATATCTGCTAACTCTTTATTGTGGTGGTCCTCCAACAGACATTCTACTGACTATAAGTAACTTTGCAAGTACATGTCAATTTATTCTAAACCTACCAGTCTACTAATGCGCTACTAACACTCTAATGAGAGTTAGTAGAGGCGTTACTATAGTCAGTCAACAGAATGTGTTAAAGGGGTCATCAAATAAAGTGAAACCCTTTATTGATTTAGCAGCATTTTGCACAGACTTGGTATATGCGTGACTTGTTGTCTGGACTACACTCAATTGAAGACAACAGGTGAGAATGCTGCAGTTTTTCAGTCAAGAGTTTGACATTTTCATGGGCCAAGCATGTACAAGTGTTTTTGCCCAACACTTTTGGCTGTGTGAAGAATGGACAATAACGAACAAATTGTCTAAGACAGCCTGTGGGACTTTTGCATTTGAGAATTATACTGCAGATAGTTCAGTAAAGGGTTTAACTATTCTCATCACGACAGAGGAAGTCAACAGCTCTCTTTTCTCTGGATGGCCAATTTCTTTGCAATCCTTCATCTGTTCCCATTAGTTGGTGATTTTACTTTTTGCATCCCAGACTTTTTTTCTTTAATCTTTCTGTGTGCTTTCACAATTTTTCAGATTCCATTTCTCTTTTTATTTTGCAAATGTTTTTTTACGGGACAACTTTGCTTTTTCTCTTTGCCATTTCATGTTACTGCTTGCTGCTACTCTGTGGTGTTGGTGATGCTTTGGGATGCTGTACATCTACATTAACTTAAAACTAACATTTTAGAATAATACATTTTAGATCACTAATAAAAAAATGACAATATTGGACAATACATTTTCAGCTTAAGTTTATTATTTCACTTAATAATGTCTTTTTATTCTTTCACATAGGGACATTCATCCGTAGATCCGTTCTGATGGATAGATACGTTCTCTATGGATTTTTTTATTTCTTATGCATATTTTGTGATTTATTTTAATTCCTTTTCTGTGTAAAGAACTTTGGATTACCATTGTGTATGAAATGTGTTATATAAATAAATTTGCCTTGCCTAGTCTGTTCATTTGTGCGGATGGTTGCGCCACCTGACATTTTGGAGTTTGGATGCATTTTGGATACCAAATGTATTCATGTATTCAAACTAAATAGGTTTTATAGAATAAAGGGCAGTGCTGCGGTGTTTTTTTTTTTTTTTTTTTAACTACATTGAACAACACTTACAGATAAACATACAAATGAATGAGGACAGAATTATGAGAATACTCAGAATTATAAAACGGTTGTATATTTGTATAAAAACACTGTATATTTCACTACATGGTGGTAGCACAACCTGCATCTTACCTTATATAATACTTGTATAATAAAGTTTATAGCAGTGGCTGCTTAAAATAAACTTGCATAGGTCAGCAGAGAAATGCTGTATCTTACTCTTACCTGACACTGATATTAAAATGGGCAGTTTTCGCAGTTCCCGTAATTTGACTGTCAATTTTATAATGTTTTTTTTTTTTTTCCTTTGGATACCATCCATATTGAAACAAAATTGAAGCATGCCAAAGATTGGTGCACACACGGCAGCTCAGATAGGTCAAAAAAATACATGAGGAGAAATGATTTGATAATACAACATCAGTAACTAATACAAAACAGTAGGTAATTTTCCGTGGAATTTTTACAGAGGTTGTGGGAGCAAAATACTGACTTGGCAGATTTGGACAGGATTAAAATCGCAAAGTAAGAATTTCTGGAATAGTCCCATTTGAAAAGAGCTTAAGTGTCTGTCTTATGAGTTCTGAGGCAGGGTCCATCTCGGTTGAAATCGCGTTCTGGGGCCAAGGCAGTCAGAGTACCAGCAACGTGAGAAGCGCTGAGAGGTACACAAGAAAAAGTGTGGGCACAATAGAGATTAAAATATAGGGTTAGATTTTATTTTAAGATGTCTGTGTTACAGTGTAATTATACATTTAATACTGAGTAATAATAATTAACTACATGTACTTACTATAGGGTTAGGATTGTGGTTTGATTAAGGGCTAGTTGCATGTGATTATGCATAATGTATAGTTATCAGTTATAGTTTATAGTACTACAGGAACTACATGTAACATGTATCAAGGACACTGAAGTGTTAACAAATATAAAAGTGCCTGTACTTTGAACCGGCCTACAAGCACTGATTAACATGAAAATTACAGTATTGATTTGGGGTTACTATTATTTTATTCTGTTTGTCGCTTGAATTAAATTGACAATTTAATGTGTTCACTTTAGGTCTGATGGAGGTGAAAGAGGAATGTCAAGAGCTAAATGAAGTGGAGGAGAAACATCAGTATCCAGAACCTCATAATTTTAAACCTGGAGAAAAATCCTTGACTTTTGAGAATTATTATTTTCAGTTTTTGAGCAAAAGAATTCAAAGAAAAGAAGTACAAAATTCTTTCACATGCAATCAGTGTGGAAAGAGTTTCATTCGTAAACAACTCCTCGTTGACCACATACGAATTCACTTGGGATTGGAGTCGTTCACATGTGATCAGTGTGGAGAGAGTTTTGTGCGTAAAGCACTCTTGAGTGATCACATGAGAATTCACACTGGAGAGAAGCCATTCACATGCCTTAAATGTGGAAAGAGTTTCTCTGTTAAGGGAGACCTTAAGCTTCACAAAGGAATTCATAAAGGAGAGAAACCTCACAGCTGTGATCAGTGTGGAAAGAGTTTCATACGTAAAGGACTTCTCAATGATCACATGAGAGTTCACACTGGAGAAAAACCTTTCTTGTGTGAACAGTGTGGAAAGAGTTTTATTCGTAAGGCACTCCTGAGTGATCACATGCGAAGTCACACCGGAGAGAAGCCTTACAGATGCTCTCAGTGTGGGAAGGGGTTCTCACTTAGAGGAAACCTTAATTGTCATATGAGAATTCATACTGGAGAGAAGCCTTACAGATGTGATCAATGTGGGAAGAGTTTCACATTTAGAGGAAAACTTAAGCATCACTACAGAATTCACACTGGAGCGACACCATACACATGCAATCAGTGTGGGAAGAATTTCGCACAGTCAGACAGCCTTAAATATCATCAGCGCTCTCATGCTGGAATAAAGCCATTTAAATGTGATCAGTGTGGTAAAACATTTATTTTGGGATCACGTCTGAAAAAACACATGAAAGTTCATGCAAATGAGAGGCCTTACTTCTGTTCTGTTTGTGGAAAGACTTTTTCGCGACTGGACTGTTTTAAAATGCACCATAAAGTTCATACTGGAGTGAAACCTCATGTGTGCTCTGAGTGTGGGAATAGTTTCGGCAGAGCCGGCGACTTGAAAATTCACCAAAGAATCCATACTGGAGAAAAACCATACACATGTTCACATTGTGACAAGAGCTTCAATCAGTTAGGACAGCTGAAAATACATGAACGAGTGCACACCGGAGAGAAGCCGTACCTCTGCCCTTCATGTGGGAGGGGTTTCACTTCATCAAGTGCTCGACTGATTCATGTAAGGAAGCATTGTCCAAAGTTGTCAAAGTGAGCTATCTGATCTAACCCAAAGATTTGTTTTTTATGAGCAGATGAGCAGTTTCATTCATTGCATATTTGCTTAAAAAAATAATCTATATTGGTGAATTTTTTGCTTGTTTAAAGTTAATCTAATTAAAGTTATTTTGGTCATGCTGATATTTCCACTGTGTCGTCTATTGCAGTTTTTCCCAAACCTTCTCCTAAAGTTTTATTGCACTACAGTTTTTGAATGTTTCTCTGTTCTGATACATCCATTTCACATCTTGGAGTCTTCACTGATGGGCTGATGAGCAAATCAGGTGTATACAAAGACATACAAAATTGCAGTGTTGGGAAAACTATCTTATGACTGCTGAATCTCCTTAATTACAGTTACTTAAAACTAGGCCCACACACTACAAGAGTTGTTGCCCAGTGCACACTTAAAAGACTCAGTTGTTCTCATTCTCTAAAAAAAACATGGATTTATTTGTATTTGTATGCACAGGAGAATAATTCACAAAAACAATTCTGCCTAATTCACATCGTGTATGCACATGAATTCCTTTTAACACCCCAAACCATCTCCATATAAGAACTTTTCCCACAACCTTTACAGACATTCATTATTATCATTACTGCAAGCTATTGAATCATGGGGTATACTTTTTCAAATGGCTTCTACATTTTGGCCTAGTTTTTTTTAAATAAATAATGACACAGTGTAATATGTCATGTTTTGTTGTTCATCTAAGGTTGTATGTGAAAATAAGGGGAAAAGAAACATGTAGCGCATTGTTTTTGGTCTGTCGGCTCTGCTATTCATTTCAATTCACTCTTCGCAAAGACGGGCCCCCTTTAGTTACTGTTGATGTCCGACAAGCGTTCGATACCAGCCATAGTGCTCCCACTGTCAGTTCGTGCACTGCCTGGGGAAATAGTGAATAATTTCTGGAAAAATTACATGTTGATTTCAAGCCTCAAGCCTTTATTTATATAGCGCTTTTTACAATCCTGATTGTTTCAAAGCAGCTTCACAGTGTTAAACAGGAAAAATAATGCAACAATTTGATTCAGCTGTAAAGCCATTCTGGAGAAAACAGTGATGTCATCCAGCTCAGTTCAATTGTCACAGTGCTGGCAGATCAGTAATATAGTTGAATATTTAGTGTCCCCAACTGAGCAAGCCAAAAGCCAAAGGTGACGGTGGCAAGGAACCAAAACTCCATCAGGTGACAGAATGGAGAAAAAAACCTTGGGAGAAACCAAGCTCAGTCGGGGTCCCAGTTCTCCTCTGACCGATGAACAAACAGTGTATGATTATGATTCTGGCAACATTACAGGTCAGAAGTCATATTAGATCGGAAATATTGAGAATATTTGTCCAGTTCCATCTGATTGAAGATCAGAGTCATCACGCCACTGACGGGTTTGTTGAGGATGTTGTGCCGATGGGGCCTAAACATTTCTGTAAAGAAAGGTCTGCAATATGCATTCGAGGGATATATTCAGTATGTGAACGTGATTTTAAAAGAAATAAACAAAATAAAGATTGAAGCTATAGCCTACAGGTCACAGGGTAAAACTTAACTACCGCATCACCTGGCGATTGAGACTGAGGATAACAACATTAAGGAGCAACACTGTTCCTGTAAAGTATATAACTCTGTTTACTATTATAATCATTAAATGCAATATATAACATCACATTCAGTATAAGTCACCCTAGCTAGCGTAAGCCAACAACCGTAACATTATTAAGTGTGCTGTAACGACATAACGTCTGGTTAGCTCCACAGGTTTCTGCGCTCATGTTGTTGGTCTTATCTATACCCTGGACCTCTGTAAAGCCCAAAATATTAGCAGTATGTCAGCCCAGTCCCCCACAAGCCTGACACAACAGTGGCATAAGCCAAGAGGCAGAAAAATAACACCGCAGCCTGTAACAGCTGTTGTGGTGGCGAAGGTGAACCGAAAACGGAAACCCATTTTCTGACAGGTGATGACAGGTGTTGTTTTTCACACTTTATCAATAAGGATAGAAATACCAAATATGATAAACCATGTAAATTACTGTGGTGTTGGAGTACCTGTATCAGTAAGCTGGACTTTTATGACACAAGTAGACATGAAGTTTGTATTTTGCAGAGCCTTGTCTGAAGTGACAGATGAGGATTTGGAGTTACTGATAAGACTGACAGGGACACTTATGAGCTACATAGCAAACAGGCCACCAATAGTATGGAATGCCTACCAAAATTAAAAATAAATACATATACAAAGAAATGTGTAAAATAAAAAAGCTTATATAAATATACATAGAAAACACAAATAAATAATTATTTATACATTTATATCTTTATGTATATAAAAAAAATTCCTTATTTATTCTTTTTATTTAAACATTTATTCATTTCTATTTTTATTTATTTCACATTTATTTATTTTTACATTTATGTATTTTTACATTTTTGCTTTATTTTTACATTTCTTTGTATATTTATTTATGTATTTTTATTTTGGCAGACTTAGCATTCCATAGTATGGATGTAGCAGTAGGTCAGGAAAAGTACCCTCTTGGAAGTGGTTTGAGCTACCAGGTAAAGCAGTGATACAGATTAAAAGTTGATACAGGTTAAGATTAATTTATTATCATATTCGGGCAGCCACAGTTTATTACAAAAGAAACTAATTCACAATAATTTGAAAGGTTAAATAGTGTAATAGTGTACAATATGCAAATTCATTATAATAACTTGTGTGACAGGCAGAGAGAAATCATGGCAACATGACTGGGATAGTTCACCCATAAAACAAATGAAAATTCACCCTCAGTTTTTTCAAACCTGAATGCATTTCTTTGTTCTATTAAACACAAAATAAAATAGTTTGAAGAAAATGTGTGCTTTTACAATGTAGATTGTTTTAAATCAGTCACTTTACAAAGATAACAGGAAAACAATAGAAATAAGAGGAAAATATTAGTTAATTTATCTTTACAGCAGATCTGAGAAAACAGTAGGTGTGTTTCCATAACCCTAAACGTTACGATCATTCTTTAAAGAGATGGTCATATACACAGGTTGTCAATACCTCCAGAAGCACAATGGACCTACAGCCTCAAACATAATCATGAGAAGTGCTATTACCAAATTATAGGACAGATGGTGATAACTGGGATTCCATGGTGTGACTTTTTTGTGAAATGCGACAATGACTACCATCTGGAGCGCATTCACTTTGCTGCAGAAATGTGGGGAAAAATTTAAACTAAGCTAGAACAGTTATTTTTTGAGTATTTCCTCCCAGCCCTGTGCAGATAGAGAGATCACTGTAACAAAAATCAAAACACATACCCATCTCAGTGACCATAGTGCTCTGTAGTGGTATCCTCCATTAATGATTCTGTTGCCATCTCTCCTGTAACATCCATGGAAATGCCTTGTAGATCACAGCTGACTCTGTAAATATGATTTGTTTCAAAATAATATGCTTAGCAGGTTAAATGACAACTAATGTGATTGTAATGTGATTGTTGTTATTTGTTTTTTCTTGATATAAGAGAAATACCTGATGTTTTCAGCATTGTTGACTTGTTGTTTTCATGCTGTCAACTCGTCAACTCTTTTCCTAGGTGGCACTGATACTGTTTGCAACTTTGGCAGACGTCTCAATGTCTCATCTCATTGGGTCCTCCTCTGCCTGGATTGTGATGTCAGGTTTGCATTAACACAAAGTTTATTAAAGCTGAAGTCCGTTTTGCCTCTTTGTTGCCATCTCTGTTTGAAACCTGCAATTGCAGTAATTTGCGGAATTATCATCTTTACGTGGGTTGTGCATCGACAGGGCTACCCAGCATGGATAAATATAGTGTTTTGATGAGTTTTGAGTTTGTATGTTTTACTGCATCGGTGTGGATACTGTACTTCGCAATCACAGATTCTACGTCTTGGGGTATGACCAACATAAGAATTTTCACCGGAAAATGTAATCTGAACAAGTAAGTAGGCTAACATGTCTGACTTTTGTTCCGACCAATTAAGCAAAGGAAAAAAATAATTACAATAAATTGCGCTACCAACAGTGATTAAATCTAACGATCGCTTAGCTCACATCACTTCAAACCGTGCTAATCATTATAATTGTTATACTTTGTTCTCAAATTGTTAATGTTAACATCAGCATTGCGTGTCTACTTGTGTATTAGCGTTACCTGTAGATTTCAATTTTTGTACAGTCTAATCTTTTGTTTTTGTCTATGGGTGAATCTCCAGTTGATTATCATTTGGACCTTTCTGGATTACAATTCGCCATCAAAATGATACGATTAAGTATTCCAGTTGCTGTGAAAAAATGCTATAAATGATCCGCCACCTGCAGCATCCTCACATGCGATAGCCTACTAGCCAGACTCCTCCTTTATGTATACAGATGTGACATAATGGCGCAAAGATGAACAGCGCCATGCTCTAATTTCTCATGGAAAGCTACCAGTACCACTCAAATTATAACACTTTATAACAAGCTTACCGTTGTGTATCAGGCTATGGTAAGGAGAACACTGGCTGGTTATGTACTTGCTCAAAAATGGATTTTGGATTATTTTTAACCAACAAAAGTTTGATGGTTACATTCACATTTCAATGCCAAACTGGTTAAAATGTTTCCTAACAGAAGTGATGCCTGTAACAGATGCAAACAATCTCTAGCCAATCATTTTCACATGTTCTGACTTGCCTGATGCTAACAGACAATTGGTCTGGCATTTATAGAACTCTCTTCTCAGGCCCTCAATAACACCATTGCAACTCATTGACTGTCCTGTTTGGCCTTCCCCCAACCCCCGATTATACAAGCCACAATGCATCATTGACTTTGACAGGCATGGTATCCTCTTTAAATGGAAGCATGCCTCTCCAAGCAGGCCTACCAAAGCAGAGGGGATGTGTTCTCCCCCGAGTTGATTATGTCTGACTCTGCAAGGTTTTACCTAGAGTTGTATGGCAGTCTTGATCCAGATATTGGTGTTTTTGAAGTAGAAAGTGAGGTTGGTACTTTTATTTGTAAAAGACTTGATGAGCTTCTTGACTACATCCCACTTTGACCCTATCACAGAGGTGGCAGACTGCTGGTTGCTCTTAAACACAGTCCACCATGGAGCGTGTAAAAGAGAAGATCAGAAGCACAATGCCTTTACTGGAAGAAGAGCAACTAGAAAACTGTTATAACAAAATTGTCAGACTTTGGAGTTATAAATGTTACTGCACATTTTAACTCCAGCAGACTTGGATGGGATTTTGTCATCAATACAGTCCCGGCGGCTAATCGATGCATTCTGCTCAGGTAGGAAATAATCAGATTGAACCAACACACTCATTCTCACTCACTTTGTCTCTCTCTCTCATTTGCTTTTTTGGCATGACAGGAAAAATACCTACTATTAGTATGAAAATAGAACACTGAGTACGCTCGTTTCTCCCTCTCTGGAAAAAGTTGAAGTGATTTTTTTTTTTTTGTATCGTTCACCTTCACCTTTAAGTTTTTTTTATTATTCCCTTAGTATCTCAGAGCACCTTGTGTTACTGAGCATCACGTGGGGACACCAACTGAGACTCATCCAGAGAAGATTCAAATCCCATGGCAGAAGTTCCCAATTAAATTGATTAATTCACTGAAGGAGAAGAGGAGACCTCTACCAAAAGATAAAAGTCACATGATCAGGATTATCATGGAAGACTTGATGGCTACTGACAGGAGACTAGGCAGAAGCAAGTTGCTCAATGGATAGTTGAGAGATACCTTGATTCCTTCTTGGATAAATGTGGCACAACATTCTACTCTTAAACATTGGAAAGTGTTGTATATTTCTTTGATTGAAAGGTGTCTTCATTGACATTTTTTTGCAGATGAAGGAATATATAAAATATCAGTGGACAAGGTCACCGTGAACAACATCAGTTGTCCTCTAGTTGCTGTCAGCTACATGTTCGGTCTCTTTTATGTGCTGAACATTATGTACCCCAAGGGAGCAGCCCTAACTCTCAAACTTGAGTTTTTTCAAAGGTTTGATTTCACAGTGTTGTTTGACCATTTTATAGTATACTAGGGCTAACACTAACAATTATTTTGATGATCTATTAATCACATATGTGATTTGTCAATTAATCTGTTGATTGTTTTATGAGTAATCTATTTATTAATTTTTGATTAGTTAATCCAATAAATAATAACCAGAATTAATGTTTAATGTTTGCCAAAAATTCACTATCAGTAATACAAATGTCTATTGTTGCATTCATAGTCAATGTTTGGGATTGACAACAGCATTTGCTTACAGGTATGAGTCTTGAAATGTTTTCTTTATTCAGCAGATGAAAGTATTTGCTTGAATACATATCTGTATGAATGAACAGCTGAAGTCACGAGAATGGAGAAAAAAACCTTGGGAGAAACCAGGCTCAGTTGGGGTTCCAGTTCTCCTCTGGCAAACGACCAAACAGTGTATGATTATAATTCTGGCAACATTGCAGGTCTTAATTCATATTAGGTAAATAGATATTCGTAAGATTATTTGAAAGATTGGAGTCATCACGCCGGAGACGGGTTTAATGAGGATGTTTATTTGACACGCTCTCTGCAGACATTTCAGGGATGCGTTGGTCATGTCCAGGTCCACCATCTGATCTGGATATGGCCCGGATCCGAATCATCATGGTGATTCTTCAACTTTCAGCACTTTAGGTTGATTTTTATTTCTATTAATTACTTTTTCAAAACTTGTATTTTATTGTTGAATTACTGTTCCAGAGTTCCAGTCTGTGAAATATTGCATTTAAAACTTAGTGATATAATGAATATATTTAAGTGTAACCCTCCCGTTACCAAACCTCCAAAATATGATTTTTTTTGTTTGTTTTTTTTAAACGAAGGTTTATGTCTCAGGTCATTTATGGTTGACAGCATATCTGGTGGTCCCTGGAACCATTTTGATGACATTAGCAGCACTACGTCTACCCTGTCGTTCAAGTGGGGAGCGGGACTATAATAACGTGAACTACTAGTGGTTCTCGCAATACAGGTATGGTCAGGTTAGAGCCCTAAAACAGTGGGAAGCTGTCTGAATATTATATTGAAATATATATATATATATATAAATAAAATTAGCATGTTATAGTGACCTCAATAAAACCAAATGTGTGTAAAATGTTATACAGCTAAAAGAGCCTGGACCCCAAAGAACACAGATGCTACAAAATGTGTACAGGACATTGGAAAAATATCATCATGTTAATTTTATGTTTACAGAGTTGACCCATTCAATTAGGAAAAGCCATTCAATCTGAAGCAAAAAAACAAAACAAAAAACAAAAGTCAATCGTGTATTTACAGACATTAAACATTGAATGGGGTCAAATTCACCCCAAAGATAATAGGAGGGTTAAATTACAATAATTAACATAATTTTACACAAATTATGATCATATATGATTTACTTGCCACCTTATAAAATACTTTATAGCAGGGTGTTTTTAATAAAGTATTTTTCAAAATATATTTTAATATCCTTTTCTCACCTTCACCATCTGATAGTTGGAGCTGAACTAAAACAGTAGTGCTACAGCAGGGGCCTGTACCATGGTGGTAGTTTAACAAACTCAGGGTTACAGGATTAGTTTAGATTTGACAAAACCAAACCAATCAATTCAGGCATTGTTGGTCCCATGATGCTGATCATCAGCTTTCTGTCAACTCAGGCTTTGATCCTGAGTTTAGGAGTTTAGCTGTGACATCATAGTGAACAGCCAATCACATGCTGTGGAAAAGTAAAACTGTGATTCACTTTTCGCGAGATTAGCAGCAAGATTTGTTTCTCTCTTCTGCAGAGTATTACAGGATTGAAAAATAATTCGAATTTAAACAGATTTACACAGCAAGAAGAAAAGAGCTGTCTATGAAAGAGGACAAATCTACGCAAGTAAAAGTTATGAAGTTAGTTTAGTTGATTTATAGAAACAATTGAACATTCAAGCTCACATGTAGAATTTTTTATAGCTCTGTTTATTGATTTTAAAGCTTATTTGTACAACCTTTATGTAGGCTATTTATAATAATTCTAACATAGTGCCTATTAATGATAGATTAAAAATTATACGTGTAATTGATTAAGGGTATAATTACATAAATTATATTTAAATCATTCAAAATTATTATTATTATAAATAAGCATTGTTAAATGCCAGACACTTTAGTCTTTAAAAACACATTTGCTATGTAGTGACTTTTAAGTTGGAGCAGAAACTCGGGAATGACTTTATTGCATCAGAGGTGTCACTTTGCTCACAGCTGATTGGTCCAATTTCAGTTTGAGATCTCTTAACCAGAACATAACCTGCCCTGGAGCAGGTTAGCTGTGGAGCATAAGTTACTATGGAGATGAACACTGCTAAAAGCCAAACCACTTTAATGGTACCTAAAATCCAGGACTAGCGCAAACTAAGCTTAAACATATCTGGCTAGCCAACTAAACCGGCTTCATGGTATAGGCCTCAGGACTGGACACTCCTGATTCATACAGTAACACCAGAGGACATTTATAGGAAATCATATGCATCTGTTTATTAAAGAGGCAGTCAAAGACAACTAAATCAAAATTCAGTAGAAAAGCAAGGCTCAAACAAAAGACAAATCCAAAGCTGAAACAGGCTGAGTACTGAGGTCCATGAACTAGGGGTGTGCACGATTAGTCAAATATCTTTGAAAAATGCCCATCCCTACCATGAACATGAGGCCTGTTTCACACACAGCTGTGACAGCAGTGGTAATGAGTAGCAGCAGCAGTAGTGTGCAAAACTTGTCAGTGAAACATGTTCCCTATTTTTATAAGATAAACATGAAATGGAGAATGATGGACCCGGATAAGAGTATTGTACACTTCATAAGAAATCATTAAATCATTATTTATTTTTTCTCCCCTTTTCATTTTAATGGCTAAAATGTAATTCTAGTAATCATGTCTAAATAATACAAAACATAAAACGTAACTTAAACTACTAAAAGGTTAACAAAAATAAATTTTTAGGGCCCGATTAAATCCTTTTAGTTCTTTTCCAAATTCTAACTTCCTAAAATTCCTGTTTTCCACTTTTTTTGGTTTATCTGGATTACGCTTATGGTTTAATTAGATTGTAATGATCAAAATGTCTAATCGATTGAATTCATAAAACTTTAACCATTTAATAATTAAGCATGAAAGATCTAATTAATATATGTAGCTTTGGTAATACTTTGCAATAAGGTTAGTATTAACTAACATTAACCATGCAATACATTTGTTAACTTTAGTTAATATAAGTACAGCTGCTCATTGTTCACGGAGCATTAACTATGGTGAAAATACAACTTTTGATTTTAATAATGCATTAGTAAATGTTCAAATTAACATTAATAAAGATTAATAAATGCTGTAGAAGTGCGGTTCATTATTAACTTATGTTCACTAATGAAACCTTATTGTAAAGTGTTACCAAATATATTTTTCAAGAAACTCTGCATTGTCTTGAAAATGTGTAGCAGATGAAACTGCGGTGCTCATTCACACAGACACACGCAACACACATTTCAATAGCAGTCTTTTTGCGATTTGATATTCACAGACACTAATTATTTGTACAGCACTACTTTTGATTTATATGATAAATTTAATTTTTATATTCCCAGATTCTGTATTTCGCATCATGGAAATCCTAGGGTGCTAGGTGTTTGGACCTGAGGATGAACTCTGCTCACTGTAACGACTTTGGACAATGCTGTTTTTTATGCATCTGTAGATTACTTGATGTGGCGAAACCCTTGCCACACTGCGGGCATTTGAAGGGTTTCTCTCCTGTGTGCACTCTCTCATGATCTTTCATGTGTCCTGAATGAGTGAAGCTCTTCCCACATGTAAGGCAGTGAAACAGATTCTCTCCTGTATGGATTCTTTCATGTGCTTTCAGGGATCCCGAAACTTTAAAACTCTTATCGCAGTACGAACACTTGTATGGTGATAATCCAGTATGGGTGTTTTGGTGTTGCTCCAAATAGTTAGCTCGGCTAAAGGCTTTCCCACACTCAAAGCACACATGATCTTTCATTCCGGTGTGAGTTTTGTAGTGGTCTTTTAAATTGTGGAACCATACAAAGCTCTTGTCACAGAAGGAACACGTGTAGGGCCGCTCGTTTGCATGTACTTTCAGGTGTCTCTTTAGCTGTGACGCGAAAAAAAAAGTTTGGCTGCACTGCTCACAGCTGAACGGCCTGTCTCCGAAGTGATACAGCAGGTGTTTTTTGAGAAGCGCTGCCCCGGAGAAACTCTTGCCACACTGAGAGCAGTGGTGTAATTTCTCCCCTGAATGTAGCTTTGTGTGACTCATGAGATTTCCCTGATTTGTGAAGCTCTTCCCGCACTGCTGACAGGTGAACGGCTTCTCTCCAGTGTGAACTCTCAAGTGACTCTTGAGATGGCCTTTTTGTATGAAACTCTTCCCACACTGTAGGCATTTGAACGGCTTCTCTGCGGTGTGAATTCTGATGTGGTCGGTAAGATGTCCTCTTTGAGTGAAGCTCTTGCCACACTGGTCACATCGGTAAGGCCGTTCTCCGGTATGACTTCTAATGTGATCCTTAAGGTGTCCATTGTGACTGAAACTCTTACCACAGTAACGGCATGTGAACTGCTTCTCTCCGGTATGAATCTTTACGTGATTGTTAAGGTTTCCTTTATTTTCTCCACTTATGAAATGAGGCTCCTGATGTTGATGTTTCTCCTCAAATTCATTTAGTTCTTGACTTTCCTCTTTCACCTCCACCAGGACTAAAATGGGCACAGTAAAAAGAAAAAAAAAAAAAAAAAAAAAAGGGGGACAAATATAAACAACAGCTGTCAACACATCACAAATTTGGGGTCCGTTCTTCATACCTCGCTTAATACATCTGAGATTTGACAGATGCCAGATCTTCTTATCGTGATAACTAAACTCTGGCTAATTTGGTTCTTCAAACGAATTTGCAGATTGTATTAAAATATCTGGATTAAGTTGTTTGAGATTACTGCATCATATAATGTAATATTACATCATATAATTCAAAAAAAGACACCTGGCGAAAAATATCTGTACCTTTATAAGTAAACAGCCAAGCGACCAAACCAACATAAGTTATAATAGATAATCATGTTTTTATACTGATTAATATACCGATTTTAACTAAAATGATTGGCTGATTTCGATACCGATATGTCACGCCCTCTTATTTGAAATTGCTGATTCAAAACACTATTTTAATGACAAAGTAAATAAAATAAAAAATAATAAAAAAATTATTATAATAATAAATATAAATTATTTATTTATTTATATAAATATATACACACACACACACATATACACACTCACCTAAAGGATTATTAGGAACACCTGTTCAATTTCTCATTAATGCAATTATCTAATCAACCAATCACATGGCAGTTGCTTCAATGCATTTAGGGGTGTGGTCCTGGTCAAGACAATCTCCTGAACTCCAAACTGAATGTCAGAATGGGAAAGAAAGGTGATTTAAGCAATTTTGAGCATGGCATGGTTGTTGGTGCCAGACGGGCCGGTCTGAGTATTTCACAATCTGCTCAATTACTGGGATTTTCATGCACAACCATTTCTAGGGTTTACAAAGAATGGTGTGAAATGGGAAAAACATCCAGTATGCGGCAGTCCAGTGGGCGAAAATGCCTTGTTGATGCTAGAGGTCAGAGGAGAATGGGCCGACTGATTCAAGCTGATAGAAGAGCAACTTTGACTGAAATAACCACTCGTTACAACCGAGGTATGCAACAAAGCATTTGTGAAGCCACAACACGCGCAACCTTGAGGCGGCTGGCCTACAACAGTAGAAGACCCCACCGGGTACCACTCATCTCCACTACAAATAGGAAAAAGAGGCTACAATTTGCACAAGCTCACCAAAATTGGACAGTTGAAGACTGGAAAAATGTTGCCTGGTCTGATGAGTCTCGATTTCTGTTGAGACATTCAGACGGTAGAGTCAGAATTTGGCGTAAACAGAATGAGAACATGGATCCATCATGCCTTGTTACCACTGTGCAGGCTGATGGTGGTGGTGTAATGGTGTAGGGGATGTTTTCTTGCCACACTTTAGGCCCCTTAGTGCCAACTGGGCATCGTTTAAATGCCACAGCCTACCTGAGCATTGTTTCTGACCATGTCCATCCCTTTATGACCACCATGTACCCATTCTCTGATGGCTACTTCCAGCAGGATAATGCACCATGTCACAAAGCTTGAATCATTTCAAATTGGTTTCTTGAACATGACAATGAGTTCAGTTCACTGTACTAAAATGGCCCCCACAGTCACCAGATCTCAACCCAATAGAGCATCTTTGGGATGTGGTGGAACGGGAGCTTCGTGCATCCCACAAATCTCCATCAACTGCAAGATGCTATCCTATCAATATGGGCCAACATTTGTAAAGAATGCTTTCAGCACCTTGTTGAATCAATGCCACATAGAATTAAGGCAGTTCTGAAGGCGAAAGGGGGTCAAACACAGTATTAGTATGGTGTTCCTAATAATCCTTTAAGTGAGTGTATATACACATACATACATACACACACACACACATACACATTAACTTATAGCCTACTAGCTAGTTTATTGCTGCATTATCAAATAATTTCTAATGAACATAGACTGGATCCATTTAACATTCAGCAGGCCAACATAAATACATCAACAGAACAAGATTAAATAAACAGTGTTTTTTAAGTAGGTTTAATGTTAAATAACACTGCATAGTATTCACTGTATAAATTAAATGCATATATTATTATTACATTGAGACGTAGCTAAATTCTACTGTAGGCTACAACATTAATCCTGTCACAATTACTTTGTTAAACTGAAATTTTAACGGGTTGCTGTGAAGACCTTCGAGTTCCTGTGTGTGGGTTTATGACATGACGATAGATTTTGTCAAATGAAATGGTAAAATGCTCAAGAAGTGACTGGAGATGCATTCATGTCCTCATATTGAGGCTGCTGAAAAACACCACAAGTTTGTGTGTGTGTGTGTGTGAGTGAGTGAGTGAGTGAGTGAGTGAGTGAGTGAGTGAGTGAGTGATGTGGTGTGAGTGAGTGAGTGAGTGAGAGAGAGGTGAGTGGTGAATATAAAAGTGGTGAGTGAGTGAGTGTGCCATTCTGTGTTATTCCACTATTGTATTCTGTGTTATTCCATATTGTATTATATATGTTCTTCTACAGTCTATAAAAAGTATTTAATTCAATTACATCAGAATCAACTGTAATTAAATTACAAAAAAACTAAGAGTAATCCCTTACTTTACTTTTTCAAGGGAAAAGTAATTAAATTACAGTAACTAGTTCGACCCAACACTGTTAGCAGCACCTCTGGCTCCTCTGAAAACTTCTCCATTAGGCCATTCCGCAATTTGGTTTGTACAGGAAATCCCATCAGTTTTTCTGTGTGATTGAGCAGATAGGTGGCTTCAAAGAGGTATAAGGCCATTCTTTTGAATGCAGTTCTCTTTCTTTTTCCCCCTAGGTTTTCAAGCGATGTAAGAATGCAGGCTTTATGTGGGAAACTTTCTTTCATGCCATCATGTGGCAAAGCTGCTTTGCAAAAAAAATTAAATTAATTGCCCATTACATTACATGTTTTGACATAAAAATTAAAAAATGTAAAACATGTTAAAATACTAGAGATCATGAAATGTGACCCATGCTGGCAAAATGAGTTTCACCCAAAAAAATGAAAAGAAAAAGTTCATTAAGCCCTCGTCTAGCAATCCCATATTTCCAAATAGCAATTAAACATTTAAAGGTATCTTTATTTGTAGATTTTCAGAGGAGTACCTTTCCTTTGTCCATAAAAATGATCTCAATCACCCTGACAGATCCGATGTGCGCACAAGACGCCTCAGACAGCGTGTGATCCTGATGTACACGCATACACCGAATTACAGCATTTCTAAATATGTTTTGGTGAGTATACGCACAAACATTATTGGTTATGTCTTATGATGGCGTTTGGTTAACGGTTGAGGAAAAAATCTGATGTGTAACATTATATTAAATCCGTGCGGTACAGTCGGTCTTAACATCTAGACTGTTTCATTCATCAACACTTTTCATGGAAAAAAATTACACTATATATTTTTTCTATAGATATTCGGTTTTGACTTGGTGTGTGCCAAATCTGGTGTTATTACCAGGGATTTTAAGTCATGGTTGCTATATGATTTTGTTTTGGAACCTTCAGAAAACTAACTCTATTTCTCTCAAAATTGACTTTGCTGACTATCGTCTTCAAACAGGTGTAGCTCATTCATTTGTCTGATTCCAACAAATCACACAATTTTAAAGGTTTTTTTAATAGAGAATGTAAAAACAATTTGTGAAAATTTGCTCATTGCAACTCATTTTGCCAACACAGGTCACAAATAATGAGCATAATTGGAAATCGATCATGCGACTAACAGTTACACGTTTCATCTATCTTTTACGACCTTCTGTCTTTTTGGTCGCTTATCTTGTTTTGACCTCTGACTAGGGCTGGGTGATAAAACGATAACGATATGTAATCGATATCAATAAAAAATGTGTTTGATAATTTTTTTTCTTCGTCGGAAGAAACCAGAGGTTGCGAAGTAAGTTTGATTGCATGAACAAAGGCACTCACTCTCTGGTAACCTAGCAACATAGGGAGTGACATGCTAACAGCCAATCATGTAACAGTATCAAGTTTGGGGATCAACCCAAAAATGAGTGCCACAGCGAAGTCAGCTCGCCAGTATGGCAGTTTCTTGGATTTTATAAGTCTGACAAATTATGCAAGACCGTCATCCCCACCAAGACTGGTAATACCACAAACTGTGCGCGCGCCTCGTCGTTGTGCTATTCTTTGAAACGACAGAGAGGTAACGTTACTCTGCATCAGTGCCTTATGACAAAGCATCTAAATGGTACAAAGAAATAACGGAGGCACTGCACCTTAATGTTAAGAGATAACTGTTAAGTGTTCATTGTGATTTTAGACTTATGTTTACATTTTAATTATTTGAGTGTTTTCCGTGGTTGTGTTGACATTTCTGCCTTTATAACTGAGGGGATTATAATCAGAGGAAGGTTAAGTTTAATATAAAAGTGTTTAAATGTAATTATTTTTCTCCTGGTCCTTATTTTAAATAGGTTATAAAAAATATCAATAATTATCGATAATCAACTGATATGAAACACGGGATACAGTTTTCATCCATATCGCCCAGCCCTACCTCTGACCTGCAAAACAAAACACCAGTCACAAATAAGAAGTCTAAAAATGCAAATGTTTAAAGAGAAATGTGGGAGGAGATTGAGTTTGTTCCTTGAACCACGAGAGGGGTCTACTCTCACCTGAGGTTACGCTACTCCCACATCCTACTTCATGCGTCAGAGGTCACTCTTCTACTGGAACTAGACTCATATACAGCTGTTACCGGAAGCCAGTGATTATGGTTTATAAAGTTACAGCTAAATATGGATATTTTTTCTTACAAAACGCATCATTTGACTTCAGAATGCCTTTATTAACCCCCCAGACCCATGTGGAGTACTTTTATGATAGATGGATGTGCTTTTTTTTGGGCTTCAAAATCTAGTGTACCATTCACTCCCATTATAAAGCTTGAAAGAGCAAGGATATTTTTAATATAACTCTGTTTGTATTCGCTTGAACGAAGAAAGTCACATAAACCTAGGATGGCTTGAGGGCGAGTAAACATTTCAACTTTCATTTTTGGGTGAACTAACCCCTTAAAAAGCACTGTGAATTCAAAATAAATAATTTTTATGTAATATTGCAGTATTTATGATAATTGATTTATCAGTGCACATAATTTTTTTTTTTTTTTTTTTTTGGTTACATTACTGTGCCTCGTAATCTTTCATCACAATAACTTTCCCTTTTTGATGCCGTGTTGGCATGAAGTCAGGACTACATTTTTTTCTCATTTGAGAAGCTGCTGAGGTGACAAATCTGGTCCACCCTCGAAATCAAGGTTAATTTTATTTTATTTTATACCTGCACTGACTTAAATCTGAAATTGCACTATTGTTACTATTGTCTGCACTATTTGCCATCGCCACTTTACCTCTATAATTCACTTTATCCATCTTTTTTAATCTTTCTTCTGTTGTTGTTACTGTTAAACTTTTGTTGTTATTGTTTTGTTGTTGTTAGGCACCTAGGGTCTGAGAGTCATAGAATTTCAATTCTCTGTATGTATGTACTGTACGTATGGCAGAATTGACAATAAAGCTGACTTTGAAATCGGGTCTCTGTTAGGACCCCAAGCGATCCCATTGGCTCAAAATACTCTTAATAGGTATGATAAATGCTGTTTGGACGACGTTATAATGACCATTAATTTATGTAATACAGATAATTTATAATATTAGTTAGCTTATGTACTAGCATAGCATAAAGAAACCCAATTAGTCTGATAGCTTAGTTTATACATACACATTTGCACTTACCCTACATGTATACACAAAGTGATTACTTGTTAAATTTCCACATTTCAGTTATATAAAAAAAAAAAAAAGTTTAATTATTCACTTAATCTATTATTATTATTATTATTATTATTAAATTAATTAACAGTTTATCAAGTAAAATAAATAAAGTTATTATGCACTTCATGCCGACTTTAATCCAGATATTTTCATCAAACCAGTAAATGCAAAAACCTAATTAGCCATAGATAAATGATCACGATCAGAAGATCTGGTGCACACTACACAGATAGCATGCTTTGTAATTAACACACGTCAATAATTATCAAGTGTTCCTGAAGACTGGTCCAGGTGTATTTAATAAGGGTTGGAGCTGAACTTAGCAAAAAGTAGATCTCCAACACAAGTAACACCCCTGACCTGTGATTATTTAACACCAGCACCTCAGAAATACGGAGAAGCGTGTGCTGATTTGATAAGAACAGACACCAACCTCTTTGTTCCTCAGTATCTTCATCTTTCACCCTGAATTGCTCTGGATCACTCATATCCACAATCTCCACTTTAATAAACTCCATCATTACAATATTATCACACATATTTGAGCTTTTAAAAGCAGAGTTCACCCCGCTCGTTTAAAGTCTTCGTCAAGTTTAAAACGACGCGTTTCGGTGCATTATTTCAACGTCTCTCAACATTACCATCTCGCTTCCGCTACTCCTCTTTCCGTTCCTTCTTCTTCTGAAATTAATGGCGGTTGGAAAACCAACTTTGGTGCATTTCCGCCACCTATTGGGATGGAGTGTGAAGCTTTGCTGAAGAGGGAGGAGGGAAGAGGGAGGGGAAGAGGGAGGAGGGAAGGGAAGAGGGAAGAGAGGAGGGAAGAGGGAGGGAGGACTTCTAAATTCTTTCTAATCAAATTTGTTTTCGTTATTCTTATAAATTTGGTCACTTTTAATGTTCTTAATGTTAACCTTTTTTATTCCTATAGACAAAGCTCTTATGAGTTGAGTTTTCTATCAGCACATTTTAGAAGAACATGTTCAACTGCTTCTGGTAATCCACATTTGCTGTACAACCATGTTTACCAATTACAAAAAGCGATTGCATTGCAACTTGCAGAGTAAAATCAAATAATTATTTGACGGATAATATGGCCCATCAACAATAATATATTTATATCTTCATTATTATAATTAGATAAAGCATCACTCACATATACTCACAGCCCTGTATATATTAAAATACAACCAATTAAAATACAACACATGGGGAAGAAAAATTATATATATATATATATATATATATATATATATATATATATATATATATATATATATATATATATATATATATATAAGACCTTTAACATGCGAATGTGTGTTGAATTATTGACATATTAATTTATAATCTGAGGGTTCGGCTGACAAAAAAAAAAAGTTTGTGAACCCCTGGTCTTATTGAAGCTGAGGAGAGAAGCGGTTGCAAAAGAACAAGCGCTCAGGGGTCTGCGTTGCTTGTAGACTGAGAGAGAGAGAAAAAAGCCTGTCCATCGCCCCCTGTAGGAGAAAGAAAGAATGACGAGGCTGAGCTGTCCTTTGCCACACCGAAAGCATACAGAAGCCAAATGAAAGAACGCTAAATGAAGCAATTGAATTTAAAATGATAAAGGAACAACCATCAGAGCCGATCCAGCGACGAAGTGTATTAGTGAAGATAAAGCAAAAGCTTACAGCACCTGGTATTCCCAGGCGGTCTCCCATCCAAGTACTAACCAGGCCCGACCCTGCTTAGCTTCCGAGATCGGACGAGATCGGGCGTGCTCAGGGTGGTATGGCCGTAAGCGAAAGTCTCAGCCAATAGAGAGCTATTTAAAGAAGGGAGACCGGCAACAGCCCTACACGGCTCAGCCCGCATTCACACACGTCCTGGGCTGCAGCTGCAAGAAAAACAGCAACCATCAAGTGTTTTCAAGTCTTTTTATAATAATAATAATAATAATAATAATAATAAAATCAATAACCTACTCTCGCTTCAATCAAAGCTGTCTCGATTTTAGATTAGTCTATCTATGTCGATTCATTCTGCAGCCACATTTTAATATAATTTGACAAACCATTTTATTACAGCTTTTCATCAAATCACATAACAACTGCAAGTCCCGCACGAACCCCCATTTGGGAAACCCTCAACTAGAAGAATAAAAGATCCAAGCAAAACAGATCAATCCCGATCCAAATAACAGCCCCATCAATTCATCATATCTTTACAAATGAAACAGTAGTAAAAATTGTAAAACTATAACTTTACTATAGTGCTTTGTACAAAGTAGGCTATAGTAAAGATTGGACAAACAAACAAAACAAAACAAACTGCTAGCATGCAGCAGCCTCTCTTATGTCGGGCCCGCCACGTTTTAACTTTAAGATGAGATGGAACGGAAAAAAAGGATAAGAAAATTAAAATCACTAAGAAAATATATTGACTAATATTTAGCTCCCCTTATGTTGGTCAAGTTTGGTGGATGGGAAATTTTGGTGGCGACACACCCAAATTTTAACGCAAATTTGTAGGTTTTCTAACAGCCTTTTTTTTGTCAAGTAACAAACACTGTCAAGTAAAACCGCTCTTTAGGAAGAAATTTCATCTTTGAATTTCACACTGTTTATTTGAAACCTTTGACCCAGAAAATAACTCTCTCTTGCTCTCTTTGATAACTTTGGACAATGCTTCCTTACATGAATCAGTCGAGCACTTGATGAAGTGAAACCCCTCCCACATGAAGGGCAGAGGTACGGCTTCTCTCCGGTGTGCACTCGTTCATGTATTTTCAGCTGTCCTAACTGATTGAAGCTCTTGTCACAATGTGAACATGTGTACGGTTTTTCTCCAGTATGGATTCTTTGGTGAATTTTCAAGTCGCCGGCTCTGCCGAAACTATTCCCACACTCAGAGCACACATGAGGTTTCACTCCAGTATGAACTTTATGGTGCATTTTAAAACAGTCCAGTCATGAAAAAAGTCTTTCCACAAACAGAACAGAAGTAAGGCCTCTCATTTGCATGAACTTTCATGTGTTTTTTCAGACGTGATCCCAAAATAAATGTTTTACCACACTGATCACATTTAAATGGCTTTATTCCAGCATGAGAGCGCTGATGATATTTAAGGCTGTCTGACTGTGCGAAATTCTTCCCACACTGATTGCATGTGTATGGTGTCGCTCCAGTGTGAATTCTGTAGTGATGCTTAAGTTTTCCGTTAAATGTGAAACTCTTCCCACATTGATCACATCTGTAAGGCTTCTCTCCAGTATGAATTTTCATATGACAATTAAGGTTTCCTCTAAGTGAGAACCCCTTCCCACACTGAGAGCATCTGTAAGGCTTCTCTCCGGTGTGACTTCGCATGTGATCACTCAGTGATCACTCAGCCTAACGAATAAAACTCTTTCCACACTGTTTCAGACAAGAAAGGTTTTTCTCCAGTGTGAACTCTCATGTGATCATTGAGAAGTCCTTTACGTATGAAACTCTTTCCACACTGATCACAGCTGTGAGGTTTCTCTCCTTTATGAATTCCTTTGTGAAGCTTAAGGTCTCCCTTAACAGAGAAACTCTTTCCACATTTAAGGCATGTGAATGGCTTCTCTCCAGTGTGAATTCTCATGTGATCACTCAAGAGTGCTTTACGCACAACTCCAATCCCAAGTGAATTCGTATGTGGTCAACGAGGAGTTGTTTACAAATTAAACTCTTTCCACACTGATTGCATGTGAAAGAATTTTCTACCTCAGTTCTTTGAGTTATTTTTTGTGAGGAAGTCTTGTCTGTTCTTCATGTTTTTCCTCTACGTCATTGAGATCATGACATTCCTCTTTCACCTCCATCAGCCCTAAAGTGAACAAATTAATTATTAAAAGTCAAATAGAAGGAAATAAAAGTATTTTTTAAATTCTCATGTAAATAAAATTAGGCATCATGAGGGGTCATTCAAGACTTGGCCACTGTTCTGACTGACATCATTGCATCTCTCTCTATCACAACACTGGGTGGGATACAGCAATGATAAGGTGAAGCAGTGATAAGGCTTATGTGATGTTGTGGAGAAAATCAGATGCAAAAGTTTATACACCACAGGGTGACGTCACAATGGCCTTGTTTCCATCTGGTATTAAGATGCGTTTTGGTCATCAAGTGTTCAGGGCGAAATACAGGTGGAAACAGGGTCTTTTTATTATATCACTGAAACCATCTATGAAGGTAGTCAGAAACAGAAGCGACCACTTTGCACTGTGTAGCGTAAATGCGTAAATCCGCCCTAAATGCATCCCGGACCGACATCACCTACTCACCGCTCACTAACCGTGTGCACCAAAACAAGCAATTGTCTGCACTGCACCCAATCATGGATTTGCTGCACTCCTTATTAGTTTGTCAGTTATGATTATTGAAGGCAACATATGATGTCTGTCTGAAATTGGTTTTGCGAGGTGCCTTTGTGCACAAACGCTGCCTGCAGAGTCATTGTCTGATAGGGCAGAGAGGCAACAATTCACTGCATAAGATTTCGGACACAACCTGTAACTTTATGGATATAATCGATAATGAAAATTATCGACATTAATCGACTATTTTTATTATACAATCCTGATTCCAAAAAAGTTGGGACAGGTAGCAATAAGAGGCCGGAAAAGTTAGATTGGTATCAAAGAGCACATCCAGGTTCCTAACTGACAACGAGGACTTGACAGAGCAGCCATCAAGTGTTAGACAGTATTCTAGGTTACTACTTGTGGAGCTTTTTTGTCCAATAATTAAAAATCTTTTTTTTTTTTTTTTTCTGAATTAAGTTGCAGGAAATTACTGGTCATCCAATTTTTTATATCAGCTATGCATTCCGTTAATCTTGTGAATTGGTAAGTTTCGTCAGGGCGTGAAGAAATATAGAGCTGAGTATCGTCAGCATAACAATGAAAACTAACGCCATGCTTCCTAATGATATCTCCCAGTGGTAGCATGTACAGGGTAAAAAGCAACGGTCCTAGCACTGAGCCTTGCGGTACTCCAACATTGATAATAATCAGAAATGTTTCTTGATCAGCAAATTATTTCTGAAGGATAATGTGATACTGAAGACTGAAGTAATGATGCTGGATGATCACAGGATATAAATTATTTACTATATATTCACATAGAAAACAGTTGTTTGACATTGGAATAATATTTCACAATATTACTGTTTTTTTATCAAATAAATGCAGCCTTGGTGAGCATAAGAAAATTATTTTTAAAACATTAAAAATCTTAGTGAACAGCAGTATATTATTAAGTATATATTAATCACAAATTTATCATGAAATCAAGCATACACCATTTTGTCTTTTTGTAATTGTACATTTTGTCATCGTTTGCTATATCCAATGAAGTAAACCATCAGATTGAAGTGTGTTTCTCACAACACTGTATTTACTGCAAGCTTTTCGAAAACACCTAGAAACCATAGTCCATATAACTGTAACTGTAAAAACAAACAAAAACAAAAAAACCTTTTCCTAATTTACAGTGTAAAGTGTACAGTGCAACAGCAAAAAGCTTGTTTTTAGACAAGTCAAGTTCAGTCAGTATAACTGACTTTATGGCTATGCTTATTATTAATATTTATTATTTTGTAAGGTGTCATTATTAATGTAAAATATAAAATAAACTATTGTATTTAAAATTGTATTTTGACAGTTTAGTTGATAATTGAATAACTGATGACAGAAAAAAAGCAGGATACCAGTAAAATTTATTCTATGACTTATATACAGGCATATGCATATTTACTTATTTTACTTCATATTTTAATTGAAGATATGTCATAGCAACACTATGAATGCACATTTAAGGATTTGACTCTGCTAACCTATAGGTTTTAATGAAAGCAAAGATGTCTAATTTAAGGAAATAGAGAATAATAACATCATAAATTACAATAATTATTAACATTTAAAATAATAATTCTAGTTCTAACAACATGCCACTTGGGGAAAAAATTGAGGAGTAAAATAACTTTTACGCCACGAATCCAAAAACACTGACGTGTCCTTGACAATATAGACACAAAAGATTTTAATATTCAACATAATGCAATGCTATTGATCACTATTTTCCAGAGACACCGAATTAGATCAATTAATCTCAAAACCGGTTTTGTGTTGATATTCAGATGAAATAACAAAAAATAAAAATACGTGCATCAAAAGTGATAAGATGAGATTTTGTGGCATACTCATATGGTCAAAATTAAGGTGGTGGAAAATAAAAATAAGCAATTTTATAATGCTTTTTAATTTGTAATTGAGCCTGAACACTTGCGTACGGTCTATGGAAAATGTGGCAGGAAGAGTCTGTGCAGCAAAGCGTTAGCAAAGTTTAATTTTCATCGTCACGTGTCGATCGCACACTAGCTTTATCAAGCGTCCACGTCACACGTGCAAACGTTTTCTCACTGCACACATGTGTCTTTCATCTGGTATTGGGAACTCTTAACAACGATATTTGCGGCTATTTTTGAAGCGATATTGAACAACAGCTGTGTTTGGTTGCAGACAGTAGTCATGGTGAGCGTCGTGCAGTGTTTCATGTCCAGGCTGCTTTCACCGCTGTGGCGCAGAGCTCAGGAGGATGAGAAGGAGCAGGATCCTCACTTTGAGGGTGAGTGGATGAAGTGAGTAGATCGTAATTGATATTTTAAGTCGGTCGTGTCAGGTGAGACTGAGCTGTTTGCGGTGTGTTCAGGTGTGGCCCAGATCCGGCAGGTGCAGACGGGCGTCGTGACGCATTTGTGCGCCGATTATGGTCTCATAGATCATGCTGTGTATTTCACATCAGAAGTTGTTTTAGGAGGAGCCGTGCTGTGTGTGGGAGACACGGTCCAAGCCCTGGCCGTCCGGGAAGGAGCCCATGGACAGTGGAGGGCACTCAGGGTGAGATGACTGTTGAATTTGGCGTTCTGCTGTTTTTATATCTTCATACTCTATACAGGAGTAGTTCACTTTAAAATTAAAATTACCCCCATGATTTACTCACCCTAAGCCACCCTAGGTGTATATGACTTTCTTCTTTCTGATGAAAAGAAATCATCAAATTTCTTTTCCTCATGAAATCAAAATTGACCATATTTACTTTGCTAGCACATATTAAAGGTCTTGGGGTGAACAATTAATCAGTGCAAGTTAATACACAGAAAAAAATTGTTTGTCGCAATAATTTTTAAATCAAAATCTGAAAAGTAACTTCCGGTCTGGAAACGGCGTTCCTTCTCAGATGATGTCAGTTTGACGGCTTGGGTTTGAATATCCTTAACCACTCCCCTCCAACCGTTAGTCTGCTATGAGCACGAGATGGAGAGGAGGAGCGCTGAAGTAAAACCCTGCCCTCTATTCAATATTCCGTTTCACTTGGAAATACGACACAGCACTGACGAAAACTCACTTGCTACTTCTGGTTCACTGGGATTTTAAAGTTTTTAAAGAAAATTCTATTTTTCATGCATTCTGACTTATTTACACTGTTAAAGTGTTTGATTCTCATGCTAAACATTGCTACAATTAAAAAACAAAACAAAACAAAAAACAAGTTGGACGTATGACGGAGTATTTCAGTGCCAAATACACTCCTTGAGGATTCACATAAGTTTCTGAAAGTTTTTTTCAAGTATGTCCCTGTATAACTTCATAAATGGGTGGAATTGCTTGTATGGGCACTTCTCCCGGAGGAGTGTGCGCACATCAATGAGAGTGAGAGCGTGCCCATCAACGAGCTTCATTCGGGTTGCGAAAGCCGTCGGCAGTGTTGTCATTTTGTTTTTAGACCATGAAATCAACAATATCACTAAAGAGGTGTGTTTTTGGTTGTATGAGGGAAAGATAACCTTGTTCAGCTCCCCAAATAACCCAGCGTTAAAGGTGGGGTAAGTGCTTTCTGGTAACCGTTGTTGACATTTCAAATCACCAAAACAAACACGCCCCTATTTTGATAGCTCCGCCCCACATATACACAACACAGGCAATGACTATGGTGGAATCTGTTATGGTAATCCAGGTCAAATGTTCATTTGAAAATGTCATCCCTTCCATCATTATGATTATGACAAGATTAGAGAGTTATAGCGGTCACAAAAACAAACCGTTCTCATGAACAACCCGATAGCACAAGCACGACAGTCCAACTAACAACATATTACAATTATGACCAGATTAGAGGGTTATATAGATCATGAAAAGAGGAAACAAACATATATTAGTAGTATAGTATCTTACTTGTCGGACACATTTTGGGAGCTGACGCTTGAAACAGACAATGAGGAGGTTTAGACACTCCAGGTTTATATGGTGTGGAAATGAATGGGTCTTTATCATCGCTGAAGTGAACGACGACATGATTGAAAATGGATAAACAAGCGAACATGACACGCAAGCATATTCAAGCAAAAGCGAGCATATATTAATTTTGTGAAACAAAACAAAACCAATGTTACTCTCCTATCGAGAAAAAATAAAGCAACCTCGGTGTCTGATTGCAGGGCTTCACTCCTTGAGTTCTATCCAGTCCTGGAAAGCTGATACTTCTTGCCTGATCGTAAGCCACCTTTTGTTCCCCAGACATTTTCCCCATTTTTCTTTTATCTGCCATCTCTCTCTTTCTGTCGTCGCTCGGCTAATGTCCGTCCTGTGTGTCTGTTGAATAATGACGTGCACTGAGAGCTCTCTTCTGCCTGTCATTAGTAGACACGCCCTTTCTGCTGATTGGCCACAAGTTTGTTTAGGTACTCTGCCCGAGTCCGTTTTGTAAAGCAGTTTTGAAATAACACTTACCCCACCTTTAAGTAAACCGTGGATGCAGTTTGTTTTTCCGGAGCAGCAACAGAGTTGTGCAAGTGTGTTTGTTTGTTCCCTGTCACGAGTCGAAATCGCAGGTGATGAGTGCAACTGCGTCAAATGTCTGTGTTTTGTTGGCAATTGGTGCATAAATGCATATAATATAAACAACATGAACGTATAGTGAATTGAAAGTTACCCAGGGATGGATCCATGAATGCCATGATGTATTTCGTGTGTGTGCTTGTGACGCTTTAGCTCCGCCCACTGCATGCCTGCACTCTTCGGAGATATGAAGGATGCAATACTACTCTATACGTACTCAAGATTAACGAGACTGGCAGAAACTGTGTGTTATGTAAATATACTGATGCTTCCAAGCTTTATAATGGCAGTGTCTGTGTCCATTGAGTTTGAAGGTCAAAAAAAGCACATCCATCCATTATAAACGTACTCCACACCGCTCCGGGGGGGTTAATAAAGGCCTTCTGAAGTGAATTGATGGGGTTTTGTTAGAAAAATATTCATATTTAAAACTTTATAAAGTAAAATCTATAGCTTCCGCCATACTGCCTTCCATATTGAACTTATGAAGAAAGTGCAATGCCTCTCGCAGCTCAATGCTTGCGCTACATCCAACGTTATAATGCACTTTTTTTGAGCTTCAAACTTAATGGACCCCGTCAATGCCATTATGAAGTGTCAGGATATTTGTTAATATAACTGATTTTGTTCATCAAAAAGAAGAAAGCCATATACACCTAGGATGGCTTGAGGGTGAGTAAATCATGGGGTAATTTTTTTAATTTTAAAGTGAACTACTCCTTTAATTTATTTGTTTAACAAAGCATTAAAACAGATTTTTTTTTTTTTTTTTACTGAAATATGGTCTGCTTGCTTACCTTGACATGTTTGTGACAAATGACAAACTCGAGACCTTATATCAGTAAACAATAACATTTAGTGTCAATCAAATTTTTCAAACTCTAATATTTTCCTGCTTTTTTTTTTTTTTTTTTTTTTTTTTTTTTTTTTTTTATGTAACAAAATACAAATAACAAACACAACAAAATATTTAAAGTTTAATCTAACATATATCTCCGCATTAACAATCAGAATCTTTATTCTAATTTGATAACGTGAAAATGCAGTTTTCAGACAGAGTGAGATCAAAGGCTGTATTTAGCCCTATTGGGACGGTAATTGCTTCTCATTGGGTCGCAATGTATTTTCAACATTTACAGAAGCTAGTCAGTGATTTTTATTGCTGTCCGAATCCAGAATGTGAGTGTTTTTCTCCCACCACCCGCATAAAAATCCCTGACCAAATTACTTACTTTTTTTTTTTTTTTTTTTTTTTTTTTTTTTTTTTTTTTTGACAAACACCAAGCTCATGTGGTCATTTAATTGCCTCCTGAATCCACTTCTCTGGGTTTACAAGAAGAAATCAATGAAAAATGTGCTGTTTAAATCCGTTTTGACTGCTGCTGAGCACTGTATGATGCGGCTTTGCTGTCATTTGCATGCATTTTAATGTAGCCTAGTCTTTTAATACTGAAGTTCTGGAAAGTATTTACAAGAATGATTTCATCGCTGCACCAAGGAGAAAGAGAAGAAAAGAACATAAACATTTGAAATAGGACATTATTATAGCAGCAATTATTATTATTATTATTATTATTATTATTATTATTATTATTATTATTATAAAAACCAAGCAGCTTTGTTTTCCTCATGCAAATAAGAGGCTGTATTAAATTATTTCTGATTTCCACATTTTTAAAATGACATCCATCATTCTGAGACTTCTATCTTTGTATTTTTAAACGGGAGATTTAAATTAAATAATAAATAGGATATTATTTTCCTATTATTAAATTAATTTTTTTAATTAAGTTTATTCTTATTATTCCAAACATGACATTTTATTTACAGCAGACAATCATGCAACACAAACCTACTCCTCCACCATGAGTAAATCTCCATCTGAATGCGTTTGATCACTGAGGTGCTATGCAAATAATTTTTTTTTTTACAGATGTCCACATCAGAAACAATTACCATCCGAATAGGGCTTTTGAGACTGTTTGCCAGTAAGTTGAGCCAGAAGACTCAACACTTAAAAAATAAACAATCTAAACTGACAAAAAGTAGTGTTTGATAATGTCTAATATATCCAAATGCAAAATCTCATGGAAAAAAAGTAATTATGTCTTAAAACTGGCTAAATCCTCAAGAAGTTTTGTCTCAAAAGTTAAACCGTGAAAAAGTGAAATACCAATAATTCCAAATTGTTAAATTTTTACTTTTGTATTGTAGCACAGAGGTTGCATGGGCACATTTCTTCACCAGCTTTGATTGCAAACAATATGGTCAAGAATCCTGTTTGGATTTATTACAGTTCGTCACAGAGAACGTTTGCTCGCAGATTTAGTAGTAGCAAATCGCACAAGTGGCCTCGTGAAGGAACACAGACTGGCTGTCTGACACTTTAATTCGAGCAGAATTTCACAATGAACATGGCATGTTTTCAGATCATCAGTGCTTTTTTGCAGCGCAGAGAGAGCGCGTGATTGACTGGCCAGAAAAGTTATAATTTTAAGAGAAAAGATTTTTGGTTTGGTTGATTTATGCTCTTGAAAGAGTGAAGGCTTGTTACCAATGCAAGATAATGGAATTGTCAAAAAAAAAAAACCCCAAAAAAACCCAAAGTTTTCAGGATAAATAACCAACGGGCCAATATCATTGCTTTTAATAGAGAGAAGCAGAAATCATTATCACGAATCACGATTAAAATTAATCGCGCAGCCCTACCACCATATAGCACTAATCTGCCTCCATTCATTGGATTTTAAATAGATTTTTTAAAATCAATTAATTGACAAATAGTACAAAAAATGTTTTCTAATGTTTTCATTATTTTCTAGAAATAAATGGTGTATAATTTAGAGGTTAATGTTGTTTACAAAAAAATGTGCATGTTTGTTTGGGTAGCTTTTTTTTTTTTTTTTTTTTTTTTTTTTTTTTTTTTTTTTTTTTAGTATTCATCATTAGAAATATTTAGAGTTTGAAAAGAAATATGTAGCAAATTATTAATCATTGTTCAATAAAATTCAGATATGACATATCAAGGCAACTTGACTTAATCGTGAAAAAGAAGAGAAGGGTTTTTTTTTTTGTCACAAAGCTCATTGTGTAGTTGTTCTGGTGCAACGATCAGCAAGGTGCATGGAATAAAAACCATGATATTTTTGGACAATACCAGCAACACTTGTGACATCAAGGGGTCAGAATAAACAAAAGATTGAGTTGAAAGAGTAATGTGTGTTTTATGCGCTGTTTAAGCATGTATGTATGCATTTATTTATTTATTTATTTATTTATTTATTTATTTTCTAATATTTATAGGAAGTTTGTTCTTTTTAGGGATGCATGATATTTATCGGCCCGATAAATTATCGGGCGATATGGGTGAATATTGTAATTTTTATTGCTCTGATAAATAAAAGAAATCTGATAACTAGATCCGATTAAAGTATGCTTGCTGGTAAATCAATTTATCCGAGGGTGCGTCTCAAACAGCTTCCTAGTTCAGTAGTCAGGGCACTTATCAGGGAGTCAACCCATTGACTGATTCCCTTATCCGTGCCCTGACTACTGAACTAGGGAGCTGATTGAGACGCACCCCGAGATTCGTCTGCTTTCCGAGTGCAAGTGACTGTGTCGCGCAGCTTGCGCTCATTACGTCATCATCTGTGAACGTCTTCGCCGGTCTGGAAGTTTTTCTCTGTGGCAGCGGAGGACAATACTATTGCTATTTGCAAAGCATGTTCAGCAAGGATTCCGAGAGGGGATAAAAGGCGTCAAGTTTTAATACAACAAATCTTATATCTCACTTGTAAGGACGTCATCGCGGCGAAGCTGTATTCAAGGAATATGAAGCGGCTGCGGCTCCTAGCATCAATGTCCCCGTTCAGCTGGTATTTGAACATTTGTAAAACATTTTCCAGAGACAGTGAAAAGGCTAAAGCCATAAACGATGAAGTAATGGATTTCATTGTCCTTAATGACCAATGCATTTAATTTATGTATTTGAAAAACACTTAACGATACCTTCCTCATCCCTCGTATTTATTGTGTTAAACTATATAATTTCGGAGAAATCTCAGCTATGTCCTATGCTTTTTTTGTTGAAGATGCACTTTTTGTTGAGGATGCACTTTTTTTTTTTTTTTTTTTTTGACATTGATTAAAATGTCAATGCATTTTATTTATCCATTTGAAAAACATGTGACTTAAAGTCTATTTACCTTCCTCATCCTCATGCACTAAAGGTTAATAGATGCAGTTTTATTTTTTTATGCATGAAATACTTGAATATAAATTTGTTGTTAATGAGTTGAGTGCAGATAAACCATAGTTCTGTCATAGTTCTGTTAAACCCTTTCTGTTACTAAGTATTGTGGTGCCTTGCACAAAAAATAAAAACATTTGAAGAGTCAGGACTGATATTTGCCAGACTGATAGTTAGGCCAGAGCTACTAAAATATCAGTTTCATCAGTGCATCTTAGATTTTCTATTCTCCTGGGTGCACGAACTGCAGATTATATGGAAATTATGATATCAAAATATGAATTTATTGGTTATCAGAATCGGCCACAAGAAGAACTTAATTATCTATATCGGGTAAAATTTTTCATATTGTGCATCCCTAGTTCTTTTTGTAATGGAATGTTTATTTGTGCCATTCAGTATATAGGAAAAAGTAAATGAGTGAATGGGTACCTGATTTTGAACACAGCTACTGAGTCATTGAATTATTCACTCAACTCATTCAAACCACACACATACTGGCTCCAAGAACAGGGTTGAGAATCACTGGTTTATTGGGTATTTCCATACTTGTGATCCTGTGAAGTAACTGATTATGCAGTCTAGATGTTGTTCATTAATTTATTTTCGAAAGCAGTAATATTATAAGCATCATTTTATTTTTTAAAGTGTTGTTGATTTTTGGAGTATGTATAAAAATGTGTACAATTTCTTTTTGTTGATTTCAGGTGGAGCGACAGAAGGACATGTGGGAGAATGGAGGATCAGAGGCACTCAACAAGGATGCTGCCAAACCCAGGCCTCTAATTGGTACAGTGACATCATGTGATCGAGATGGAGGGCTTATAAACCAGACAACGTATTTCCCACGATCGGCTCTCTGCGAAGGTCAGAAGATCAGTTTATTTGCTTTAATGCTCAATATTATGCTTTGATAGGCCCTTATTTCAGCTCACAGACTGATATTTTATCTCTGTGTGTGAGTATTTAAAGGGCTTTTATTATGTATAGTAATACACTTACTCAACTGTAAGAACACAAAACATTTTCCCCAGTCCAAAAAGAGCATTTGAGTTCGAGCATGTTAATTTTGTTAGCTTTTTGTTAGCTTTGATTTTAAATTTAGTCTTAGTCCTGTGTCAAATGTACTTTTTAGTTTTTATCATATTTAGTCAGCTTTGTTCTGTTTTAGTTTAGTCTAGTTTAGGTCGACTAAAAGTCTGGGCATTTTAGTCTAGTTTTACTCAATGAAAACATGCATAATGGTCATTTGAGATGTATATTTACATCTCATCAGAATTATTGCATTTTCACATAAGCACAAATCTAGAGAATGGTAACTCGTACATATGGTTCATTTTACCTCATTGTCCTGATTTTAATTTTTTTGTATAGGCTATTTGTCATAAATTAACACCGACTGGCTGAATGACACTTAAGGGTCATTTAAGGGTAAATTACATGATGTGGATATTTTTGTGTCCAAGTGCATTATTTCCTTTTAAAATAATTTGATAAATTCATGACACGTATCACTTTATTGTATAAAACTTATTTAGTTTGAATTCATTTTTAGGACATTTAAATAATTCTTTTTTTTTAATCTTAAACCCCCAAAATGTCAGGTGGTGCAACTGTCCGAACAGATGAGAAAGCGATTTAAAATGGTGTCTTAATAATGAAAAACTAAATACTATGGCATAGTTTTAGGTTTGAAACCTTTCATATAAACACATTTTAGAAATATCAGAAGTTTTAAATTTGTTCTGGAATTTTTATATTCTTAAATGTCAGGGTGGCACAACTGAAAACATGGCTGTTTTATTATGAATTGACAAGGTAATAATGTAAACATAATGCATGATCCAGAGGAGCCCAACTGATATGGCGGAGTGAAAAAGGTTTGTAGACCTCTCTTAAATACTGGTAAACACTAGCCGCATTTCCACTGTCGGGCCAGTGCGAGCCAGGGCTTTCATGGGGCTGGGCTAATAGCCTCAGACCTGTAGCACCGAGGCCAAAACCATGCTGCGTTAGCTCGCTCTCTCGCTCTCTCGCTCTCTCGCTCTCTCGCTCTCTCGCTCTCTCGCTCTCTCGCTCTCTCGCTCTCTCGCTCTCTCGCTCTCTCGCTCTCGTAACAGTCCCAGTAGTTATATTTCAGTCAGAGAAACAGAGGAGCTAAATATGGGTCTCAGACACTCCGGTATAAAGAGACACGACGTAACTTACTGATGGATTAAAAATAAATGCATGATTGTGATGGCCTATGATTTCTTCAAGCAGTCATATTTACTATGTTTACTATGGTAATGGTTAGCGCAAATAATATTTTGCATGGTATATAAATATTTCTGCCTTATACAGTGATCATAATCCACATTGGATCACAAACAGAAGCTATTCAAACACTCGCTGCTGTCTTAAAGTGAGTTTTGAGCTAAAATGATTTTAAAAGTCTTTAATGCTGGTATATGAAATCATCCGCGCCCGTAGCGCTGCCGTCTCCAGACTCAGATAAACTCCACCTTTGTTCATAACCACTCCTCTAGCCGCGCTTTGGACCAAGGTATTCGGCGGGCCAAAAAACCCTGGCCGTTGGCCCAGAGGAAGCTTCGACGAGCCCGTTCTTCTACCTCACTTAATACATCTGAGATGATTTGACAGACGGGCGTAAATTTCATCTAACAGTTGTGGGAGGGGACAATAAACGTCAAATTCTCAAGAGTCATTTTTGAAGGGGACACAAATAATACAGCCAAAATCATACTTGTAAGGATATGTGTACACAAAGTAAAGCCTTACTACTATTATTAGTGTAGCATGGAGACCATTATCCTTCTCAAAGTGTATCTCTGGTTCAATGAAAAAGCTGACTAAATGGACCAAAATATTCTTCAAAACCATTTATTGCAATATGTTTTAAGTTGTTTACAACCAAGTCGGCAAAATACAATGAAATTTGAACTTCACTTAAAACAATGACCGTTATTGTGAAAAGGTGTCCATATAAAATTAAAATAATTTTGTAACAAATAACATTTTTAGGTTATTTGGTTATAGTCACTGCTCTATATGTAGTAATAAATGCATGATGGGATGGACACTAAACAAATGTATTTTTCCTGGTATCACTGGGCCCCACAAACTCTTGGCATATTTTGTTTGTGTTAAGGCTGTCCAGCCTGTCTTTGTGCACATTGCAAACTAACAGACTGTTAAATCTGTCTTGGCCCATAGTAGCCCTTAGCCACGTCTTCAGTCTCCGCAATGCACTGAAGCTCCTCTCAGCTTCACATGAGGACACTGTCACCACCAACAAAAATTCTGACAAGGACCTCAACTTGGTCAAACAACCCCTGCACCTCTACTGGCATTCCCCTTAGGACCTCTGCTGCCTCTCCACTGCTGCTACAGGGGTATTTCTGGTGAAAGAGGGGCAACTGTATTGAGAGAGTTCCTCTATGCAACTCCGGGTACTCTATTGAATCACTTAACACCCTGGTCAGAAGGACAGCCTTTAAGTGTTGTAGCATCTTAAGACTGCCTTGGTTGAAACGGTCACCAAACTGAACCTCCACACAATCCAATACTTTAAAGAACTCTGCCCTGTAATGATCCACTGCTTTGCCAGCAAAGCACCTTGAATTTGCTATCTCGGAGTCAACTGATTCAATGCAGTTAACTAATGCTGTAGTTTTCTCATACAGTTCAAGATGACTCTTGTCATTTCTCTTTCCCTGAAGAGAGGATCGGACACAATCTACTGCAGCCTGTATACCAGAGACAGGTTTTTTTTTGTTTTTTTTTTTGCAGTGAAATGCTTAGGCACTCAAGCTCCCCAACAACAGCAGAAGCAAGTGTGAGACCCAACACAGTCGTGCCTTTACTGAAGTGCTCAAATAGGCCACTGGCAGTTGAAGCAGTCCTAGATACACTTTTTGCCATCTCCTCTAGGCTGCCAAGTACCCGCTCATACTGCTCTAGCACAGCTATTATAGCAGAATTACTCATAGTCCACCTGGTCGGACATAGGGGTTTCAGTGTGGTGAGAGCTGAACGATTTTGGAAAATAATCTAATTGAGAAATGTATTTATTTATTTATTTATTTATTTATTTATTTAAAGCTCTGTCTTCTGTATTATTCAACAAAGATGATCAATAAATCATTGTATAGCAATGATGGGAAACTTTAGGCACCTCATGATCCAATTCCAAAACAATTCTTGAACTTTTTTTTTTTCTCTTATTAATTAATCTCAATAAAATAAAATAAAAGATTTTAAGTTAAGTACTTTTTAAAATACACATTTAATTTGCATGTTAAGAATTTTAAATATATAAACTAATATAGCTTCAAAACATAAAAGCTAGTAAATAGAGGAACAAAAAAAAAAAACATATTACAAGCAATGACCAAAGAGTGCTTTCAGTATTTAAGAGTATCTGAACGTTTTCCATTCAAGAGCTATGAGTGTTTTTTTTGTTTTTTTCTCATCTTTACTGTTGTTTGATTATTAATGATGACATCATAGACAGCGGGAGATTCACACTAATGCACAGATCTCTTTTGAAATATAAGATGTGGTTTGTCCTGTCTAATTTCTTGAGACATTACTGACTGTGTTTACATTAAGTTTGCATCATAAAAGCACTTTGAGACGCGCACAGCCGTAAGCGCGAGCACTCTTTATAAAGCGCAGCGTGAGCATTTGAAACCGAAAGGTTTCTGTCAGTGAGTTTCCTATTTTTAATATATAAGCACACTGCATTCCAAACGACATAAATGAAGCCTTCGTAGAGCATTTGTAAGGAAAATACCGGTGGGTGAGAACACACTGTAAGCGCAACATGAAGCAGTTTCTCATAGCCCGCAAATGTCATTGTGATTCGCTTCAACCTTTCTGAACGTTTTTAAATATTATTTTATGGTGTGTGTGTGTGTGTGTGTGAGATGGAAGCAAGCAAAGTACGGGTGTTTCTAAAACACACGCAGCACAATTGCGCACCTGCAGTAAAAATCTAAGCTCAGAATTGATCCAGAATCATTGGAGAGAGAATCTTCTCTCCCACCCCTATTGTATAGTATGACCAACACAATATTAGATTGAGTAAACACAAACTGTTCTTTCCTGTAGGCATAACGTGCCAAGTTGATGTTGCTTCTGTAATATAATAGTACAAACAACTCTGGACCTACACCTACCTACCCAAGACCTAACTAAACACTGTCTAGTCTTCAGAGGGTACCAATTGAGAGACAAGCCTCTCCCCTGGATTGCCTCCAAAAATAACAAACTAAAATAACAAAGAAAACAAATCAGTAAACTGTTGTGAGAACCTAGACATGGTCCCCCTGGCTTACACTACCTACCTGGAGATCATTTGCACCCCTATCATTATCTGCTCAACAAAATAAATTTAAACCGAGTTATCCGAGACAGGCCCCCAATTTATGTTACAAACCCCTTTTTAAATTCAACAGAAAGGGGAACACAACATAATGAAGGACACGTGAAACCAAAATACGAAGTGTAAACATTTATTTAAATCACGAAACTAAACATAACACAAAAGGAAATGCGTATCATAAAACAACCAATAAAAATTATCTTCAGGACAAATAACGACGTATAATTAACACCAGCAACTCTAAAGTATTGAGGCAACAAACGTAAAGAATAACCCACTTAAGAACCCAAAAATAGAATACAAAGTAATACAAAACAAAAAGCTTGTTTGCTGGTGAATCTCCTCTCTCCTGCCATGCTCTGCTTCAGCGTCCTTTAATAGTTAATCAGCAGGTGCAAACTCACATGAGAGAAAATGGCAGAGTCATGACCTAGGACAACGCATACGAGGCACAGGCTGTCACATTTAGTTATTTTAGTTACTTACTTATTTAGTTTTTTTCTGTCAACGATATTGCATGGTGATTATAATCACAGTTATCGTTTATGACGTTGGTGGTGTCTCGTTTATCTTCTCGTCTTAGTCATGGTAAAAAGGTTGTCAAAGAACATTTTTCAACATAGATTTTCGTTAATGAAATTAACACTAGTTTGAGCTACAAAACTGCAAGTTTGTGACATGACACCGAAGAATGCATTTGAACACAAGGGCCCATGTCAGTGACACCTGTTGGATGATCTGATACTTGGTCTTCACACTCATGTTGAGGTACATTTAATAAAGAGAAAGGATACAGCGGAATAGAGGCTGTTATTAAAATCCAGGGGCTTGCAGCCAGTTGCAACAATCATCTTAGTAATAATGCAGAAATACAGAAGTTTCAGTATCTGGGATTTTAAAATTTCTTAATTTTATTCCATCTTCTTTTTAATGAACGATATTGATTCTTAAATCCCCAAAATCATTATTTTATAGTCAGTCTATGCTGTTTTCAGTTGATGCGTGAAGAGAACTTCCCCAAACATTATTTGTATCGCCTCCCATCCAATAACCACAAAATGCTTTGTGCTCTACTTTTGATATGAAACAGTTTCAGATTTTAAATGGTCTTTTTTTTTTTTTTTATAACAATCGCCTCTTCCTCTTTACTACTAGTTACAGCATGAAATCAACATCATAGCACATCAGAAGGCATGTTGAAAGATACAGTACAACTTACTGAAATCGGTGTCACATCATGAGTAATCATAATCAGTGTTTCAACCATGAAAAGACTTCAGTAAAACCGCTTGTAAACGATGTCACGCTTATCCAAGTAATTCAAAAGTAATTAAATGACTATAAACTCATTAGTCAGCTGTTTTTAATCTTTCAGCTGTTTTTGTCCCGAGAAGTCAATGGGTGTAAGGGTTAAGTTAGGGTTGAGGTTAGGGCTAGTGCAACAGTTTCAAGCTCAAAAAAGCACATCAAGGTAGTGTAAAAGTAATCCATATGACTCCAGGTCTTCTGAAGCGATATGACCTCTTTCTATGATGAACAGTGTGAAAAGTTGCCATTCACTCTCTAGCGTTTAAATTTGAACGCTTTAAAGGGTTAGTTCACCCAAAAATTTTAATTACCCGATGATTTACTCGCCCTCAAGCCATCCTAGGTGTATATGACGTTCTTCTTTCAGACAAACACAATCTTATATTTAAAGCTGCCCTAGAATGAGTTGAAACAATATTTTAAATTATTCTCTGATATCTACATAGAGGGTATGTGGCTTATTTAAGGGCAAAAGTCAGCAGTCACAACTTTTGTTTTTGTCATTGTAAAAATATTTTAATTATTGTAATGTACCACCGTATGATTTTACAATGATAGCTTCTTCACTTTGACTCAAACTCTAAACAGCGAACTGTGGGTAGCACATAAATGTTGTTTGTGCAGTACAGTTTGACAGTAGAGTACTTTTTTTTTTTTTACACAAATTGACTAGATGCCTTGTCAAATGACTATCATTTCAACTTAAGTGGTGGAGAAGGTGTTGTTAGCTAGCAGGATCGTGTGAGCTATCTGTAAGCGACTAAACTAACGTAGTTAGCTCCTGAGTGTTGTTGATGAAATATAGGCTAAATTATAATTCTGTCCGACAAAAGGGATTGGCATGTATCTACAGTTGTATTTTGTAGATTTATACATGACAACACTGGCAGGAAGTAAGATTAACCTTTGACATTTGTCGTACTATTTAGTTATGTATGCTAGTTACTTGGAGTTTCCTATTGTTACTGTACTAGCATTTTACACTGGATCTAGACAACATGGTATATTATCGTTAATGATGTCTCGCTAAGAAACTTTCAGTTTAATCAGAAATGGTTTCAACAGTCAAAAAGTGGTTAAAATCACTACTTGCTGCTTGCGGGAATATAGTTGGAATTGCCCCCTTCTCCAGTATCAGACACTGAGCGAAGCCTGCTTGATATTGTCCCAGGTTAGAAAAATTGTCCGTGGTGAAATGGGCCGAGCAAACTAACAACTTTGAATTAAATTGTTGCGGTATCCAGTTATAGATAAACATCAACCATGCCTGTTGACCGTTTTGTTCTGTGGGTAGGGTATGAAAAGTCCTCACATCCCCTGCACATCCTGGAACGTAACATTTATTTCCATGATCTGCCATTTTCGCTATCCTCGCTTGACGCTTGTTACTTAACAACTTGTTACTTCGGCTGTGCGGTTCTGCCTGGCCTAGAACTGCCTGGGAGCGTACCTTTTAATGATCCCGACTGTTGCATCACAGTCTGTGTTATGTTGAGTCACCTATTTTTCCGTGGTGTTTTTCACACACAAGATTTACATATGAAGGAGGAAACAATGGTGTTTGAGACTCAGGGTATGGGATTTCCATGTACTGAACCCTTGTTATTCAACTATGCCAAGGTTAATTAAATTTTTCAATCTTGGGCACCTTTGAAAATATCCTGGCTTTATAATGGCAGTGAATGGCAGCCCAAAATTTGAAGCCATCCATTATAAAAGTACTCCACACGACTCCGGGCGATTAATAAAGGCCTTCTGAAATTAATTGATGGATTTGCAAAAGAAAAATATTCATATTTAAAACCCTGATAAAGTCAAATCTCTAGCATCCGCCAGACCGCCTTCCGTATTCAACTTACGAAAAAAGTGTAACTGCCGTAACTATGACTTCGGACGAAGTGTGATCACTTTGAACTGCGAGAGACGTTACACTTTCTACGCAAGTTGAATACGGAAGCTGGTCTGCCGAGAATAAATAAAAATGAATAAATGATTTCATATGTAAAATGCACAATTTCGTATATAAAAAAAATAAGATGGTAAAAAAAGGTATGCAATAGAGTGATTTTTAAAATCAGTTTTATGTGTTGATTGTGTGTGTGTGTGTTTTAGGATTTGAGCCAATGAAGGGAGACTGGGTGCTGGCGCAGTATGTCATCAGCCCTGCAGAATGTAGCAGTCAGGCTCAAGCGGTTTCTCCATTGCGTTACCGCCGGATGGATGGGGTTAGTGATTATTACACTGTGCATGTGAGACTGTTGTGGTAAAATCTGTACTTTCTAGACTTGGAAATTAATTTTCATTCATTTCATTTATTGTAAATGCAGCACTTAGTCCTGGGTAGGTTTGGGAATCGGAAATCGATTCCAATTCTGGAATGGGATTCTGGTTTGGCTTTCCCTGCCAAACATGGAATTTTCCATTATTTGTAAGAAAACGCTTCCCAGCCAAACACAGAATTTTCAGTGTTTTCACTGTTATACGCTAGGGGGTGCTATTGCACATTTTCTGAACGAGTACAGAAGCTCCTGATCAAAACACAGGAGACGAAGATGCAAAAAACAAGCGATCATAATTAAGCAGATGCATATGTAAAACAACGCAATCGTCAACATTAAATAACATGTACATCAAAATGATCTAATGTAATGAAATGTCGAGCCAGGACGAGCTATAGGACTGTGCAAGCATTAGGGGTATTGATGGACTCGATCTACTCCATCTGTGTTTGATCATCGTTCTGAATCCGATCTGGATGTAGTCTGACAAAAACATGATTTTCCCAGCTTTTTGTTCAATGTTGCAAAAAAAAAAAAAAAGAATGCATGAAGCTAGAATAAAATAGAATTATTATTTTTTTGGTTCAAAAGCAAAGGGTCTGCTCTTTCTTTTGATTATATTGCATGCTCAGATATTCATACAACAAAATATTCTATGGGCTATTACATTTTTGTGAAAATGATCAACAACGCTGGCACTGGCAACTTTTTTTTTAAAGAACGCTGGCGGGGAAAGTTAAGGTCAGGAATTGGATACTTGTTATAAAATTCAAATTTCGATTCTGCTCATCGATTCATGTGTGCACATTTTAATGTGGTTTTAAACCATTCAAGTGCAAGAAGACTCGAAAGAGAACTCGATTTGGCACTTATGCTCTGTTTTCTGAGCTGGGCATGTCCAGAGATGACACACAAAAAGCCGCCTCTCATATAGTGCATGAATACTGAATTGAGTTATTTTCATCTCGTCTTGTGCTTGAACGGACAAATGCACAAAAAAGATGTCAAAATATCCTCATAATCACACTTGGTTATATCTTAAGTGAATGTAAACGGTTGAGAAATGGATCTGTGTCTAGTGACAGCAGTCTAATATTTACCTGCTGCCATCTGTGTCATTACTGTTAATCAAAGAACAAAAGAAAGAGAAAACCACTCGCTGATCTTGACTGAATAACTTTTGTAACTTCAATAAAGATCAATCATTTGATATCAATTTTTAAACCTTGTTTGGCGGTATTTATTTGTGCTATTGCTAATTTGCTACTTTGTTTTTATATTTCTGTTTATGAGGATATTTTGACAATTTTTTTTTTTGTTTTGTTTTTGTCCATTTCAAGTGCAAGAACAAGTGAAAGAACTCAATTCAGTATTCATGCACTATATGAGAGGTGGCTTTTTTGTCAGAAAACGGCATGCGAGTGCCGAATTGTGCTCTCTTTCATGCCCTCCTGCCCTTGAATGGTTTAAAATCACATTAAAATGCACACACATGAATCAATAAGTGGAATCAAAATGCACCTGTCTTATTAAAGCCACGGTTCTTGGAAATTTGTAGCTGGTTCTCGATACCTAACCCTAGTCCTAGTCCTGTGTCAATTTAGTCTGGATCACAAGATGACTTTTGTAAATTGTCAGTGCTTGGAAATGCAAAGGTCAAAAAGTATGGTAACTGTGACAGCCCTGACTTTGGGGTTTAAAGCCCCTATTATGGATTTTTGAACGGAAAGTTTTAAATCTGAAAGTGCACCGTATATAATAAAGCTATTGTCTCAAAGTAATAGTTGACTCTGAGCATTAAGCAAATGCTTTTTGAAACAAATCGCAAACCATTTTGTTGTGACCTAAAGACAAAACATTAGCACGTCGCCTGTCCACTTATTGCACGCACATTGTGTTTCATATTGTCCAGGTCTCTGGCAAACTGGCTAACTCACCTTATTACTGTCTTACTGAAATACTACTGTAAATCAGCTGTGGGCTGCAGTATTACCTAAAACTGTGTCTATTAATGCAGACTGTCTGTCATCCTTACTACTTTGAGTAAAGAATAAGGATGGAGCAAGATTTATTTTGCTAACTTTAATGTTACATCAGTCATTCACATTAGTGCTGGGCTAACGTATGCTCTGTTATTGATACAGTTTGTATATTGGTACATGTGCACCGCAATAAATTAGAAACACACACACACACACACACACACACACACACAGGTTTGTTGATGGACATACATTTGTTAATGCTGATGGTGAGAAATTACAGTTGAAACATCTCATAATGTACCACAAACTGCGTAGCATCACTGAGAAATGGTGAATCTTTGAACATTGTGGTGATGTATATTATGAGAAAATTAAACGTGCATGTAAACCTGTTGTTGGAGACTTCCAAAACTAAATTAGGAAACTTTGACATAGAATAATGGGGCACTTTAAAGGACACTTAATATTCAGTAATATTATAGATTTTACTACACCAACACTTTTGGATGAGAGCCAAACCTGTACTGAATTGAGCTGAATAACTACACTATTGCCATCTGGAGAGCTTCTTCACAGCGGAAATTGAATTTTCTTAATTGATGAATTTTGCAACATCGACACTGGTCGTCGGTTCAATGTTGATTTGTTCAATAACAGTGGCGATGTTGCAAAAGTCATCAATTAAAGCATTAGTTCACTTTAAAATGAAAATAACCCCATGATTTACTCCTCCTCAAGCCATCCTAGGTGTATGTGACTTTCTTGCAGCCAAGCACAATTGGAGTTATATTAATAAATATCCTGACACTTCCAAGCTTTATAATGGCCTCAAGTTTGAAGCTCAAAAAAAGTGCATCCAAATATTACTATATATCCAACAATAAACGTATGTAAATCGATGGGGTTTCAGGAGACCCCATCGAGTTCGCTTCAGAAGGCCTTTATTAACCCCTAGAGCCTTGTGGAGTACATTTATGATGGATGGATGTGCTTTTTTTTTTTTTTTTTTTTTTTTTTTTTTTTTAGCTTCAAACTCAATGGACCCCATCACTGCCATTTGGAAGCGTATATTTATTAATATAACTTCTATTGTACTGGCTGAAAGAAGAAAGTCATATACACCTAGGATGGCTTGAGAGTAAATCATGGGATAATTTTCATTTTGAAGTGAGCTACTCCTTTAAGAAACATTTACGTTTCAGATTTAAGCAGCTCTACCGAAGACAACGGTGTCATTCACTTTGAACTGACTCAATGTTGATTTTAAATTCAGTTCAATAACGTGAATGACACTTATCTTCTCTAGAGCTGCTTAAAGATGAAATTGAACACATTTCATAATTGATTAACTTTAAATCAAATCAAATCACCTTTATTTATATAGCGCTTTTAACAAGTCCAATTGTTTCAAAGCAGCTTCACATTGTTAAAAGTAAAATAATGCAACAGAATTTGTACAGCCGTTCTGGTGAAACGGTGATGTTATCCAGCTAATTTCAAGTATCATATAGCATCAATGCGGGCAGATCGGTAATATAGAAGAAATTTAGGTGTCCCCAACTGAGCAAGCCAAAAGCCAGAGGCAACGGTGGCAAGGAACCAAAACTCCTTCAGGGTCAGAATGGAGAAAAAAACCTTGGGAGAAACCAGGCTCAGTCGGGGTGCCAGTTCTCCTCTGGCCGACGAACAAACAGTGTATGATTTATAATTCTGGCAACATAGCAGGTCTTAATTCATATTAGGCAAATAGATATTTGTTAGATTATTCGAGAGATTGGCGTCACGCCAAGACGGGTTTAATGAGGATGTCGTGTCGATGCAGCATTTACGGGGGGAGTTTATTTGACATGTTCTCTGCAGACACTTCAGGGATGCGTTGGTCATGTCCAGGCGCTGGTCCACCATCTGATCTGGATACGGCCTGGATCTGGCTGACTGCAGTAAACCTCGGTATAAACAGAGAGACTAACATTAGCGTAGATGCCATTTACACCATTATTAAACTGAACTGAATCCACTGAGCTGAATAATGACACTATTGCTTTACAGCAGAATTTGAATTTATTTAATTTTTGAAGTTTGCATCATGGATTTTGTTATTTTCCTGTTTATTACCTTGAAGCTGTTTTGAAACAATCTGTATTGCATAAAGCGCTATAAAAATGAAGGTGACTTAAGTGCGGAAAGAGCTCATCACATGAGAATTGGAATTTAAGTTATTTTTAATTGAGTGTTTTGTTCTAAAGCACGTGAGGTGTGAGTTCCTCAGGACTCTCCTGCCGTCTGTCTCTCAGGTCAGTGTGACGAGAACACAAGGCAACAGTGGTGTTGTGGAAGACAGCGTGTTCTTCAACCTGGAGTCTCTGATCGTGCCGCCGGGCTTCAGACCTGCTTGCGGTGACGTGGTGAATGTGGTGGTGCTGGAGAGCAGTCAGTCGCTGTACTGCTGGAGAGCTCTCTGCATGACTCCTGTTCAGCGCAGGTGAACACCCTTCCCTTGCTCTGTCATCACGAGACTGTGATTTAACTGATTAAGTTTGCGAAAGTTCTCAGAGTTTAGTAATGTATGATTATAGAATATATAAATGCCATGCAGAACAGGATGGTGCAACTCCACTTCAGTCTCTGAGCATTGTCACCATGAAATCAAAATATTACTATATTTATTATGAATGTTTTATATGTCCACATCATTATTATTTTTACAAATTCATGTCCCTTGTAATCTTTAATCAAAATAACTTAACAAAATATCATCATCACTTCTCTGTGTTTACTGGCACAAGGGCTGGGGCAACCTGTCACTCACATGAAATCGACCAATAGCAAACCACAACCATGCAATCAATTCCCCACAGACAAAATCAAGCCCCACCCTACATTTGTTCTTTTTGAGAAGCTGCTTCTCTCAGAGAAGGGAGGAAAGTGGGGAGGAAAAGACTTCTGTTTCATGGTGACTTTAAAGGGATAATTCGCCCAAAAATTAAAATTACCCCATGATTTACTCACCCTCAAGCCATCCTAGGTGTATATGACATTCTTCTTTCAGACAAATTAGGGCTGGGAGATAAAACGATAATGATGTGTATCGCAATAGACACTTATCGATATCAATAAAAAATGAGTGCTGCATTGAGCGAGGAAATTGTTGATAAAACAGGAAGACAAGTCAGCTCGCCAGTATGGCAGTTTTTTGGATTTTATAAGTCTGACCGTAGTCAGACCAATGTCGTCTGCAAATTTTATTTATACTTTCGTCTGGCTCCGCAGCACAAGCCTCCGCTGACTGCATGCGCGCCTCGTCCATTTGGGGAGGTGTTTCTACTCGACGAGCTCGCCCACCGTTGTGCTAGGGTGTGTCTCAATCAGCTCCCTAGTTCAGTAGTCAGGGCACTGCTCAGGGAATCAGTCAATGGGCTGACTCCCTGATCAGTGCCCTGACTACTGAACTATGGAGCTGATTGAGATGCACCCCTGTTCTTTGAAACAACATGGAGGGGTACTCTGCATCAGTGCCTTATGACAAAGCATCTAAACGGTACAAAGAAATAACAGGCACTGCACCTTAATGTTAAGAGATAATTGTTATTTAGACTTATGTTTACATTTTAATTATTTGAGTGTTTTCCATGGCTGTGTTGACATTTCTGCCTTCATAACTGAGGGGATTATAATCAGATGATGGTTATTTTTAAAATAAAATTGTTTAAATGTAATATATTTTTCTCCTGGTCCTTATTTTAAATGGGTCATAAAAAATAGAAATAATTATCAATATCGACCGATATGAAACACAGTTTTCAGCCATATCACCCAGCCCTAAAACAAATCCAATCGGAGTTCTGTTAAAAATAGCTTTGGCTAATCCAAGCTTTATTACCACCCTCATTAAACCCGTCTCCGGCGTGACGACTCCAGTCTTTCAAATAATCTTATGAATATCTATTGATCTAATATGACTTCTGACCTGTAATGTTGCCAGAATCATAATCATACACTATTTGTTGCCAGAGGAGAACTGGCACCCCGACTGAGCCTGGTTTCTCCCAAGGTTTTTTCCTCCATTCTGACCCTGAAGGAGTTTTGGTTCCTTGCCACTGTCGCTTTTGGCTTGCTCAGTTGGGGACACCTAAATTTCAACTATATTACCGATCTGCCTGCATTGACACTATATGATAATTGAAATTAGCTAGATGACATCACCGTTTTCACCAGAGCGGCTGTACAGCCGAATCAAATTCTGTAGCATTATTTTCCTGTTAACACTGTGAAGCTGCTTTAAAACCATCAGCATTGTAAAAAGCGCTATATAAATAAAGGTGACTTGCCTTGACTATAGTGGCAGTGAATGGGAGCCCAAAATTTGAAGCCCAAAAAAAGTTCTCCACACGGCTCCAGGAGGTTAATAAAGGCCTTCTGAAGCGAATTCAATTTACAAAGAAAGTGTGAAGTGCTTACTGAAGCTTTTATTCAGGATTGCAGCGAGTTCAAAACAATAGCAAAAGCAACATTCTCTACGTTTTCTTCTGTCCCCGATAATCCAACAAATTAACGATTAAAAATGCAGAAGCAAAGGAAAGAACGGCAAATCACAGCTATTACAACTATTTAGTTTGATTGCTGCGCTTCTGTATAAATACTTAGTACATATCAAACGATCTGTATCACACAAGTGAGTTTTTACCATGTATCACACTTGCTTTGTCTGTTGCGACATCACTGTCATTTTTTTTTTTTTTTTTTTTTTTTTCTCTCTGAAAAGTCTGCATCAAACTGTCTGTTTAAAAATGAATCCACAGTAAAATGAAGTGAACAAACTTTGTTAAAATTAAAGTTCATCCATGCTTTCTTAATGTTAGGATCACAAGGTAGGCAATGCAAAGACTGGGGTTTTAGAGAGCTACCGGTTTGACTACCAAGCCCGCTAGAGGTGCAATGAGTAAATGTCATTCAAATCAAGCATTTTATTTATTCTAGGTAAAGAAATAACTTTACAGTGTTCAAATAAAAGTGCACAATGTATTAAACAAATGTTCATAAATCAAATATAATTTCATAAATTGCCTGAATGATTTTATATGTAAAAAGAGTACCATGTTTTTAAGCATAGTTTAATACAAGGAACATGTCTGACTGGTAACAAATGTGCATGTAATAAGAAACAGCCTGGTAACCTACATTAAATCATGTCTGTAATATGAGAAAACAAACACTTAAGCAGACCATGTTATGCATTATGTGAACGCAAAAAAATCTAAACGGTCAACACTTTCTCCTACCACAGTCCAGAAACCACATTCAGCACATAGTGGAAAGCGTTCAAATGCATTCAAATTAAGCAATCTGCTCCAAACAGACATGGACAATGACATATTAATTATAAACTGCCTCATTTAAAATCAATTTTACATCAAACTTTATTCTGAGTACATGACATACAGAGATCAGTAAACCAAAGGTCTTAATTTCTTTAATTTCGGTAAAATAATTTCAGTACATCACTATTTAAAATATTAAATTCTTGGCATTCTACCCTGTGCAGTATTTGTTGTTTTGGTTCATAAGAGAAGGAAACAAAAAAAGACAATTAAGTTGTTAATTTCAACTCTTTGTACGACAAACCAAACCAAAATATCATAAAGTGAAATAAATGAATGTTTTGACCTAGTCACGATGAACAGTCTTTTTCCCCCTCACATGTTCTTTGTCATCTTCCCTCTGTGTGTTTCTGATAGTCCAAACCCCTCTGAGCTGAATATGCCAGACGCTGAGATTCACAGTTTGCTGGAGAATAAGGCTGGGCTTCAGGTCAGCCAGGAAACACATTTTGGGTCTCTCCTACTAGGAAACCGCCAGCAGCTGCTGGTCTGGATCCGGTGAGTTCACACATGCACACCTTAAATATCATTTGACTTGGGGTGCTTTCACACTAGCACTTTTGGTGCGGACCTGGGTTTGATTAACATCAAAGTCAATTCGTTTGGATGATGTGAATGCTGTCTTCCGAACTCGGGTGCACATCCGCAAACCATACCGGAGTCCACTTAAGAGAGGTGGTCTGTTTAGTACGGTTCATGTGAACTCCGCTACGGTTTGCTGCTGATATGAACCACTATTAGTGATGTATGATTTGATTAAAAAAATGTGTGTTTGTGTGTGTTTCACTCACTTTCCTGATGAGCGTGACTGGCGTACTGCAAGCAGAGAGCTGTAAATCTAATTTCTGCTCGCCTTCAGCGTTCTTTTAGAGCATTTGCAATACATTTGCGGCAGATAGACGCAGGTGCCATTTATGTACTGAAGCTTTGTAAACAAAACCAATGGTTCAAAAACAAAAATATAAAAGTGGGGTGAGCAACGCTATGCATTTTGCTGCCTTCTCCAGTGCCGTCGCTACCGAGCAACGGGGTAAACAGCGGCTGCTTTGACACAAACACACAATGGTTCACATCCAAATAATATAATCTGAACACAGTCTGGCTGGGGCAGAGGAAGGAGGGAGAAATCGAATTCTGTTTCAGACCAGGCAATCAACCCAAGTGTGAAGGCAAACAGTTAGGTTTGTTAGTTTGGTTAGTTTTAGTTAGAATGAAAATCTCAGTCATTTATTCCCTCATGTCCCTCATGTCATTCCAAATAGGGGTGTGCGACATTGACTAAAATGATATTGATATTTTCTGGCTTTTTGTCAAAAGCAATAATTAAGACAATATTTTGCGGAGTACGTTTTATGCTGGTGTCTTGGCTTGTTGCTGAAGATTTTCATATTCTGTGCATCGGTTAGTTCACAGCAGTGACTGAAATGAACTTTTCCATTTAAAGGGATAGTTCATCCAAAAATTGTCATTAATTACTCGCCCTCATATAGTTATGAACCTGTAAGACTTTCCTTCATCTTCGGAACACAAATAAAGATCTTTTTGATGAACTCTGAGTGTACTCTGAGAGCTGTTCTTCCATTGATGGTCAAAGCAACTACCGCATGTTGTTTTTTTTTTGTTTTTTTTTCTGCAATCGCGTCGTTTCATAAAATTGAGGTTAAACCACTGGAGTCACATGGATTACTTTTTATGATGTATTTACTCTTTTTGGGGCTTGAAAGTGGTAGTTGCGTAAACTGTCAACATACTTTTTACCTTCATACCTTGAATTTTGGGGACATTTTAACTGCATTCTACTATGACTGCAAAGTGAATGACGTACTCGATAATGTCAGCTTCCACATCATTAAAACAATTTCCATATTATTGTTGAAGACGCATATCGCACGCCTATAGTTCCAAACATGTATGACAAAAGTGTGAGTGTCTGAGCTGTTTTTATGCATACAATAAAAAAAAAATCTCATAAAAGTAGCCTGTGTGACCCATGTGCTAGAAAAACAGGATTGTCATTGGTTGTTTGTGTTGTTACTGATTGCGCTGCACCAAATTAGTAAAACGTATATGAGAGCAATGGCATTTTGCTGAACTTTATCGTTTTCAATTAAAGACATGCAGGTGAGTGATGACATTTCATTACTAGGTGTGCTGTTCCTTTAACGCTTGAATGCCTTTATTATAGTAATGTCTTAATATAGTAATGACGGAAATAACTAACTATAACTATGTCGATACATTGTGACATCATTTCATGAGCTATTATTGAGGAATTATTGATTGCTTCTGATGCACCTGTTGCTTCTCTCTCTTTCTGTGCTGATTTAAAACAGAAACACAGGCTCAGAGAGTCACAGGCTGAAGTGCTGCGAGTTTGCAGGATGGGATTCCGGACGACAGTTCTTTCTCAGTTCTGTGTCTCTCAACAATGGCAAAATGCAAGACAGCTTCCACCGGTGCAGGACCAATGGGGAGGTAGAGGACGGTGAAGGTGGAGATTCTGTGGAGACTCAAGCTGTGCAGATGCTGGAGATTGAGCCTGGAGAGAAGGTTTCTGTGACCATCAGCTGTCAGGCCAAGTGAGGGGTTTTCAAATGCATTTATACAGTCACGATACTGCACTGAACTTACTGCACGATATATTGGAATAAAATTGAAATCATGATATAGCAATCACATCATACATCATTGGGGCAAAATTGCATAGCCAGAAAAAAAACATACGCAATTTGCATCTACGTTGCATCTGTGTGTAAGCCGCATTTTATTATTACATTCAGAAATGTTATAGGTATAGTGGTGTTCATATAAACAGTATTTATTATAAATGCCAAGCCTAAATTAAATTATGAAAGGAAAGGGAGTGCACGGAGATGTAACTGTACAGTGGACAGTGCGCTGATCGAGAACACATCTAAAAACATTCTCCTCCAGCTCAGGCCAATGAGCTTTGTGTCCACGCATCAAATATACTAAACACATTTGAGCTTCTTTTTTTCCTTTTAATGAATGTCACCGGTTGGCAAATCCAGTTAAAGGTGCATAGCGCCACCTACTACACTGACACTGGCACTGGCATGACAGCTGATGTAAAATAAAGGCTTGGGCTTAGGATAGCCGATACTGATCAGTTAAAGGAACATGCTGACTTTTTGGGACTTATTCACTGTATTCCCCAGAGTTAGATAAGTCCATACATACCATTTTTTTATCTCCGTGCGTGCCTTAACTATGTCTGACGCACCCACCGCTAGCCTAGCTTAGCACAGAGACTGGAGGTAAACTGCTCCAGCTAGCCTACTGCCTAATAAGTGACGCCAACATTTTCCTATTTGCATGTTGTGATGTGTATAGTTACATCGTGTACTAAGACCGACAGAAAATTAAGTTGCGATTTTCTAGACCGATATAGCTAGGGACTATACTCCCATTCCTGCGTAATAAAGTCAAGTCACCTTTATTTATATAGTCCAATTGTTTCAGAGCAGCTTCACATTGTTAACAAGAAATTAGCTGGATAACATCACCGTTTCACCAGAACAGCTGTTCAAATTCTGTTGCATTATTTTCAAGTATCATATAGTGTCAATGCGGGCAGATCGGTAATGTAGATGAAATTTAGGTGTCCCCAACTGAGCAAGCCAAAAGCCAGAGGCAACAGTGGCAAGGAACCAAAACTCCTTCAGGGTCAGAATGGAGAAAAGATTTAAACTGACAGTGTGTGTCTGCTTCCCGAACAATGCTAGGAAGACTGTTCTAGAGTTTAGGCGCTAAATAGGAAAAGGATCGACCGCCTGCAGTTGATTTTGATATTCTAGGTATTATCAACTGGCCAGAGTTTTGAGACCGCAATAGACGTGATGGAGTATAATGCCTTAAGAGTTCGTTCAAGTACTGGGGAGCTAAACCATTTAGTGCTTTGTAAGTAATAAGCAAGATTTTAAAATGTATGCAATGTTTAATAGGGAGCCAGTGCAGTGTTGACAGAACCGGGCTAATATGGTCATACTTCCTTGTTCTAGTAAGAGCTCGAGCTGCTGCGTTTTGGACCAGCTGGAGTTTGAGCAGGGCAACCACCCAGTAAAGCATTACAATAATCTAGCCTTGAGATCATGAACGCATGAATTAACTGTTCAGCATTTTGCATTGAAAGGATGTGCCGTAATTTAGATATATTTTTAAGATGGTAGAAGGCAGTTTTACAGATGTTAGAAACGTGGCTTTCAAATGAAAGATTGATATCAAAGAGCACACCCAGGTTCCTAACTGACGACGAGGACTTGACAGAGCAGCCATCGAGTGTTAGACAGCGAGATAGACAGCGAGCGACATCGAGTGCTAGGTTACTACTTGCAGAGTTTTTTGTCCAATAATTAAAAATTCATTTTTTTCTGAATTAAGTTGCAGGAAATTACTAGACATCCAATGTTTTATATCAGCTATGCATTCCGTTAATCTTGTGAATTGGTAAGTTTCGTCAGGGCGTGAAGAAATATAGAACTGAGTATCGGCAGCATAACAATGAAAACTAAGCTTCCTAATGATATCTCCCAGTGGTAGCATGTACAAGGTGAAGAGCAACGGTCCTAGCACTGAGCCCTGCGGTACTCCATACTGAACTTCTGATCCGTGTGACATCTCTTCATTTACTGCTACAAACTGATAACAGTCAGATAAGTATGATTTAAACCATGCCAATGCCGTTCCACTAATGCCAACATAATTTTCGAGTCTATTCAAAAGAATGTTGTGGTCGATAGTATCGAATGCAGCGCTAAGATCGAGTAACAGTAATAGAGCGATACAACCACGATCGGATGATAAGAGTAAATGATTTGTAACTGATGAGAGCAGTCTCCCGGTCTAAATCCTGACTGGAAATCCTCACAGATACCATTTCTTTCTAAAAAGGAACATAATTGTGAAGACACTGCCTTTTCCAGTATTTTTGACAGGAAGGGTAGATTTGAGATCGGCCTGTAATTGACTAATTCTGTAGGATCAAGTTGAGGTTTTTTAATAAGTGGTTTGATAATAGCCAACTTAAACGTTTTCGGTACATATCCTAATAACAAAGATGAGTTAATGATATTAAGAAGAGGATCTATGACCTCTGGTAGCATCTCTTTTAATAGCCTAGTCGGTATAGGGTCGAGCATACATGTTGTTGATTTAGATGATTTAACGAGTTTAGCCAATTCTTCCTCTCCTATAGCAGTGAATGAATGTAATTTTTTCTCAGTGACACAACAATGCTCTGTCTCATGTGACACTATAGTAGACGGCTGCATGGTTATAATTTTCTTCCTAATATTATCGATCTTACACGTAAAGAAGTTCATAAAGTCATTACTGCTGTGCTGTTTACAACCATCAGAAGTATAAGCTTTATTTTTGGTTAACTTAGCCACTGTATCAAATAAATACCTAGGGTTGTGTTTGTTTTCTTCTAAGAGAGTCGAGAAATAAGCACCAAAACTTATCTTAAACTTAAAACTTATCTTAAGCTTAACTTAAAAACAAAGTAAAATCATTCCGCTATTTCTGCCACAATACCATGGGGTTGTTACTACATTAAATCCATGGTGAGTGTTGGTGATTTGTGGACTGAAACACCTGAACTTCGTTCATGGCACAATGATTCCCTGGGTTCCACGTCAGCGCTGTTTGATCTGATATCTGTGGTTTTATAAATTTCGGATATAAATTGTAAAGAATATCTAGCCCCAGGGGAAATGGTGCGGGATTTATGCATGCGTTTAATCGTGTTACGATCAAACATGCACAGATCCGCACAGAGGGGAATTTTGATATTAACAATTGATTAAAACGGATTAAAACAATTATTAATATCTAGGGCTTAATTCAACTTTTAGAAATTTCTTTAATTCTAGGATTGAGTTCAAAGGACGGATAATTGTCCACCAAAATATCTGTCTTTTTATAACTCTTAAACACGTTTCTCTGGCCAGGAGAAATATCTTTCTTTTAATTTGTAACAGGGTCGGTTCACCATAAAAGTGACCTATGTATGAGCAAACCAAGCGCAATCACGTGTGAATATATATATTTTAATAAAATCAACAAACAATAAACAAACATACACAAATTAACTGAAAGCAGGAAGGAGAGAGAGGGAGAGAGAGAGACAGAGCAACGGTGAAATTATCGACACAACCTATGAGCATAAACAAGGAATCAGTCCAGCTTATTGGTATAAGCTCAAAACTTTATAACGACAGCTTAAGGGATACTTGCATAATGTTTCCTTGGTTGTGAGCTCGTGTGTTTAAGGGAATTCCGCGATCCAGTCCGTGTTTCGATCTTGCTGGGTGGTTCCTTGGAATCCGTGGGAAATTCAACTTTGGTTCCTTTGTGTGATGAGATCCGTTGAAGGATGGTGAAGAGAGAGAAGAAGCCGGAGAGAGAGACGAGAGCAAGAGCAAGAAAGAAGAACAAAAGAGGAGGCGCAAGAGCGAACAAGAGAGAAGGACAAGAGAGAGAGCAAGCCGTCTGTGGCCCAATTTTAAAGGGCCGCGACGGGGCACGTCTCTTTGGTCGGAACAGCCAATCAGAGCGAAGGAACTCAGAAGCGGCAAATCTCCCTTTGTCTTGGGTCTCGCCTCATTAACATGTTTTATGACTCTCACAAATGGGCAGACTTGGGGTTTTTTGGGTATGCAGACTTTGGGGTTTTGGCATGAAAGAAAGCAAAATAGCATCATAGCACCCCACAACCCGCTTAGCTGGCCTACAAATTGCGAGACAAAGATTTCGAGACCAAACATGGGGGTTTTAACCCAAGAGTTACAGGAATGGCGAGAATTGACGCCATCTTTCCTTAAGCCTTCGCTGGCTATAAGTTTCTAACCTATCAAACACATCTAAAATGGTTATAACAAAAAGCATGCGTATATACAGGGAACAGCACACCTAAAATGAAGAATAACTAAGTTAACAGTCATATGATCTGTTCGGATGTCCTTTGGTATGTGTGAGGTGGGGGCTGGTTTGATGATGAGTTGCTTGTGGGCTGCAGAGGCCTGGCTTGTGTCCTTTTAGCATCATTAACCTGTCGGTCTGTAGACTTCACGGCGCCGGTCTTGTTTGAGTCATTATAACTAATCAAAGTATTGGTCCGTTGATCATTTATCATTTATGAGCGCCGTCCATACGCTACAAAATGATCTCTGTGGAATTCTGTGGCGAACGCTTCCCACTAGATCTTGCAGTAGTGATGTTCTGGGGCAAATTCAAATGCTTTCTCACTGGATCTCCCAGCGCTGTGTAGTAACAGTGTCGTATGATCAAGGCCCGTGTATAAGCTGCGCTGTCTATTATTGCTCTGAGCTGATAAACGGTCCGTGCAGGGCCACTCAAACAAGTAGTACGGTTCCGTTCCACTTGCTGTTTGATGTTTCTCATATGTAACTGCCATGGCAGCTCTTATCAGTTGGGCACCGTGGTTCACGCGTAAAAAAACAGCCCTAACATTTGAGTAATTTTATTTTTTTTTTTTTAAATGTCTATGTTGTTTTTATTCATTTTAATTTCAATTTGGGTTATTTTAGTGCATCAAGTTAAACTAAAATGGAAAAATTAGAAACATTGCTTTGGCAGCTAGCTGAAATGAAGTAAGTTTTTTTTTTATATTTTATTGTTTCAAGTAACAATGTCTTTTTTATGGTTTTAGTTGACTATTCGAACACATGGTGTTTTAATGCATTTGCTGTAGGACTCTGGGTCGCTCTGCTGAGCTGCTGCTCCTGCACTTCTCCTCTTTCACCATTGCGAGGCGTCTGGAGGTGTCTGTGAGCTGTGTGGAGGAGAGTCTGCTCAAACCCAGCGTTCCCTACATGGCTTTAACAGCACTTCCACCGCAGCAGCAGCCCATCCAAGTGCTCACTGTTACGGCTCCTCCGGCTCCCATTAGGTGAGGCTGATTTCCTGACGCTCGCTGATCTTATCCAAAACATCACTGATTATGCGCTCAAATGAATTTCATTTCCTGCTTTACCTAACATCCTCAGCAAGGTTCTCTTCAAACTGGAAGCTTGCAGTGACTTTAAGTTATATAGTAGTCAAACTGCTATAAAATAAAAGACGTGCCTAACCAAGTTGTGTTAAATGTGCATTTCGTCAGGCTTGCAAGGCGGCATCTTCCAAACTTCTTGGGACACTATGCCGTGCCACAGGCTCTCAGAGATTGTGTTGAAGCCCAGAAGGACGTGATGGTTGTCCAGCCTGCTCTGGCAGAGGTAACGTTGTCTTCAGTGCTGTGTCTCCCACATGATCATGAAATTCCCAAATTCTGTTTTCTTTTCTTTTTTTATTCTGTTTAAATGGTTTAAATTACATCTTATTGTTTAACAATTACATTTTGAGTTAACTTTTTATTTTTCCTAAATTATGTGATTTCTGTATTTCATTTTGTTTTCAAATTAATTTTCAAAATCAAAATTCTTATGTTCTACTGTTGAATAGTAATATATTTCTGTCATATTTTCAAGTTAAACCGTACTTTTATTTTGGCAGGTTGTAGTGAAGAGCTTTGAGTTTCTGTGTGTATCTGATGGTAGTTTTCTCAAATGAAATGCTGGTGAAGTGACTTTCAGAGCAGCTCTGGAGATGAAGTTCATGTAGTGAGACAGCAGATGAGCGTGCTTGAGTTTGTGTAATAATGTTACACAACTCATAATCGCAATCATGATACTGGAATTTCTACTGCTGGGTTCACACTACAAAATAATCGGGGCGACTTTGGGCCGGTGTCTCCCCTTCCGAAAATCCTAGGCAAAGTCCTGGTTATCTTGATGGTACTACAGATTATCTTATCAGATTGTCCTGTGGTGTGTTAAGAGTGACTGAACCTGCTTGGAAGAATGTCGGAGCCTCCCCGATCTCAGAAATCCTGTTGTGTGGGGGGAACCCCGAGGACAAACGTGCACATGCTCTGGATATTTATCATGTGAACGAAACGATATCCAATTAGAAAGTGAGCTGAAGGAAGACTCGCCTCCAGCTCACGCTGTAACATGTAAAGTCCATGTTCACACCTGGTTCACACAGCCCTCGACTTCATCTAAAAAAAATTATTTTCCTGTTTATGAATAGAATCTGTTAGTGTGTGTGGTGTGCTTTCCTGATCACATTACGGCACTTCACACACTAGAGGAAAAAAACTGTTAAATCTATGATTTTGCTTGTTGTGTTTTGTTCAGTTCTTTATCTGAGCTTGTCAAGTTTATAGCAGTTGTTCTGTTTCCTCGTTCTGAGTGTTTTGAGTTTTGTTTAATAAAAAGTAAGGACTGCTGCACTTAAATCCAGCGTTTTATTTTTGTATCCTGCTGTAACCATACCTGACAGTAGATCAGATATAGCGTCAGTCAGGGGAACCAGTCCCTGGAGGCACACACAGGCATTCTTGGACTTGCAACATCTGGTCCATTATGACGCCAAGCTGCATGTGTTTTTTGTTCTATGTAATGGTAGAATGGTTCCTTGTGGATGGATTACGTAGAATTGGTCCTTTTCCCCAACGGTACCCCATTTACAAACTGTGAGTGAGGAGGAGATGAGCGCCACCAGCCCAGAGATGGCGACGCCTGTGCCCACCACAGATGCAGAGCCGGAGTCTGGCACGATCAGAGCTCCAGCAACAAGGATTGAGCCCAGGATCATCCCAGAGCCTGAGCCCGATGTAACATCTGACCAGGTGTGTGAGCCAGAAATATCGCTAATTCCTGTGGCGTTTGAGGGGATGACATGGAGCCCAACCCCCTCAACATCGGCTGAGAAAAAAGCATTGATCGACTGGGAGGGCGAGTGCATCCAGCCTGTTCTATTTTCACACACAGAACCTGTCACATCTTCCAGCACCAAATTGTTGTTCCCACCTCTTCTGCCTGTGTTCTCTGAATCTATTGAGTTCCCTGCCCTGCCTGCACAGCCTCTCCTCAGCCCTTCGTCTCCTGCTCCGATCATCACTAGCCTTGGCCTGAGTTTTTGCCAGTCCAGCCCTGGATTGTCTACCCTCTAGCTCCAACTAGGATCTCCGTGGTGGTCACTCCTCCTAGACCTGTTGATCAGTGAGTTTTACCATGGCTCCTTGCTCCCTCAGCTCCACAGGGCTTCCTCATCCCTCCGGCATTGCCTTGGTCATTGGTCAGTCGTCACTCTGCCTGCACCACGGACTTCCGTGTGCAGTGTTCTGTGGGGCCTTCAGGTGCTCTTCTTCCTTCCACCCCTTTGGCTCCGTCGGGCTCCTCCTTTCCTTCAGCTGCGCCTTTAGTTCTGCCTCATTCCTCTGGCACCTTGGCTCCACCTCAGCCGCTCATTGCTCCGGCTCTGCTCTGCCCTCCAGGACCTGTGTCGTCGCCTGGTCCTTATGGTCCTGCGGCTCCACCTGGGTCTACACTGCCAGCTCCATCTTGGTCAGTTGTCTCCCTGGGTCCTGCTGCCAAGCCTCCCCCATGGCTCCTCCCTCCCTCGTTTCTGCTGTAGGCCTGCATCCTGGTCATCCCGCTGGGGGTTCCTGCCTGACTGCTCCCACCTTTGTCTCCGCCCTGCCTGTCCTGTGTTCTTGTTCAGGCTGTCAGCCCATTGACTGATTCCTTGATCAGTGCCCTGACTACTGAACTAGGGAGCTGATTGAGACGCACCTCTAGTTTTCAGTAATTTCCCTGTTCAGTAGTTTGTTGCCTAGGTTACCAATTGTTTAAGTTGTCACGGATAGGTTTCTTTGATATAGTTTGTCTCAATATTTAAGCCCTGTGTTTTTAGTTCTTTGTCTGGTCTCAAATTTATAGCAGTTGTTCTGTTTCCTCGTTTGAAGTGTTTTGAGTTTCATTTAATAAAGAAAGGACTGCTGCACTTAAATCCTACATTTTGTTTGCATCCTGCTGCAACCATACATGGCAGTAACAGTCATCCATTTTAATTGAATTTATAAAAAAAGTACAGTAATAAAATAACACATTACAAATAACACAAATACAATGGAATAAAGAAAGAAATGAAAAAACATGACAACCCCCAGTAGTTAACAGTAGTATTCAGGTAAGAAGTACTGCAGAAATTGAATGTAAAATGTAAATTGAATGTACGTTAATTGAATGTAAAGTAATCAAATGTAAAATGACACTGGATAGTCCTCATTGTAAACATTAAATGCAGATTAATCCTTACAATTTAGGTTAAGAAAATTATTCAGTCAAGAGCAGTGTTTTTTTTTTTTTGTTTTGTTTTTTTTTTTTTGTCTTTTGTTGTTTGATTTAACAGCAGCAGGTTTATTAGGCTGCTGTCACTTTAGTAGTGAAAATAATACGGATCCAATATACTGTTATAATACCAATATAATGGGCGATACCACTTGTTTTATTTTCAATACAGTACAGATACTTTCAAAGGCCAGTATCATTTAAATCAATACTGATACCTCCAAACTGAACTTTTTGATTTATAACTAAGAGTAAAACGGTAATGATACCCAGATAAAATTATATTTGAAAGCCATTTTAACATTCAAGATACCTTAATTACAAATTATTAGATTTACATAACCCCCACGTTAATTCTCAGCAAGTATTTTAAAATGCTTCTTTTGCAACACCTGTCACCGTTTAATTGAAGTTATTAAAAGCTTCTCTCCTCTTCTATTTTTGCAGCCCTTGAGTTTGTCATCTATGTTGCGGCGTTTCTCTGCTCTTTTGTGGTTGGAGGAGCTGGAGGCTGAGAGGGAGCTCAGAGAGTTCAGCCTCACCGGCGCCATCCTCAGGAAGGGAGCAGTATACTTACACCTGGAGGTGCCAGGGCTCACTGAGGGCCGGCCAAACCTCTTCATTGGTAAGGATGTTCTCTTTTAATCTGTACCTTTTTAATCATTAGTATGTATATGTTTAGGAGGAAAAAGATTCAGCCAAAAATGAATTGGAAAGATTAAGAAAAGTGTCTCAAAGTAGTCCCATAAATCAAGCACTATATTCCAAGTCTCCTGAGGCAACACAGTTACTTACATGGGGGAACAGCAGCAATACTGAATCCAAAATATAATAATCACTGATAATGGAAAATAATACTGGGTGAGAATAGCACAAGGGTGAGTAAATGCTAAAATAGTTTATTTTTTGCATAAACTGTTTCTTTAAAAAAAAAAAAAAAAAAAAACTGTTGGTGAAGAGAGCAAATTCTGCATCTAATTTTGTATCTTTTTGTGAGAACCGTTTGGTGTAATGTAATAATGAAATTATTTAATCCTCCTATAGGTGATAAAGTGGTTCTGAAGAAACCCTGTAGTGGAGGAATTGTTCTTGAGTATATGTCTTACATCACAGAGGTATCTTGAAAATTTCTGTTCTTAATGTTTAGATCATTCTTTCCATGTAGGTTTCCAACTAGGTTTCTTCAAATAGTTAATTTACGTTTATATTTATGTAGGGCTGTCACGAGTACTTGATTTTAAAAAAATTGCAATTTATTTGTGTTCCGATTTAACCGGCAAAATAAAAGTGGAGCATTCCACGGATGAGAATCCATGAACCGCATTAGATCATTTTCTAAGGCTCCACAATGAATTAAAACCATTTAAAAACCATACTACAGTAAATCTAATGCTATTGAATTCACAAAGACTGTGATTCAATTAAATAAATATATGGCCCTACAGGTTTAATGTATAAATATTAATTATTTACATGCATTATTTAAATCACAGTGGCTGTAGCATTTCTATTGTAAATCAATACTGATACTTCCAAACTGAACTTTTTGATTATAACTAAGAGTAAAACGGGTAATGATACCCAGAAAAAATTAATTACCAAATATTAAAGATTAACATTTAAATATTAAAGGGGTCATGAACTGCGTTGTTTTATTGTTTTGATGTTTCCTGGGGTGCACTTATAATGTTAGAATGCTTTTTGCATCAAAAATTGTCATAATTTATAAATAAAATTTACTTTTCCTACCCTGATTTTAGCCATCTGCTCTGAACGCTCTGTTTTAAGGGGCGTGTCTGCTGTGAGTTCAGTGTGAGCACCCACTGCTGTGATTGGCTAACGTCTTTCCATTTGAAATGGTATTATGCTCTCTTTTAGCGTACTTTTACTATTACAGCTCTAATGGTTAACTAATCGTGAAAAGTGTTGCATTATATTTAGATCTGTGGCATGAAAGGTTGCAGAGATGAACATTGTAGTAGCCTCTCTCTCTCTCTCTCTCTCTCTCTCTCTCACACACACACACACACACAAGTTGAGAGCATGAAAGCAGTGATCTCATCATTGCAACTCAGTTTCTGTACACTAACAATTGCTTTCATCTTCACTAACTGTGCAAACGTGATATAGTTAAGGGATTCGTTTAATAAAACGGGAGTCACTGCTAAATGCATCGCTGATAAACTCTATTTGATTGACAGGTTCAGCGCGCTGCTCCAACAATTGCAAAGGGAGCTTTCTTCGATCACTTTCTTGATAGAATTTAATCACCGTTAAATAAGATTATTTTCATCCTACTAAGAGAAACAACGCAAGTTAACGTTTAGTCACTGGTTTAATTTACTGTACATGAATCACATTTCAGATCAGGCATTAGAATTAACACAGTTACTTACATGTTGTATTACTATTATTATCGAGCCCAGGCACTGCACAATATTTTGTAATCCTCAACGGCATGTTTATTGCTTGGAAGTGCGACCTGGTCTAACACTACTAGGCCTATGTTACTTGTGGATTGTCATGTGCGAATCAGTGGGCGGGGCTAAACAGGCAGCGATGAAGTAGGTGTTGATCTTCTTCTGTTGAGGCGGTGTTTCACCACACTCTGACATCACAGCCGGACACATTCTGAGATTGATCATTTGCTGGGCCTTGTGACTATACCAAAGGCTGAATGAAAAGGTGATTTCTCAGTTCATGACCTCTTTGACCCCAAATAATATTGACCAATTTTAAGGGTTACTTCAGCGATTTAGCATTTAAGCTTTGTATCAGTAGAAACCAGGGAGATTTATGTATTTTATGTCTGGAAAAAATCCTTTGACACACATATCATTTTGCATCATCAGAGGCTTTTTTGGCCAGAGGCTAGAGACTACAGGCAGTAGTAGGAGTTAGCTTCACATGTTTTCAACCCACCCACAGGGGTGGGATCTCACTCACTTAGAATGTATGACACAGATGGCCACACGGACATTCATAACGGACCGGTGCGGAGCAAAGCAAGTGTTCTCAATGAATTCCTATGAAAGTTACACTTCCATAGGCATGAACTGAAAACGCGCCAGACTGGACACTCACTGCGCGGCCGTGAATGACTGAGGCCATGAATGAATGAATGAATGAGAATGCGGCCATGAATGAATGAATGCTGGTCGGCTGTGCTCATTTTGTTTTTGGTTTAAAATTAGCGCCAGTTCGGGCGGGTTGCTTGAATTGTGGGTTCATGAGAACACAACAACAAAACGGTACCATGACAAACTCACTTAAATAGGCACATTTCGCTTCCACGATCATTTTGTCTGTCAGCTGTTTTGTCTCGTGATGAATAAAATCTGACTCCTGCTGCGTTTGTGCTGCGACACTCATTCGGCTCGTGCTGTACTGAGCAGACAGTTTTTTTTTTTTTTTTGTTGTTGTTTTTTTTTTCAGTTTTTAATTGTAGTGTCTGTTCTTTAACTGAACTAAATTATTTTTATTACTATAAAAATCTAAACGACAGTGGGGTGGTGCCACGTTGGGCAAGAGATGTAACCGGTAGGCATGGCTTGTGAGTAGCCTCGTAGGTCAGCGAAGCAAGTGCATTCTGGGAGTTGTCTTTCATCCATATGAGCCAAAAATACATTTTCTGGCTTTTCTCAGTCTAGAAGGCACCAACTTCTAAAATAATTTCACATTTCTACTACATAAATGACCCAGTTTAAATACACATTCATTTTTCCAGTGGTGAAGTACCCCTTTAAAGGATTTGATCTGCTGTAAAGTGTAACAACATCAGGCCGCTGGTGCCCTCAGCAGGCATTTGTTATACATTAATGCATACATTATGTACGTAAGTTGATTGTCTATATTATGTATTTTAACAGTGTTCTATAAAACCATATGATTACTTGATTTTAATATTTTTTTTTTTAATCAAATATTATTGCTTCATTGTTAATACACAAGTCATTTTAAATTATATTATTTGCATAGGTCTACAAACCCGATTCCAAAAAAGTTGGGACACTGCACAAATTGTGAATAAAAAATGAATGCAGTAATTTACAAGTCTCATAAACTAATTTTATTCATAATAGAATATAGATAATATCAAATGTTGAAAATGAGACCTTTTGAAATGTCATGTCAAATATTGGCTCATTTTGGATTTCATGAGAGCTACACATTCCAAAAGTTGGGACAGGTAGCAATAAGAGGCCGGAAAAGTTAAATGTACATATAAGAAACAGCTGGAGGACCAATTTGCAACTTATTAGGTCAATTGGCAACATGATTGGGTATAAAAAGAGCCTCTGAGTGGCAGTGTCTCTCAGAAGTCAAGATGGGCAGAGGATCACCAATTCCCCCAATGCTGCGGCCAAAAATAGTGGAGCAATATCAGAAAGGAGCTTCTCAGAGAAAAATTGCAAAGAGTTTGTAGTTCTCATCTACAGTGCATAATATCATCCAAAGATTCAGAGAATCTGGAACAATCTCTGTGCGTAAGGGTCAAGGCCGGAAAACCATACTGGATGCCTGTGCTCTTCGGGCCCTTAGACGGCACTGCATCACATACAGGAATGCTCCTGCAATGGAAATCACAACATGGGCTCAGGAATACTCCCAGAAAACATTGTCGGTAAACACAATCCACCGTGCCATTCGCAGTTGCCGGCTAAAACTCTATAGGTCAAAAAAGAAGCCATATCTAAACATGATCCAGAAGTGCAGGCGTTTTCTCTGGGCCAAGGCTCATTTAAAATGGACTGTGGCAAAGTGGAAAACTGTTCTGTGGTCAGACGAATCAAAATTTGAAGTTCTTTTTGGAAAACTGGGACGCCATGTCATCCGGACTAAAGAGGACAAGGACAACCCAAGTTGTTATCAGCGCTCCGTTCAGAAGCCTGCATCTCTGATGGAATGGGGTTGCATGAGGGCAGGTGGCATGGGCAGCTTACACATCTGGAAAGGCACCATCAATGCTGAAAGGTATATCCAAGTTCTAGAGCAACATATGCTCCCATCCAGACGTCGTCTCTTTCAGGGAAGACCTTGCATTTTCCAACATGACAATGCCAGACCACATACTGCATCAATTACAACATCATGGCTGGGTAGGAGGAGGATCCGGGTACTGAAATGGCCAGCCTGCAGTCCATATCTTTCACCCATAGAAAACATTTGGCGCATCATAAAGAGGAAGATGTGACAAAGAAGACCTAAGACAGTTGAGCAACTAGAAGCCTGTATTAGACAAGAATGGGACAACATTCCTATTCCTAAACTTGAGCAACTTGTCTCCTCAGTCCCCAGACGTTTGCAGACTGTTACAAAAAGAAGAGGGGATGCCACACAGTGGTAAACATGGCATCAACACATCTCAAAAGTTGGGACAAGGCCATGAAACTTATTTTTCCCTCAAAATTATACATTTTCTCAGTTTAAACATTTGATATGTCATCTATATTGTATTTTGAATAAAATATTGAAATTTGAAACGTCCACATCATTGCATTCTTTTTTTTATTCACAATCTGTACAGTGTCACAACTTTTTTGGAATCGGGTTTGTATTTTAATCGATTAATCATCAAAATAAAAGACTGATTACTCTATTAACAAAATAATCGTTAGTGACAGCTCTACATGTATGTATGCTTTGTATCAGTTTGTGAATTTCCTGGTAATTAAAGCAATTTTTTTCAATGAACAAGCTAATGTAACCAATAAGAGGGTGAATGTTTTGCAGGAATGCACAGATCCCCTCTTTTGAACATAGTAATGCTTTGTCCTGTAAATGTATGTGGGTTTAACAGCATGTGTAATAAGAAAAAGAAGAAAAAAAAAACTGATAAAAAGCCATGCACTTGTCCTGCAACTTATTCTGTGCATTTTGTGTATTTCGCAAACGCTTGTTTTGTAATATACAAATGTTATGGCACATCGGTATATAAATGCGGTATTGTATTGGACACTATTTGTAATGTTATTTGAATGACATTTGTCACTCAAAAGTTCTGTGCATTGATGCTCACAGATCACAGAAGATGACGTGAGTTTACGCGTGAACGCTGATTTCCAGCATAGCTACCTTGGAGAACCTCTGGACGTGGAGTTCTCCTTCAACAGGTGCTGCTGGCTCTCTCCACCTTCACACTGCTGCCATTTCATATTTAAAGATTCTTACACGAATATCCTGTTTTGTCCAGGGTGACCACGAGGAGGTGCCATTGCGCTTTGGAACAAATAAAACATTTTGGCGACAACAGTAAGAATCACATTGTGCTAATCATTATATCATATATTTGCAATGTGATATTGCTTTGACAAATAGCTAATTTAATAAAGTAAGCAAATGTTATTCAGTCAAGGGCAATGAGTGATTTCTGTTTTTGTTTTTTGTTTGATTAACATTAGAGAAACAGGCAGCAGGAATATTAGGTTGATGTCACTTTAAGAGCGACTGCACAGATCCAATATACTGATACTGTACATATGCATTTTCTTTCTCAATTGTTTACGTTCACTTAAGATATAACCGACTATGTTTACTAATACTATAATATTCACTTGCTATCTGATGAGCTTTCTGGACTAGCGCTTTGGATGTGTGTGCACTAAACTTAACTCACAGCGCGCAAGTAACGAAATGAGCTCCCTTTTGCGTCGTCTTGCGCTTGAATGATTCAATTGTCATGGCTTAAACATTCATGGCGATGCAGCGATGGCCCGTCAGCTGTCCCGAGCATCGTTCACGTTCATGCATTTGTTAGAACTGATAACTCTTTTCCTCTTCTCGTTGACTGTTTAGTCTACTATTAGGGGGCAGCCCTACTATTTGTACAGTCTGACATTAAGTTTTGGATTTTATGTTTTCACTGGGGTAATATTGTGCAAACAACCCTTTTTAAGGACAGGAAAAGGGTGTGCATGAGCTGAGTTTCATTGCATTTTCCAGTCTTCATATCTAGAATATGCTTTAAACATTTTCTGCTAACCTGCACCTCCACATTGGAGCATAGACCGGTAAACCTATAAAATTGCAGTTGCTTAAAGATATAAATGGTAAAACGGTGGTCCTATGTAGAAGCGCAGGTTTCAAATTTTTTTTATTTGTTTTGTGTATTTTGTCAAGTACTGATATACATATATTGGCAAAAGTTTTGCGACGCCTGCCTACATGCACATTAACTTTAATGACGTCACATTCTTAATCTGTAGGGTTTAATATGGAGTTGGCCCACCATTTGCAACTATAACAGCTTCAACTCTTCTGGGGAGGCTTTCCACAAGGTTTAGGAGTGTGTTTATTAAAATTTTAGGTCAGGCACTGATGTTGGATGAGAAGGCCTAGCTTGCAGTCTCTGTTCTTCATCCCAAAGGTGTTCTGTCGGGTTGAGGTCAGGACTCTCTGCAGGCCAGTCAAGTTCCTCCACACCAAACTCGCTCATCCATGTCTTTATGGACCTTGCTTTGTGCACTGGTGAGCAGTCTTGTTGGAACAGGAAGGGGCCATCCCCAAACTGTTCTCACAAAGTTGGCAGCATGAAATTGAAATCAAAAATGTCCTGGTATGCTGAAGCATTAAGAGGTCCTTTCACTGGAAGTAAGGGGCCAAGCCCAACCCCTGAAAAACAACCCCACACAATAATCCCCCCTCCACCAAACTTTACACTTGGCACAATGCAGTCAGGCAAGTACCGTTCTCCTGGCAACTGCCAAACCCAGACTTGTCCATCGGATTGCCAGACACTCCAGAGAACATGTCTCCACTGCTCTAGAGTCCAGTGGTGGCGTGCTTTACACCACTGCATCCAAGGCTTTGCATTGCACTTGATGTAAGGCTTGGATGCAGCTGCTCGGCCATGGATATCCATTCCATGAAGCTCTCTACACAGTTTTTTAGCTAATAAGAAGGCCACACAAAGTTTGGAGGTCTGTAGCTATTGACAGAAAGTTGCCTACTTCTGCACACTGTGTGCCTCCGCATGCTCTGACCCCACTCTGTGATTCTACGTGGCTTACCACTAACTATAATACCACTAACAGTTGATCGTGGAATATTTAGTAGCGAGGAAATTTCACGAATGGACTTCTTGCACAGATGGCAAACCTATCATGGTACCATGCTTGAAGAGTTCCTGAGAGTGACCCATTCTTTCACAAATGTTTGTAGAAGCAGTCTGCATGCCTAGGTGCTTGATTTTATACACCTGTCTCCATGGAAATGATTGGAACACCTTAATTCAAATATTTGGAGGGGTGTCCCAATAATTTTGGCAATATATATATATATATATATAGTTTACATTGGTTAAGTTTATGCTTTTAAATGACAGTCAACACAGAAAGGGATCACCGTGACCAACTGCATGTTAACAGGTTTAAAAAAATCATGGTAGTTTTGTTCTGGAGGGATCTGGGTCCTACTGTTAATGATTTTTACCATAAGTATATATGAGCATTTTTAATGTTGTATTGTCTTGGTGGAGTTTTGTTTCCCAGCATGCTCACACTGCAGCCATCCCAGTGGAATGGAGAGTGGGGTCCACAGGAAGAGGATGAACATCTCCCAGAGGAGGTGAAAGTGAGCATGTTCATTTATTCTTCATGGTTATGACAAGATCTAAACACACTTAATATATCTAAAGTACCGTAATGTATCATGTGTTTGAGAAGTCCGTCTGTGTTCTGATTATGTCATCAGGAGAATGGCGTGACCCAAACAATCAATGACTCCTCACTGACTGCAGAGATGGTGTCTGTAGCTACACAAACTAAAACGGGTAACTAAAAAAAAAAAAAAAAGCAGAATTACCTTTTTCATTTTCATCACTTTTAGCTGTGCAACTTTTTTTAGGGGCCAAGCACAAAATGTCCTTTAGCCACTATTGTAATTGTTGGTTCTCTTCATTTATTTTTATTGGTTTTGTTTATTATATTTCCGCCCTAGGAACCCGAAACTGATGAAATTCGACACCATGATTATGGTGCTCCTGAATAGTAATCTGACCAATTTTCATTTCTCTTGGACCAACTCTATAGCAACACCAGCAGTTCAGAAATTTCTTTTGGTAATGAAATTCTTAGTTCACCCGATTACTCTTCTCATGCTGATCGCAATCAGTCTCTTAACTAAAACTAACAAGTACAGCTTCCCCCAAATCTATACCATGGTTAATGGAAACACAGAAAGAAACCGAAAGAAATAGGCTATTCATTAATTACCGGTATATACATTGTGTGTTCAGAGCTTTTGTATGCACCAAGTTCCTGTATGAACTGAACGAATCAATTATCAGCACAATATGACTAAAGCCCGATTATTTAATTTTTCATGAGTGGTGCGTGTATTACTGTATAGGCTACGTGTGCTTGCGTTTCAAAAGTGTGATCAGATTTGCACAAGCCACTCCTATCACAAATAATGTGTGACCCATTTGATTCACAAATTTAGGGACAGTGTCTAAAGTTACATACGACATTGGTATACACATTTCTTACTTGAATAGCATTTGAAGAGAATTACTTGGTCATAAAACCAACTGTAAAGTGTTCATCTAGGTGTCAGGTATGATGCACACCTTTTAGATTTTTGATATTTAATGAAATAAAATCACATGAAAATATGGATATGCATTTCACTAGGCTACTGTATGGGTTTATACACAAAATATACTAGATTTAAATATGTCATAGCTGATAGAACACTGATGAAAAAAATATTGCTTGAATAAATATTATATATAATATATATATTATAATAAATTATATTTACACCAAAAAATCTTATTTTTAAGACAAGCAACTGTTTTCTCTAGGAGCTCTACACAACTGTATCTGAGCTAAATAGACCTATTTGCTGACATGTCATGTTATAAATTTCATGTAGACTTGATCATATAGAGTTGGTGTGTACAGTGCTCATTTACATATAGCCATCAACAATATTTTGGCTAGTAACTTTGGAAAACCACTAGCCACAGTGGCTGGTGAGCAAAAAAGTTAATGTCAAGCCCTACGCATGGATCTAATGTCACACATCAGATATTTTTCCCCAACAGTTAATCAAATGTTCACAAAAGACATAACAGATAATGTTTGCGTGAATACTCGCCAAGACAGATATTTAAAAAAACGAATTCCATGTATACGTGTATATTGGGATCACGCGCTGTCTGAGGCGTCTTTATGCGCACGCATCGGGCCAGTCTGTGCGAGTAAGATCATTTTGTTTACATCAGCATGAGTTTGAAAATCACATTTCATTGGTTCAGACTCCATTGAGAATCTCTACGAATATTCACAAAGTTGAAATGCTGCACTTTTAAAGTGATTCCAAACTTGTACTGAGGAGTGACATGCCATCTGACGCACAGAAGCTAATGGCACGTCACTATGCATACATCCGGTGGCCAGTGTTCAAATCAAAACTACACTGTTGTACTCTACCCATTACTGCAGTCGCCATTTTATAATATACTGTATTGTTTAGTTTTTTTGCTGCTACTCTTACCAAAATTGACTCAGAGGATCAAGCCACCTACATGCCAAGAGATCTGAAAAATGTCTGGTTTTACTATACATTTTATACACTTTGACACATCAGCACAACATTTGGTAGAAATTATAGTCAGCATGTCCTGAAGGTGCCTGACAAGTTTAAAAACAGTGCCACTTAGTGCTCACCTTTCTGAAGTGTACTGTGCATGTGTTTTTGCCCTGAGCTATGTTAGCTTGGCATACTAATCAATAATCTTGTTTCTAATGTGGCTCTTACTGCTTGCATCTACATTTCCTTCGGAATTTGTAGTTTTTTGATTTCAGCCATATCTATGCTATTTCAGATTTTCAGACATTGTCTGCAAAACGCATCCCAAACCCTGGCCAGTTTTTCAACGTTCAGCTGAATTCTGCCCAGAAAGAGGCCATTAAACGGATTCTGAGTGGAGAATGTCGTCCCACGCCCTACATCCTGTTTGGGCCTCCTGGCACAGGCAAAACCATTACACTCATAGAAGCTATTCTGCAGGTAGTCTACGAGTTACTACAGTTTGTGCATGTGTATTTGAGAAATCTGCAAATTATTTCAAAACAAATGCTATTTAATAAATGTTTAAGTATTGCATAGTGTTTAAGTTTGCTTTAGTGGTTGGACAATATTTGGAATTTTTGGGGTTATAAGTGTCAGAAACAGAACATTTTTTTTTTTTTTTGAAAGTACATAGATCTTATAAAACTATTAGACTGTTAAACTGAATTGGCTTCCATTAATTGGTAATAGAAAGACAAAAATATTATACAAACACCATTTACCATTGGCATTCAGCAAATACGCATTCATATAAACAAGTTTGCTTAATTTGTTACTAAACAAGTACATTTCTCTTTATTATTGCATTAATATAAAGCTGAGGCAGGAAAAAATACAGGAAATGTACTAAAACACAATCCAGCATTCATTGCCTTTTTTTTTTAAGCTACAATTTACTGACACAAGTCATAATTCGCTGCTTTATTTGAACGCATGTCAGCCATCATGTTCTGTTTTCTCACATCAAAGCATAATAATGTGCATAAACTGTGGTCTATGTGTTTGTATGTGCAGGTGCATCACCGCATCCCCTGCAGTCGTGTGCTGGTGTGCACACCCTCGAACAGTGCCGCTGACCTCGTCTGCATGCGCCTGCACCAGAGTGGATACTTGCACACTGCCAGCCTGGCTCGTGTTAACGCCACCTGCAGGCCAGAAGAGGTGCTGTTGTGTCTCCAGCTGTTATTTTAATGTGGTTTTCTTGCTGTTCTCTCCCATCTGGTGCTTCTAGCTGGGTTAGTAAAGCATTTTTAATTATCATATTTTGTCCTCGCAGTCTATGCCAGAGGAGTTGCGTCAGTACGCAAGAGCTGGAGAAGATATTCGACATGCCAGTTTTCATCGTATTGTTGTTTGCACTTGTTCCAGTGCTGGAATGTTCTACCAGATTGGTCTGCGGTAAGACACTGACACTTAAGTCCCTTATGTTTACACTTATGTTTACTACATGCTATGGTCACCGCATGGCTCTGTTCTTAAATACACTTCATAAAGTGTTGTGCATTGTGCTTTAAACCACACTTAAATCAGTTGGTTCACAAATGAGAATGCTGTCACCATTCACTCCAGTTCTAAATGTGGCGACTGACGTGTGAATGTGGCACATCACCTAAAGTTTGTTTGAAATGCATGTAATGCACATGTAAATGAAAATGTAAATCGGACTGCAAAATTTTGGGTTCATATAAACAGAACTTTCAGAATCCAAAGTCAGATTTATTCGGTTTGATGAAAATTGTTGCATGTAAACTAGGGCTGCGCGGTATATCAGTTTAGCATCGATATCGCAGGATAAACGATGTCAGGTATAGGGATTGTACGATGTGTACAGAGCAGGCACCACGGTTTGAAATGCACATGATTCTTAGATTATTTGCTAAGTTTAACCATCATAGAGGGAAAGTTTGTCATTTGCATGTGTTTTAGGTCCTGTCAGTTAATCATTCAAGGGATTTTAAACCATTTGAGTACAAGAATACATGCAAAAAAAATTTGGCTTAGGTGAACCGTAAACAACTGAGAAAGAAAACTGTGTATCATTATATTGGATCTGTGCATTTGGTCTTAAAGTGACAGCAGCCTAATAAACCTGCTGCTGTCTGTCATTAATGTTAATGAAGAGAATATAAAGAGAATCACTTTTGTATCTTTAACAAAGATTAATTATATTTAACTTATACAATGAAGACTATGCAGTGTTTTTACATTTGAGTATTCAGTTTCTCTGTCTGAATACTGTTAGTCTTTTCTGAAAAACATAAAGCACTGTATTTAATTTGTATCTTTGTTCTGTTGTATTTATCTATGCTTGTAATTTGTTTATTAATTTCTATGCAGATTCACTCCCGTATAAAATCATCCCAATCATTCTAGAATGATTAATTCTTTCAAAATAGAGCGATCCATGTCATCTGGTGAAATTGCTTTGTATGTAATTGTAGTGCAGAAAAACTAAATGTAATAATATAAACATAATATAAATATAAACGTATCTAATGATGTCCAACAGTTTAAACATCCGTAAAGGACATGAAGAGAGTGTAAAAGTAATCCAAATGACTCCAGTGGTTTCTGAAGCACTGTGATCACTTTGTACACTGAGTGAAATATAAGGGTTATTCACTCTGAAATTAATATGGCAACACATCAATAATGTTGCATTTTTTGTGTGTACGTGTGTTTTTTAGGGTTGGTCATTTTACCCATGTGTTTGTGGATGAGGCTGGTCAGGCCACTGAACCTGAAACTCTGATCCCTCTGAGTTTGGTGTCTGAGACAAGTGGGCAGGTAAGACTTGACAATGTTTGTGTTGACCCTTTGAAACTATATTGAGCTAGATTGTTCATTTATTTATTAGCTTACATTAAGCTAATGTAACTTTAGCCCATCTTTATTCAATAGATTGTGCTGGCTGGTGATCCAAAGCAACTGGGGCCAGTGGTGAAGTCGAAACTTGCTGCTGTGTTTGGACTAGGGCTTTCTCTTCTCGAGAGGCTGATGGGAACTGAACTCTACAGCTGCAGCGAGAGAGGCTACAATCCCATGCTGGTCAGGACACAATATCACAGAATATTGCTTTATAAATCACTCAAATTTGAGTTAAATGCGGGTTAGGCTTTAATATTAACAGGATGTGTGACATGGTGTCAGTTACCACAGAAAATAATTGGTCTACAGAAATTCAAACGTTTTAAATGCATCAAGTCATCTCACCGTTTCAAAATTATAGGTATATGACTGAAAATTTACTTACAATCCTGCAAGTTAAATCTGTTTTTTAAGCTCATGACACACACAAGGTTGCCTAAAAGGAGCATTACACGATTATCCATAAACTTTTTAAGAGGGCAAGAATCTGCTTGCAGGAATTACATTGTAATTTTTATGTGAGAGAAATTCTCAAGGTTATGAGTTACTAGTGTTGTAACTATAGATCCAGTAATGTACTGTTTTTGTTAGTTCATGTAAAATGTATGTAAATTCTGTGCTACAGATGCAACCAACTGGAATTGCAAAAGTAATGTTACTTTTCAAACAAGTTTTCATGTCATTCCTCCTGTCTGCCATTTGAGAAAATGTCAAAACAAAGAACCACACCGAATCATCTGGACTTGGCAGGAATAAGCCTACAAATGTCTTTCCTTATGTTTCTGCATATTAAGCTGAGATAGAAGGTAACATTGGAAAAATTGAGGCATATAAATGGACCATACTCTATTATTTCAATACTGAAATTAGTCTATTGAAATCTCCTTGCTATTAACTGGCAGCTGCAGATTCTTACCCTCCAGTAGCTCCGTCATAGACAGAGTAAACCGAAATTTGCGGGGGCCAATCACAAATTGGCTTATCCACCTGGCGCGCTATTGGCGGGTTTAACACAATGACGGATGGATTGTTAGTCTGATTGGTTGAAGGACTATCCAATTTTGTACAGAGTCATTTGAAATATGCCCGTTGATCACACCTCTTTTGGTCTGATTGGTTGAAGGACTATCCAATTTTGTACAGAGTCATTTGAAATATACCCGTTGATCACACCTCTTGCAGTAGAAAAGAGCGGAGCAGACTCCCCAGACCAATGTTCAATCTTAAAAGACTGAGCTTGGTCTGGTGATAGCCAAACAAGCTCCGTCAAGAACCTTTGATTCTAGCCTTAAATGTTTGTGTTGATTTTTATTTTAAATGATGATGCATCAGTGTATTTGCACATTTAAAATGGTTCAGATTTCCTTAAATGGCTTAAATGAACTTCATTGCAGTACACCCACTCCACTAAAACCTGGAAACCCCAAATGAGTAATACTACAAGATTGGATAAAACCATAAACGAGTTGCTCTGTTCTGATCCTCTGATAGGGAACCACTTCCCAGGCTCTCTATCATACATCCTCCCCTTTGCCCTGTTTACACCTGGTATTTGATCAGATCACAAGTAGATGGAGACACATACACGTTTATCTTGTGTTTTAATCCATCTCTTTTATTCACTTTAAACCACTTCTATTCTGATTTCTTCGATGGTTGGATAAATGCATTTTGTGTTTTTTCAGATCTTTCAATCGAATGGAAAAAATAAGTGCACAATTTACAAATAAACACACACAGAGACCATGGAAAAACACATGAAGAGCAGCAGCTTTAATTTCTGCTCTGACAGCCGCAAGACCACGCAAAACGCAGTGAGTGCGTGTTAGAAATCAGGAATGATGAGAGACCAAACTCAGATCTTCAACTAAGTTTAAGTCCTGCCTGGCTTGCGCATTTCCTGTAATATTTACGCGTTTACGTGCCGACAGATTTAGGTAAATCGCTGACAATTGGCCAAAATCATAGGCAAATCAGTGTTCGTTCAAGTGAGTGAAAATCACGCAGTGAGAGAACCTGTCTGCGATTCAAAATCTTGCTTTGTGAAATGTGCTGAAAATGACATCTGCGATGACCTACAGCCAATGAGAGAGAAAGATACAGGGCAGTGGGAAGTTTGGAGAGGAGTTGTAGACCAGAATGTCAGCATTTTAATAAATATATTTACAATTATATCAAACTGAAACAAAGCACAAACATTTGCTTGACCAGAAGCAGCACGTTGTAAAATTTATTTATTACCTTGCTGCAGAACAGAATCCTTGCTCCCCGCGTCTCCTCAACCATTACCTCCCCCATAATCTTTTTTTTTTTTTTTTTTTTTTTTTTTTCACTGCAAATCAGTGCACAGACAATTTGGATCGCAAGCTTCTTGTGGGCTATAATTTTTAATAACAATTCCAGTCTCGCGTGAGAACTCTGGTCTCACGTACATGTGATCTTGCGTTGTGAAACGAGACAGTGGTGATTCTTCCTTTTGAAAAGTCATGCAGTGTGAAACCCCCTGTCGCCGATCCATCGTGCAGTGTGAACACGGCAGCAACTGAATGCTACCCCAGATAGTCATGCAGTGTGAAAAGAGCTGTGATCTGAGTACTTTGAAAATCGTGCAGTGTGAACTCGCCATTAGGTTGGTAGGTGGAAAGTAGGTGGCTGTTTGTGTTATTCAACCACATGAGCGTTTGCACTACGAAAGCAATCCGATCTAATGCGTTTTTGATTACCTCTGGAAGTGGTTGAAAGTGGACAAGTTCAAAACATTTTAGACCCGATAACACCTATATTTAGCATCGTCCACTTGTGAACTGATCGTTGAATATAGTTTAATCCTTGTTGCTTTGTAGGTGACTAAGCTTGTCTATAACTACCGATCCCATGAGGCTTTGCTGGAGTTGCCATCACAACTCTTTTATGCGGGCGAGCTGTGTGTGCGCTCTCAGAGAGCTGTAGTGGATGCTCTCTGCCACTGGAACAGACTTCCAACTAAAGGCTTCCCCTTTATTTTTCATGGAGTTCGGGTAGGTAAAGACTCAAATGTCACTTCTCGGGCCTTGCATGTGTTTTTGTCTGCTGTACATGCTGATTGTGTTTTGAAGGGCACTGAGATGAGAGAGGGCAGTAATCCATCATGGTTTAATCCTGCTGAGGCAGTGCAAGTCATGATGTACTGTTGCCAGCTAGCAAAAAGACTCTACAACCCCATACCAGCTACAGACATTGGCGTCATTGCTCCCTATAAAAAGCAGGTGAGTAAGTATCTGTACAGGAGATGCACAATTTTCTCACATTTGGAAACGATTTCAGACCCTGTCTCTGTTTTGATTTATGGCATCATGCAATGTATTATTATTATTTGCAACCTCCTACTCCTTGTTTTACAAGATTTGAAATGCATAGCCCCCTGAAAATAGTTTTTAAAAGACCCCACCACTTAATGGCACCAGGGCCATTTTTTCATTAAAGAGTTTTTAAATATTGTGCAGGAAACCGATCCGATCAGTTATCCAGATACAGAAACAATTTGATGTTGACAAGTGTAAATGCGCCGTGTCCTGATTGGCTGATGATCTGATCTACTTGATCAGGTCACGGTGATCGCATGTTATTGCAAACTGTAAACACAGCCTATAATTGCACTGTAAAAAGGACACATTAAAACAGTGTAACCATGTTATTGATTGATTGATTTTCTTTTTTATAAAAAGTGGTGTAACGATACATTGTTATATTGAAATATCCCGATTTATGTATCATTGATGTAAATATTATTTGTGATTTATAGAGGTAATTGTATCCAAAGCCCTATTCGCACGGGATTAGTATTACCTGGTGACCTCTAGTAATTTGTCTGTATGTATGTAAAGTAAAAATTCCCCCGCAAATGACCTACCATATTTTGTCGAACACTGAGGTCCTGTCATAATATTAGTCCCGTGCGAATCGGCATCTCTGTGATTTGGCCAGGATTTGTATATAATTTTTGCAAGGTTTTTGTTTCCTGTGTGCATTTTTATCCATCTTTCGCAAAGAATTGAGGCTGCATTCATAACGCGTTAATGCCTGTGCGGCCAAAGCCATTATACTTTCACTTTAGAGTTAGTGCCAATTTGGGAGTGAATTGCTTGAATGGTGTGTTCAATATTATTCTTAATGAAAAACACAACAACAGAACCGTACAATAAGTTTGCTTAAATGGGCGCTTTTACATTTAGCTTTGAAACCAAATCTTCTGCTGTCATATTGTCAGCTCCTCACTCTCGTGATCAATTAAATCTGATTCCTGCTGGTGGTCTGTGCTCAGTTCAGTTTTTTAATTGTAGCTGTTTGAAGTGATGTAAACGGTGTAACACCGACTATCGCAGCAAGCCTAGATAACATATAGCAGCATGCGGTAAGGAACATTCTTCTGTTTATGATATCCTAAATTACATGAGGTCCTCAAATAATACTAATCCTGTGCGAATAGGGCTCAAGACTCGGCTTACTGTATTCATAAGGTATAATTTACTCAAAAATGTCAATTGTCATGCACTCACTTGCCATGTCTTTCAAACCTTTTAGCTTTTCATATGAGAACCTCCAAACACAAATTAAGATATTTTTTTATGACCGATTTCATGTGTGAAAAGCCGTTGTGTATGTGTTGTCAGGTGGAGAAGATCCGTGTGCTGCTCCACAGGGTGGGACTGGGAGAAGTGAAGGTGGGCTCAGTGGAAGAGTTTCAGGGTCAGGAGTTCCTCATCATGATCCTGTCAACGGTAAGACTCGATTTCTGGATGGGTACTTTGGAAATAATTAAGTGGATTCTGAATCCAGAGAATTTGGGAGTAACTGAGGCCTTTTTTTTTTTTTTTTTTTTTTTATTTTTTTTTTTTTAGAGGATGTTGCATTTTTTTTTTTTTTTATATATAGCCATACAAGTACTAAATACAGTGAATATAAAAATATATTAATAAATATTTAATATAAAAATTCTACACACCCCTGTTAAAGCATCTGTTTTTGTGATGTAAATTAAATGCAGATAAATCATACAAGAGTACAGTTATTCCGAGTTTTTCGCTCTAAATTGTCACTTTGGTTTGCAGTGGCATTGCAGAGGTTGTAATTTTTAGTTCTGATATGATGCATCTTTTTTTTTATTTTTACATCACAAAAAAAACGATGCTTTAACAGGGGTGTGTAGAATTTTATATTCAAAGTTAAAGGAACAGCGGTTACACTGCCTGGACGGGGCAGAAAGAGGAAGCTATCAATGGCAGCAAGCAGATTTCTGAGAAGGCAGTTCAGAAAAAAAAAACTTAAATGACTGCAAAGGACCTGCAGCAAGACTTGGTGTCAACCGGCACTGAGGTTTCAGCTTGCACAGTAAGGCACATGCTAAACGCATGCGATTTCCATGCCAGAACTCCAAGACGTATGCTACTACTGACCCAAAAGCACAAGGAAAGTCGGCTCCAAATTATATAAATAAGCCACAGACGTTTTGGGATTCTGTTCTGATTCTGATCCATAGGTCTGAAAAGTTGTAGTTTTATGTCAGGAGGAAGAATGAAGCACATACTGAAAAGAACACTCTGCCTACAGTTAAGCATCGGTTAAGGATCGGTGATGCTCTGGGGCTGCTTTGCATCATCTGACACTGGAAACCTGCAGAGTGTGGAAGCCAAGATGGATAAATTGAAAACGTCATGCCATCACTGAGGAAGGCTGGGCGTCATTGGACCTTCCAACAGGACAGTGATCCCAAGCATATCTCAAATTCCACCAAGCCTTGGTTGCAGAAGTTGTCCTGGAAGATTCTACAGTGGCCATCACAGTCACCTGACTTGAGCCCCATAGAAAATCTCTGGTGGGATTTGAAGAAGGTAGTTGCAGCACGCAAACCCCAGAATATAGACCATTGCTCATGAGGAAAGGCCCTAGATTCCTTAGAAACATCTGGTTATACATCTTGTTTGCAGCAGGTCATAGCAGCAAAAGGGTGTTCTACTAAGTACTAAAGATGCTTACCATGAAGGACTCATTTTGAGACTGCAGAAGTCATTAAAAGTTGCATTTTCAGTTAAATTTGGGGAAACCACTTGAAACATTTGTGGTGTTGAGCCATTTCATTTACTTTTGTTTGATTTGCAAGTCAGTAAATTTTGCCAATAAACTGTAGGTATAAGTGACAGGTGTTCAGATTCATCTTTCCTCTCAGATAAATATAAACATATTTGTTTAAAACTGTAGGTCCGGTCCAATGAGTCCTTGCTGAATGAAGATCTGCAAAGCATCCTGGGATTTCTCTCCAACCCAAAGCGTTTCAATGTTGCCATTACAAGAGCCAAAGCTCTCCTCATTGTTATCGGAAACCCACACATTTTAATCAAGGTGAGATTTTAAAGCACTGTTTACTTAACAGTAACTGAATGTCTTTTGTATGGAAATGAAAAATGAATCCAATGAGGTGCACTACACTCTATAAAATTTCTCTATTGATCCTGAGCAGTGGACCGGGGTGCCTTGACCAGTTTTAAAGGAATCATGATGACTTGTTTCTTTTGACATGACTTTTTTTTTATTAGGGCAATTCATACAGCAATTCATTTGGCCTCGATCATGAAACAAGCAGAACAAGTTTTTGTGTAAATCGTTCATAAAGCCGTTCTGACGTATTTTTGGATTCATTTTCAAAATGTAAAAATGGTATGAAAGAAATTTACACCTGATCCCTACCACGTGTAAATGTGCGATTCTTTTAGGCAAACTGATGACACTGCATTTTGATGCACTATGTACCATAATATTTCATGAAGTTCGTTTGCCCTGGCCTTTTTTTTTTTTGTGGTAACTTTGGGTAAAACGCAGTCACTGTCACTTTTTACCCAGCCGTCCAATCACAGTGGAGGAGGGGCGGGACAAAAACTACACCGACCAACCATCTTCCTTCCAATGACTGAACAACAATAGAGAACTTGGAAGCTGGAAAAAACGCTGCACCTCCAAAGCGCTCTGTCGCCACCAGCAGACAGTTTTCAGAAGAGCACCAGGCATTTTTTTTCAGCTGGCTAGACATTTTGGTGGACACACCAAATTGAATATTCATTGTTAGACTAATAGGCCATATTGTGATTTTATTCGGGTCTCTCTTGCATTTATGCAACATGCAGGAGCCAAACCTGAGAATGGAGTCCAGACGATTCCACAGCGTAATTTAAGTAGTCGTAACTCTTGGGCGGGGATTATGCTAATTGTGAACAAGTGTGTATGCGATTGGAATTCATTAATGTACACGCGTTTAAATATGATGTTTATGAAGCATTTGTGAGGAGAGTTTTCAGTATGGTCTGTTTTACACACAAATTACTTAGAATGTACTCATATGTTTATGAAAGTTTCATGAATGAGGCCCATTGTCTTTTTATTCAAGAGTAAACACTTCCTTGTAGTTTGGTAAGATTCCAGAAGGCAGTAAAAATAAAGAAATATCAAACATTTAAAAATGCAACAAGCTTCTCAACACAGAAACGGCAGAACTTCTCGCTGCATTTTTAACTAGTCGTACATTCACTATTTAGACAAACCTAATTTTTTATATGGATTCAAGGGCAAAAAAAAGATATATGAAGTAATATATGAAGACTTCCAGTGCAAAAGCCTCTAAAAGCTACCGAACATGGTATACGTTCATGAAATTCTTTCACTTCAAACCTATTAAATCCCAGCCTCAGCCCATTCAGAAGTTACCGGTACTTGGGTAGAAACCTAGCCTGAAAAACTTGTAGGCTTTTGTCTAAAGTCTTCATATCTAGCAGGGGTAAAAGAGATTTGATTCTTGTTCTAAACCTCTCAGCCATAAAAACAAAATGACTGTCAAATTCGGTCTTGATTTCTAGCTTGTAATGTTCTGCATGCCATATTTTGAAGAGTTCACTTATCACTTTTGATCATTTACAGACTTTAAGCATTTATAGTATAGTCAAATAAAATTAATGTGTTTGTGTTTCAAAAACAATTTAATTCTGAATTTGTTGATGGTGGGCCCATATGTCTGGAGTTTCATGTGTGCTTTCTCCTTGTTTGTCTAAATCCATGCGTTTTATTACAGGACCCATGTTTCAGTGCTTTACTGCAGTACTCGTATGATAACCGAGCATTCGTGGGCTGTGATCCTCCAGTGAGTCTACAGGCCTCGTCAAGGTTTGATGATTTGTTTTTGTCACATTAAAGAACTAGTCATGTCTTTTTGTTTTTGTAGGTCAGAAAAAAATGGTTTCATTACATTGTTTTCACAGGATTCTCTCAGAAGAAACCTAGAAATCACTTTGGCCTTAACTTGGACCAACAGAGAGTTGTGATAATTGTTCCACGATTGTTTTGTTTAATAAATAATGGATCTGTCATCTAGCCACTTTTTGCTTATTCCTAGTTCCCGTGTTCCTAATTCCCAGCACAAGTTCTGACTAAACCTCCCAGGATTCGTTTGTCATGCCTCTGGCTGAATGGGGCAGTATTTAGACACTGCACTGTGAGAACCAGTGTTTATTTCTGTTATGTTCCTTGAAATGTGTTTATTAAAATCATTTCAGCAATCATTCATTTTAAGTGTTCTTGTGAACAGGAGGTGAAGTTTTTACATTTAGTTGTCTGAGAGACAGTTTTGGTGATCTTAACATTGAGACTCAAGATTATTAGAACTTTATTACGTCCATCCAACCAACATCTAAAGCAACCAATAACCGTCAACTTTAATATGACGGGCAGGTATGGTGAATATGGTATTCTGTAATTCTTAACAAATCTGAATATACAGATGTGCTCAAGGTTATCAGAGATTTGATGGCTCTAACTTTGAAAACCTCTTCCAATTTAAAGATGAGATATTCGATAAATTAGACATGCAGCCTGGTACCTAGTAAACGTCTTTAGTTTTTATCAGTTTAAAAGAAAACAATGTACCTTTAATGTAACTCCTGAGAATTGCCAGTCATGCAGCCAATCAAATTGGAGGATGATGTTATCCAATGTCACACTATATATAATACTTTTGTGAAGTACGTTTGTCATCAAATGTAGCACTTAACAGTGTGCAATTTTTGGTATCCTAAGAATAAAAGGTGAACTGCCAGAGCCATTCCCTAGGTTTAGAAAAAAAAAGGGGGGCTGAAAATGCTTATGTACACACTGGGGAAGAGAAGCGTCCTTTCTTAATGACGGTCAATGGAGGCTGTGTCCTGAGTCCCCTGCTCTACTCTCTCTACACGCATGACTGTTTGTCCACACACAGCTCCACCTCTATCATCAAATTTGCTGATGATACTGTTGTCCTGGGCCTCATTTCCAACAACGAGACGGCATACTTGGACGAGGTGGAGCATCTAACATCATGGTGCCAGGACAACTGTCTCTCTCTGAATGTTGGCAAGACCAAAGAAATGATTGTGGACTTCAGGAAGAGACAGCAACGGACATACTCCCCCCTCATGATCAGCGGGTCACCAGTAGAGAGAGTGAGCAGCTTCAAGTACCTGGGTGTAAACATCTCCGAGGATCTGACCTGGACTGCTCACTTTCAGACACAGGTGAAAAAAGCCAGGCAAAGACTGTACCACCTGCGCCAGCTGAGGAAATTCAGGGTTTCACCAGCTATCCTGAAAACTTTCTATTTAGGGGCGATAGAAAGTGTTTTAACTCAGTGCATCACAGCGTAGTATGGGAACAGCACCAGTCATGACTGCAAAGCCCTGCAAAGAGTCGTGCGCTTATCCGAGCGTATCTCAGGGTCAGCTCTCCCGTCTCTGCAGGACGTCTACACCAAACGCTGCAAAGGTAGAGCTACCAAGATCATCAAGGACTCTAATCACCCTGCAAACCCTCATTTCACGCTGCTGCCATCTGGTAAGCGCTTCCGAAGCCTGATGGCCAAAACTGAGAGACTCAGGAGGAGCTTCTTCCCCCAGGCCATCAGACTCCTGAACTTAACGTCACGTGACTTCACTTCTGGATAAACATCGACATACTGACATTGCACTGCACTTTCTGTTCTCGTTGTTACTGTGTAACAACCTGTTATAAACCTGTTTGCACATTATACTCTTATACATTTGTTAACCACATATTTATAAGTCTACAGTTTACTCACTGCACAGTCTACTCCAATTATTTTATTCCACTTTATCCTTATTTGTTACCTTTTTTTTTTCTCTTGACTTGATTATTTATAATTCTACAGATATAGACATTATATATATATAGATAGATAGATAGTACTTTTTTTTTATCCTATTTCTATTATAATTTCCTCCTTGTGTTTTTAACTGTGAATTTGCACTGTCCATGGAGCGGACCTGTTTACATTTCACTGCCGGTTGTATATTCTGTATATAACTGTGTATGTGACAAATAAAACTCTTGAATCTTCAGTACACTGACTAAAACTGCTTATATGAGCAAACAGCTGATCTCTTATGAATTTACAGCCTGTCGACTACCATTCAAGATATATATTGTAACACTGTCAACAACGTCATCAGCAGCCCTTTTTTAATAGTTGTTTTTGAGGCCCTCAGTTGTCCTCTGTGTAAAAAGATGGATCTCAAAATCATAGTCACTGCTGCAAAAGGTTCAAATATGCAAATGATGCTGGAAAACTGAAAAATGTGCAGGACCTGGAGGATTTTCGGAAGAACATTGGTTGGTTTAACTCTTCAGGACAAACTAGGGAATCAACAGCCATGGATCCTCCACCCAGTATTAAGAATTAAGGGTTCATAAACTTTTGAATGGGTTAATTTTTATAAATTCTTTGGTCTTATGTAAACCATCTCATTCAGGATGGTACTAAATAAAAAAGATAACGCGTTTTGTATGATAAAATAATTAACATTCTGCAAGTGGTATGTAAACTTCTGAGCACAACTGTATATTATAAATGTCTGCTAGTTTAATTTGGTGAGGTCTGTTGACTTGATCAGTTATAACGTTTTCTGGGATCAAATCCAATGTCATTTAGGTGATCGTTATTTTGTCCAGCTGATGGTCATAATTATGGTAGATCACTGGGGAAAGTCAAGTGATTGAAACAGCACTTCATATGTGTATAGCCAACACTGCTTGCTGAGTCACATTTATATAGCACTTTATACAATACAGAAATTCAGAACACCTTTACAGTCATAAATGGCATCAACAACAAGAAAAAAAAAACAGTATCAAATCATCGGTCTTCAATGAGGAAAACATAAATCCACATCTAATTACTAAAAAGCACCTCTAGGGAAGAAAATATAGCGCCATTATTCAGCTCAATTCAATTCCTACTGTGTTCTCATTCAATAATTACATAAAATAGTGTGAACTGTAAAGCCTACGGCTCGGTTACGCAATTACCATGCGCAAGCAAGCATGTTTTTATTTGGGATTTTCAGTCATAGTAAATCAAGGTCTGTAAATGATCTCATCGCAAGTATACCTCAACTATGATCAACTAAACTGAATGCTTAAACATGGAGGAAGATAAATAATATTATTTATCAACTGCTCTCTTGCACAATTAATGTATTTACAACTGCTAGTCCTGACATAAACAAAGGCATTGCTAATAGTTTCCCAAATTAATATTGACTCGTCTTCCTTTGTTGAACAAGCACAACCTTCGACTACAGATCTTTTTTAGAAACTTCCCTGAAAAAAAAAATTTCTTTACATACTTCTCAGTCAGGTAGACCTAAAAAATAATGCATTTTGCCATCACTAATTGAAGCAATGCTTTTCTCTATGACCGGGGTGAAAACTCAAGTACAGGTTATTTTCAGCATTCCCACACCCAACACACACACACTTTCAGACAGTATATTTTATGGTTCTTAGAAACTCGCCAAAGGCAAAAAACGCTCAAGATTTCTCCTTTGCATGCCATCTCAGGTGTCTCTTTAAGTGTGCCGACAGGATAAACCTCTGACCACAGTGATCACATTTAAAGGGCATCGCTCCAGCATGATAGAGCACAGGAGTTTTGAAATTGCACACTTGCGCCATTTTCTTGTCACTTTGAGGACTTCGGCTTGATTTCTCACCCACATGAATTTTCATGTGACTTGTTAGGTTTCCTTGATGTCTGAAATTATTCCCACACTGATGGCATGTGAAAGGCCTCTCTCCAAAATGGCATATTATGTGTTTCTTCAGGTCTCCCTTGCGTGTGAAGCTCTTTTCACACTGTGTGCATGTGAAAGGCTTGTCGCCGTTGTGAATTAACAAGTGATTCTGGAGGTTGATTTTCTGCGTGTAACTCTTTCCACACTGAAGGCACGTGTATGGCCTCTCGCTGTGGATTGTCATGTGATCCTTAAGGTCTTCTTTACATTTGTAGCTCGTTCCACAATGTGGGCATCCGAACGATTTTTCCTGGCCTCTTTGTGAGTTTTCTCCAGTTGTGAAGCTATGAGGCTCCTGATTTTTCTCCACTTCATTCTGATCTTGACTTTCCTCCTCCACTTCCACTTCAATCTGGTCTAAAATGAACAAGTTGGTAATGATCAATTCAAGAGCAACAATGGTGAAAGATGACGTATAAATAAACCATAATAGATTTGGACTGCAGATAAAAAGTGACAACAGCAACTTGTCATTTGCTTGCTAATGGCATTAAAGGATGGTAAACAAACACACAGCTTCACTATCATTTATATTTTTTCTATTCAGGATCAGACACCAACCTCTTTGCTCCTCGGTTTCTTCTTTCACTCTGAATGGTTCTAGATCAGTCAGATCCACAATCTCCACTTTAATAAACTCCATCGTCACGCAGATCTCGATCGATAAACCTTTGGATTTTCCTGTTTGTTTTGAAACGATCAGCCATCACGATCGAGATGAGAATGATGGTCAAATCGAGAGGAAATAAAAGGCAAACTGCGTTATTCTGTTACGGGTGAATGTAACACTCGGAAATTAAGATTTCTGCTAAAAGACGCCGTCGACACGTCACATAAATGCATTGTAAATACAATCAATAACAACCAACATTCGTTTAAGCATTACTACAAACAAAACTGTTTTTAGTAACATTACCAGGTTGCTGGAGCAGAAAAGTGTGAAGAACTTTGAACGTTTTGTATGGTTTTATACAAATGAAAACACAAACCTTTTATCCAGCGGACATTAGAGAAGGCGCGGGCGCAGAGCTTATGGCGTCACACGAAGACACCGCCGTTCAGAGGATCAAAATAAAAGTCTCCAGTATTTAAAATTAAATATTTACATTATAATCGGGAAAATACGAAACATTACATTACATTTTGATTGAATGTAACTACAGCCCTGACAATGTTCCTGCCTTGCTGTCTTCTTTTTATAAACATCATCTTCACATATCATTTGTCACAGCAAGGATATGCTGTACAAAAATAAACCAATTTATTATGATAGTTATTGGGCAAGGGTTTGACATTATTTTGGTTAGTCAATTATTTAATTATACAGATGTCACTTTAAGTAGGACTAATTGTATTTTATTATGCAATGACAGCAATGGCGTATGCTGTCGCTTTGCGAATCGTTTCGAACCAGTGATTCGGAGCTTGTAGCAAACTGCCAGTCACGTGATTTCAGTAAACAATGCTTCGTTATGAAACAGAATGGTTCACCGCTGGTGCCCGAGGATCTCTTTGAACCAGTGTCTTTATGGTTTTTACCCGATCTCGGATTAATTCGATACATTTGTAGATATTTAAGACACAGTTGTATAATAATTGTTGTAGTTAAAAGTCTCTTACTGATAACAAAGCTCTCCATAAAACAGTTTAATAAAATACAGTCTAATAAAATAACAAAGACATTTCATATTCACTTGTTTTAGATGATTTGTTAATGGCATCTAATAGATTACAATAAATCTTTTCTAATTGGTTTGTTTTTTGTTTTATGCATGTTTGGGATGAGTTTTCCTTGCATTTACACCGTTTTGACCAGCAGGGATCACCAGCGTGTGATATTTGGTAAATTTGTAGTTTCACACAATATAGGCTAAGAGAGAAGTGTGATGTTAATTTAATCAATCTTTTGAATTTGACGTGTAAAATTAGTAAACCAGTTGATAATACCTAGAATATCAAAATTAACTGCAGGCGGTCGATCCTTTTCCTATTTAGCGCCTAAACTTTGGAACAGTCTTCCTAGCATTGTTCGGGAAGCAGACACACTCTGTCAGTTTAAATCTAGACTAAAAACGCATCTCTTTACTATGGCTTACACATAAAACATTATCAATTTCTATTATTCAAATCAGTAAATGATTGTTAGGCTGCATTAACTAGGTCAGCCGGAACCGGGAACACTTCCCATAACACCTGATGTACTCGTTACATCATAAGAAGAATGGCATCTACGCTAATGTTAGTCTCTCTGTTTATCCCGAGGTTTACTGCAGTCAGCCAGATCCAGGCCGTATCCAGATCAGATGGTGGACCAGCGCCTGGACATGACCAACGCATCCCTGAAATGTCTGCAGAGAACATGTCAAATAAACTCCCCCCGTAAATGCTGCATCGACACGACATCCTCATTAAACCCGTCTTCGGCGTGATGACTCCAATCTTTCGAATAATCTTACAAATATCTATTTGCCTAATATGAATTAAGACCTGCTATGTTGCCAGAATTATAATCATACACTGTTTGTTCGTCGGCCAGAGGAGAACTGGCACCCCGACTGAGCCTGGTTTCTCCCAAGGTTTTTTTTTTCTCCATTCTGACCCTGAAGGAGTTTTGGTTCCTTGCCACCGTTGCCTCTGGCTTTTGGCTTGCTCAGTTGGGGACACCTAAATTTCATCTACATTACCGATCTGCCCGCATTGACACTATATGATACTTGAAATTAGCTGGATAACATCACCGTTTCACCAGAACGGCTGTACAAATTCTGTTGCATTATTTTCCTGTTAACAATGTGAAGCTGCTTTGAAACAATTGGACTTGTTAAAAGCGCTATATAAATAAAGGTGATTTGATTTGATTTGATAAGCCTTAGCCTTTTTTTAACCTTTTTCTTGATGTCTTAAAACTTTATATAACTTTATATACATTTGATTTCTGATTATTCTAATAAGAAAGTTGTGGAAACAGTAGGCCTGTAATATACACTGGTCAGGCATAACATTATGACCAGGTGATATCACACATTATCTCTTCATCATGGCACATGTTAGTGGGTTGGATATATTAGGCAGCAAGTGATCATTTTGTCCTCAAAGTTGCTGTGTTAGAAGCAGGAAAAATAGGCAAGAGTAAAGATTTGAGTGAGGCTGATAAGGGCTAAATTGTGATGGCTAGACGACTGGGTCAGAGCATCTCTAAACCTGCAGCTCTTGTAGGGTGTTCCCGGTCTGCAGGGGTCAGCATCTATCAAAAGTGGTCAAAGGAAGGAACAGCGGTGAACCGGTGACAGGGTCATGGCCAAGGCTCATTGGTGCATGTGGAGAGCGAAGGCTGGCCGGTGTTGTCCGATCAAACAGACGAGCAGTGTCAGAATGCATCGCAATTTGTTGCATATGGGGCTGCATAGCCACAGACCGGTCAGGGTGCCCATGCTGACCCCTGTCCACCGCCGAAAGCACCAACAGTGGGCACGTGAGAGAACTGGACAACGGAGCAATGGAAGAAGGTGGCCTGGTCTGATGAATTATGTTTTCTTTTACATCACGTGGATGGGCGGGTGCCACAAAGCAAAAATGGTTCAGGAATGGTTTGAAGAGCACAACAAGTCTGAGGTGTCGACTTGGCCTCCAAATTCCCCAGATCTTAATCCAGTCAAGCATCTGTGGGATGTGCTGAACAAACAAGTCCGATCCATTGAGGCCCCACCTCGCAACTTTCAAGACTTAAAGATTTAAATATGTCATAGCTGATAGAACACTGATGGGAATATTGCTTGAGAATAAATATTATATATAGCCTAATATATAATATAATAAATTATATTTACACCAAAAAAGATTATATATTTCAGACAAGCAACTGTTTTCTCTAGGAGCTCTACACACAACTGTATCTGAGCTAAATAGACCTATCTGATGACATGTCATGTTATAAATTTTATGTAGACTTGATCGGTGTGTACAGTGCTCATTTACATACAGCCAACAACAAATTTCCCAGCAACAATATTTTGGCCAGTGAAAACGCTGAGTGACTAGTAACTTTGGAAAACCACTAGCCACAGTGGCTGGTGAGCTAAAAAATGAATGTCAATCGCTGTATATCAGTCAAGTGCTGAATTTTTTTTTTTAACAAATGTCTAAAGTGATAAATTGCCTGGCTAGGTGTGCATTAGTCTTTTGAGCATGTGAAATTTCTATGGACACAGCAACGGTCATGATATAAAATAACAATGTGTATTTTTAAAAAACATAAATTCAACATTTAACAAATAATAATGAATCCAAAATGTAAATACAATCTATTACACTTTCATGCAATGCTGCATAACATGTGCCTTCCAATCACATCACAGTCTTGACATCATTGAATAATTGCTGTCAGAGTTGTAAGACAGTCAATCACTGTTTGTGGATACTTCGTAAATGTGTGTACAGCACTTCTCCTTCATTTCTATTAAGGCACACAAGATCTACTGCCTTTATTGGAAGTTTTACACTGCAGCTGGAACGTGGCTGAACGCTGAGGGTGTAAGGCTGATGGCTCAAATGAAGTTGCTGTGGCAGATGTACAGGCAGCTGAGGGCTGGCATCACAAGGGATCCATACACTGCAGTTGTATACATTTTAGGGTCCAGAGATGGACAAAGCACTGAGGGGGGCAACCTTAAACAAAGAATACCCAGACTCTGGAGTTTCACCAGTTCTAATTCAATCTGTATAACTGTACCACTCATTCAACTTCATCATCACGTTAGTTTTTCTTCTGATGTTTTTGCAAAACAGGATCAGCACTCTGTGGCTTTATCTTTGAAATGAGGTTTGGCCAAAAAGGTTTGGCCTTTACTTTCTTTCTCTCACTGTCAGGCAGTGTCTCAGAGCACCTCGGTTCACGCAGAAAATGCTGCTTCTCACCAACTCCATCTCTGTATGTGCAGTGAGTTTAACATGGTTTTTGGGAACGCAATATGCATTAGGTTTCCTTTAGTTACACCTTGGCATTTTGCACAATTTCCGACATTTCTGTGGGGAGAGGTTTGTAGCTCTCACCAGTATTCGGCAAAATATAAGCTTGAAGATCTGAACGTTTGAAAGTGAAGAATTTTAGACATCAATATTAACATAGTGTGTTTCTGCGTAAAACCAAATGGTTATTTGGCTGGGAGGCCTATCGAATATAATTTTTTAAAATTTATTTCACAGGACAGTTGTAATTTACAACAATAATATATTTCTATCTTCATTTTTATAATTAGAGTTAAAACTATAATATAATAACATTAACTCACAGCCCTGTATATATCCTACATATTACAATAAAACCAAGTGAAATAAGACACTTGGAAAAAATAAATAAATAATAATAATCTACATTTTACCTGCATGTCCTCATGTGACCGTTACCGACGTCAGAAAAGCTTTAACATGCGAATGTGTGTTGAATTATTGACATATTAATTTATAATCTGAGGGTTCGGCTGACATAAAGAAATAAGAAAAAAAAAAAAAAAAAAAAGTGAACCCCTGGTCTTATTGAAGCTGAGGAGAGAAGCGGTTGCAAAAGAACAAGCGCTCAGGGGTCTGCGTTGCTTGTAGACTGAGAGAGAGAGAAAAAAGCCTGTCCATCGCCCCCTGTAGGAGAAAGAAAGAATGACGAGGCTGAGCTGTCCTTTGCCACACCGAAAGCATACAGAAGCCAAATGAAAGAACGCTAAATGAAGCAATTGAATTTAAAATGATAAAGGAACAACCATCAGAGACGATCGAGCGACGAAGTGTATTAGTGAAGATAAAGCAAAAGCTTACAGCACCTGGTATTCCCAGGCGGTCTCCCATCCAAGTACTAACCAGGCCCGACCCTGCTTAGCTTCCGAGATCGGACGAGATCGGGCGTGCTCAGGGTGGTATGGCCGTAAGCGAAAGTCTCAGCCAATAGAGAGCTATTTAAAGAAGGGTAGTGTAGTCTATTACTATTATGTTTCCTTGTGTCGTGCATTAAACATTCGCGCAAGAATGCCCCTGTGGCGACCGTACACGTTACGGAGAGCTCGTCTGGAGGAAAGTTTTTTTTTTCTTCTCTCAGTTTATATATTTTATCAATAATAATAATAATAATAATGACAATAATAATGATAAAAAAACGATTACATTCATGCACAGAATAATAATAATTTTAATAACAAAAATTATTTCACAAAGAATGGCTGTAACAAAACCGTTTGAAAGGTCACCGAATTCTGGTGATGTCTGATCTCCTCAGTGAAAAGCAACAGACATGATACAGTAGGTTCACCAATAGTTACCAAATCCAAAGAACTGTGACCATCGTATTCTGTGACCATAGTAGGCGCTGTTGTCACTTTTACTGTTTTCAAACAAGCAAACGAAGGCTCATTTGTATAGAAATTATTGCCATTCGTATTACACATGCTTATTTGCTTGCCACATTAATTTATTTTGACGTTATTCACATTATAGATTAAATGTAATGTTATTACAGTTGGTTATTATTAGTGTGTTTCAATCGCAACAAACATCACTTTAACAATTTTTAGGAACCTGACAGTAAAACGTAACACTATTATTTTTTAAAACCCTCAGATTGCAGTAAAAATTTGATAAATATATGCATTAAAAAAGTGCTTTGTATTTATATGTTTGTTCACTATTTTTCGAGCGGTCTAACGGTCTCCCGATATTGTGTTGGCAGATCATGTGGGTGCTCAAGCATCCACTAAGAACGTTGCGCGCACCCATTTGATGGGCGTGTATAATAGACATAATTTGCTGTGCTATCTTTGCATAATGGATTCCAACAGGTATTTGAAATTGAATAAATACTTTCAGCTTGGGGAATATCCCTAAGATGCCAATAAACAGCAACATTTTGTCTTGAGAAGGAGAGCCTTGAATTTCTGCATGATAGGTAAGGCAATCTGCACAGCAGAAAAAGGAGGGAATATAACATTTATGTGTCATATTGGGCAATAACGTTCACGGAGGAGTAAGAAAGTCTGCTGGTAACCTGGATGCCCTGATCACTGGTGAAGCTGGCTCCTCTCTGCTATAGTGATCTGTTTGTCTATCGCCCACTGAGTAGGACAAGCAAAGAGGGCTGGAGCTTTGGTGTTCTTGTGTCCAGGACGATAGGTGAATTTGAACTCGAATCGTGTGAAGAGTAAGGCCCATCTAGCTTGACATGGGTTCAAACAGCGAGCATTCTTGAGATATCTAAATTATGGTGATCTGTAATCACCTGAAATGGGTGGTTTTCTCCCTGCAGCCAATGTCTCCATTCTTCAAGGGCAAGTTTGATGGCGATGAGCTCACGGTTCGCAGTGTTGTAATTTTGCTCTGCCGGGCTCAGTTTCTTTTAAAAGAAGGCACATGAATGAAGCGCTGTTGACTCTGACCCTGCCACTGAGAGACTACCGCTCCCACTCTGCTGGAGGATGCATTCACTTCTACGACAAAGGGAAAGTCAGGATTGGGATGTTTAAGGATGGCAGCAAAACAAAAGACATTCTTCAGCTTGCTGGAAAGCGTTGGTGGCCGCAGGATTCCAGGACAGATACTTGGGCTGGTTACGGAGGAGTGTGGTCAATGATGCAATGGTTTATTGATCAATGGTGCAATGATTTCACTGAAGTTGGCAATGAACTTTCTATATAAATTGTCAAATCCTAAGAAGCGTTGTAAGCGAGGTGGGTTGTGGCCAGTCTTTAACAGCAGTGACCTTCCCCTGATCCATCTGAACACCATATCCATCAATGATGTAACTGAGGAATTGGACAGAGGGAGAATGGAATTTGCACTTTTCAAATTTCATGTAAAGATGGTACTCCCTGATCAGTTTATAAAGAAATCTGTGGTTTCCAAAATACCTTCTTTTTAAAATATATATATAAATATCAATGATAATGATATTATCCTAACTCTGATAACTCTAGTAAATCTTTCCCCGCCAAACACAGAATTTTCCATTATTTGTGAGAAAATGCTTCCCTGCCAAACACGGAATTTTCCGTGTTTTCACTGTCAGACGCTAGGGGGCGCTATTACACATCTCCTGAATGAGTACAGAATCTCCTGATCAAAACACAGGCGATGGAGACGCAAAAGAACAAGCGATCATATGTAAGCAGATACATATGTAAAATAACGTGATCATCAACATTAAACATCATATAAATCAAAACTGCCTAATTTTACTGAATTAAATTTCGAGCTATAGGACTGTGCAAGCATTAGGGGTGTTGATGGACTCGATCTACTCCATCTGTGTTTGATCATCGTTCTGAATCTGATCCAGATGTAGTCTTTGACAAAAACGTGATTTTTTCAGCTTTTTGTTCAAAATGTATCTTTTTTTTAAATGAAACTTATAGGTAAAACAGACTCATCAATTAGAGATGATAAAAGTGAGTGGGTCCAATATCATTGGTCTTAAAAAGTGGGTGGGTCTTGTCCCACCCACATACAATGGTTACGTTGATGCCGTTGAAATTCTGCAGCAGAACGATGACATCTCAGATCATTATCTAGTCTCCTGTGCACTCCATTTAGCCAAGGCTGCAAAACAAACCTCATGTTACAAATATGGTAGAACTATCACTTCTAACACTAAAGTTTGCTTTAGAAATAATCTTCCTAATCAGTTCTTTACTCCTCTGCATACCAGATAGCTTAGAAGAACTCAATGTTGCAACAGAAACTATTGACTCTCTCTTTTCCAGCACTTTAGACATGGTTGCTCCTTTGCGCTTAAAGAAAATAGTCAGGTGCTGTGGTATAACAAGCACACTCTGGCCCTCAAGAGAGCAGCGGAAACAAATGGAGCACAGCTGGACGAAAACAAAACTAGTGGTATTTCACATTTCGTGGAAGGAAAGTGTTAATGTTTACAGAAAGGCCTTAAAAACTGCTAGATCTGCTTTTTTTCTTCTCTCTTAGAAAAGAATAAACACAACCCTAGGTATTTATTTGATACAGTGGCTAAATTAACGAGAAATAAAACCATAACTTCAGATGTTCCCAAACAGCAAAGCAGTAATGACTTTACGAATGTCTTTACTTGCAAGATTGATACTATTAGAGAGAAAAGAGTATTGCATTCAGTATTCAAATCAAATCAAATCACCTTTATTTATATAGCACTTTTAACAAGTCCAATTGTTTCAAAGCAGCTTCACATTGTTAACAGGAAAATAATGCAACAGAATTTGTATAGCCGTTCTGGTGAAACGGTGATGTTATCCAGCTAATTTCAAGTATCATATAGTGTCAATGCGGGCAGATCGGTAATATAGATGAAATTTAGGTGTCCCCAACTGAGCAAGCCAAAAGCCAGAGGCAACAGTGGCAAGGAGCCAAAACTCCTTCAGGGTCAGAATGGAGAAAAAAAACCTTGGGAGAAACCAGGCTCAGCTGGGGTGCCAGTTCTCCTCTGGCCGACGAACAAACAGTGTATGATTATAATTCTGGCAACATAGCAGGTCTTAATTCATATTAGGTAAATAGATATTCATAAGATTATTCGAAAGATTGGAGTCGTCACGCCGAAGATGGGTTTAATGAGGATGTTGTGTCGATGCAGCATTTACGGGGTTATTTGACATGCTCTCTGCAGACATTTCAGGGATGCGTTGGTCATGTCCAGGCGCTGGTCCACCATCTGATCTGGATACGGCCCGGATCCGGCTGAATGCAGTAAACCTCGGGATAAACAGAGAGACTAACATTAGCGTAGATGCCATTCTTCTTATGATGTAACGAGTACATCAGGTGTTATGGGAAGTGTTCCCGGTTCCGGCTGACCTAGTTAATGCAGCCTAACAATCATTTACTGATTTGAATAATAGAAATTGATAATGTTTTATGTATAAGCCATAGTAAATAGATGCGTTTTTAGTCTAGATTTAAACTCACAGAGTGTGTCTGCTTCCTGAACAATGCTAGGAAGACTGTTCCAGAGTTTAGGCGCTAAATAGGAAAAGGATCGACCGCCTGCAGTTGATTTTGATATTCTAGGGATTATCAACTGGCCAGAGTTTTGAGACCGCAATAGACGTGATGGAGTATAATGCGTTAAGAGTTCGCTCAAGTACTGGGGAGCTAAACCATTTAGTGCTTTGTAAGTAACAAGCAAGATTTTAAAATTTATACAATGTTTAATAGGGAGCCAGTGCAGTGTTGACAGAACCGGGCTAATATGGTCATACTTCCTTGTTCTAGTAAGAGCTTGAGCTGCTGCATTTTGGACCAGCTGGAGTTTGTTTATTAAGCAAGCAGGGCAACCACCCAGTAAAGCATTACAGTAATCTATCCTTGAGGTCATGAACACATTAATTAACTGTTCAGCATTTTGCATCGAAAGGATGTGCCGTAATTTAGATATATTTTTAAGATGGTAGAATGCAGTTTTACAGATGTTAGAAACGTGGCTTTCAAATGAAAGATTGGTATCAAAGAGCAAACCCAGGTTCCTAACTGACGACGAGGACTTGACAGAGCAGCCATCGAGTGTTACACAGTATTCTAGGTTACTACTTGCAGAGTTTGTCCAATAATTAAAAATTCAGCTTTTTCTGAATTAAGTTGCAGGAAATTACTAGACATCCAATGTTTTATATCAGCTATGCATTCCGTTAATCTTGTGAATTGGTAAGTTTCGTCAGGGCGTGAAGAAATATAGAGCTGAGTATCGTCAGCATAACAGTGAAAACTAACGCCATGCTTCCTAATGATATCTCCCAGTGGTAGCATGTACAAGGTGAAGAGCAACGGTCCTAGCACTGAGCCCTGCGGTACTCCATACTGAACGTGTGATCGGTGTGACATCTCTTCATTTACTGCTACAAACTGATAACGGTCAGATAAGTATGATTTAAGCCATGCCAATGCAGTTCCACTAATGCCAACATAATTTTTGAGTCTATTCAAAAGAATGTTGTGGTCGATAGTATCGAATGCAGCGCTAAGATCGAGTAACACTAATAGAGAGATACAACCATGATCGGATGATAAGAGTAAATCATTTGTAACTGATGAGAGCAGTCTCAGTACTATGATAGGGTCTAAATCCTGACTGGCAATCCTCACAGATACCATTTCTTTCTAAAAAGGAACATAATTGTGAAGACACTGCCTTTTCCAGTATTTTTGACAGGAAGGGTAGATTTGAGATCGGCCTGTAATTGACTAATTCTGTAGGATCAAGTTGAGGTTTTTAATAAGTGGTTTGATAATAGCCAACTTAAAAGTTTTCAGTACATATCCTAATAACAAAGATGAGTTAATGATATTAAGAAGAGGATCTATGACCTCTGGTAGCATCTCTTTTAATAGCCTAGTCGGTATAGGGTCGAGCATACATGTTGTTGATTTAGATGATTTAACAAGTTTAGCCAATTCTTCCTCTCCTATAGCAGTGAATGAATGTAGTTTTTTCTCAGTGACACAACAATGCTCTGTCTGATGTGACACTGTAGTAGACGGCTGCATGGTTATAATTTTCTTCCTAATATTATCGATCTTACACGTAAAGAAGTTCATAAAGTCATTACTGCTGTGCTGTTTACAACCATCAGAAGTAGAAGCTTTATTTTTGGTTAACTTAGCCACTGTATCAAATAAATACCTAGGGTTGTGTTTGTTTTCTTCTAAGAGAGTCGAGAAATAAGCAGATCTAGCAGTTTTTACGGCCTTTCTGTATGCGATCATGCTCTCTTTCCATGAATTACTGAAAAACCTCTAATTTTGTTTTCTTTCAGCTGCGCCCATTTTTCTGGCTGCTGTTTTAAGGGCCCGGTGTGCTCGTTGTACCACGGCGTTGGACTATTTTCTTTAATCTTCTTTAAGCGCCGGGGAGCAACTGTGTCTAAAGTGCTGGAAAAAAGAGAGTCAATAGTTTCTGTTGCAAAATCGAGTTCCTCTAGGCTATCTGGGAGGCTGAGGAGATGAAACTGATTTGGAAGATTATTTAAAAAGCAATCTTTAGTGGCAGCAGTGATAGTTCTGCCATATTTGAAGCGAGGGGACGGCTTTGCAGCCTTAGCTAAATTAAGTATACATGATACTAGGTAATGATCTGAGATGTCGTCGCTTTGCTGCAGAATTTCAACGGTATCAACATTTATTCCATGTGACAGTATTAGGTCTAGAGTATGATTAAGGCGATGAGTGGGTCCTGACACGTGTTGCCTTACTCCAATAGAGTTTAGAATGTCTCTAAATGCTAATCCCAATACGTCTTTTTCATTATCTACATGGATATTAAAATCACCAACAATTAGTACTTTATCTGCAGCCAGTACTAACTTTGATAGAAAGTCAGCAAATTCTTTGATAAAGTCTGTATTGTGCCCTGGTGGCCTGTATACAGTAGCCAGCACAAATGTCAAACGGGATTTATCAATTACACTACATAATGCTACATAAAGCACCAAAACTTCCAAAGAATTATATTTGAAACTAGACTTCTGAGTAATACTGAAGATATTATTATAAATTACAGCAACCCCTCCGCCTTTACCTTTCAGACGCGGCTCGAGTTTATAACAATAATCTTGTGGGGTGGACTCAATTAAAGTAATGTAGTCGTCAGGTTTTAGCCAGGTTTCTGTCAAACACAGCACATCTAGATTATTATCTGTAATCATATCATTAACAGTAAGCGCTTTTGGGGAAAGGGATCGAATATTCAGCAACCCAAGCTTTATCATTTGATCATCTGTATATCTGTTGTTTATTTGTTTGACATCAATTAAGTTTTTACTGTTGAATGGTCTTGATGGTTTTTTGTATTTACTAATTCGGGAACAGACACAGTCTCTATGTGATAATGTCTAGGTGAAAGAGTCTCTATGTGTTGGGATTTATCTGACTTCTGTAACGGGAGACAGCTAGCAGATGGTCGGGTAAGCCAGTCCGTCTGCTTCCTGACCTGGGCCCCAGTTAGTCAAGGTTTAGCTTTAAGACTATATGCCAAATTTCTAGAGAGAAGAGCAGCACCACTCCAAGAAGGATGGATGCCGTCCCTCTTCAACAGGTCAGGTCTGCCCCAAAAGCTTTTCCAATTGTCTATGAACCCTATGTTATTTTATGGACACCACTTAGACAACCAGCCATTGAGTGATGATAGTCTGCTAAGTATCTCATCACTCCTTTTAACAGGGCGCGACCAGAACAAAAAACTGCATCTGCCATCGTACTTGCGAGTTCACACACCTCTTTAATGTTAATTTTGGTGATCTCCGACTGGCGAAGTCGAACATTGTTAGTGCCGACGTGAATAATAATCTTAGAGAATTTACGATTAGCTTTAGCCAGCACTTTTAAATTTGCTTTGATGTCAGGCGCTCTGGCTCCCGGTAAACATGTGACTATGGTGGCTGGTGTCTCTATTTTCACGTTCTGTGTAATAGAATCACCAATAACTAGGGCACTTTCAAAGGGATACTCAGTGGGTGCGTCACTGAGTGGGGAGAACCTGTTTGATGTTCTAATCGGAACGGAAGAGTGGTTTTTTGATCCGCGACTATGCCGTCTGACCGTCACCCAACTGCCCTGCTGCACGGGCTCTACAGCCGGAACCAAACAATGTACAACGTTCACTAAGCTAGTCACATCCAAAGCAGTGTCTAAAGCTGTTACATTCTCACTACTCTCAAATAAAGTCTGGATGCGTTTCTCTAATTCTGAAATCTTCTCCATCAGCCTGACCATCTCCTTACATTTATCACATGTGAAGCCCTGCTCACCAACGGAGACAGATACACTAAACATGAAACATGCGGTGCAAGTGACAATGACTGGAGAAGAAGACATGGCTTACCGTATTTGTTGATTAATCCAACTTACCAAAGTTGTTTGATGGAGCCTATTTACTAATCAACTCACCACAGTTGTTTAGTGAACTCAGAAAACAGGAAACCCGGGTGCAGAGATGGCAAGCTAACAGGCTAGCGAAAAGCTAATGTGCGATAGTGATTTAGATTAAAAGCTAGTGATGTCAGATTTAATGTGGTAGGCAATGTTAGACAATATATGAAGATGAGTAGGTTATAATTAGCAGTTTAAACAGAGAATTATATCAAATAAAAATCCCAAAAGAGCAGAGCGGAGCACATGCGAGCACAGCAGCAACTGCAAACAGAGTAGACAGGAGCAATCGAAGACAGGAGCAATCAATCCAAGCAATTATTGCATTAGATGTTGTGCTATAGACCACCAGAGGATAAATTGAGGATAAGTGATGCTTATGGAACAGCAGAAATAGAGCATATACCCCTGTACACAAAGCAACACTGCACTTATGAACATACTTTATTATAAACTTTATTCAGCATTATACAGAGGTGTGAAGATATCACCACTGAAACTTTTCTGAAGACAGTCAATACCCACATTCATATAAAACACCCACTCCCAAATAATAATAATACATAATAAATAATAATAATAATAAATTTCTTTATAATTGTACTGACATTCCATTTAATTTTGGGCAATGCTTTTTTTTGTGAATCTGTGCAACTTTGGAATGGCCAAATCTCTTGCCACATTGATGGCATTGATACGGCTTCTCTCCAGTGTGAATTCTCTCATGTCCTTGCAGGGCTCCCAACTGCTTGAAACTCTTTTCACAATATGAACACTTGTAAGGTTTTTCGCCAGTGTGGATCCTTTGGTGCACTTTCAGCTGAGTGGCTGTAGTAAAAGCTTTACCACAATCAGAGCACAAATACTCTTTCACACCAGCGTGTATTTTCTCATGGTCTTTAAATTGCCCCAGCCATGAGAATGCCTTTCCACAAACACAACACAAGTAAGGCTTCACTTTTGTGTGAACTTTCATGTGGTCCTTTAAATCTGATTCCTTAACAAATTTCTTATCGCACTGATCACAATCAAATGGCTTTTCTCCAGAGTGAATGAGCTTATGAACTCTGAGACTATTTGACCATTTAAAACTCTTTCCACACTGATCACATGTGAATGGCTTCTCTTCAGTGTGAATTTGCATATGAATTTTAAGGTTTTTATAGCTCTTTCCACATTGAGGGCAGGTAAAAGACGTTTTGGCTTCTGCTTTTTGAGGTAGTTCTTGTCCTTTATTTTCTCCAGTTATGGCATTATGAAGGTTCTGAATCTGATGTTTCTTCTCCATTTCATTCAGTTCTTCACTTTCCTGTTGCACTTTCATCAAGTCTAAAATGAAAATATAATGCTTTTGGATGTGATTTTCAAATATCACTTCTATTTGTCCTTGGCTTATTAACAACTATGCCATTTTTGCTTCTATGAATCTTTATAATTTTTGTCTATGATTCTGTTAATTTGTCAGAAAATTTGTTTAATTCATGTTTTTCAACAATCATGAAGAATCAAGAACGGACACCAACCTTTTTGTTCCTCTGTATCTTCATCTTTCACTCTGCATGCTTCTGAATTCTTCATATTGGCATTCTCTTCTTTAATAAACTCCATCTTTATAACAGCTTTCAGTTGTAGCACCTTCTGAATCCACATTTGATAAATTGCTGTGGGAATGGCTGGAATTAAGGTGTGAGCAGTGATTGCTATGACGTATGGAGGACCAGATCTGAAAGAAAAAAAAAAATTATCACAATATACATTACTTCATACAATTAATTCCACTTTAACTTTATTCAGTGATTCAACATAAATTAAACATTTTAAAGATTCTTAAATGAGACCACTGTGTCTGACACAGGATACAAAAAGAAGAGTTATAATAAAGTAATTGTAACCTTGGGGTGTGATATGTATATTCTACATTATATGGTAATTCTTTTAAATATGTAGAAGCAGATATTATTGATTATTGATAATCTTTAATCAAAATAACTTTCCCTTTCTTTTGCGTTTAGTCTTTCTCCCTTTTCTTGCCTGTGATGACGTGTGAGGGCGGGTCAATCTGCCACTCGCATGAGATCCACCAATAACAAAACATAATCATCCAATCAATTCCCCATAGACAAAACGGTCTACATTTTTGTTTGAGAAGCCATTTCATTTAGACATACACTGTATATTACGTGTCACAGGATAGAAAAGCGTATTGCAACTCCTATTTAATGGCGGCTTAAAGCAATATATCACAACTAAATATGCTGTTTTTCCTGACTATCAGCACGACTGAAAATGAAATTGATTTTATGCAACAGTCAAGATGCTAATATTGTGAGTTACAATTTAGAATTTTTTTTCACAAATGAAAATAGTTCCAAAAAGAAGCAACATAACTGTTGAAGTCCTGAAGTCCTCTGCACAGACCTATGTCTCCATACTGATCCATACAGGATGGGATATTTGAATGCTACCAATCCACAATCTGACTTCTCACTTGTGATGCAGCCTGAATTATAATCGCACTGTCTTCATTCGTTGGGAAGTGGAGAACTGGCCTCCTGACTGAGCCTGGTTTCTCTCAAGGACAATTTTTCTGTTTTGTGAAGAATTTTCTAAGTGCTGTCACAGGTCAATTGCAGCAGTTCTGATTCTTTAGGAGTTAAATTCAGTTCAGCAATAGAATCTGGTTTCAAAGTCAAAGGGATTTTTTACCCACTGCTTGTCTTTTAATTCACTGAACTTCTCCTGGGGAAAATAGCGAGAGAAATTCCCCATCAGTGCATCCAGATATGACTGAATGAGACGTGTCAGGCCAGCGACCGATTTCTTGGACACATAATTTTCTTCAGTGTGTTTCATCATTGTTGGGAACATAGTGGCTTAAGGTTTTGAGTCGCAGCTGCCAGAGTTCGAGTGATTTCTGGAAAGCCTGAATTTGTTCGCAATGTCTGAAAATGTTGTCCTCCCGTCCTTGTAGTTTTAGATTCAGTTCGTTTAGAACAGAAAATATGTCAGCAAGATAAGACAGGGTTAAAAGCCATTTCTCATCACTAAATGAGCTTACGAGAGGTGACAGTCTCTCAGTCAGAAAAGCATGTATTTAATCTTTCAATTTGTACACTTGGCTGACCACCCTGCCCTTCGACAGCCATCTCACGTCTGTGTCATAGAGTAAATGTTTGTACTCAGCTCCTATTTCAGTACACAGGGCCTCAAAAAGTCGAAAAGCTGTGCTTTTTATGTACTTCACAGCTTTGACAATGTCTCATCACTACTTTAAGCTCAGGTGGGATTCCTTTTGATGCCAAAGCTTGATGAATCAAACAATGATTCCAAACAATGTTCTGTCCTGCTGCATCCTTAATCCTTCTGACAACTCTGCTTGCCTGTGAGGTTGACCGCCCCATCACTGGTGATGCCATTGCAATTGGCCCAATTCAGACCGCATTTTGTCATGATGCCCCTGACGTACTAAAAGGCAATGTTAGGCAGCACAGAAGATCTTCAACAAATTCACCTTGCCAAATGTACCAAAGATAAACCAGTAACGTGCTTGATGCAAAGTCAGTGCTCTCATCTAGCTGAATAGCAAAATCCTTCACTGACTTCAGTCTCGCTATGAGCTGTTCTTCTAAATTCTGGGCAATATCCCCAATTCGACGTGACACAGTATTGTCACTAAGAGGAATTAGTTTGAGCTTTTCAGATGCCTTTTCATGCAGAACTGTATTAACTATGTCTAGAGCATCAGGCAATACTAATCTCTCTGCAATTGTATGTGGGACTTTTTCTGGAACTTTATAAAATGCCAAGTGCAATTTGCGATTGTGTGTTACACTTCTGAGTACCTGAGCTGATGACTGAATTTCTTGAGCCTTCCTCTGAACAAAAGCTAATGGTTTGTCTGCCAGATCTGCATGGCTTGTATTTAAGTGTCTTTCCAATTTCGCCGGTTTCAAACTTTCATTTCTTTCATCAAACTTTTCACCACATATTATGCACTTTGGTATTGCAGCATGGCTTTTGTCGGAACAGTTAACAAACTTTATATGGCCTATTTCTGCTTTTCTTTGCTGGGCAAGTACTGCTACGCTGTTCACATGCATAGCCTTCTTTATCGTCCTTGCTGATCTCCGCTGTTTGCGGCAGGGTTGGACGGCTGACTGCGTTTCCTGCAGCTTCATTTGAAGTGGCTCTCGGTCTCAGGCCCTCTTTTTCTTGTGAAAAATCATAAATGGTTCCTTCCTTGGCTTGCCCATGTTCAGCATAAAATAAATTAAAGGTGGTCTACTAATGTCACGCTACCGAAGATTTTGCATAATCTCAGTGGGGGAAAGAAAATGGCCGCATCAACTACACTGCGCGCAATACGTGGGTCAGGTGACACAGGTGGAGTATTTATTTTGTGTGTATTGAATGATTTTCAGTGTGCTTCTATTCAAAGTTATTATTATTACTATTATTAATATTAGAAAACTGAATTAATTATTTTAGTAAAAAAAAAAACAAACAAAAAAAAAAAAAAAAAAACATTAATAATACTGGTGACCCATTTTTTAAATCTCGCAAACCCACCCGAGGGTAGCGATCCAGGGTTTGAAAGCCACTGGTTTACAGCATTAGTTGAGATATTTTTTTTTTCCCATGAGAATATTTTTCATGTACTGCACTTGATACATAGCCCAATTAATCGATATCGAATCGGAATTTAATAAAAATCGCAAGCTTGTGAATCAAAATCAAATTGTGAAATTTGTGTCAAAACCCAACACGACTCACTACCGAGTCCCAAAACTGTGATAACCAGAGCAGCGTCTTGGCCCTATTTTGACGAAAGTAATATTACAGCAATTTTAGCAATATTATCCAAACCACCATAGACAGCCATCCAAGCATAAACAAAACAAATGCCTCTGCTTCACAGAGCTCTCTTGCAGTTTTGCCATGTCCACTTATAAGGGTTTTTGGGCTTGTTGTTTGGGTTTGGCTCATGAAGCAGTCCATTTTATAGAGTTAATAAAAAGGGCAATTGAGAGTAGTAATTGTTTTGATCTTATTTCCAAAATGACGCATTGCAATCTATTTATGTTTATTATGGGCTTGTTCTTGTTTCCGGTTTTTATAGCAAGATCTGGGAACACAAATGAGTCGAGGCTCGTACCTCTTTTCTTGCACCTCACACATACAGAAGAGAGACACAGATCTTAAGTGCACTTAAATATGTCCATACTCACTGCATATAATTTTATAAATGTGGTTTTAATTTGTAGAATGAGGTCATCACTCCCATAAATTGCTGAACAGGATTAAGACTGAAAGGTGAATTGACAACCAAATTTAGCTGCGGTACATACACTCACCTAAATGATTATTAGGAACACCCGTTCAATTTCTCATTAATGCAATTATCTAATCAACCAATCACATGGCAGTTGCTGCAACGCATTTAGGGCTGTGGTCCTGGTCAAGACAATCTCCTGAACTCCAAACTGAATGTCAGAATGGGAAAGAAAGGTGATTTAAGCAATTTTGAGCGTGGCATGGTTGTTGGTGCCGGCCCGTCTGAGTATTTCACAATCTGCTCAGTTACTGGGATTTTCACGCACAACCATTTCTAGGGTTTACAAAGAATGGTGTGAAAAGGGAAAAACATCCCAGTATGCGGCAGTCCTGTGGGAGAAAATGTTGATGCTAGAGGTCAGAGGAGAATGGGCCGACTGATTCAAGCTGATAGAAGAGCAACTTTGACTGAAATAACCACTCATTACAACCGAGGTATGCAGCAAAGCATTTGTGAAGCCACAACACGCACAACCTTGAGGCGGATGGGCTACAACAGCAGAAGACCCCACCGGGTACCACTCATCTTCACTACAAATAGGAAAAAGAGGCTACAATTTGCACAAGCTCACCAAAATTGGACAGTTGAAGACTGGAAAAATGCTGCCTGGTCTGATGAGTCTCGATTTCTGTTGAGACATTAAGATGGTAGAGTCAGAATTTGGCATAAACAGAATGAGAACATGGATCCATCATGCCTTGTTACCACTGTGCAGGCTGGTGGTGGTGGTGTAATGGTGTGGGGGATGTTTTCTTGGCACACTTTAGGCCCCTTAGTGCCAATTGGGCATCGTTTAAATGCCACGGCCTACCTGAACATTGTTTCTGACCATGTCCATCCCTTTATGACCACCATGTACCCATTCTCTGATGGTTACTTCCAGCAGGATAATGCACCATGTCACAAAGCTTGAATCATTTCAAATTGGTTTCTTGAACATGACAATGAGTTCACTGTACTAAAATGGCCCCCAGTCACCAGATTTCAACTCAATAGAGCATCTTTGGGATGCATCCCATCAACTGCAAGATGCTATCCTATCAATATGGGCCAACATTTCTAAAGAATGCTTTCAGCACCTTGTTGAATCAATGCCACGTAGAATTACGGCAGTTCTGAAGGTGAAAGGGGGTCAAACACAGTATTAGTATGGTGTTCCTAATAATCCTTTAGGTGAGTGTATGTGGCCTTAAAGACAGTTACTTGCTTCGTTCCTGAATGAATCAGGCGTTTAAATGAATCGGTTGAATAAGCGACTCACCCAATATGACAGTGACTTGCCGCCACCTGGTGGTTTTAGTTCTTATATTTCAAGTATAATTTCATTTTTTCAAAAACAAGTTTAAAATCAAATATTCAGTGTATTTTTAAAACATTTATCTCACAATCTCTCAAGTGCCACTTCTGCAGTGTAAAAATTTATGTTTTTAATACTAATTTAATTTGACTGGTAACAGCCACTTTATTACTCTAATTGAATTTATTGCATAAATGTAAGAATTTGACATAAAAGATGATGCATACATATAATAAGGATAAAGACAAATTGTCATTAAAAGGTAAAATACCCCCACAAAAATTATCCTTTAATAAAAAAGTTATTTTCTGTCATTGCTGTGTAATGACCAACTTAGTGATTCTTAATTTTTTTTGTGTATAGCTCCAATTTGAGCTATACACAAATACATTTTTGACCTGCTAGATTTGTGAATTGTGTCACAGCAAAAGCTTTTTTTTGTAAACCCCTTCATAACTGTTAGTCAGGGAAAATAAGTGCTCCGTGTTTTAATGTGCATTTCCAATAAGCAAGCAGACTATTAATACAAAATTACTTGTTTTACATTGAGCCTGATTTGTGAAAACTTTCACAATCACAAGCAGTCACATTTCAGTGCTCTGTCCCATTTTTCTTGTGTAATAATGACATACAGACAACCTGGTCATCTATAGTTGGTCATACGTGGCTCAAATAGACTATTGTGATTTGTGAAAAGTTTCACAGTCCAGTTTTGGACAGGTAACCCTTCCCTGACTTTTTTCACAGCTAACTTCACAATTTCCCCCCATTTTTTTTTTATAGAAATTTGAGTCTAAATTGCTATGCAAAAATAAAATAAAAAGTCAGACCGGTGTTATGAGATTTTGAGTTTCAGTGGGCAGAACATACATGAATATTCATGACTATGATGCAGAAATGCGCTCATTGAAACACATTTAATGAAATAATTAAAAAGGTAAACAAAGTAACTATAGTTTTGCACCTCGTGAACTTACAATGAAAATATACCTTCTCGTTGCAGTTTAGAATGTTTTATTAGTATGCTAATTTGTTTGCAGCCCTCCATGACTGAATGACAAGCATCACTTTGTGTAACTTTTTTTGTGTAATAGTCTATATATTTTCTGCTACTGAAAATCAATATAATCTATCTGAAATGATACAATTCATGATACTGAACTCACAACATGGATCGTGATACTTTAAGCCAAAATAAAGTTGAGGATTTTTTTAAAATTATTATTACTGCTTTTAAGACATATGGTAAAAGTTAAAAATTTACCATTGATAAAAATTCTAAATTTGGGATTCCATTTGGCATAATCAAGACCCACAAATATTTCCCCATTGCATTATTATACATTATATTAAACATTACATATAGTAGTATTAGTTTCAGTAAAACTCTTTAAGATAAAACATTTTCTTACGCAGTACATTCACGCTTTCAATGCGCTGGGATTATATATATATATATATATATATATATATATATATATATATATATATATATATATATATATATATATATATATATATATATATATATACACTCACCTAAAGGATTATTAGGAACACCTGTTCAGTTTCTCATTAATGCAATTATCTAATCAACCAATCACATGGCAGTTGCTTCAATGCATTTAGGGGTGTGGTCCTGGTTAAGACAATCTCCTGAACTCCAAACTGAATGTCAGAATGGGAAAGAAAGGCGATTTAAGCAATTTTGAGCATGGCATGGTTGTTTGTACCAGACGGGCCGGTCTGAGTATTTCACAATCTGCTCAGTTACTGAGATTTTCACGCACAACCATTTCTAGGGTTTACAAAGAATGGTGTGAAAAGGGAAAACATCCAGTATCACGGCAGTCCTGTGGGCGAAAATGCCTTGTTGATGCTAGAGGTCAGAGGAGAATGGGCCGACTGATTCAAGCTGATAGAGGAGCAATTTTGACTGAAATAACCACTCGTTACAACCGAGGTATGCAGCAAAGCATTTGTGAAGCCACAACATGCACAACCTTGAGGCGGATAGGCTACAACAGCAGAAGACCCCACCGGGTACTACTCATCTCCACTACAAATAGGAAAAAGAGGCTACAGTTTGCACAAGCTCACCAAAATTGGACAGTTGAAGACTGGAAAAATGTTGCCTGGTCTGATGAGTCTCGATTTCTGTTGAGACATTCAGATGGTAGAGTCAGAATTTGGCGTAAACAGAATGAGAACATGGATCCATCATGCCTTGTTACCACTGTGCAGGCTGGTGGTGGTGGTGTAATGGTGTGGGGGATGTTTTCTTGGCACATTTTAGGCCCCTTAGTGCCAATCGGGCATCGTTTAAATGCCACGGCCTATCTGAGCATTGTTTCTGACCATGTCCATCCCTTTATGACCACAATGTACCCATTCTCTGATGGCTACTTCCAGCAGGATAATGCACCATGTCACAAAGCTTGAATCATTTCAAAATGGTTTCTTGAACATGACAATGAGTTCACTGTACTAAAATGGCCCCCACAGTCACCAGATCTCAACCCAATAGAGCATCTTTGGGATGTGGTGGAACGGCAGCTTCGTGCCCTGGATATGCATCCCACAAATCTCCATCAACTGCAAGATGCTATCCTATCAATATGGGCCAACATTTCTAAAGAATGCTTTCAGCACCTTGTTGAATCAATGCCACGTAGAATTAAGGCAGTTCTGAAGGCGAAAGGGGGTCAAACACAGTATTAGTTTGGTGTTCCTAATAATCCTTTAGATGAGAGTAGTTATATATATATATATATATATATATATATATATATATATATATATATATATATATATATATGTGTGTGTGTGTGTGTATGTGTGTGTTTGTGTGTAAAAAAAAAAAAAAAAACAATTGATGGGACAATGAAACTTCAACATTTCTGAGGTGTATGACTTCATCATAGATTAAGACGAGACTGCAGAGAGTTCACAACAACAGCATGGAGATCATCACACCAGTATCAAAATATTATGTCCAGGGATACATTTATTCAGGTTTATTTCAGTTGTTATAGGCAGTAAGTTATACAATAAAGGACAACAGCAAATAAAGTCACTTGACGAAAAGCAGACAATAGTTTAAACAAGTTACACGACGTAATGCCTGTCATTCAATTATGCAGGACTGCACAAAATGCGCACAAACAAAAAAACAAAAACAAAAACACGTTAACTGCAAAGAGAAGGTAAACATTTTTATTGCTGGGCATAACTGTTTTCGGACTGAAACACACCTTTATTAAGTATTTCATTAAAAGTTCTGAGATACAAGGAGAGCATATCTGCAAAACTCATCTATGCGATATCCAGGCACCACGAATCAATTTCAGTTACAGAGAAACAACTACAAGACATTAAAATTGCTCCAAAGAAACCATGAGAACAACTTAGTTTAACTACAACCAGCACTTACCAAAAACGAGAGGGCTAAAGAGTTCGTGTTGTTCTTCTTCTTCTTCTGTCATTGTTATCGGCGGTTGGTGAAGAAACTTAAGAAGAATTATCGCCACCTACTGAAATGTAGTGTGGAGCTTCGACGGATTTAGAGTGCATTTAAATCAAGGTGTTTATGAGAGGTCTGCGTTCCAGATGAAAATGCATACAGGTTCTCTTACTCATAGGCTACAGTACACTTTTTGCCATTGTAAATAAATGTGTTTTTATTAGCCCATTCTTCCTGTTTTGTCCTTTATTGTATATTATTTTATTAGCTTGTTCTTTAACTCTCATATTGTGTGTGGGGTCAATATTACCCCATCGACTTTTCATTTAAAAAAAAAAAAAAAACATGGTTCCATTCATCTCAGATATTGCAAAAAAAAAAAAATATCTATCTATACATACATACCTATAGAAAAGTACATTTTACGTACCTTTACCTTTTTGTGCATGTAAAAAGAAAATAAAAATTCACCCTTCTTGGTACTTGTGGTCAATATAAACACACACACAAAAAAGTGTTTTTTTATTTTGTTGTCAAATAAATAAATACAAATTAATAAAAATCTACACATCCAGCATGAATTTGTAAATCTTCACCCATAAATGAAGGCCTGGTACTAGAGCACAAATGCAATGTGGAACAAACATGATCACACAAAATACACACACACGCAGACACACCCCTGTTCATATCTGCTTATTCTAAACTTAATTATTCTTATATTTTTTGATTATTGAAATAAATATTATGATAAATAAATAAATAAAATTACAATTAAGTCTTGTGAAACTTATGTTGCATTATTGCAAAAACAAGACATTTCAAAAGACCTCAAACCACAACAACAACAAAAAAATCTAAACTGACAAAAATACTGATAATGAATGGATCTCTACAACCTGTACAGCTAGGTCAAAGCTGCTGTTGTTAAAAAAAAAAAAAAAAAAAAAAACAATTTTGCTCAAGGAACATGATTTGCTGCAACTACTGACCTCTGGGACTAGTGAAAGCAGTGGTAGTCAACCCTACATAAGTGTCACTATCCATCACCTCACCCCAGACTAAATCTAAATGCCTCGAAACTCAGTTCTTCCCAGAAGATCACTCAGCTCAAAACATCAGCAAGTTTTTTGAGAATATGCTGGAAGAATGGAGTATCAACAAAAAAGACCTGGTCTGTATAACCACAGATAATGCAACAAACATGATAAAGGCTTTTGAAGAGTTCTTAGAAGTGTGGCTTGGGTGCTTTGGCCATAATTTGAACCTGGCCATCTCAAAGGCTTTGAAAATTACAAGTCAATCAAGGCCTGCCATCATCTGGTCCAGGGCTTCTCATGGAGCTGGAAGAAAAGGCAAGAACTGAGGGAAAAACAAGCTGCCCTCAACATGCCACAGAAGGCTCTGATTCACGATGTGGTGACTCGATGAGTATCTACACACAAGATGGTTGAGCGTTTCCTTAGGTCAACAGCAACCAGTCTGTGCAACACTGGCTGGAGAAAGAGGAACATGGCATCTAATGCCCAAGGATACCGAAATAACGGTCATGGAGCAACTGTGCCAGATCCTCGAACCTCTGTGCAAGGTAACAGATGCACTTGCCTCAGAAACACGAGTTACACTGACAGCAATCAAGCCTGTCCTGGACCACATCAATTCTGATGTTCTGGTAGAAAAGGTAATGAGAGATAATGAGAGAAGACCTAAAAATAGATACACAGAGAAGGCAAAGAAAGTCATTAACATTGCTTGCTTCAAAAGTAGCTCTTTATTAGATGAGTCCGAGGCTTCAAAAATTTAAACTTAAATTTAAATTAACTGTGTCCAGGAAGCTGTGAAGCTGGCTGTCAGATTCCAACCACTCTAGAAGACAGTGTGAAAGGAGAAATCAAAGTCTACCTGTCTCTGCCTCCAATTCCATCAGAAGAGGATCCACTGGTGTGGTGGTGGGGCCATGCATCAGAGCTGCCTCACCTTGCCAGGGTTGCCAGGAAGCTCTCGTGCCATCAGAGAGTGTTCAGTGCCAGCAGGCATATTGTCTCTCCTCAAAGAGCACTACTTAAACCAAAGTAAATATGCTGACATTTTTGCATTTCAATCTGAAGTGAACAAAGATGAATATAATATATATATATATATATATATATATATATATATATATATATATATATATATATATATATATATATATATATATATATATATATATATATATATATATATATATATATATATATATATATATATATATATATATATATATATATATATATAGAATTTAGGTTGTATATCTCTATTAGTGTTACTCGAGCTTAGCGCTGCATTCTTTTAAATCTTTTAAATAGACTCGAAAATTATGTTGACATTAGTGGAATTGCATTGGCATGGTTTAAATCATACTTATCTGACCGTTATCAGTTTGTAGCAGTAAATGAAGAGATGTTACACCGATCACAAGTTCAGTATGGAGTACTGCAAGGCTCAGTGCTAGGACCGTTGCTTTTTACCCTGTACATGCTACCACTGGGAGATATCATTAGGAAGCATGGCGTTAGTTTTCATTGTTATGCTGACGATACTCAGCTCTATATTTCTTCACGCCCTGACGAAACTTACCAATTCACAAGATTAAAGGAATGCATAGCTGATATAAAAAAAAAAAAAAATTGGATGACTATTAATTTCCTGCAACTTAATTCAGAAAAAAATTTATTTAATTATTGGACAACTGTCTAACACTTGATGGCTGCTCTGTCAAGTCCTTGAGGACTTGATCAGTTAGGAACCTGAGTGTGCTCTCTGATACCAATCTTTCATTTGAAAGCCACGTTTCCAGCATCTGTAAAACTGCATTCTGCCATCTTAAAAATATATCTAAATTACGGCACATGCTTTCAATGCAAAATGCTGAACAGTTAGTTCATGTGTTCATGACCTCAAGGCTAGATTATTGTAAATGCTCTACTGGGTGGTTGCCCTGCTCGCTTAATAAATAAATTGCAGCTAGTCCAAAACGCAGCAGCTCGAGTTCTTACTAGAACCAAGAAGTATGACCATATTAGCCCGGTTCTGTCAACACTGCACTGGCTCCCTATTAAAGGCTCCCTATTAAACACTGTATACATTTTAAAATCTTGCTAATTACTTACAAAGCACTAAATGGTTTAGCTCCCCAGTACTTGAGTGAGCTCTTAACGCATTATACTCCATCACGTCTATTGCAGTCTCAAAATGGCTCTGTTTATCCCGAGGTTTACTGCAGTCAGCCGGATCTGGGCCGTATCCAGATCAAATGGTGGACCTGCGTCTGGACATGACCAACGCATCCCTGAAATGTCTGTAGAGACCGTGTCAATTAAACTCCCCCCATAAATGCCACATCGACACAACATCCTCATTAAACCCATCTCTGGCATGACAACTCCGATAAAATAATTTTCCAAATATCTTTCGATCTAATATGACTTAAGACCTGTAATGTTGCCAGAATCATCATACACTGTTTGTTCGTTGGCCAGAGGAGAACTGGCACCCCGACTGAGCCTGGTTTCTCCCAAGGTTTTTTTTCTCCATTCTGGCCCCTTGCAACTATCTCCTTTGGCTTTTTGCTCAGTTGGGGACACTAAATTTTCAACTATATTGCTGATTAGCATTAATGCAGACGCCCTGTGTGAATGCAGCGTTACAGCGCACGAACTTCAGCTCCATTTCAATCCGAGCGCTAGTCTGATGATGAAACTCAGGAAGAACTAGTTATTAAACCCGAACCTCCATCGCAAGGACTTCGCAGACCAGTCAGGGTGCTCATGCTGACCCCTGTCCACCGCTGAAAGCGGCAACAGTGGGCACATGAGCATCAGAACTGGACCACGGCGCAATGGAAGAAGGTGGCCTGTTCTGATGAATCACATTTTACATCACGTGGATGGCTGGGTACGTGTGCGTTGCTTACCGGGGGAACACATGGCACCAGGATGCATAATGACTGCCAGTAGGTGCTGAGAGGCTAAGCAGTGAGATTAACATCCATGACGTGTTTCATTTCAAATTAAGATGGTTTAATTCTACATGTAGAAAGGAACAGCCAAGTGCTGTATAATGACAATAAAGTAGAAAAAAATAAATAAATAAGCAAAATAACAATACAAAAATATATAACAGTGCGAAAACGGTCAACAGAAAGTGAGTGTCCCAGCTACTCACCCCCTCCCTGCACGCCATCCACAACGAACAGGTAATATGCACCTACACCCCAAGTGACGTTACCCAAACAGAAAGTAACAAATTTCAAAATAAGACAATTTTTAAAATATGAGACACCATACCTGACACTTGCACTACAGCCCCTGATTCTTACACCCCAAAATTGTAATCACAACACAATACAATCAAAGTACATATACAATCACAAATTTACCTGTATGCATGGAAATCATGAATTGCACAGGTGCTGCTCATATAATTAGAATATCATCAAAAAGTTTATTTCACTAATTCCATTCAAAAAGTGAAATTTGTATATATTCATTCATTATACACACACTGATACATTTCAAATGTTTATTTCTTTTAATTTTGATGATTATAACTGACAACTAAGGAAAATCCCAAATTCAGTATCTCAGAAAATTTGAATATTGTGAAAAGTTTAAATACTGAAGACACCTGGTGCCACACTCTAATCAGCTAATGAACTCAAAACACCTGCAAAGGCCTTTAAATGGTCTCTCAGTCTAGTTCTGTAGGCTACACAATCATGGGGAAGACTGCTGACTTGACAGTGGTCCAAAAGGAGGGCAAGACACAAATGTTCATTCCAAAAGAGGCTGGCTGTTCACAGAGCTCTGTCCAAGCACATTAATAGAGAGGTGATGGGAAGGAAAAGATGTGGTAGAGGAAAAAGTGTACAAGCAATAGGGATAACCGCACCCTGGAGAGGAATATGAAACAAAACCCATTCAAAAATGACTGCAGCTGGAGTCAGTGCTTCAAGAACCACAGACGTATGCAAGACATGGGTTTCAGCTGTCGCATTCCTTGTGTCAAGCCACTCTTGAATAACAGACAGCGTCAGAAGCATCTCGCCTGGGCTAAAGACAAAAAGGACTGGACTGTTGCTGAGTGGTCCAAAGTTATGTTCTCTGATGAAAGTAAATTTTGCATTTCCTTTGGAAATCAGGGTCCCAGAGTCTGGAGGAAGAGAGGAGAGGCATACAATCCATGTTGCTTGAGGTCCAGTGTAAAGTTTCCACAGTCAAGTCAAGTCAAGTCACCTTTATTTATATAGCGCTTTTAACAAGTCCAATTGTTTCAAAGCAGCTTCACATTGTTAACAGGAAAATAATGCAACAGAATTTGTACAGCCGTTCTGGTGAAACGGTGATGTTATCCAGCTAATTTCAAGTATCATATAGTGTCAATGCAGGCAGATCGGTAATATAGATGAAATTTAGGTGTCCCCAACTGAGCAAGCCAAAAGCCAGAGGCAACGGTGGCAAGCAACCAAAACTCCTTCAGGGTCAGAATGAAAAAAAAAAACCTTGGGAGAAACCAGGCTCAGTCGGGGTGCCAGTTCTCCTCTGGCCGACGAACAAACAGTGTATGATTATAATTCTGGCAACATTGCAGGTCTTAAGTCATATTAGGTAAATAGATATTCGTAAGATTGACAGTCAGTGGTTTGGGGTGCCATGTCATCTGCTGGTGTTGGTCCACTGTGTTTTCTGAGGTCCAAGGTCAATGCAGCCGTATACCAGGAAGTATTAGAGGACTTCATGCTTCCTGCTGCTGACCAACTTTATGGAGATGCAGATTTCATTTTCCAACAGGACTTGGCACCTGCACACAGTGCCAAAGCAACCAGTACCTGGTTTAAGGACCATGGTATCCCTGTTCTTAAATGGCCAGCAAACTCGCCTGACCTTAACCCCATAGAAAATCTATGGGGTATTGTGAAGAGGAAGATGCGATATGCCAGACCCAACAAAGCAGAAGAGCTGAAGGCCACTATCAGAGCAACCTGGGCTCTCACAACACCTGAGCAGTGCCACAGACTGATCGACTCCATGCCACACCGCATTGCTGCAGTAATTCAGGCAAAAGGAGCCCCAACTAAGTATTGAGTGCTGTACATGCGCATACTTTTCATGTTCATACTTTTCAGTTGGCCAAGATTTCTAAAAATCCTTTCTTTGTATTGGTCTTAAGTAATATTCTACTTTTCTGAGATACTGAATTTGGGATTTTCCTTAGTTGTCAGTTATGTCAGTTATAATCATTAAAATTAAAAGAAATAAACATTTGAAATATATCAGTCTGTGTGTGTAATGAATGAATATAATATACAAGTTTCACTTTTTGAATGGAATTTGTGAAATCAACTTTTTGATGATTATGTGACCAGCACCTGTATACAAAAAATGTGTACGTGTATAAATGTCCAATTCTTCAATATATGAACAATGTCCTGCAAATCAATCAAAGTCAATAAGTCAATCAAACAGTCTATAGTCAAAGTATCCAGTAAGTAATTTGAGAGCTCTCATAAGTAGGTAAATCGGTCAGTCAGTCAGTCTTGGAACAGTTAGAAGTCTTCTGTTTCAAGGAGAAGACAAATCTTAGTAATGGGTCGGGTCAAGCAGGTGCTCTTTGTCTTGATTCTTACTTGACGTGTCAATCCTCTTTTATCCTGTATGATTTTGCCCATAATCCATGAGCTCCTTGGGGCAGTCTCATCCACTACAAGCACAATATCACCCAATTGAAAATTGCGTTTCTTCACCAGCCACTTCTGACATTCTTGTAGTTGAAGTAGGTACTCCCCGATCCATCTCTTCCAAAATAAATCTGCCATATATTGGACCTGACACCACCTTCGTCATGAATACAGATCGTCCTTATTAAACAGTCCGGATGGTAAAGATGGTTGTGTTTTTCAGCAGGATGAGATGGTTAGGAGTCAGTGCTTCCAAATCATTAACATCCACAGATGCTCTGGATATAGGATGATTGTTTAGGATGGATTCAACTTCACAAAAGGAGTGTGTAGAGATCCTCTTCGTCCAAACTTTGTCCTCTAAGGATAGAATTTAGAATCTTCCTTACTGATCTTTTAAGCCTTTCCCAGATTCGTCCAAAGTGCGAACCAGCCGGGGGATTAAAATTCCACTTAATTCCTTTCTGCAGCAGAACTGAATTGATCTAATTATGATTCCACTTTTTTATAGCCTCCTGCAGTTCACGTTGGGCACCAACAAAGTTAGTCCCATTATCTGACTACTTGTCCTCTACGTGCAATAAATTGCCTTAATGCATGGATGAAAGAATCTGTATCAAGTGAAGCAGCTATTTCAAGGTGAACAGCTCTCATAGTCAAACATGTGAAGATTACTCCATAATGTTTTACAACGCTCCTTCCCCATTTTACTTCAAAGGGACCAAAGTAGTCCACTCTAACATGCGTGAATGGTGGTTTGTCAGGTGTAATTCTGTCTTGTGGCAAATCTGCCATCTGCTGATGACCTGTAGTTCCTCAGCATACCTTTTCCTTTGGCAAAGACAGATAATCTCTAAATTCAGCCCTTTCCAGCTTCTCTGAAGACAACAAATTCGAAGGCATATTTGATCTGAATTTTTGCATCTCTTGGTTGATGACAATCTCGTTGCAACTTGTCTACGTCAGAGTAAGTAGTCATCAACCCTTTCCTGTTCTTGCTGAAATCAATCAGAATGTTTCTGAATCTAAGGATCCAAGCCACGCCCCTTTTCAATCCCATGCATGAAGAGTAGTAATTAAAGTATGGCATAAAAATCATACTCTTGATGAACCTGTACCACATTTACCAGAACACTCCCTTTCACTTCTGGATCACAAGAAGACATCACATCTACATCAGTAGGATCCATGGGCCACAACTCTTGTGGTTGAATAAGAAATGGAGGACCAGAAATCCATATCTGTTTTTTCAAGAATGAATTTACATTCAAACCTCTGGATGCTAGGTCAGCTGGATTGTTGGATGAATTCACATACCTCCATTGTGTGACTTCAGAAACCTTTTGAATTTCAGCAACTCTGTTTGCTACAAAGCATTTGAATCTTGAAGTCTCATTTCGAATGTACTTAAGCACTGAGGTGCTATCGGTCCAAAAAACAGAATCCTGAAATTGTATGTTCAGCTCCTTTTTCCACAACGTGTCCATGCAACTAGCCAGTGTGGCAGCTGTGAGCTCCAGACGAGGGATAGTGAAAGACCTTAAAGGGTTCTCTACTCATTAGAAGAAAGGAATGGACAAGTTGTTGATCATTTTGAAGTAGTAAATAGGACCCCATATTGAAACCCGTTCTCTTAACCCTAATGTGGAATCATTTGTACCCTCAAGTTCACATTCAATATCACAACAACCACCTGTATCTTATTCAACTCAAGCAACACAAGATTCAAGGCGTCTTTCAACTCAGTCACTTCAACAGCCGCAACAAATTGTAAGACCTAAAACAAGTTTGACACCTTTCGCTTTGCCCAGTATCAGTCAAGATAGTGTACATATGCACCTGGATTGCAAGGTGCACATGGATCAAGTGTACAGGATGGTTTGGAAGGAGGAAGTATTCTTAAGCTAAATGACAAACAAAATGAAATTGCTGCCTTAATAGTTCAGCAACAGAATTTGTCTTCACTTCCAAAGGAAGTCCCATTCTTTGATGGAGATCAATTGCATCATCACAACTTTATGAGAACATTTGAAGAAGTTGTAGAAAAGAAAACAAGTGGGGTGCTCACTTTCTGTTGACTAAATATAGCGACCGCCATTAGCCGCTGAGAGGCTAAGCAGTGGGATTTAACATCCATGACGCGTTTAATTTCAAATTAAGATATGCACCTTATTGTAATATCAAATTAAGATATTACAAACAGGTAATATGCACCTACACCCCAAGTGGCGTTACCCAAACAGAAAGTAACAATTTCAAAATAAAAGACAATTTCAAAATAAGAGACAGCCATACCTGGCACCTACAAATGGTTTGAGGAGGACGAGTGTTGACTTGGCCTCCAAATTCCCCAGATCTTAATCCAATTGAGCAGTGGGATGTGCTGAACAAACAAGTTCAATACATGGAGGCCCCACCTCGCAACTTGCTGCTAACATCTTGGTGCCAGATACCACAGCACACCTTCAGGGGTCTAGTGGAGTTCATGCCTCGACGGGTCAGGGCTGTTTTGGCAGAAAAGGGGGACCAACACAATATTCATAATTCATAATGTTATGCCTGTTCGGTGTAATTGCCCTGAAGAAAACAGCAGATGGACTGAATGAATACTCACTCTCGAACAGTAGGTAATGCTTATGAAACATCAGAAATGGAGAGCGGTTACCCCTGTACACAAAGCAGCACTACACTTATGAACATACTTTATTATAAACTTTATTCAGCATTATACAGTGGTGTGAAGAAAAGAAAATGCCATTGAAACTTTTCTGAAGAGAGTCAATACCCACATTTACATAAACACCCCTCCAAAATAATAATAATAATAATAATATAAATGCAGCTTTATAATTGTGCTGATAGTCCATTTAGTTTTGGGCATTTCTCCTTGATGTGTATCTGTGCAGTTCTGTAATGGCTGAATCTCTTGCCACAGTGGCGGCACTGATGCGGCTTCTCTCCAGTGTGAATTCTCTCATGTCCTTGAAGGGCTCCTAACTGACTGAATCTCTTTTCACACAATGAACACTTGTAAGGTTTTTCTCCAGTGTGGATCCTTTGGTGCATTTTCAACAGAGGGGCTGTAGTAAAAGCTTTACCACAATCAGAGCACAAATACTCTTTCACACCAGCGTGTATTTTCTGATGCTCTTTAAAACGTCCCGGCCATGCAAACGTCTTACCACAAACACAACACAAGTAAGGCTTCTCTTGTGTGTGAACTCTTTTGTGGCCCTTTAAATCTGATTCCTGAAAAAACTTCTTATCACACTGATCACAATCAAATGGCTTTTCTCCAGAGTGAATGAGCTTATGAATTTGAAGACTTTTTGTCCATTTGAAACTCTTTCCACACTGATCACATGTGAATGGCCTCTCATCAGTGTGAATTGTACTGTGGCTCTCAAAAGCTCCTTTCTGTGAGAAACTCTTGCCACACTGAGAGCATGTGAACGGCTTCTCACCAGTGTGACGTCTTTTGTGAATCCGAATGGCTGATTTATATTTGAAACTCTTTCCACACTGATCACATGTAAACGGCTTCTCTTCATTGTGAATTTGCATGTGACCACTAAGGTTTCCTTTAGTTATGAAACTCTTTCCACACTGAGGGCATGTGAATGGCTTCTCACCAGTGTGACGTCTTGTGTGAATAATTAAGACTGAATTACATGAGAAGCTCCTTCCACATTGAGGGCAGGTAAAAGACTTTTTGACCTTTTTTTGTCCATTTTTTTCTCCAGTTATGGCATCATGAAGGTTCTGAATTTGATGTTTCTTCTCCATTTTATTAAATTCTTCACTTTCCTCTTGCACTTTCATCAAGTCTAAAATGAAAATGTATATATTTTTTAGATGTGACTTTCAATAACATGTCTATTTGTCCATGCTATTTTTTATTTCTATGAATCTTTAACAATTGTCTACAATTCTGTTAATCTATCAGAAAATGCTGTTTCAGCAGTAATTAATGAAGAATCAAGAATGGACACCAACCTCTTCGTTCCTCTGTATCTTTATTTTTCACTCCACATGCTTCTGAATTTCTGATATCATCATTGTCCCCTTCAATAACCTCCATCTTTACAACAGCTTTCAGTTGGGAATGGCTTGGATGAAGGTGTGAGCAGTGATTGCTATGAGGCATGGAGGACCAGATCTGAAAATAAAGTAATACAGTACAGATAATTACTTCATACAATTAATTCCACTTGAACTTTATTCAATGATTCAACAAATGAAATGTTAAATTAAATGACACCGTGTCTGGCACAGGATACAAGAAGAGCTATAATAAAGTAAATGTAACCTTAGGGGTGACATGTGTGATATGTATCTTCTACATGATTTTTGTTTTAACGATGTGCAAGCTGACATTATCAAATAAGTCGCTCACTTTGCAACAAACAAACAAACAAAACAAGCTTTGAGAGCCCTATTAGAATATAATAGAAAGTTAAAATGCCTGTGATTTTGTCTATATAATATACTATTAGTACAAACATTCTGTACATTTGTACAACGTGGATTTGAACAATACATAAAATGTGGAACACGGAAGGACAGAATCCTAGATAAGTGCTATGGAAACGTTAAAAAAAAAAAAAAGCTTACGAGGCTAGATCGAAGCCACCGCTAGCCAACTCTGACCACAATACTATCCATCTAATTCCCACATTTAGGACTATGCTTAAACATAGTAAACCATATGTGAGGGCAATAACTATGATGATGCTATAGAAAAATGTAAAGGATGTTTTCTTTGCGCAGACTGGAACGTTTTTAATGATGTGGATATTGATATAACTACAGAGACAATAACGGACTATATAAACTTTTGTGTGGACAATGTACTTACTAAGAAGGTTACCATTTATCCTAATAACAAACCATATATAACTAAATAACTTAAGAACTGTATTAAGAATAAAGATTATGCAGGGTTGAAAACTATACAAAAAGAGCTTAACTACCAATTAAAGGACGCAAGGGAGACGACAGAAGGATATTCTGGAACATAAGTTTTCCACTTCAAATTCTAAGGAATTATGGAACACAATGAGGGCTGTTACTAATATGGAACCAAAGACACCACATATAGATACAATAGATGATGTGTGTTTGGGACAGAGAGGAACACGGTCGCATTTGCAGCAGATATATGCTGCCCATCATAAATCAAAGCACGAGACAGACAGGGGTCGGAGGAGAACAGCGGAAAATGTTACAGAATGGACAATATTCGTCTGTATTTGCAATACACGAGCCGCGGTTCAGCTGCGCGAGACAAACGCTGCCAGTGTGAATGCACAACGGGCGCGCGCGGCTCCCTCTCCATCCGCACTGCTTGCGCGTGCGGTGTGAAGCCGGCGTTATACGACGCTGGCGCATCCTCCAAATTCGGGCAGCCTTACTTATCTCTCCCACTTGCCATTTCTACACGTGACGTGACCTACAACTTACATCTTATTTTGCGTGAAAAGGACACCCACTGTCTGAGGTAACATACGGGCACGAGGCTACTAGGGATGGGCATGATTAATCGACGATCGATAATTGATCGTTAAGAATTTCGTCGATCACGTTAATTTGTTATCGTCATGGCGAAGTGTGGTGTGGGACCATTTTGATTTAAAAAGTGAAAATTTTCACTGCAAACATTGCGATGCCGTGTATAAGTACAACACGGCCACGACTCAAATGATGTACCACTTAAACAAAGTGCATCCGTCCCTGGTTAAAGTCGGTGGCGGTGCATCCTGCTCTCAGTCTCAACCTAACATCAAGTCGGCGTTAGCATGGACTCGGAGCTGTGATGCACAACGAGCAGAGAAAATTACCCCTTTTTTAATTATTATTATTTTGGAACAAATGAGGTCTCTGTTTAAGAACGCTGGCTCGAAACTGCAGGTTCCGCTGCTTTAGAGCACCGCATATGCACGTCCATATATGTTCGGTTTGCCTCACTGAACGTAGTTTAACTGTCTGCCACAAGTTGATTTTGTAATAGAGGTCTCATCGAGGAAAAACACACTGTATTATTGTATTCATTGCATTTTTTGAATTATAAAAATTAAATAATTAATTGTATTATAAAAATATTAATGATTAATCGATAGTCGATCGTCAATTCTCCCGACGATCGACTAAGAAAATTTAATCGAATGCCCATCCCTAGATGCTACATTGCGCATGCGTCGAAACGTGAGACGCACACGCTCCGAACCGAGACAAGCGAACCGAACGGTTCGGATGTTTTTCCGTGGACCGTGCCACCCCTGGTGTGTACGTGTGTGTATTGCACGATACTAATGTTGTATTTTTTGACCAGTTTTAAAGTTTTAATTTTTTGTTCCTGAAATCTACCCTTCTGCCGGGATCAGTAAAATCCTGATATTTTGGATCAAAGGTATCCCAATTTTACAAAAAAAGTTTTGAACACCACAAACTGATGATTTAATCCAGATCAAAACCAAGACTGGATTTTGTGATCTAATCTGATATCAGAATCCTTTTGCAACCCATTTTCAAGATCTGATCAAATCCGATAGCTGATAATTAAATTAGATTACATTTTAACAACTGGCCCCAAGAGATTAGAAACCCGTTTCACTGTTGATTAACCCAGACCAAACTGGTTTTGTAATTGAGAGACTATCAGCAAACAATCTGAAGAGATTTTTCATTGTCATTCATACTGCTAAAGAAAAACAATGTTTCTCTTGATGCCGAAAAGGCTTTTGATCAAATTGGATTTGAAGCTGCATATATTGATATATTCAATCACTTTTCAAATTACTAATGGAATTAGGGCTGCTCGATTAACCCCCTTGAAACAGTTTTCATTCGCGCTTGAATATGTTTACACTATCAAATCTGGTAAAATACAACTTTTTTTTTACAATTATTTTATAGCCTAGCCGTTTTTAATAAGATGGACATTTGAATAGGAACCCAGCCTCTTTATACTTAAAGGGATACTTCAGTGATTAGCATTAAGCTTTGTATCAGTAGAAATCCGGTAGTATATTCGAATGAACGTGCTATTTATTATTATGAAAATGAACACAATGGTAGGGGCGTTGCTGCAGTGGGCAAGTAATCCAGTGAACCAGTAGCCGTGGCTTTGGGAGTGGCCTCTTAGGGCAGCGAAGCAAGTGCATTCTGGGACTTGTTGTCTTTCATCCACACGAGCCAAAAATACATTTTCTGGCTTTCCTCAGTCTAGAAGGCACCAAATTCAAAAATAATTTCACATTTCTATTACATAAATAAACATTCATCTTCCCACTGTTGTCTGACATTCGCATGGTTTTTACATTCAAAAACATCATAATGAATAATAGGCTATTTTTTACCCTGGTTTTGAGCCTCTCTCCTGAACGCTCGGTTTTTGTGGGTGTGCTGCACTGAAGACTTGGAAGTAAACACCCACTGCTACAATTGGATAAGCTTTGCATATTTAATGAGCTTCAGGTGAGTACATGTGAGGATTTGTTTTGAAAGCGTGTGGAGAAATGGCAACCGGAAAGAGTCGTCCCAGAGGGCTCGCAAAATGTCCATAACCCCGAACCGTGCACCTCTAACGCACACACAAGCCTCACTGCAGAGTCAGACAAATCAAAGCATGATCAAAACTTCAGCGATTGTATTTTTCCTTCAAATATCAAGTCAAGAGAATGAACAACACACTTGGAAGCCCATCTGGAAAACACAGCCCCGAGACGTTGGGCTTTGAGAACCCTGGCCCATACATGTGACAGCATGCTAAGTTATGTTCAGTTAGACACGACTTGGTACCTTAACAGCTGAAATTTTCTTGACAGTTGAAACTTCCATTTTTTAAACTAAGCAGTAAAGATATACACGTATCGTTTTGTTTAATTGCGATTATAATTTACAAAATTCTATGGAGTATGAAATGGCCTAATTATATTTATATTTATATATATATATATATATATATATATATATATATATATATATATATATATATATATATATATATATATATATATATATATATATATATATATATATATATATATGTATATATATGTTTATGTATGTATATATATGTATGTATGGATATTAATATATATATATATAATCATATATATATATGATAGGTATGGATAGCCTCAAATCACAAATATGATGCTGGTAGTACAATAGCATTTTTTTTTTTGCTGTTGAATTGTGCTACCTACTGTTTTAATGGGAGTGGGTAGCAAAACCTGACAAGGTAGGACAAATCGACAGAACACCGGTTTAGCTCCAGGTAGGCCGATGTTATTTATGTCAGGCACGAGTCGGTGGGCGGGGCTTGACATATTCTGAGATCGATCGTTTGCTGGGCCTGGTGTCAATAAAAGCTTTTCTTTGACTAACAAGGAAGTTTTCAGATCTGAAACTTGCAGGACATTCTTAAATTGCTATGACCTAATTAAAAGGTAAAGTTGATTTCTCAATTCATGACCCCTTTAATCCAAAAATCTGCCATATTGTGCCTTTAATGGCTAATAATTTTTTTTTTTTTTTTTAATGATTGCACATTTTTAATGGTTAACGTTACTTTATTATTCACTGATTCGTGGTACCTTATTTCATGGTTTAACAGTTGAATTTTCTTGACAGTTGAAACTTCCATTTTTTAAACTAAGCAGTAAAGATATACACGTATCGTTTTGTTTAATTGCGGTTATAATTTACAAACGTCTGCGGAGTATGAAATGGCCTTAAAAGTTCGTCACCTTACTATACAGTGCATAATAATAAATGTGCGTTTATATGGTGAGCGTTTTCGGGATAAAATTAGCGACATACGATATGAATGCCACTGGTAAATTAACTTTAGTCATATTAGCCCTACAGCGTTCTAACAACTCATTTAGAAAGGAAATCTTGAAACATTCACAAAATACAAAGTGCCATCCTTACTCGTTTTGGATCTGACGTTTGACGAATCGTTGGTATTGACCCATCCTTCAGAAACAACTTTTTAGCAAATCCAGCGTTGTACTGACCCTCGTTGGTGAAGCAGTCCGGAGAAAAATGATTTGCACAAATATACAACACTTTAACGAGGTTCTTTGGCACATTTCCTTCATAAATGAAATGTATCCACTGCGTCCTCAGTTGTTCAGATTCCCGGAGTCTATGGAGACTTTTATGTTCGTTTGTACATCCAATAACAGAACATTTGTAATGTTTTTTCGGCACAGACATTGTTTATCTCCAGCTGGTACAGCGAGGAAACAGAATGAATGGCGGTGGAAGTGGTGTGGTGGGACCAGGGTTGCCAGGTCTTAGAAAAATGTCCAGCCCTAAGTCATCTTCTTCTTCTTCGGAATTCTGGCGTATCCCGCACCATAGGCACATACCGCCACCTAACGTTACTGTTTTTATTGGTACATGGATGGACGTCTCTAATCATATTTGTATGCTATTTTATTGTTTGTTTTATTTGGCGTATACCCAAGCTGTATTTCTGGCTGCTGCGTGTTCAGCTCTCATGGCAAAAACAGTGTGTGTTCCCATATTCCTTTGTGTTTTTATTAATATTATTATTATATTTTATTTTATTTTATTTTTTGGGGAGCAGCTAGGGTAAACGTACCTATTAAGCCAGAGCCGATCCTCCCTATACGCAGAGTACGCAAGCTGTGTAGGGCCCCGAACCACCAGGGGTCCCCTTGCTTTCAAGAATCAGCTATTTAGGGCTGTGTTTTAGTTTAGTTTTTGATTTTTTGCTTTCATCGATTATGAAAACATGATGCCGCTTTCCGTTCCTTTCCTTTAAAGGATTTTATCATACGTTGTCACCATACGTAACATCCAAATCAGTTCAAGCGCATTGAGCTGTGAAAGAGACGCTGTTCAACAGACAGGTTTCCATTCATGCGATCCGAGACGGAGAGAAACACAGACAAGTACAGGCTACCTTGGGCTTCGGGTGAGTGCTTAGACAAATACACGCAAATATATGTTCTTCTTGGGGACTTAAACGCATTCAGTTATGTCTTTGGTGAACAGGAGGTTTATTCTGTTAGCTGGGAAAGTAATCGAATGCTTGTCAGAGTATTAGGTCTGTGCATTTGGTCTTAAAGTGACCGCAGCGGATAAATCCGCTGCTCTCTCTGTCATTTAATGTTAATCAAACAACACAAGAAAACGAGAGAATCATTCACTGCTCTTCCCTGAATAACATTAGTAACTTTAAAAAGAATCACTGTTTATTTAAATTCATGCAGTGAAGACTATGCAATGTTTTATTTTATTTTTAATTACATTTTTTTAATTATGTTTTATTCAATTTCTGTATGGTAGGCTATTATAAGCAGTAGGCTAAATCTCTTTTTTTTTTTTCCTGTTGTATTTATCCTATAGCTTTTTTTATTATTATTATTTTAAATCTTTTAACTCACTGTTGTTTGTTGCCTGTACACTGCTCTAAAGACAGATTAAGGGGTTGGGGGTCATTTTTATTTTTAATTTTTTTTATGAATGCACTAACAGGGGCCCCCAGACAAAGTTTTGCTTACGGCCCCCAGAAGTCTAGGATGCACTGTATTAAGCTCAAGTACCTATTAAGCACACTACTATCTTTGAGCTCAGATTATGAAAAGAAAAAAATTATTTATCATCCTACTTGATGTCTTAACCAATTAATGTGTTTGTTACTATATACCTCCTGTAATTTCAAGCTAATCAGACCACTGCACACTGAGATATGGGTATGCATGCATTTACTGTCTGGTGGCCATTTTGAAAGCTGTCTGAAAACTTTCACCCTTAAGTAGCCCCTGAGTAGCCCCTTAAATGTGCATTTTTTAGATGTTTAAGCCTTTATTTTCGTTAAGTATAACTTCTTACTGCAAACTTTTGCATATTATAACCATGGTCATACAGGAATGCCTTACTGACTATTTTAATGTTAATCAATGTGTGTCGTGAATGTAGGTGTCTTGTGGGGGCAGGGTATAACACAAACTCATTAAATAATGTTTGTAGTGTAGTGTAATTATATAAAAATCTAACAGCATTTAGAATCATTTCATTCATTTGTGGTGTACACTGTTCATTCTCAATTGTAAAGAGGGTTCCTTTGAGGAAAGGAGAGGCAGGGAATATGGCTTGCATGGACCAATCAGTCAGACTGCTCCCAGACTTCTCCCAGGCTGCAAAAGCAAGTAGAGACCACTGTTGCTGCAATAATTGTAGCGACTGAGACATATCAGACACAATTATTTGTCCATTTGTCCAGAAGCATTGTCTTGTTTTGGGAAAAAATAACTCAAAAGAATAAAATTTTACTTAAAATAAGCAAAATAATCTGCCAATGGGGTAAGAAAAATAATCCTGTTTTAAGCAAAAACTCACTTAATTTTGAGTTATTTTCCCCCAAAACAAGACAGAAACTTTTGCTTGTCTAGTAAATGCTTCTTAATGTAAGAAGTTTTAGATATTTGGACTGGAAACAAGACAAAATACTAAGTAAGAAAAGCATTTTTTGCAGTGCAATTTAACAAGTAATCCTTAGAACTCACTGGTCTATGAACCATCCCCCTCAAAAGGCCTACAAGAGCGAGGGAAAGGCCTCTGTTACCAGAGTTACCATCAGATAAGACTCGGTTTACGACCCAAACGGAATTTTCAGAGAGCTGAGACTCTCACAGTCTTTCTGAAAAGGACAAATAAACCATCTTAAACTCATATAGCCTATATATAACCACTTGAGAAATATAAACATATATCCATCTCATGATTTGTTTTTATAGGGTGTGGTCTATGTGTTAATTCAATCTCTGTTGGATATGTTTCAGAATTGCATACTATGGTTAACGAAAATCATGTGTATGGCATGTTTGGTGTCTACGAAGTTGAAATTTAAAGATCTGAACGATTGTGTATATGGAATGACATGATTGTGTAAAGATCTGAAATGATTGTGGGATGGATCCTCTCTTTCTTTTTCTCTCTCTTTGGCCGAACCAGCACACATCGTGGCTGGACCTGAGCCAGGCCACGTAATGCAGGCCCTCCTGCTTGGGTGGAGCCAGCAGGACAGTTGTGTAGTTAGTAAAACTGTGTAGTTAGTAAACTACAGCTGTGTACCAGCTGTGTAGTTAGTAAAACTGTAAACTCCTTTGCTCCGACAAAGGAGCTTATCAGGGATGGTTCTTCCCAGGTTTTAGACTCTTTGCATAACGTCATCCATCTGTACTGACCAGGTTCTTCTAACCACCTTGACTTCACCTCTCACCATGTATATGTTTTGTGTATATGTTGTATGTCTGTTTAATCTTGTCTGTAATTTAGTTATTAAAGTTTGTGCACAATATATGTTTGGTTCTGACTCCCCGCTGCAAACAAATAGTCACTTAAATGATCGATCTTGTCATGTGCTCTAAGCGCTTATGTAAATAATTCAATTATATTTAGCTTTTTAATTTTATTACTACAGTGCAAACTGAGCAGTGGAATAAGTTTAGAAAATGGCCTTTAATTTTTAAAGATTATTTCAGTGCAGGTTTACAAAGTTATGTAATTTGATCTTAATAACATACAAAATAGGCTGCTGAACCAGAGACGGGGCTGTTTAATTATGTAGCAAATAAGCTCAGCGGAGAAATATTAATAATGATTCATAACTCATTATGATTATTCATTACGATTAATTATGAATATTTTAATCAGTTAAATATATTAACTTGATGTTGCTACATTAACATTACAATCAATCACTCAGTTCATCATATGAACATTCAGTATCGATATCGACAAAGGAAGAATTATTTTTCTGTGGCCATGTAAAATATCCTTTTCTTAGAATTAATTACTAGATTAATTAATAATCGATACTGAACGTTCATATGATGAACTGAGTGATTGATTGTAATGTTAATGTAGCAACATCAAGTTAATATATTTATATTTATACTGAAATAATCTTTAAAAATTAAAGGCCATTTCCTAAACTTATTCCACTGCTCAGTTTGCACTGTAGTAATAAAAATAAAAGCTAAATATAATCTATGAATTATTATAGAAACATCTTTTTACTGCTTCTTTAGGTCAGGAGGAACATGGAACAGCAGACACTGCAGCAACCAAAGTGGTCCAAGGGGTTCAAACATGATATGGGCAGTGGAGGAGTTGGTTGATTATGGAATTGAGGAGGTCCACTTTTTGTTGGACCATTTCCAAGTTTTACTGGAAAGGTAATTCAAAACATTAAGGTTGTTCCAGGCCTTGAAAGCTCTGGTGTTCATGTCCATCAAAAACAAGAGCTACCATGGGTTATGGGAAGTTCTTCTGACCAAGAAACCCTATTGCTCAGTGGCCAAATTCACAAAACATTGTAAGGCTAAAAGTAGCTTCTAAATTACCGATTTAGGAGAAACTCTTAAAAATAATGTGTATCAGTCCTAATTTTAGGACGATGCTTTTCACAAAGCATTTTAGTGTTAAAACCAGCTCCTACATTTTCTAAGTTAGGGATGGTCAAGAGGACTCACAAGTCATTAAGACCAAATCACAAACAATCCTAAAATGGCTGTTGCTGGCAATCCGCCTCAGCAATCCACCCAAAGACACTGTACACCATTGAGGCAATAGGTGATAGAACAATTGGGTGCTGAAACTTTACTTCATAAATGCAATAAATTATAAATGCAATAAATTTATAGATTATAATCTGTGATGACATAACATAAAAGTTCATTTATGTACAGGCAAACTGCATCGAATGATGGAGAATAAAACATTGCAGTCAAGTTGAACATAATGTTCTATCGTCTGCGCCGATAGTAGGCAGCTCGGGTGACCCGAGTTTAAGTTCTGGCTCATGGACCTTTCCTGATCCTGTCCCCCTTTCTCTCTTCCACTTCGTTTCCTGTCTATTCACTGTCCTATCATAATAAAAAGGCATGCAGGAAACTGTCAAAGTAAAGTATAAGTATATATAATATATGTGTGTGTGTGTGAATAACACTGATTATCTCTTCATCACGGCACCTGTTAGGGTGTACAAACACTAGGCGCATGTTTGACCCCCAAAGTCTGGATTATTTGACAAATGTGAGTGCTCCGTTCTATGCCGGGCTTGAGCGCGGTTTGCATGCGGTGTGAGCGCTAACCATGCCAGAGCATTATGAGTGCTCATCATTATGACAGCAAACACCAAACTATTACTACTTGGATTAACTTTTAGATTAAATCAGGTATATTTAGGTTCATAACGGGCCTGGTTCTCACCTTATTGTAGCAATAAGAGGCCGGAAAAGTTAAATGTACATATAAGGAACAGCTGGAGGACCAATTTGCAACTTATTAGGTCAATTGGCAACATGATTGGGTATAAAAAGAGCCTCTCAGAGTGGCAGTGTCTCTCAGAAGTCAAGATGGGCAGAGGATCACCAATTCCCCCAATGCTGCTGCGAAAAATAGTGGAGCAATATCAGAAAGGAGTTTCTCAGAGAAAAATTGCAAAGAGTTTGAAGTTATCATCATCTACAGTGCATAATATCATCCAAAGATTCAGAGAATCTGGAACAATCTCTGTGCATAAGGGTCAAGGCCGGAAAACCATACTGGATGCCATGATCTTCGGGCCTTTGATGGCACTGCATCACATACAGGAATGTTACTGTAATGGAAATCACAACATGGGCTCACAAGAATGGGACAACATTCCTATTCCTAAACTTGAGCAACTTGTCTCCTCAGTCCCCAGACGTTTGCAGACTGTTATAAAAAGAAGAGGGGATGCCACACAGTGGTAAACATGGCCTTGTCCCAACTTTTTTGATGTGTTGATGCCATGAAATTTAAAATCAACTTATTTTTCCTTTAAAATGATACATTTTCTCAGTTTAAACATTTGTCTATGTTGTATTCTGAATAAAATATTGAAATTTGAAACTTCCACATCATTGCATTCTGTTTTTATTCACAATTTGTACAGTGTCCCAACTTTTTTGGAATCGGGTTTGTACACACAATCTGCCATGTAATACTTTTTTGTAATACGAATTAGCTTTTAATGGATCCTTGGAAGGCAGTCTTCGGTTCACGTCCTTTATTCAGCACATTTAAACTAAATCTAGTAACAGTTTATCATGTTTTATTGTGGTAAATTTTGAACTTCATGTAAAATTTAAAATGGATAATCTGATAAAGAAATAGATTATACACTGATGAGCCAAAACATTATGACATCTCCTAACAAGGTCTGGGTAGAATAGATGGTAGATTAGATGGTAAGCAAACAATCAGTTTTTGAAAAAGTAGGTTTTTAAGAAAAAAAAAAAAAACTTGGAAATGGTGGGCGAGTGTGTTCTTTTAAAACTGGACAGCGAGTGGGAACTGAATGCTTAGGAGTATCAAAAGTGCTTTAAACGGTGAAGATAAATCCTGTCAATTACACAGTATTTATTCAACAATGTTCAATGTAACATTTAAAAGCATTTTCTTTAAACTGTATAGCGGTTGATTTACCTTTCTTGTCTGCACTTTTTCTCATTCACATACATGGGTACAAGTTTTTCCTTTAGCTTATATTTTTTGGTCCATTTCTGGATGTTTTTGCTTAATTTTTACCTTATGAATTTTACAGTAGCCTGTGTGTTACTGTTAAACAAATGATAACCCATTGTGGAATTAATTTTAATCTAGCAGTATCGCAATAGTAAAATAGCCCAGCTCGTTGGGTCAAACATTTTGTTTTTTTAACCCAGCATTTTTATGTTGATTTTATGTTAAAATCATAGAGAGTAAAATAACCGTAAAAATATAATTTAAACCTAAAATTTAAACCATATTTTAAGAAAAGGCATGATCATAAATGATTTTATATTTTACATACAGTGGCGGAACTAGACTTTTATACATGGGGTGGCCAAGGTTACTTTAGGGGATCCATAGACCGTAAAAAGAATATTATGTGTAATATTTGTTTTCATTGTTTTGGCCGTTGTAACATTGTATTCTAATAAATAAGCTACCAAAATTGTAGATACCAGTAAAATTTCACAATTCTCGATTCCAACTGATATTCCACAATAAAAAACTACTAATATAAGCCTGATAGTATACATTTAAAACATTATTAAATACAAGTCAACAGTCAGCAATACAGAAAGAACAGTGCTAAGAAAGAAGTTTCAGGTCTAACAGTAATTCAGATACAGAAACTGAATCAAACGCAAAATAACGTTGTTTAATCTTCACTGTTAGATTAATGCATGTTAAAACTAGCTACAAAAGTTATTCAATCAAAATCAGTGTGTGATTTTTGTTCTTTGATTAACTTAATGACAGATGGAGAGGAGGTAAGCTATAGGCTGTGGTCACTTTAAGACCAAATGCACAATATTGAATTCAATAGACGACTGTGTTTACTATGATAGTTGCTATTAGTGGCATACCTTTATGTGTATTATGTTTGCACTATTGATGAAGCGCCATATGCCGCACACCAGACACATCGCGTTCTCATGTTCAAGCCGGCAATGCAAAACAGTGAATCTAATCACCATATAGTTGCCTAACAATACACAAGTTACATTTCAGTCGATGTGTTTTGCAGTAAGAACTGCACGACAAAAACAGAAAGGGCAATCTATATTATATCTTGCCATAAGCACAGACTTTACACAGAGAGCAAAATACTGCAAAATGTCTAAACATAATCATCCAGCCTAGGGTGAAGTCATTATACATTAACAAAGTTGAGACAAATTGTGTCGTTTAATTGAAAACAATGTGAAAGGCGTGCCAGGAATTTGAACAACTCTGCGCTTAAGCATGACCCCCTTTATTATTAATTATCTGTTTGCAACTAACATTAATATTCTCTTAATATTCAACGTTAATATGTGAACATTGTGCCACGCTGCCGCACACGTCAAAATAAATGCTTTTTTCAATAGGTGAAATGAAAGTAGCGATCTAAATTTTGGGGTGGGCAGTCAGATGTCAGGGGTGTCCAGTGCCACCCTGGACAACCCTCTCCAGCACGGTTTACATATAATTATCCTGAATAAAACAGCAGATGGACTGAATGAAAACTCACTCTCTAACAGTAGTTTTATGGAACAGCAGAAATGGAGAGCGGTTACCCCTGTACACAGCAGCACTACACTTATGAACATACTTTATTATAAACTTTATTCAGCATTATACAGTGGTGTGAAGAAAAGAAAACGCCGTTGAAACTTTTCTGAAGACAGTCAATAGCCACATCCCTCCCAATAATAATAAATAATAATAAAGCAGCTTTATAATTGTACTGACATTCCATTTAATTTTGGGCAATGCTTCTTACTGTGAATTTGTGTAGTTTTAAAACAGTTGAATCTCTTGCCACATTGATGGCATTGATACGGCTTCTCTCCAGTGTGAATTCTCTCATGTGCTTGCAGGGCTCCCAACTGCTTGAAACTCTTTTCACAATAGGAACACTTGTAAGGCCGTTCTCCAGTGTGGATCCTTTGGTGCACTTTCAGCTGAGTGGCTGTAGTAAAAGCTTTACCACAATCAGAACACAAATACTCTTTCACACCAGCGTGTATTTTCTGATGGTCTTTAAAACGTCCCAGCCATGAAAACGCCTTTCCACAAACAGAACACAAGTAAGGCTTCACTTTTGTGTGAACTTTCATGTGGCCCTTTAAATCTGATTCCTTAACAAACTTCTTATCGCACTGATCACAATCAAATGGCTTTTCTCCAGAGTGAATGAGCTTATGAACTCTGAGACTATATGACCATTTAAAACTCTTTTCACACTGATCACATGTAAACGGCTTCTCTTCATTGTGAATTTGCATGTGACTACTAAGGTTTCCTTTATTTATGAAACTCTTTCCACACTGAGGGCATGTGAATGGCTTCTCACCAGTGTGACGTCTTGTGTGAACAATAAAGGCTGAATTACATGAGAAGCTCTTTCCACATTGAGGGCAAGTAATAGATTTTTTGGCTTCTGCTCTTTGAGATTTTTTTGGTCCTTTTTTTTCTCCAGTTATGGCATCATGAAGGTTCTGATGTTTCTTCTCCTTTTCATTCAATTCTTCACTTTCCTCTTGCACTTTCATCAAGTCTAAAATGGAAATATATATTTTTAGGGGCGATTTTCAAAATCACACTTTTTGCTTCTATAACTCTTTTTGTCTACAGTTTTGTTAATGTCTAAAAATGTGTTTCAGGTTTATCAGTAGTAATTCCTCATAAATAAAGAATGGACACCAACCTCTTTGTTCCTCTGTATCTTTATTTTTCACTCCACATGCTTCTGAATTTCTGATATCATCATTGTCCCCTTCAATAACCTCCATCTTTACAACAGCTTTCAGTTGGGAATGGCTTGGATGAAGGTGTGAGCAGTGATTGCTATGAGGCATGGAGGACCAGATCTGAAAATAAAGTAATACAGTACAGATAATTACTTCATACAATTAATTCCACTTGAACTTTATTCAATGATTCAACAAATGAAATGTTAAATTAAATGACTCCGTGTCTGGCACAGGATACAAGAAGAGCTATAATAAAGTATTTGTAACCTTGGGGTGTGTGATATCCATGTTCAACGATAATTTGGTAATTGTTTTTAACAATGTGCAAGCTGACATTATCGAGTAAGTCAATCACTTTGGAAAAAAACAAACAAAACATGCTTTGAGAGCCCTATTAGAATATAATAGAAAGTTAAAATGCCCTCAAAATTCAAGATATGGTTGCAAAAATCCCCTGAATGTGTTTTTGTCTATATAATACACTATTTCTACATAATATTTCTATATAATATGCTTAGTCAGCATGAAATCAAAATGGACAATTCTTATCTTTTTTATAGAAGTATTTATCAAAATGAATGTGCCTCGTAATCTTAAAATAACTCTTGCAGTGACACCTCTTCTCTGATGACAAAGGCAGGGCAACCTGTCACTCATGAGATCCACCAATAGCAAACCACAACCATCCAATTCCTCAGACAAAATCAAGACCTACATTTGTTTTTGTTTGAGAAGCCATTTTATTTGGATATATAGACGTCACAACAGGGAAGAAAAACATCACAACTTCGGTTTTAAGCAATAGCACACTACTAAGTGTGCGGTTTATCCTGAATATCAGCACGAAAATGCGATACATTTTTAGTATTGTCTTCACGATACTGGAATTTGTTAACTTTTATGATACCTTATAAAATCAATATAAAATATTGATATTTCATACTACAGGAAAAACTCTATAATGCCATTTAGATCATTTTAATATTACAATTTGTCTATTAATTTAATATTTTCAAACTTCAAAAAGTACATGACATTGTGACAGAAAACCATATGAAGAATCAATAGGTTTAATTAAAGTCTTCTGAAGATACATGATCACCTTACAATACCTCACTCAATGTATTTGTTTTTACAATGAGGTAATTTTGTTGCAATAGGTTATACAGCACAAAAAGCTTGATTTTAAACTTTGAATTGAATTTACATAAGACAAGTAAACAGTAAGTAAAATATGAATGAATAAACTAATTACTGTGTTTAACAATATATCACTGATAGAAAACACATTTGAGACGTGCTACCCACTGTTTCTAGTTCATCTTTAATATTAAGCATTTTATGTGCTGATTCATACTGATTGAACTCGAAAACATCTGAAGTTATGGCTAACATTCTCACACAACACAATCTCAGACTCACTCGCACCATACACAACCGATCCCGATCCCAGCCCCCCTCCATCCGTCTGCCTGTCCTTATCTATCTCCTCTCCCACTCCATACAAAAAATCCCATCACGTGACCACGTGTACTGTGTTATGTTATGTTTTGTTGTGTTTGCTATGTAATGCTTGCCAACTGCATTCTTGTATTTCTGGAGAGCGTGTGGCGGCGCCTGAAAAGGCTGCGGCCCGGAGGCTTGCTCCAAACTTCATTTCGTTATACTGTACTTGTACATGTGTAATGACAAATAAACTTGAAACTTGAAACTACTGAACGTCCACTAGCGACCTAACCACCAGTCACTGGTGGTGTGAACAGGGCTTTTCAATAACTGTTTTGTTAATGACCCTTTGTCGATCCAATAGTCCATGGGTGGGATACAAAAAAAATACAGAAGTACTATCTGTAGTTTTCATAAAAGCCAAGTTGTCAAAACACGTCATCCAGCGGACTTTTGCAGACAAAAGAGACAGGAATATTTTACCCCAGACATATACGTTGTACAAAACAATACTGACAATACAAAGAACATTGAAAATTTGCAAACAATAAGTTCCCTTTGGAGAGTGGTCACTTCAACATTGTGTCAGCTGACGCTGCTGACAGCTGAACTCCTCCCCTTTTCTAAAATTCCTGAAACCTTACAGGATAACTGCAGTAAAATGAACTGGTCAATTGTCGAGAAATATGCAAATCGCATGCAAATACTGATGAGTCTTAAAAAGCAGAGGAGTGACAATTGCATCATAATCGTCTTTACGCTGCCATTGGCGAAGATGCAACAGAAGAGACTTCTTCACCGCATCTGATGGCTTCCTTCTGTTGACTTTGTGCGGGCCTTCCCTTCCCTCGGGGGAGTCGGTGGCGACCTGGCCCAGGGTGGTCATCCTCTGCCATCGCCCCATTCCCCAATCCTTTTTTGCTGATGAGAGCCTTCGCCCGCCACCTGCAGACATTGTTTCCTTCTGCCTTCATAATGACAAAGACTCCATGTCCATCTTGGTGTCGGAAAAGGACTGGGCGGAGTTGGAGTGGGATCCCCAACGCAGAGGACCCCCCAGACCTCCAGAAGAACCAGCCAGGAGTAAGCTTGACTCCTGGTACTTCCAGTGCTTCGAGGAGGGGGACTCAGTTTTTCCTTGATGTCTTGATGACACGTGGTGAAATAGCAGTTTGCACCCCAGTCGGCGTGTGTCCACACTTCTATGCAGGTCATCTTTTTCCACGTGGACGAGGCGGAAGCCCACGGTTATGTGCGCATGCCCCCTCGTTGAAGAATAGCCACTCTGTGCTCTTCCTCAGCCACACTTAGCATGGATCGCAGTCTGCCGTCCAAGCCTTGCAGATAGGCGAAGCGGTACCCGTACTGTACTTGATGGGGTGCCGCATGTTTTTCAGAGGAGATTACATACCCCTTCTGAAGGGTCGCTCTCTACCACTGTTTGAGCCCTTGGCATCTCTCAAAACTGCTTTACTTCTTGCTCTTGCTCCAGCTGTGCGCATAGGAGATTTACGTGTTCTCGGGTAAGCAGCGATTGTATTTGGCGAATGCAGTGTCAATATCCAGGTTACGTGCCCAAGTCTCTTTCTACTCCCTTTAAAGTGCAGGTCATTTCTCTACGCGCTTTGTCTTCTGAGCTGTGAACCTCGCATGACGCTGACGCTCAGGCCGGTTTCACACTGCACGCGTTAGCAGTGCGTATTTATTTCATGTTTACAGATTAGAGCAGGAGCAGAGAAGAAGTGTCAATTCTGCAATTGTTTCAGCGCAGAGTCTACTTTTGCTGTGCTGCTCATGCTGAATTAAAGCCTGAGAAACTGCTGATAAAAGACAAAAATATTATTTAAAAAAAATATATATTTTTACAAATATTTCTTATTTGACATGTAATAACTCAGCAAGGAAATAAGGCAGCATGAAAATAATTTATTTGGTGATGTTCCCCTATACGTGTTCTGCATCTGGATACAATTTTGTGGTGATATCATAAAGTAATAAAAAGTTACAGCACTTAGAACAAAGGTAGCCTTTTTGTTCAGTCCTTGACATTTATAAAACTTGTTTTTCTGAGTGACACAAATTTCAAGACTTAACTCAAACTATAGCAAGGAGAGTCAAAAAGTATGTATCATTTGTTAGAACACTTTTTTATATTTTTAGAAAATATAATTTATTACATTTGGACAATCTAATGCTGAGAAACTGCTGATAAAAGACATTATAGAATCTCAGCTTTCCAATGCATCTATCAATTTTGATCTTAACGAGCGCTGAGTTATTCATCTAAACCGGAGTGTACCGCCGGCGGGCGCCACCTAGCTGCTATAAAAATGAATTGTCATTTTTCAAAGCTGCATTGATCAACACAAATTCCGTGAGGAATATCTTGTGATTGACACAATGGATTATGTTGATTATGTGCTGTTTTCAACGATCGGAGCATGTTTCATGAAGTTACAAGCCTAAACGCCACTTTAAAGCTACCGTTTATTTAGCTTATGTGCTCCTGTCAGGTTATAATGCGTTAAAATTCCATGAGTAATAACTTCTGATCCGAGTGACGGATTATAGTGTCTTTGATCTCTCTTTAATCGTGATAGTCTGCTGTAAATAAGGATAGGAAACCATTTTCAACGATCAGAGCATGTTTCATGAAGTTACAAGCGTAAACACCAAGTCTAAACAACTGTTTGTTTGTTTTTTACTCCACTCATGTATGCACATGTACTGTGCTGTTTTGTATGTGTTATATTTCAATGAGGAATATCTTCATATCTAAAAAAAACTGATTGTGGACTTTGGGCTCTTTTTAATCGTGAGAAACTGCTGTAAATAATGATGTGCCATTTTCCACGTTTCATGAAGTTATGAGTGAAAAACGCCACGTGAATGCCACATAAGCATATTATTTACATATGGGTTTTGCAGGACTTAACTTACAAAAACTCGCTCAAGTTTAGTCAAAGCCCAAAACACTTGTGTTCTACTCCATGAGACCTTTCAAATGACATGACACATGACTATCTGAGCTGTATGATGTGATTGACGCATTGCAGTACATACTTTTTTTTGCACATAATGTATAGCACAAACATACATTACGAAAATTAACCATGGTTTTATTATAGTAAAACAATGTTTTTTGGCGTATTGATTACCGTTTGTATAACCACACACATACCATATAGTTAAACTATGGATTTGAACCAAAACCATAGTTAATTTGTGGTTACAATTGAATAACTAAAATAATAGTAATAAATTATTGTAGGTTATTTATATAAGCGCTTGTTTTGTTCATTGTAAAACCATGGTGAATTTATGTAATGGTAGATATATTCACTATGTATGTTTTCATAGCACTCAGCTGACATGTTTGTTTGAAGGACAGCATTGGACAGGATGTGGAATAGTGTGTTTTTTAAAAAAAAATTCATCAGGGGAAAAAAAAAATAATCAGCCAACTAATCGATTCTCAAAATAATTGTTAGTTGCAGCCATGCATGAAAGGTTGCAGCGATGATCATTGTAGCCTATCACAGACATGCTGAGCGCATGAATGCAGTGGTCTCGTAATTGCAACTCGATTTTTGCAGGAATGAATGCTTTTATCCTATCTAACAGTGCAAACATGATGTAAATAAAAGATCTGTTGATTACAATTTGAGCTCCTAATTAAATCAATAATCAAAACCTTAAGTCATATTTATCATCCTATATTATTATAATGATTATTTCCAGTTGTGATTTTACTTAATCAATAGATTGTTCTTCCTTTGTTTTCTAAAGTTTGTGTTTGGTCTCTGAGTGGTGACTGAGGGTCTGGCCTAGGGATGTGTGATGTGTCACTAAACACTTGATAGCAACATGTTGTTGTGTGTTTTGGAGGTATCACACACCCCTAACATGCCAGGAGTGCAGTAACAGTGCTTGCTCACTTAGCCCGGCTTCCAGATATGAAATATGGATTTGGCTTTCATTTTTATTATATTTAATATTTCCTTTTACTGAAACACTAAAGAATCCAGATGAATATTGCCTGTACTAGTGTCTGTACTTCTCACTGAGAGAAAGCACGTTATCGGTATGTTTTGAAGGTAACTTCCTGGTTCGGCCCAGAGCTCAATCAACTCCAACCTTGGAGAGACTGTGTATCTGTGTATTCTGTGTTACAGATCAGTGTTAAGGTGGTGTACAATGGGCATCCTAAGAGATGAGTGGAGTTGTTGTTCTGGGCAAGCTGACACCTGCTCCAGCCCTGGAAGGTCACTACGTGCCTAATTCCGGGGTGAAAGCGTCAACAAGTGATTTATGGACACATACATCTGATTAACTGACAATGTGTGGAAATTTACCATGACTGTTCATTTTCTCTGAGCCAATCAGAATCATCCACCTTGCAGTAATGATATGGATAGACCTTGAAAACAGTATAACTGTTGGGACAATTTTATGTACGGTACGACGAGACTGGTAGAGAGGGAGCGCGGCCTACGAACTCCTCGTGAGACTTGAAGCTGGCTTCTGCTGATGAAACTGCAAACTATTCTTCAGTAAATTTCTCTTTAATTAATTGCACTCCTGACTCTTGGTCTTAATTTTTTCACTACTGGTCTTGGGTCATAAAACTGTTAACCCCTAACAGAGCATTCTTTGATACCTTTCTATATATGATTTAATCAGTTTCAATAACATTGTTTTCATCCTACTAAGAGAAACAACGTGAAGTTGACCGTTTAGTCACTGGTTTGATTTACTGACAAAAACATCAATACATGATTTCGAGACGAACATTTGACTGTACATGAAACATTACATATCAGAAATCACTGGTCACTGGTGATTTTGGTTAGACACACATTCAGTACATATCAAATGATCTGTAACAAAGCAATAGTAACAGTAAAAAACATTTCACTCACATAAGTGTGTTGCGCTGTTGCTGTCGGATCCAATATAGAAGGCACAGCACCATTTTTTAATCTCAGTCTCTCTGCAAATCCAGCGTCAAACTGTCTCTTGTTTGCAAAGGAATCCGCGGTGAAATGAAGCGAACAAATGCTTAGTGTCTTATTCACGTGATCTGGAACTTCTTCATTAAAAACAAAGTTCAACCATGCACTCCTAATTTTTGAATCAGAAGGAAGGTTATGCAGCGACTGTGTTTTTCTACAACATGGCACTGCACAATATTTTGCAACCTTCAAAGGCATGTTTACTGCTTAGTTGCTGGATCCAGCGTTTGCGTCACATCTTATTTACCTAGAAAAAAAGAAAAAACTGTTAATTTACCTACAACTTGTCATGCACGAATCAGTGGCCGGGGCTACAGTGGTAACGATATAGAAGTAGGCATTGACCTTCTGCAGAGGCGGTCCTTCACCTAAATAGACAAATTCCAAAACGAGTCGTTTTCTGGGCTTGGTTTCAATAAAAGCTGTTTTTGGACTAAGAAGGAAGTTTTCAGATATTCTTTCAGATATTCTTGGGGAGCCAGAGCACCTGACATCAAAGCAAATTTAAAAGTGCTGGCTAAAGCTAATCGTAAATTCTCTAAGATTATTATTCATGTCGGCACTAACGATGTTCGACTTCGCCAGTCGGAGATCACCAAAATTAACATTAAAGAGGTGTGTGAACTTGCAAGTACAATGGCAGATGCAGTTTTTTGTTCTGGTCCGCTCCCTGTTAAAAGGAGTGATGAGATACTTAGCAGACTATCATCACTCAATGGCTGGTTGTCTAAGTGGTGTCCGCAAAATAACATAGGGTTCATAGACAATTGGAAAAGCTTTTGAGGCAGACCTGACCTGTTGAAGAGGGACGGCATCCATCCTTCTTGGAGTGGTGCTGCTCTTCTCTCTAGTAATTTGGCATATAGTCTTAAAGCTAAACCTTGACTAACTGGGGCCCAGGTCAGGAAGCAGACGGACTGGCTTACCCGACCGTCTGCTAGCTGTCTCCCGTTACAGAAGTCAGATAAATCCCAACACATAGAGACTCTTTCACCTAGATATTATCACATAGAGACTGTGTCTGTTCCCGAATTAGTAAATACAAAAACATCAAGACCATTCAACAGTAAAAACTTAATTGATGTCAAACGAATAAACAACAGATATAATACAGATGATCAAATAATAAAGCTCGGGTTGTTGAATATTCGATCCCTTTCCCCAAAAGCACTTATTGTTAATGATATAATTACAGATAATAATCTAGATTTGCTGTGTTTGACAGAAACCTGGCTAAAACCTGACAACTACATTACTTTAAATGAGTCCACCCCCAAGATTATTGTTATAAACACAAGCCGCCTGAAAGGTAAAGGGGGGGGTGCTGTAATTTATAATAATATCTTCAGTATTACTCAGAAGTCTAGTTTCAAATATAATTCTTTTGAAGTTTTGGTGCTTTATGTAGCATTATGTAGTGTAATTGATAAATCCCGCTTTGACATTTGTGTTGGTTACTGTATACAGGCCACCAGGGCACAATACAGACTTTATCAAAGAATTTGCTGACTTTCTATCCGAGTTAGTACTGGCTGCAGATAAAGTACTAATTGTTGGTGATTTTAATATCCATGTAGATAATGAAAAAGACGCATTGGGATTAGCATTTAGAGACATTCTAAACTCTATTGGAGTAAGGCAACATGTGTCAGGACCCACTCATCGCCTTAATCATACGTTAGACCTAATATTGTCACATGGAATAAATGTTGATACCGTTGAAATTCTGCAGCAGAGCGACGACATCTCAGATCATTACCTAGTATCATGTATACTTAATTTAGCTAAGGCTGCAAAGCCGTCCCTCGCTCAAATATGGCAGAACTATCACTGCCGCCACTAAAAATTGCTTTTTAAATAATCTTCCTCATCAGTTTCATCTCCTCAGCATCCCAGATAGCCTAGAGGAACTCGATTTTGCAACAGAAACTATTGACTCTCTTTTTTCCAGCACTTTAGACACAGTTGCTCCCGGCGCTTAAAAGAAGATTAAAGAAAATAGTCCAACGCCGTGGTACAATGAGCACACCCGGGCCCTTAAAACAGTAGCCAGAAAAATGGAGCGCAGCTGGAAGAAAACAAAATTAGAGATTTTTCGTAATTCATGGAAAGAGAGCATGATCGCATACAGAAAGGCCGTAAAAACTGCTAGATCTGCTTATTTCTCGACTCTCTTAGAAGAAAACAAACACAACCCTAGGTATTTATTTGATACAGTGGCTAAGTTAACCAAAAATAAAGCTTATACTTCTGATGGTTGTAAACAGCACAGCAGTAATGACTTTATGAACTTCTTTACGTGTAAGATCGATAATATTAGGAAGAAAATTATAACCATGCAGCCGTCTACTATAGTGTCACATGAGACAGAGCATTGTTGTGTCACTGAGAAAAAATTACATTCATTCACTGCTATAGGAGAGGAAGAATTGGCTAAACTCGTTAAATCATCTAAATCAACAACATGTATGCTCGACCCTATACCGACTAGGCTATTAAAAGAGATGCTACCAGAGGTCATAGATCCTCTTCTTAATATCATTAACTCATCTTTGTTATTAGGATATGTACCGAAAACGTTTAAGTTGGCTATTATCAAACCACTTATTAAAAAACCAAACTTGATCAACTTGATCCTACAGAATTAGTCAATTATAGGCCGATCTCAAATCTACCCTTCCTGTCAAAAATACTGGAAAGGCAGTGTCTTCACAATTATGTTCCTTTTAGAAAGAAATGGTATCTGTGAGTCAGGATTTAGACCGTATCATAGTACTGAGACTGCTCTCATCAGAGTTACAAATGATTTACTCTTATCATCCGATCGTGGTTGTATTTCTCTATTAGTGTTACTCGATCTTAGCGCTGCATTCGATACTATCGACCACAACATTCTTTTGAATAGACTCGAAAATTATGTTGGCATTAGTGGAACTGCATTGGCATGGCTTAAATCATACTTATCTGACCGTTATCAGTTTGTAGCAGTAAATGAAGAGATGTCACACCGATCACAAGTTCAGTATGGAGTACCGCAGGGCTCGGTGCTAGGACCGTTGCTCTTCACCCTGTACATGCTACCACTGGGAGATATCATTAGGAAGCATGGCATTAGTTTTCACTGTTATGCTGACGATACTCAGCTCTATATTTCTTCACGCCTGATGAAACTTACCAATTCACAAGATTAACGGAATGCATAGCTGATATAAAACATTGGATGTCTAGTAATTTCCTGCAACTTAACTCAGAAAAAACTGAATTTTTAATTATTGGACAAAAAAACTCTGCAAGTAGTAACCTAGAATACTGTCTAACACTCGATGGCTGCTCTGTCAAGTCCTCGTCGTCAGTTAGGAACCTGGGTGTGCTCTTTGATACCAATCTTTCATTTGAAAGCCACGTTTCTAACATCTGTAAAACTGCATTCTACCATCTTAAAAATATATCTAAATTACGGCACATCCTTTCGATGCAAAATGCTGAACAGTTAATTCATGCGTTCATGACCTCAAGGCTAGATTACTGTAATGCTTTACTGGGTGGTTGCCCTGCTCACTTAATAAACAAACTCCAGCTGGTCCAAAACGCAGCAGCTCGAGCTCTTACTAGAACAAGGAAGTATGACCATATTAGCCCGGTTCTGTCAACACTTCATTGGCTCCCTATTAAACATCGAATAAATTTTAAAATCTTGTTTATTACTTACAAAGCACTAAATGGTTTAGCTCCCAGTACTTGAGCGAACTCTTAACGCATTATACTCCATCACGCCTATTGCGGTCTCAAAACTCTGGCCAGTTGATAATACCTAGAATATCAAAATCAACTGCAGGCGGTCGATCCTTTTCCTATTTAGCGCCTAAACTTTGGAACAGTCTTCCTAGCATTGTTCGGGAAGCAGACACACTCTGTCAGTTTAAATCTAGACTAAAAACGCATCTCTTTACTATGGCTTACACATAAAACATTATCAATTTCTATTACTCAAATCAGTAAATGATTGTCAGGCTGCATTAACTAGGTCAGCCGGAACCGGGAACACTTCCCATAACACCTGATGTACTCGTTACATCATAAGAAGAATGGCATCTACGCTAATGTTAGTCTCTCTGTTTATACCGAGGTTTACTGCAGTCAGCCAGATCCAGGCCGTATCCAGATCAGATGGTGGACCAGCGCCTGGACATGACCAACGCATCCCTGAAGTGTCTGCAGAGAACATGTCAAATAAACTCCCCGTAAATGCTGCATCGACACGACATCCTCATTAAACCCGCTCTTCGGGCGTGATTTACTCCAATCTCTCTCGAATAATCTAACAAATATCAATTTGCCTAATATGAATTAAGACCTGCTATGTTGCCAGAATTATAATCATACACTGTTTGTTCGTCGCCAGAGGAGAACTGGCACCCGACTGAGCCTGGTTTCTCCCAAGGTTTTTTTCTCCATTCTGACCCTGAAGGAGTTTTGGTTCCTTGTCACCGTTGCCTCTGGCTTTTGGCTTGCTCAGTTGGGGACACCTAAATTTCTTCTATATTACCAATCTGCCCGCATTGACGCTATATGATACTTGAAATTAGCTGGATAACATCACCGTTTCACCAGAACGGCTGTACAAATTCTGTTGCATTATTTTAGTTTTAACAATGTGAAGCTGCTTTGAAACAATTGGACTTGTTAAAAGCGCTATATAAATAAAGGTGATTTGATAGTATGAAGACCTCTTATACCTGTATGTCAAAAGTTCTCAAGAAATTTCTCAATTCATGACCCCTTTAATAACATCATTATAAATGTACATTTATTTGTTATATAATATCAACAGCAATAATAAAATATTCCTGTTATCGCTGCCTAGCGTTGATGTGGTAACACTCCAAATTAAGCTAATGAGGAAATTACGTGGTGTTTCGATGCTCCCTTCCTTCACCAAGACCATTCCAAATGGCTTCATTATATACCCCTTTTCCACCAAGGCAGTGCTGGTGCTGGTTCAGAGCAATAGCCTAGTTTCAAATCAGTTCTTTGTCTTTCCACACCCAAAGCACAAGCTCCGAACCAGGAAAAGTGGTTCTTAAGTAGCACCAAAACATTGCTGGTCTGGTCTAGAAGTAATTGTTCATTTTACTTTTGGTGTGAAAGGGCATTTACATTTGCAAAAAATAAAACTTTTTCTTGTCATTAAAATGAACAAACAAACAGCCCAAAGAGTAACTAAGTAGCACAATTAGTTACCTTTAATGCAATATTGTAATGCATACTTTTAAAAGTAACTTTCCCCAACACTGCCCAAGAGTTAATATAAAGTTCCCAAGAATTAATATCATGGACACAACATATCACGTTCCCACAAGTTAAAGGATTAATTCACTTTAAAATGAAAACTACCCCATGATTTACTCACCCTCACGCCATTCTAGGTGTATATGACTTTCTTCTTTCTGATTAACAGAAATAAATGGCATATAATGGCAATAATGGCTTAATAATGGCATTGACGGGGTCCATTGAGTTTGAAGCTCAAAAAAGCACATCCAACCATTATAAACGTACTCCACACGACTCAGGGGGAAATGTATTAAATATGGATATTTTTCTTACAAAAGCCCATCGACTCGCTTCAGATGGCCTTTATTAACTCCCTGAGCCATGTGGAGTACGTTTATGCTGGATGGATGTGCTTTTTTGAGCTTCAAACTCAATGGACCCTGTCACTGCCATTATAAAGCTTGTAAGCATCAGGAAATTTATTAATATAACTGTGATTGTGTTCATCAGAAAGAAAAAAAGACATATACACCTTGGATGGCTTGAGGGTGAGTAAATCATGGGGTAATTTGCATCTTAAAGTGAACAAATCCCTTTAATATGTCATGGCTGAAACAAAAACATGTCCCCTCCAGGTCACCGTACGTAACACCGGAGGACCGCATGACCTGAATCGAGGGTATGCGTGTGACGTCACAGCCGTCCACTCCGCTACAGTTATGCCTGCTGAGTGGCAAAAAGACGGAGCAGCAGCATTGGTTTTCAGCAATGAATGCCGCGAAAAACACATCTAAAACAGGAAAGAGCTTTGAGATTACCTTCAAGAAATCTGAGGTATATTTTTACAGACTGCTGAAAGCTACAGAAAAGAGATGCAAATGGTTCACTGTAATTCACAGAAACAACGTGGCTCCAGGCAGCGAAACATGGATTTGCAGTTATCATTTTGTGTCAATGTTGAATTTTAGGCTAAAAATCATACCCTATATATTGTATTGATAACTCATCAATTAAATATTTACCAGCTTATATTCTGCATGATTGGATGTTTTTAAATAAACACTGACAAAAACTATACAAGTTGTAGGGCTGGATGAAATGACGACATATAACATTGATAAGTGATCACCCAGATTTAGACCTACCTACCTATATTGTATTTAAAGCATTCACAGGCAAATTTGCTTTATGTAATTCCCCGAAATCAGGCTCATATAAATGTCAGTTAACACGATTCCTGGCTGGATGTCGGGTAAGTTGTTGTCTTGCGTAGCCAGACCTTCAGACTGACGGCAGAAGGTCTGGACTCTATCGCAGCTTTCATTGGTCTAGGACCACCCAAGAGGACATTTGACTGACATGTAACGCAACCAATCACAGTTTGTTTTGTTCCACGTCATGTTTACGGGCATGAAAATGTAAAGTCAATGTCCCTGCAATAACAGACTGGCGTGAATCTATAAATTATTCATTCAAGAATGTTGTGTAAGTTTACTGCAACAATGGAGCCGCGAACTTCACATACTTTTAAAATTCCAGTGTTTAGTTGATCCTGGTAAGCACTCATTGTCACAGTTGTAAACATGACAGTGTTGTTCTTCCAGGAGGGAGTTTGGCGTCACGCATTTGTTTCCAGGTGGAGAGTTAAAGAATGCTATACACTCATCTTGCGGTCATCCTGTAGAATTCAGCCAATCAGACGACGACTTCAAAACTCCTTAAGTGTTTCCAGTGTCCCATATGGATCAGACGTTCAGCCAACGACCCATGAACTTCAGTTTAAACTGATAATCGTTCGTTTTACTCACGTTTTCGCAGTTTCTCCTATTAACTCCAGTCATGAAGCAACTCTTCTGCCACTCAGTCCGGCTGAGGGGGCGTGTGCCGGCGGGAAAGTGACGTCAATGCATACCCAATATTCACAAATCATGAAGAACGACATGCAGTATGTATACGAAAGCGTACAGTGGATTTATAGCTAAAGACAACTTTACGGAATTTTACTGTGGTAATATACCACAGCCCTACGTTCGCTGCGTTACATAACGCACATGACCTATTCACTATTTGCATACAAGCCTTTTTTTTCTGCTGGTAAGAGGATCAACAGTCACGTGCAAATTTTCAGGAATTAATATTGAGGGAGTGAATCCGCTAAACTCCGTGAGCCACTGAACACTGAGATTAAAAACCTCTTCAAATGTTCTCTAACTTCCCAAACAGAGTTCACGATTTCCAGACAGCACTGAGTGCACTTCAGTTACAGAGAGACGTAACTTAAAGTATTTAAGACATTAGAATTATTCCCAAATATCAAGAACAACAACGTAACTGAACCAGATCCAACACTTACCAAATGCTCCGTACATTACAACAGAGTTCGAGTTCTTCTTGTTATTGTTCTTCTTCTTTGATGTTTTATGGCGGTCGGCAAACCAGCTTTTGCTGCGTATTCCGCCACCTACTGTGATGGAGTGCGATGCGATAAAGGAAGAAACAATAATAAAAAAAAAAAAAAAAAAAAGCAAAGCTATATACCTATATTTTTTTATACAACTTTGTTATTTTCAAGAAAGATCTTTATAACCTTTATAAGAACTGTTCAAGTGATTTTAATTCCTCTTTTAACTGGAATCTTTCCTTCCATATCCCATACAGTTATCAGCACATGCTCTATGGTATCTGGAAGTCCACATTTATTTACTTTTAATTTACACTTATTCATGTTTTCCTACCATCTGATGTGTTTTATTAAAAGCAGAGTGTCCAAATATGCAGCTGAGATATTATTGCATCATCCCTTGTGTTGCCATAATCAGCTCTTTCATGACCAACTTGTTACATTATACAGATGTCATCCTTTATTTACTTTATCCCATCTCTCTTGCCACAGCTACTTTAATTAAACCTTCACTTATTTACTTAATGGTATACAAAAAGCATTGTTTTTCAACCCTAGATTTATGCATTTCAGTTCCTGTTATACAGTAATTTTTCTGTCTCTATGATTTACTTACTCATATTTTCTATAAAATGAGTCACATATTTATAAGAAATGGCTATATATATATATATATATATATATATATATATATATATATATATATATATATATATATATATATATATATATATATACACAGTAGGAAATGTACAAAATATCTTCATGGAACGTGATCTTTACTTAAAGGGATACTTCAGTGATTAGCATTTTGTATCAGTAGAAATCTGTATTATATTCGAATGATCGTGAATTATTGAATTATTGGCTGCCATGGTTTATTTTTATTTTCTGCTGGCTAGACTGGCTACCTCACATACTTGTAGGCCTACAGGCCTTAAACTACTCGGCTAAGACGGGTACATTTTAATTTAAATGTTCTTCTTAGTGACTTGAATTATTGGATGGTTTGGAGAAGCCATGGTACTATGTTTACTTACCTGGTGGCTAGACTGGCTACCTCATATGTTCAGTGTCAAGCTAAAAAAGCTGTCAAAGAAACTGTTCAGAACAGGCCACTTGCTGCACTCCATTGCAATACTGCACTGTATTTACTTTTCAAAGGCTTGTAAGCTACAGTTTGCACTGTTTCAATAAATGGAACTCATTTTCTCAACACATCTTTGATTCATTTTGTCCAGCATTTACAAGCTGTAGACTCTCTATCCACTCCAGTCAGAGACACATATTATGTAATTGATGTTTTTAGTTTTCAGTTCAATTAATTCAATCCAAGTAAATGGAACACTCACAAGATGTCACCAAAATTTCTCTGTCCCTTTAAATCTTTCAGAAAATGATGCAAGTGTATCGAATTATATCGAATCGTATCGTTGGCAGAATATCGTGGTATATATCGTATTGTGAGATTAGTGTATCGCTACAGCCCCTGCTAAAGTACCCCTTTAATATCCTAATAATTTTTACAAATTTCTGGATCTTTATAAGGAAACAGCAAAGCAACCAAAACAACATAAAAGTTATAATAGATCAATTAAATGTATGCTGTTTTAAATAAATAAATAAAAATATATATATATATATATATATAATATATATATATATATATATATATATATATATATATATATATATATATATATATATATATATATATATATATATATATATATATATATAATGTATGATTTCCAATAAATTATTTACCTGATTCATAATCACTTCTAGTAGCCTATTTGTACAGGCTTTACATTTTTATTTCAGTGTTGTAATTAGCAATTCATTTAATTTTACCTTTGAAGCAGATTTGCTATATGACAGCATTAATTAAAGTTTATTAAGGGTCAAGACCAAGTTATCTGCATCTCCTGCGCTGAATCAAGCCACTCCCATAATATCGGTCACAGTTCAAATTAATGCACACACGGCATAGACAAACTGACAAAATGAATCCCTCATGGATAAATCTGCATTATGATAGACTACACAACTGTATATTATTATTTAAAATTTATTTTTAAATCACTATTATTGTCAAATCAAATCAAATCACCTTTATTTATATAGCGCTTTTAATAAGTCCAATTGTTTCAAAGCAGCTTCACATTGTTAACAGGAAAATAATGCAACAGAATTTGTACAGCCGTTCTGGTGAAACGGTGATGTTATCCAGCTAATTTCAAGTATCATATAGTGTCAATGCGGGCAGATCGGTAATATAGATGAAATTTAGGTGTCCCCAACTGAGCAAGCCAAAAGCCAGAGGCAACGGTGGCAAGGAACCAAAACTCCTTCAGGGTCAGAATGGAGAAAAAAAACCTTGGGAGAAACCAGGCTCAGTCGGGGTGCCAGTTCTCCTCTGGCCGACGAACAAACAGTGTATGATTATAATTCTGGCAACATAGCAGGTCTTAATTCATATTAGGTAAATAGATATTCGTAAGATTATTCGAAAGATTGGAGTCGTCACGCCGAAGATGGGTTTAATGAGGATGTTGTGTCGATGCAGCATTTTACGGGCGGGGTGTTTATTTGACATGCTCTCTGCAGACATTTGCAGATCCTTTGTCTGCAGACAAAGGATCGACCGCCTGCAGTTGATTTTGATATTCTAGGTATTATCAACTGGCCAGAGTTTTGAGACCGCAATAGACGTGATGGAGTATAATGCGTTAAGAGTTCACTCAAGTACTGGGGAGCTAAACCATTTAGTGCTTTGTAAGTAATAAGCAAGATTTTAAAATGTATACAATGTTTAATAGGGAGCCAGTGCAGTGTTGACAGAACCGGGCTAATATGGTCATACTTCCTTGTTCTAGTAAGAGCTCGAGCTGCTGAGTTTTGGACCAGCTGGAGTTTGTTTATTAAGCGAGCAGGGCAACCACCCAGTAAAGCATTACAGTAATCTAGCCTTGAGGTCATGAATGCATGAATTAACTGTTCAGCATTTTGCATCGAAAGGATGTGCTGTAATTTAGATATATTTTTAAGATGGTAGAATGCAGTTTTACAGATGTTAGAAACGTGGCTTTCAAATGAAAGATTGGTATCAAAGAGCACACCCAGGTTCCTAATTATTGTCCCTGGTTCACAGTAGAGTACTCTAGTAAGAAAGTAGCAGTGGCTGGGAAAGGCTTTAAGCATCACCTCCGCTTAAAAAGATGCAATCTAATCCTGTTTACATGACATAAGCTGTTCCCGAGCAGGTTTGAGATTTTGGCATCATGAACTATGAAATCTGTACATCAGGTTTCTGGATTTGTTTTTACCACCTGTATGTAAAAACAGAGTATTCTCCATCTAAACGCTGATGTCTCTTTTGGAACATGTTTTTTGTTCATTTTAAATATCAGCTGGTCTACTGATGGCATTGAGAAGAGACAATGTGGAGAGATTGGGGCTAATATCGATATTATTAATGGTTATTTGTTGGGTCTGATTGTCTGCCATCCATCCAAAGCTTTTCAAATGTGTCTGCTCATATTCCCAGCAACTCTTTAATTTTTTTTTAATCAACTAAATGGTTCATAAAATGACCTTTAATACCTGTCCATAGCATTTTTAGCTGAATTTCACAAATGTCTAATGTAATTTTTCCCATTTCTACCTGCAGTGCTGTTACAGGAGAGGACCTAAAAGCTCCACAACATATTCTAAGGAAAAGGGAAAGCTGGAGCACCAAGAAGCTGACGGTCACAGAAGAGGCGGATGAGGAGCCCACTACAAAACCAGCAAAGTGGAAAATCATTGTGGCGCTGGAGGGATGAAGATCCAAGGTGGAGCCTGGGGAGCCATTGACCATAGCGGAGCTGGGGAATGGGAAGACCAAAGCAGAGCTGGAGAAGTTAGAGACCAACAGACAAAGAAACAGAGGATCAGGGCAACATCACAGGCTCGGAGGACCATGGTGAAGCTGAGGATTAAGGTGCAGCGGATGGGAGTGATAATAACGGTGAAGCTGGAGGGTGGGAAGACCCTACTGGAGCCAAAAAGGATAGAAGGCCCAAGCACAGCCAAAATTCCACAAGTTCATGGTGGAGCTATGGGGACAACAGACCAAGATGGAGCTGGAGAGAACAAAGAGCCTGGTGGAGCCAGAGCGATGATGGGCTACGAAGTAGCTGAGGTATCGAAGGTGGAGCCAGAGGGTCAAACATCCCAAATTGTGCCACAAATCAGAAGACCATGATTAACCTGAATAGCCAGGAGACTGTGGTCATGCTGGTGGAGCCCAAGGACTGGGGAGCACCAGTAGAGCAGGAGGATGAGGTGTCAGCGAGCTGGTCAAAACCAGTGGAGGAAGAAGGACCAGGGAATTGGACAGAACCAGACAGTCCAACGGACAGGACCGGCAGCAAAGGAAGGCCTTTAAGGGTGGATGCAAGGGTAGATGCAGGGAAACCAGCCCCTGGACAGACAGGTCAATGGGCGCTGACCCAGAGTCCAAAGCACAATGGACAATTTTACAGGTGTTGGCTTCACCTCTGACTGAGAGCTTTTGGGGGAAGGACGATGGGCAGAGACCACAAAATGAATGTGCCTCACTCATAGGGTCTAGGGGAAGCTAGAAACCACCACAGAGCTGATGGCCACATCGGAAAAGACCATCGCAGAAACGATGGAGGAAAAAAACATTGCAGAGCCAGAAGAATGAAAGATCCACGGTGGAGCCAGAGAGACCATTGACCATTGTGGAGCTAGGGAATTGGAAGACAGAGGTGGAAGAGAAGACTATCATGGAGATAGTGGAGGAAGAGACCCCTCCAGAGTCAGAGTCCACATGGTGGAGCTGGAGGGACCACTGACCATGGCAAAGCCAGGGAATTGGAAGACAGAGGCACAACCCAGATGAGGTGGAGACAAGGTATAGCCAGAGGAACAGAGGATGGAGTTAGGGAGTAGGAAGACTAAGGCAAAGCCAGAGGGAGTGGAGACAGAGGAACAGACAAATAGGTCAACGTCACAGGCTCAGAGGGCCAAGGCAGAGACAGTGGTTCGGAGGACCGAGGCAAAGCTGGGAGAACAAAAGACTGAGATGAAGCTGGTAATAGCAGGACAACAGTGGAGCCAAAGGGTGGAGGGCCCAAGTACAGCCAAAGGCCCAGAAGTCTATGATGAAGCCAGGGGGATGACAGACCAAAGTGCAACCAGAGGGACGAAGGAGCCTGATCAAGCCAGAGGGATGACAGACCACTGTGGATTCAAGGGAGTCCCCAGTCAGAGAGTTCAACAGGCCAGACGAGACTGGCGCAGGAGGATGGACTGGTCAATGAGCGCTGACTCTGGGACACACAAGGCCTTTTTTATATTGTAGCTTTAGGGTAAAATGACTTAAATCATATATATACTCACCTAAAGGATTATTAGGAACACCTGTTCAATTTCTCATTAATGCAATTATCTAATCAACCAATCACATGGCAGTTGCTTCAATGCATTTAGGGCTGTGGTCCTGGTCAAGACAATCTCCTGAACTCCAAACTGAATGTCAGAATGGGAAAGAAAGGTGATTTAAGCAATTTTGAGCGTGGCATGGTTGTTGGTGCCACACGGGCCGGTCTGAGTATTTCATAATCTGCTCAGTTACTGGGATTTTAACGCACAACCATTTCTAGGGTTTACAAAGAATGGTGTGAAAATGGAAAAACATCCAGTATGTGGCAGTCTTGTGGGCGAAAATGCCTTGTTGATGCTAGAGGTCAGAGGAGAATGGGTCAACTGATTCAAGCTGATAGAAGAGCAACTTTGACTGAAATAACCACTCGTTACAACCGAGGTATGCAGCAAAGCATTTGTGAAGCCACAATACGCACAACCTTGAGGCGGATGGGCTACAACAGCAGAAGACCCCACCACTCATCTCCACTATAAATAGGAAAAAGAGGCTACAATTTGCACAAGCTCACAAAAATTGGACAGTTGAAGACTGGAAAAATGTTGCCTGGTCTGATGAGTCTCGATTTCTGTTGAGACATTCAGATGGTAGAGTCAGAATTTGGCGTAAACAGAATGAGAACATGGATCCATCATGCCTTGTTACCAACTGTGCAGGCTGGTGGTGGTGGTGGTGTAATGGTGTGGGGGATGTTTTCTTGGCACACTTTAGGCCCCTTAGTGCCAAGTGGGCATCGTTTAAATGCCATGGCCTACCTGAGCATTGTTTCGGACCATGTCCATCCCTTTATGACCACCATGTACCCATTCTCTGATGGCTACTTCCAGCAGGATAATGCACCATGTCACAAAGCTAGAATCATTTCAAATTGGTTTCTTGAACATGACAATGAGTTCACTGTACTAAAATGGCCCCCACAGTCACCAGATCTTAACCCAATAGAGCATCTTTGGGATGTGGTGGAACAGGAGCTGTGGCCCTGGATGTGCATCCCACAAATCTCCATCAACTGCAAGATGCTATCCTATCAATATGGGCCAACATTTCTAAAGAATGCTTTCAGCACCTTGTTGAATCAATGCCACGCAGAATTAAGGCAGTTCTGAAGGCAAAAGGGGGTCAAACACAGTATTAGTGTGGTGTTCCTAATAAACCTTTAGGTGAGTATACCTCTGGAGTTTGACATTGGTTACTAAGAAAATGTGGTCTGATCTTAATTTAACTCACCATTATAAATAAAACACAATCCAACTAAACTAATAATACAAAGTTGTACTTTTTACATTTTTGTTAAATATCATAAGCCACAATGCAGGGTGGAGGAATTAAGCAAACTTTTGAATTTCGACTGACCAATTTTGGATTATCCCACCAATTTATCAGTATTTCTGAGTTGTGTTGATATTAGTTCTCTTTAGGTTAGCCCAACAGTCTTATACCCTGCTCATGGAGACCCACTGCCCTGCAAAATTTATATCTAACCTGCTTTGGTTTCTGTTTTTTAAGAGCTTTATTACCTGGTTCAGGTGTGTTTTATAAGGGTTGGAGCTAAACTCTGCAGAATAGTGGGTCCCAAGTGGCAGGGCTGAAAATCTCTGGGTTAGCCAATGCCACAGCATCTCATTTGACATAAGGTCAGGACTCGGGAAAATACAAATTTTTTCAGTCATTTATTCAGTCACATCTTTTTAATCATTAGTTGATATACTTTGGATCACTGTCTTGTAGCACCAGCAATCAGCTGATGAGACACCTCTCCTCTCAATGAAACCATGAAAAAGCTACCTGTGAGGTAGGACTGAAGCCACTAAAGTACCGTAACTGTGAAGCCCAGTGCAGAAAGACGCAGACTCCCGCTGTTGACGTCTTTGGACAGTGTCAGGTTTGTTAGGTCCCCGAAACATCGCAAAACTCAAAACCCACCTAAAAGGAATGAAATCTTGCACATTTCCCCCCGACAGCTGCTGGATTCTAAATGCCTTAAAGTAAACATTTTGAAACAGTTTAAAATTGTATTTGGATGATTTTAGCTAGACCAGTTTATATGTGATATGTGCATATTGAATTATTTAATCTGTATCTTATAGGCTACCATTTACATTTACTGAATCTTTTTATATATATTTTAGCAAATTTAATTATTTTACTTTCTCTGATTTTAATTTTCAATTTTATAATTTAAGCATAATAAATTGTTTAAAGTGAGCGTTATATAAACATTTAACCCAAGCCAGCTGGGTTGCCAAAATAACCTAAATTTAGTTGTTTTAAACCCAGAATTTAGTGCATGGTAACATCCTAAAGAGTAAAAATTGCCATCAAAAACTTAAAGGGTTAGTTCACCCAGAAATGAAAAAAATCCCATTATTTACTCACCCTCAAGCCAATAATCACTGGCTTCAAGTAATAGCCGTACGCAAGTTGAGTTCCAGCCCGAAAAGGGAACTCTGAAGTGAAGTTTGTTACTCATTTGCCCTATTTGTTTGAACCATGAGAGGCATCTATTCTCACCTAAGCTGACGCTGCATCATGCGTCTGGTCAGAGGTCACTCTTCTGCTGGAACTAGTCTCGCATACGGGCATTACTTGAAGCCAGTGATTATAAAGTTATAAATACGGATATTTTTCTCACAAAAAAGCATTACTTCACTTCAGAGTTCAGAAGGCCTTTATTAACCCCGCGAAGCCATATGGATTACTTTTATGATGCACTGTTTTGGGCTTCAAAACCTAAGTTACTATTCACTCCCATTATAAAGCTTGGGAGAGCCAGGATATTTTTGTTTGGCTTAAAGTCATTATACACCTAGTCATATGGCTTGTGAGTGAGTAAATGATGATACCATTTTAATTTTTAGGTGAACTAACCCTTTAAGTTCACAAATAACAAGATAATGTAAAACAAGGGCAATAATTCAGCACTTATTAATATCTGGGCTCTTATGGTCTTGTATCTCCAACTGTACTGACATCCCACTTAATTTTGGGCAATACTTCTTACTGTGAATCTGTACACTTCTGGAATGTCCGAATCTCTTGCCACAGTGACGGCACTGATACGGCTTCTCTCCAGTGTGAATTCTCTCATGTCCTTGCAGGCCTCCTAATTGCTTGAAACTCTTTTCACAATAGGAACACTTGTAAGGCCTTTCTCCAGTGTGGATCCTTCGGTGCACTTTCAGCTCAGTGGCTGTAGTAAAAGCTTTACCACAATCAGAACACAAATACTCTTTCACACCAGCATGTATTTTCTGATGGTCTTTAAAACGTCCCGGCCATGCAAATGTTCTACCACAAATAAAACACAAGTAAGGCTTCTCTTTTGTGTGAACTCTTTTGTGGCCCTTTAAATCTGATTCCTGAACAAACTTCTTATCACACTGATCACAATCAAATGGCTTTTCTCCAGAGTGAATGAGCTTATGAATTTGAAGACTTCTTGGCCATTTAAAACTCTTTTCACACTGATCACATGTGAATGGCCTCTCATCAGTGTGAATTCTTATGTGTCTCTCAAAAGCTCCTTTCTGTGAGAAACTCTTGCCACACTGAGGGCATGTGAATGGCTTCTCACCAGTATGAATTTTTTTGTGAATCCGAATGGTTGTTTTATATTTGAAACTCTTTCCACATTGAAGGCATGTGAAAGGTTTCTCTCCAGTGTGAACTCTTATGTGATCCTTGAGGCTTTGTTTAGTTGTGACGCTCTTTCCACATTGAGGGCAGGTAAAAGACTTTTTGGCTTTTGCTCTTTGAAGTAGTTCTTGTCCTTTTTGTCCTTCAGATACGGCATCATGAAGTTCCTGATACTGACATTTCTTCTCCATTTCATTAAATTCTTCACTTTTCTCTTGCATGTTCATCATGTCTAAAATAAAAGTGGATATGTAACAACAGCCTATGATTCTATTAATCAGTAATTTTCTATTAACAAGAAAATTTGTTACATTCACATCAGCAGTCATAAATGAAGAAACAAGAACGGACACCAACCTCTTTGTTCCTCATTATCTTCATATTTCACTCTGCATGCTTCTGAATTTCTCATATCGTCATTCTCCTCTTTAATAAACTCCATATTTACAACAATGTCACAGCTCATTGCTATGTGATATGGAGAACCAGATCTGAAAAAAAGTGAAAAAAGTAAATCCACTTCAACTTTATTCAGTGAACAAATTAAATGTAATTTAAACATCTTACGAATATCTATTTACCTAATATGAATTAAGACCTGCTATGTTGCCAGAATTATAATCATACACTGTTTGTTCGTCGGCCAGAAGAGAACTGGCACCCCGACTGAGCCTGGTTTCTCCCAAGGTTTTTTTCTCCATTCTGGCCCTGAAGGAGTTTTGGTTCCTTGCCACCGTCGCCTTTGGCTTTTGGCTTGCTCAGCTGGGGACACCTAAATTTCAACTATATTACCGATCTGCCCGCATTGACACTATATGATACTTGAAATTAGCTGGATAACATCACCGTTTCACCAGAACGGCTGTACAGCCAAATCAAATTCTGTTGCATTATTTTCCTGAAATAACACTGTGAAGCTGCTTTGAAACGATTGGACTTGTAAAAAGCGCTATATAAATAAAGGTGTAGGGGTCGACCGTTTATCGGTGTGGCCGATTATCGCTACTGATATTAAGCATTTTTATGGTTATCAGTATCGTCATTTTCAAAACCGATTTGCCGTTAAAATAATTTAATTTTGAAATGCGCGCAATCTGGCTCTGATCCAGCCACCTCTGTCAGAGCGCACCGCTCTGTGACCTAGACTAATGCCTGCCCATCACCCATCTGATTTGTTGGGAGTCACGAGTCCGGCCAATCAACGTGGAAGGCTGAAGGCACTGAAAATGTTGTGCTCTCACACCGAAAGCACTTGCTAACAGGAACTGCGCAGTGATCATGGAAAGGTAAGGCAGCAGTGATCACTATCAACTTGTAGTGATTTAAGTTGCATTAAATCACTACACTGAAGTTGCAAAACACCTCAGTATAATCTATTTAATGACAAGCAACCCCGTTTCCAGTTATACTGTGAATTCCCAGTCAATGTCCGTCATTGCAGTGATAGCTTTAACGGAGTTTAGCATATTTGGAGAAATTTTGCTTTGTCATCTCATGATTGCAAAATATTTCATAATAAAGAATACCATTTCTATTATGTCTCACTGAATTATGTGATCCCTCATTCGATGAATAGCTGTCAATCATCTCACATGGCACGTTTGTGGTTGTCCTGTACACTTCCTGGTTTTTAGCTCCATGATAAACAGTCAAACAAAAGTTTCTACACATAAAAAATAAAGAGAATCAATAAACACACAATTAGACTACGGGTTGTGTGTGATTTTCATGCGATTTGGGGTATAAATAAAGCAAATAAAATGCTAAATACAACATATTACAACATCATTATTAAATGACACACACACACACACACACACACACACACACACACATATACATATATATATATATATACACATACATACATACATACATACATACATACACACACATATACACTCACCTAAAGGATTATTAGGAACACCTGTTCAATTTCTCATTAATGCAATTATCTAATCAACCAATCACATGGCAGTTGCTTCAATGCATTTAGGGGTGTAGTCCTGGTCAAGACAATCTCCTGAACTCCAAACTGAATGTCAGAATGGGAAAGAAAGGTGATTTAAGCATTTTTGAGCGTGGCATGGTTATTGGTGCCAGACAGGCCGGTCTGAGTATTTCACAATCTGCTCAGTTACTGGGATTTTCACATACAACCATTTCTAGGGTTTCCTGTGGGCGAAAATGCCTTGTTGATGCTAGAGGTCAGAGGAGAATGGGCCGACTGATTCAAGCTGATAGAAGAGCAACTTTGACTGAAATAACCACTCGTTACAACCGAGGTATGCAGCAAAGCATTTGTGAAGCCACAACACACACAACCTTGAGGCGGATGGGCTACAACAGCAGAAGACCCCACCGGGTACCACTCATCTCCACAACAAATAGGAAAAAGAGGCTACAATTTGCACGAGATCACCAAAATTGGACAGTTGAAGACTAGAAAAATGTTGCCTGGTCTGATGAGTCTCGATTTCTGTTGAGACATTCAGATGGTAGAGTCAGAATTTGGCGTAAACAGAATGAGAACATGGATCCATCATGCCTTGTTACCACTGAGCAGGCTGGTGGTGGTGGTGTAATGGTGTGGGGGATGTTTTCTTGGCACACTTTAGGCCCCTTAGTGCCAATTGGGCATTGTTTAAATGCCACGGCCTACCTGAGCATTGTTTCTGACCATGTCCATCCCTTTATGACCACCATGTACCCATTCTCTGATGGCTACTTCCAGCAGGATAATGCACCATGTCACAAAGCTCGAATCATTTCAAATTGGTTTCTTGAACATGACAATGATTTCACTGTACTAAAATGGCCCCCACAGTCACCAGATCTCAACCCAATAGAGCATCTTTGGGATGTGGTGGAACGGGAGCTTCGTGCCCTGGATGTGCATCCCACAAATCTCCATCAACTGCAAGATGTTATCCTATCAATATGGGCCAACATTTCAAAAGAATGCTTTCAGCACCTTGTTGAATCAATGCCACGCAGAATTAAGGCAGTTCTGAAGGCGAAAGGGGGTCAAACACAGGATTAGTGTGGTGTTCCTAATAATCCTTTAGGTGAGTGTATACACACACATATATAAACATATATATGTGTGTGTGTGTGTGTGTGTGTGTGTGTGTGTGTGTGTGTGTGTGTGTGTGTGTGTGTGTGTGTGTGTGTGTGTGTGTGTGCTTTTTTTAATTTAATCCATTGATGTTCAATAGTCACCTTTTTTTAGGCTATGTTTTAGTCATCAGAAAATAATTATGAGAGGTTAAGCTATTACACATAGCCTGCCCTACATTTCTAACATATAAATGATTGAAGCTAATACTTCCCTTTCCCCAGCTGTTTAGCTGTAGTACAGCCCCAGCTGTACTACAGCTAAACAGGCTTTTGTTATAAGAACGTTCTCCAAATATTCAGTGCTGGTTCCGGGAACGTGAAAGATGTCCAGTTGTTGTTTAAATTTACTTCTTTAAGGTTTACAAAATGTTTACAGAATGCTGCTGGATGATCCATGCACTTTTTATGTTGTTGTTATTATTCTTAACATTAATGTTGTTAATATTAACAGTTATTCCAGTTAAAGATAAAATAATTAAATGGTAAAAGAATTTAAAGGGAGTCTTTGTCAGAGGCCTTTTAATTCTTAATTTTGACATCAATTTTCATTTTTACACTAGACATATCGGTTCAAAATATCGGTTATCGGTCTACTTCATCTGTAATAATTGGTATCGGCATTGGTCCTGAAAAACACATATCGGTCGACCCCTATAAAGGTGATTTGATTTGAAATGCATTTTAAACTTTAAATGAGACCACTGTGTCTGACATATAATTTATAATATAAAAATATAATTTGAACAAGAATGCTGTTTCCTGAATATTAGCATGATTGCAATTATGGAATTATTGATTTTATGCAACTGTTCAAAGGGCTCCCATGATGCTATTTTAAAAGTTAAAGTAAAATTATTTTGTTTATTGGGTGTAATAGAATAGGTTAACATGCTTTAATACTCAAAAAACTTTTTTTCTCCACATACTGTACATGATTGCAGTACGTCTATTCCCAGTCTGTCTGAAATGTGCTGATTTTTATAAAGCCCCTGCTTCTGAAAAGCCCAAAGTGCTCTGATTGGCCAGGTGATTGGCCTAAAATCTCAAGCATGCGTTGAAAATAGCTTCTAAAGCAATTGCAAACACAGTTAACATCATCAGTATTAACGTATCAGTTCGAGCCGAGTAAGATTCTGAAAATGCGTATGATCAAGCAGATAGATTGGAACCAATATTGCAAGCACAACTTGAGCAGAAGTTTTTATTTTGTTACACAGTTACCTTTCAGATACCATGTTATAACTAGTGGTCAATCGATATATATTGGCCGATATCAGCGTTCCCATTCTCCATCTTCGCAAGTTTACCGTTTCTATGTAAAACTTTATTAGATAGAACTGTTTAAGGTCCCACTTTATAAGGTAAGGTAAAACTTTATTAGATAGAACTGTTTAAGGTCCCACTTGTTTCATGATCAACAAGAAATGGTGCGATCCCAGGAACATCACCATTCTCTCGCGGTCCTGCTCACCTCATCTGGAACATTTAACAATCATCTGCCGCCCATTCTATCTGCCTAGGGAGTTTTCTGCGGTTGTCGCGACCGCCGTTTACATCCCACCGCAGGCAGACACAGCGCTGGCTTTATCTGGCCTTCATGATGTTGCCAGCGGCGTCATAAACCAACATCCCGACGCGGCATTCATTGTCGCGGGCGATTTTAACAAAGCAAACCTAAAGAAAGTCCTGCCAAACTTTCATCAGCACGCCTCCTGCCCCACACGAGGAGCAAACACACTGGATCACTGCTACTCCGCTTAAGAACGCCTATAAAGCGCGGTCACTTCCAGCGCTTGGCAAATCGGATCATGCCGCCATTTTCCTCACTCCCGAATACAAACAAAAGCTCCTCCAGGAACCCCGTGAGGCGGGAAGTTAAGCGTTGGTCACCCCACTCAGAGACCGCGCTACAGGCAGCTCTGGGCGATGTAGACTGGGACATGTTCGGCGAGTTCAGCCGACGTAAGCGAGTTCACAGAAGTGGCGCTTTGCTTCATCAACACGCTTACAGAGCAAGCCACGCAAACAATAACAATAACGTCCTTCTCAAATCAGAAACCGTGGGTGGACAATTCAATCCAGCGCGGCAGTGAACGCGACGCACTGCTGCTTACAACGCCGGTCTCCTTTCAGGGAATATGACTGAATACAGATCGTCCTGCTATGCTCTCAGACGAGCAGTTAAAGCCGCAAAAACTCCGTTATAAAGACCGAGTGGAGTCTCATTTCCAACTCAACGACTCGCGCGCGCGCATGTGGCAAGGTCTGAGGTCCATCTGCTCCTTTGGATCTAAATCCTCTGCAGAGGCAAGCGTTGATCCGTTACTCGTGAACGAGTTAAACTCTTTCTATGCTCGCTTTGACTGTAACGCGCAACGCGACTCCGCCAAGTGGCGCGTCAGAGGGAATTACTCAGAGCAGCAACAATCACGTGATCTCTGTCTCGGAGGATGAAGTTCGGAGAGCACTCAAGCGTGTGGACGTTAGGAAAGCTGCCGGGCCGGATGGTATTTCAGGTCGTGTTCTGCGGTCCTGTGCTGATCAGCTCACCGGGTTGTTTACATCTATCTTTAATGAGTCCTCGCTACATCTGTGGTCCCCACCTCCTTCAAAAAATCCACCATCATCCCTGTCCCTAAGAACAGTAAACCCTCTTGCCTAAATGACTATCGTCCAGTGGCTCTCACGTCTATAGTCATGAAGGTCTTTGAGAGACTCATTAAAAACACCATTTGCGCCTTCATTCCTGACACTTTGGACCCTCTTCAGTTTGCCTATCGTCCCAATAGATCGACTGAAGATGCCATCTCTCATGTCCTCCACTCCTCCCTCACTCACATCGACAGCAAAAGTGGGAACTACGTAAGACTGCTATTTATTGACTATAGCTCAGCCTTTAACACCATAGTTCCCACCAAGCTAACCTCCAAACTCCTGGATCTCGGCCTGAATCCTTCTCTCTGCCACTGGATTGAGGACTTCCTCACTGGCAGGCCTCAGGTGGTGAGAATAGGCCAGTCCACCTCCACCTCCATCACCCTGAGTGTGGGAGCTCCACAGGGCTGTGTCCTGAGCTCCCTGCTCTACTCTCTCTACACGCATGACTGTTTGTCCACACACAGCTCCACCTCTATCATCAAATTTGCTGATGATACTGTTGTCCTGGGCCTCATTTCCAACAACAATGAGACGGCATACTTGGACGAGGTGGAGCATCTAACATCATGGTGCCAGGACAACTGTCTCTCTCTGAATGTTGGCAAGACCAAAGAAATGATTGTGGACTTCAGGAAGAGACAGCAACGGACATACTCCCCCCTCATGATCAGTGGGTCACCAGTAGAGAGAGTGAGCAGCTTCAAGTACCTGGGAGTAAACATCTCCGAGGACCTGACCTGGACTGCTCACATTCAGACACAGGTGAAAAAGCCAGGCAAAGACTGTACCACCTGCGCCAGCTGAGGAAATTCAGGGTTTCACCAGCTATCCTGAAAACTTTCTATTTAGGGGCGATAGAAAGTGTTTTAACTCAGTGCATCACAGCGTGGTATGGGAACAGCACCAGTCATGACCGCAAAGCCCTGCAAAGAGTAGTGCGCTTATCCGAGCGTATCTCAGGGTCAGCTCTCCGTCTCTGCAGGACGTCTACACCAAACGCTGCAAAGGTAGAGCTACCAAGATCATCAAGGACTCTAATCACCCTGCAAACCCTCATTTCACGCTGCTACCATCTGGTAGCGCTTCCAAGCCTGATGGCCAAAACTGAGAGACTCAGGAGGAGCTTCTTCCCCAGGCCATCAGACTCCTGAACTCAGTCACTTAACATCACGTGACTTCACGTCAGGATAAACATCGATACACTGACATTGCACTGCACTTTCTGTTCTCGTTGTTACTGTGTAACAACCTGTCATAAACCTGTTTGCACATTATACTCTTATACATTTGTTAACCACATATTTATAAGTCTACAGTTTACTCACTGCAAAGTCTACTTCAATTATTTTATTCCACTTTATCCTTATTTGTTACCTTTTTTTTTTTTTTTTCTCTTGACTTGATTATTTATAATTCTACAGATATAGACATATATATATATAGATAGTACTTTTTTATATCCTATTTCTATTATAATTTCTTCCTTGTGTTTTTAACTGTGAATTTGCACTGTCCATGGAGCGGACCTGTTTACATTTCACTGCCGGTTGTATATTCTGTATATAACTGTGTATGTGACAAATAAAACTCTTGAATCTTGAATCTTGAATCTTATATTAGGTATCTTTAAGTACTATGTACAAACATTTAAATTAATCATTACAATGCACTTACTGTGTACATATGTTTTTTATATTGTACTTGATGTAACGTAATTCATTTCTGTAGTGACATCTATAATTACATTGTTAAGCTTTCCTGCACACCTTAACCCACCTAAACTAGATTTTTTGCAATTGTCAGAGACTGACTGTGAGCCAGGACTTTTATTTTGAAGGGACTGAGCATGGGTAGCTATATGCATACAACAAACTGTTTCCACCATTACACATACACAATGCTGGCAAAATATACCATCCTTATGTAGTTGTGTTTGTTGTAGCCCTGATTTTGGTGTTGTAACATCCCATTAATTGTCCCAAATTGTTCGTTTCATTGTTTTGTCTGTTTATGCTATGGTGTGTTTAATAAACAAACACAATCTTGGTTATATTAAAAAAAAAAAAAAAAAAAAATTCCAAGCTTCCAAGCTTTAAAATGGTAGTGAATGGAGCACCTGATTTTGAAGTCCAAAAAAGAGCATTCATCTATCATAAAAGTAATCCATATGACTTTAATAAAGGTCATCTGAAGCGAAGTAATGCGTTTTTGTAAGAAAATATCCATATTTAAAACTTTATAAACTAAAATAACTAGCTTCAGGCAAATGCAAGTCGACGCAAGCGTTGGCGTTTCTCGCGGTTCAAACAAATAGGGCTGGGCAACAAACTCCAGCTCCTCCTCTATATCGAAATTCTCTGATTTTTCTCTTTCAAATTCTTGTTTTAGACTTCTAATTTGTGACTGGTGTTTTATTTAACAGAGTATTTTAAAGGGTTAGTTCACCCAAAAATGAAAATTAGACCATGATTTACTCACACTCACACGAATCTTTCAGACTTCTTTCAGACGAATATTAAAGTTATATTAGTTATATTAAAAATGTCCTGGCTCTTCAAAGCTTTATAATGGCAGTGAATGGTTATGTCGTTTTTTTGAAGTCCAGACAAGGCATCTATCCATCATATAACTGCTCCCCCGGCTCCGGGGGGTTAATAAAGGCCTTCTGAAGCGAAGTGGCACAAATGCGCCACTTTGCTTCAGAAGGCCTTTATTAACCCCCCGGGGCTGTATGGAGCAGTTATATGATGAATAGATGCACTTTTATGGACTTTGAAGAGCCAGGACATTTTTTAAATAACTCTGATTTTATTAATCTGAAAGAAGAATGTCATATCCCCCCCCGTAAATGCCGCATCGACACGACATCCTCATTAAACCCATCTCCGGCGTGATGACTCCAATCTGTCGAATAATCTTACGAATATCTATTTACCTAATATGAATTAAGACCTGCAATGTTGCCAGAATCATAATCGGACACTATTTGTTCGTCGGCCAGAGGAGAACTGGCACCCCTACTGAGCCTGGTTTCTCCCAAGGTTTTTTTTTCTCCATTCTGACCCTGAAGGAGTTTTGGTTCCTTGCCACCGTTGCCTCTGGCTTTTGGCTTGCTCAGTTGGGGACACCTAAATTTCATCTATATTACCGATCTGCCCGCATTGACACTATATGATACTTGAAATTAGCTGGATAACATCACTGTTTCATCAGAACAGCTGTACAAATTCTGTTGCATTATTTTCCTGTTAACAATGTGAAGCTGCTTTGAAACAATTGGACTTGTTAAAAGCGCTATATAAATAAAGGTGATTTGACTTGACTTGATATACATCTAGGATGACTTGAGGGTGGGTAAATCATGGTCAAATTTTCATTTTTGGGTGAACTAACCTTTAAGTTGAAATAATGCAAGTGATTGCACCAGCAACGAACACTCCAAACAAACACTTGGATATGCGTCTAATAAAAGCAAATTTTTATCTAGGTTAATGTTAGAGCGAGCGGCCATGTAGAGTTGCTACTATTTACATGTTTCAAATGATAAGCCATATTTGAGGTCGATGGATGTTAGGGGAACATTTGGATTTCCTGCCCGACATACTATAAAGGCATGTTCACATCAAAGATGATAACTATAAAGATAATGATTAAAGACATTGCTTATATTAAAGAATAGCAGAGTTCACACCACAGCTTTCTACTGATACAAAGCTTAATGCTAATTGCTGAAGTAACCCTTTAACGAATGTCCAATCAACAATCTGGGTGATTTTAGAGTCCGAATAAACATCATATACATCAGGGATAGCAATGCTCTCTGTCTTACCGAAACATGGTTTGATCTTGTGACTCCCTCACTCTCGCTCTGCACAAACCGGACCCCACCCACTCCGTCACAATTTCGTCTGCGCCATGGAGGAAAACACGGCTCTGGTCCACACTGCAGAAGACGATCTGGTTAGTAAAAAAAAAAAAAAAAAAAAAGGTTCAATTATTTGGAGGTGGTTTGGATTTAAAAGATCAGATGAGCAGCAAAAACAAGCCATCTGTAAAGAACTCCATAAGACAAAATTTCAAGTTGATATAAGTTCAAGTGTTCGTTTTTTTAAAATAAGTTTGGTTTTAGATAGCTATTAACGCTATAATAACATGAGTGTGACATGATTAACAGCTTCTCTGAGCGAAGTAGTCACTGAGGCACCAACCGACTTTTTTGGGATCTTCAGGAGGAGATTGGAGCTTTAACTGTAATATTCTACATCATTTCCATTATATCACATTAACAGTGTACAGTCTATGGTTGCAACAGTGGAATGGGAAGGTTTTAAAACGCTGTTAAAAGCCATTGACCCAAGATACCAGTTACCTAGTCTCAAGTACTCTGCATCAGAAGCTCTGCCGGAAACGTACACTGAGGTCAGACAGAAGCTTTCCGACCGGCTCGCAAAAGTGACTAATTTCATGCTGCAAAAAAAAACAATATATGGTCAAGCAGGAACCATATAGGAGTTTGATTCTGGCAAATGTCTCCAAACCGGCCATTTTCCCCAAGACCACACCCGGGAAGCATACAGCTGAAGCCTTGCAGGATGCACTTATGAACTGGAAACTGTCATTTAATCATAATATTATTAATTTATGTTTTTATATTTTATATTACTTTTTTCTTTTATATTGTTTAAATCTCAATGCCAAGTATACTTCACTTTTTATGCATACACAAGGGTCAGCGTACACAAAAGTCCTGTCTGCTGACAAAAAGGCATCTTGTTCCTACATAGCAGGACATTGAGACCTCTTGTATGTCAGACCTGTACGACCTCTTTTCAACCCAAGTCTCCTGGCACATGAAGACGGCAACAGTGAGCTGTGCAAATCAATCAATCTTCTTAATGCCAAGTATGCCAACTGTTGGATATGGCCTGTGACCTGCTGGACATGGTCTCACTTGTGGATCCACAGTTCAGGGACAAATACATACACTCTCAAAAATGATGTGTTAATAATTTTGTAAATTTTTTGTGTTAGGGCTATTTTAAAAGTTTGTGCAATTTTATGTTGAATGTGTGTAAAAAACAACAACAAAAAAAGGTATCCAACGCAAAATGTGAAATCACTCGCATATGTGAGTACTTCAGTCTGGGTGACTAAATAATATCTATCATTAGCCACTGGCTAATAAATTCTTAGATTTTACTCGCCAGTGTGTTAGAGGCTGAACACTTTTTCAGATCAGCTCATCCGACGTACCGTAAACTCTAATGTTAGTGTGAAGGCGCACAACTCTGCGTCGCTTTGCTGAGCGCGTTTCTCTTTCTCTCTCTCACACACACACACGCCATTTTTTCCCCGGTAGTGGGCGGGACTGATGCGCAAACGGCAATCTCATTGGCTGGCACTCATCTTTTCCTGTCCCTGTTTTGATTTCAGTAAAAAAAAATCAGTTGATTTGATTTCAGCATGATTAATATTCATGAACCCAGCAGCTCATCAATCCTTAGTGCGTTGTATATTGTTATTAGTAATAAAATTAATAGTAGTACTATCTTTTAATAATAGAATTACTATTGGTTTTTTTTTTTGTGTTTTTTTACAGAAACACTGAAATTACCAACAATATCTTAAGCACCACCACCAGTCCAAAGTTCAGTTAAATTACAAATATGCATTCATATGGTTACCAACAGTTTTAGTTCTAATTAGTAAAGAAATGCCTGCTTTCCTGTGGCTCAAACAATAAGAGTGTGGCACTAGCAACGCCAAGGTCATGGGTTCGATTCCCAGGAAAGCAAGAACTGACAAAAAAATGTAAAAATGTGTACCTTGAATGCAATGTAAATAAGCTTTGGATAAAAGCGTCTGCCAAATGCATAAATGTAAATGTAAAGTTCTATCATTAAATAGTGCTTGATTATCATAATATCATAGTCTAATGCTCGATTTACTGATATTAAGAGTGTACGTTCAGATATATAAAAAGCTCTGCCGTTTTACAAAGATATTGATAAATTTGGTGGATTTATATATATATATATATATATATATATATATATATATATATATATATATATATATATATATATATATATATATATATATATATATATATATATATATATATATATATACACACACACACACTCACCTAAAGGATTATTAGGAACACCTGTTCAATTTCTCATTAATGCAATTGAAAGAATTGAAAATAATCAAAGATATTTGATTTTTGAAAATGAACAAAGACATTTGCTTTACTGTTTTCAACCCCCATCTCTCTCCAGAAGGGCCATTTGGAATTCCTAAAGACAAAGAAATGCTGAAGGCCTGTAGGCCAAATGTGTGTCACACCTGTAACACCGTGGGGGAAGTTTGGTCTGATTGGTCAGTTTGAATGTCTCACATTAGGGTTTCAGTCACATGGTCAAGGAATAGATAAAAGAAGATTGTAACGGTTGCTCTGGCTCTTTTATTCTCTGGCTCTCTCTTCTTGGGGGCCTTCTCTTTGGCTCTTCTCTCCTTTGCTCTCTTCTCTTTGTCTCTCTCTCCCCCCCTCTCTCTCTATCTCTCTCAGGTAACATTCATGCTGGGTACGATTAATGGTATAAGTTTTCATCATCTCATACATTTATTTTGTAACTGTTTTAAGTGTAACCATAACTAGATTTTGTCATTAAATTCTTTCAATTACAAATGATGTGCTAACTAGTTTTGATTTGGTATTGACTTTGAAGTGTTACCTATTGCAATACAATATAGTCACATTATAGCAATGCTCTCCCACATGTTTAGCTATTGTAACTGCGCTTATTTCCATCGTTGGTATAAGCTGCAGTGGGTGGTAAAGACGAGAAATGTACAGTTTTCTATCATCTTGCTGATAACGTTTCTTTAGACATTCGGCAACCCTGCAGTCAGAACCACTGTAGGCGATCCACCTTTACACAATTATCTAATCAACCAATCACATGGCAGTTGCTTCAATGCATTTAGGGGTGTGGTCCTGGTCAAGACAATCTCCTGAACTCCAAACTGAATGTCAGAATGGGAAAGAAAGGTGATTTAAGTAATTTTGAGCGTGGCATGGTGGTTGGTGCCAGACGGGCCGGTCTGAGTATTTCACAATCTGCTCAGTTACTGGGATTTTCACACACAACCATTTCTAGGGTTTACAAAGAATGGTGTGAAAAGGGAAAAACATCCAGTATGTGGCAGTCCTGTGGGCGAAAATGTCTTGTTGATGCTAGAGGTCAGAGGAGAATGGGCCGACTGATTCAAGCTGATAGAAGAGCAACTTTGACTGAAATAACCACTCGTTACAACCGAGGTATGCAGCAAAGCATTTGTGAAGCCACAACACGCACAACCTTGAGGCGGATGGGCTACAACAGCAGAAGACCCCACCGGGTACCACTCATCTCCACTACAAATAGGAAAAAGAGGCAACAATTTGCACAAGCTCACCAAAATTGGACAGTTGAAAACTGGAAAAATGTTGCCTGGTCAGATGAGTCTCGATTTCTGTTGAGACATTCAGATGGTAGAGCCAGAATTTGCGTAAACAGAATGAGAACATGGATCCATCATGCCTTGTTACCACTGTGCAGGCTGGTGGTGGTGGTGTAATGGTGTGGGGGATGTTTTCTTGGCACACTTTAGGCCCCTTAGTGCCAATTGGGCATTGTTTAAATGCCCAAATGTTTAAATACCTGAGCATTGTTTCTGACCATGTCCATCCCTTTATGACCACCATGTACCCATTCTCTGATGGCTACTTCCAGCAGGATAATGCACCATGTCACAAAGCTCGAATATTTCAAATTGGTTTCTTGAACATGACAATGAGTTCACTGTACTAAAATGGCCCCCACAGTCACCAGATCTCAACCCAATAGAGCATCTTTGGGATGTGGTGGAACGGGAGCTTCGTGCCCTGGATGTGCATCCCACAAATCTCCATCAACTGCAAGATGCTATCCTATCAATATGGGCCAACATTTCTAAAGAATGCTTTCAGCACCCTGTTGAATCAATGCCACGTAGAATTAAGGCAGTTCTGAAGGCGAAAGGGGGACAAACACAGTAATAATCCTTTAGGTGAGTGTATATATATAGTATAAAAGTATAATATAATAAAGTATTATTATTACTGGCAACTAAACAAAAAAAATGTACTAGCCAATGGCGATTCTATGGCCAAGGTGTGCGTAGAGGGTTGCTCTTGTATATTTATTATTGCTATTCAATAAAGAAAAGGTACTTAATAGAAAAGGTATCTGATTACTCGATTAAACAATGGAATAATCAGTAGAATACTTGATAATCGATAGCTGCAGCCCTACATACATTATTAAATATATATACTAAATACTTTGTTTAGTAAAGAACATTCTACCTCTAAAATAACCTACTTGCTCTGACAAAATAGTCAAGTGGTCAAGTTTTCTGTTGATAGGACGCATCGCTGGCAGTGACGAGGCAGCTTACAGGAGGGAGGTGGCCAGTCTGGTGTCATGGTGTGAAGAAAGCAACCTCACCCTCAACACGGACAAGACAAAGGAAATGATAGTGGACATGAGGAAGGAGAGGAGAACGCCTCAGCCACTGTTCATCCGGGAGCTTGAAGTGGAGAGGGTCCAGAAATTCAAATACCTGGGTGTCCACATCAATGAGGACCTCACTTGGACACCTCACATCACGCAGCTGGTCAAGAAGGCTCAACAGCGGCTGTATTTTCTGAGGAGGCTGAGGAAGTTCGGCATGTCGCCTAAGATCCTCAGCAACTTGTACAGCTGCACCATCGAGAGTGCCCTGACCAGCTGCATCACTGTGTGGTATGGCAGCAGTACCGTCAAGGACCGCAAACGCCTGCAGAGAGTGGTGAAGACTGCGCAGAAGATCACCAGGACTCCACTGCCCTCTCTGCAGAGCATATACCACCGCAGAGTCCACAGGAGCGCTGCTGCCATCCTCAAAGACCCCTCCCACCCCCAACATGGACTGTTCACACTTCTACCCTCAGGACGGAGGTACAGAAGTGTGAAATGCAGGACTGCCAGATTAAAGAACTCTTTCTTTCCCTCTGCCATAAGACTCCTAAACAGCAGATAGGAGTCTACAATCACAACATCACATGGACAATTGTTTACATACTGCACTACCTCACTTTATTACTTTACTCTTTTGCCCTTTTTATATTTATATTTTTTTATATCTTTGCTCTCTTTATTATTTATCTTATTTTTTATTTTTAACTTACTTGTGTGACATTTATTGTGGACGGCAAAGCAAGAATTTCATTGTACAGGGAAACATGCTTTCTGTCTGTACACATGACAATAAACACTTTGAATTTGAATTGAATTGTTCTGTTTACACTGTAATTTGCACATCAGAACTGTGTATTTATTTAAGGAATTGCACTAATGTAATCAGTTGTTTTTGCACATTTTCAGGGATGTTATTTAATATAGATTTTTTTTTTTTTCATTTACATGTTTGTATGTTGTGCAGCTGTATATTTTCAAACAGGGAGGAAAACCCTGTCTTTGCATTTTATTTTCATCATAAGCTGTTTTAATAAAGATGATTGTGACATCTCACATGAGGCTTTGACTTGCAAGTAAGCATTTATTCCACTTTGTAGAAAATACAGATATATATTGTATATAATCATAGTTTATTCCAAAAATACTGAGATATGAATTTTGGTGAATATCGCTCAGCATTAGTTGAAAGGCAAGTAGGACATCTTATTGCATTTGAATGCAATTACTGAACAAACCTTTTTTGGTCCTGAGACTTCCACAGAAGACATGTGCATTTTTTTATATTTAGAACACTTCTATTGCTATCAGGATGTGAAGTGAGTTTATAAAAAAAAAGTGTTAATATAAAAATATGCCTACCCAACCTTTAAATCAAGATACATTTATGAGAAGCAAATTGATATAAGATAAGAAAGATCTGTGAAACTGATCAAAAAGAAGAGAGTTAAAAAAAAAAAAATATGGTCCTGCCAACGCACATTCCTACGTAAATTCATTCACAGACCATGTAACGTTAGCCTAGTTTACTATCAATATGTCTTTCTCAACACTGAAACGTAAACTTGCCAATGAAAACTGTAAGTTTAACCCTGCCTGGACTGACAAATACTGTTTATTTTACATCCACATCCAAACCGATGTGTTTCATTTGTAATGAGTAGGCTACGCTGCAGTACTTAAAGATTATAATATGCCTAGGTCATTTTTTTCTTTCTTTCTTTTGTAAGTGGAAAAATAGGGGCTACCTCAGATTCTGTTCTTTTAGCTCTTTTTATTTTTATTTTTTTATGCACCTTTTGCTCTGCAAACTGACCAAAGTTAAAAGAGAAACAATGCATAAACTTTGTTTTATCATAAATATCAGATACAGACCCTGAAAAAATTTGTGTTGGTTTTAAAATTTGTCATCGCCGCTGAAATGACTGGCCCAGCTAACCATCTTGGTTTGAAAATTTGGCCCAATGAATTTGTAATTGAATAGCCATGTCATAATGTATTCTGTGTGTTGAATGTAAATTCCTTTTAGGAATTTCACCAATCATTGTTAATTTATCTGAGAAAACTCTTAAAATTATAAATCTATTCAGTGATTGGTCCATGCCTATTTCGTTATCCAAAATCCCGTTCGTGGCACAGCAAAGTGTCGTAAATCATCTCTAAGATTTAACTTAAAGTGTGACTGAGATGCTTGATAACCAACTTTTAAGCGCAGCTTTCAGCCAAGAATTTTAAATTTGAATTTAAATACAGACCCTTATTTACGATCTTTTAAGGTTTTGTGGAAAGGCGAAATAAGACTTAAGACCAACAGAAACCTTCCATTTTAAACGTTATCAACAAAAATCCCAGAAAATATCCCTGTGTTTGCTAGCTTCCATGCGTAATTTATTCATTATTTGCATAAAAGTTTCGGGAGTGAATAAACACTGTAAGTTACATAAATACGGGAGTGAATTCGTAAAACCACTGAACACACTGAGATTGAAAACATCTTCAAATGCTCTCTGACTTCCCTCAATGATCTATCAGATTTACAGACAGCACTGAATCCACTTCAGTTACAGAAAGATAAGTATAAGACATTAAGATTACTCCCAATATCAAGAAACCATAAGAGCAATAATTCAATGAACCAGAAGCAGCACTTACTAAATGCTCCGTACAATAGAACAAGACGAGAGAGCTGAACTGTTGTTTTTGTTCTTCTTCTTCTTCTGTTGTTATTGGCGGGTGGCAGAGAACCTTCAGATTAATTACTGCCACCTACTGGACTGTAGTTGACCTGTGGTGGAAAGGGCTTAAAGGGTTAGTTCACCCAAAAATGAAAATTCTGTCATTAATTACTTCCCCGCATGTCGTTCGACACCGGTAAGACCTCCGTTCATCTTCGGAACACAAATGAAGATATTTTTGTTGATGGCTCAGAAAGGCCTCCATTGGCAGCAATGACATTTCCTCTCTCAAGACCCATAACAGGTACTAAAGACGTTGTTACAAAGGCCATCTCACTACAGTGGTTCTACAATTCTACAAGTCAGTAGAAAAATATATTAGACAACTGGTTAGAAACTTTTTATTTTGTTATTGATTGAAATGACTGTGTACAGCATTCACATTGCTGGCAGATTTAGCACATGAAATGTTGCCTTGTGTATGTCCTTTTAAAGGGGTGGTTGATTATGAGTTCAGTTTTTTAACTTTAGTTAGTGTGTAATGTTGCTGTTTTGAGCATAAACAACATCTGCAAAGTTACGACGCTCAAAGTTCAAAGCAAAGGGAGATATTTTCTTTAAAAGAAATCACTTAAGGACTACAACAAACAGCTGGCAGGGACTACAACAAGCTTATTCACGGGTTAGTGACATCACTAACCCAAAAATTTACATAAACCCGCCTCCAGAAACATGCAACAAAAGCCATGTTGAGTAGAGGAAGAGTTGTTGTAATTGAGCACATTTGGGAGTCTGCTCAAGCTGTCGCATCCGTCATTTTACATTTATTGCGATACAGCATGTAACACAAATGCAATAGCATGTCAAAAGCAAGAATGTAAATGCAAGAAGACAACTGTGATGTATCTATTCAAATGAAAACACGTAAGATGACATGTCTGTATTTTCAAGTCACACTCTTTTGCTGACAACTTCAGCACGCTTCATAAACGTGTGCCACACCCCCAAAATCCCAACATACCCCAGCACTATAGCTACGGAATCTCTGTTGTCTCAAATGCAAAACTTGTAAGCATTCAATACATCATATTAACAAGCTCATCCCCTATAACCCGTGGTCTCAACTGGTCGCCATGTCTCCTGAAAGTGACATCTGCATCTCGTCACTGAACCTTGTGAGACACTGGTCCAGTTTGCTTTACTATCACACCTGGAACCCATTTGTTCCCTCCTCCTGTGGTGTTGCGGAGGTAAACGGCATCCTTTTCAGAAAAAGACCTCCCCACAGCCCGTTTGTTCATGATAGAACTTTTGCAGGTATTGCTTCCTGTGAACAGTGACATCTGGATGAACAAAATCCAGGTGAGTGCGCACATGGCAACTAAGGAAAAGATCTGCTGGTGATTGGCCTGTAGTGCAGTTTGGAGTAGTGTGATACTGCATTAGGAATAGAGAGATCTTATCTTCCAAGTCCATTGTCAAATGTGCAAGTTTCTTTATTCTGCTTTTAAATGTCTGCACATACCTTTCTACCAGACCGTTGGTAGCAGGATGACCAGGAGCACTCGTTGAATGAAGAATACCATTTTGCTGCATGAAGTTTTTGAACTCCTCAGACAATTGCGTGAATGGTGAATTGCGCTCCATTGTCTGTGACAATGTGTTCCGGAAGTCCGTATGCTGCAAACAAACTCCTTAGTCTTGTGATGGTAGCTTTGGAGGTGAGGCTATGCATTTTAAACACCTCCACTTTGAATACGCATCCACAAGTATCATAAATGCGTGTCCATGGAAAGGACCAGCAAAGTCTATGTGTAATCTTTTCCAGTTTTGACCCAAGAATTCCCAAGGGTGTAATGGAACTTGACGTAGTGCTTTTTGTTCCACCTGACACGACTCACATGCTCTGCTTAGCTGCTCCAGATCTGCATCCACTTTAGGCCACCAGACATACTTGCGAGCAAGAGCTTTCATCTTTACTATCCCTGGATGACCGACATGCACTTCTTTCAGCACAATTTTTCTCAGATATGATACTCACTGCTGCTCCACTATCAATTTCCATCATTATTTCTTTGCCATTTACTTTAAATGTCTCTGTGAATTACTTGTTGTCCTTCTCATCACTTAACAGTGAAAACATGGGCAACTCCTCTGCCTCCACAGACTTTTTGTCAGCAAAATGTTTAATTTTTCCCATTTTTCCTCTGCAATTATAATGTGGCCAATTTTTCCAAAATTATGGCATTTTGCATCCTTGAAATGGCAGACCTGAGGGCTATGATCTTTGCCATGACATCTATAACACGTCTTCCCTCTCTGATCGGAATGTCGTGCAGCTCACGCATCCACTTTATGAAGTTATACCCTCTCAGCTGCTGCATGTCTTTCTCCGTTGTTTAAAGTATCCTCTGCTGTTTTAACTCATCTGTTTAAATTATATTAAAGTGGCCCTATTATGCTATTTTAAAGTTTCCTAATTTAGTTTTGGAGGTCTCCAACAACAGGTTTACATGCATCAAAGGTCAAAAAAGGTTTCATTTTCTCATAATATACATTGCACATCACCACAATGTTCAAAAACGACTCGATGGATGAATCTCTTTAAATCCCTCCTTTCCACGAGCCTACTCTTCTCTGATTGGTCAGATTGTCCAGTCTATTGTGATTGGTCTACCACTTACAGCACCTATTTCAGAAACAAACACTATTACCATAACTGAACTCCAGCTCCGTCATCCGGAGGCTTCTTAAAATTGCTATGCTATAGTACACACTGTAAAGACAGTAACAATTTTGTAGATTTTACACTAAAGCCCAGCGCGAGTCCGAATCGATTAAACATTGGAATAATTAGTTATTCAACATGAAATTTGAGCAGGACATTTCTCAGTGATGCGACTCAATTTGAGGTACATTATGAGATGTTTTAACTAATTCCTCACCATCAGCCTTAACAAGTGTGCGCCCATCAACAAAGCTGTGTGTCTGTGTGTGTGTGTGTGTGTGTGTATTTCTAATTTATTGCACTGCATATGCGGGAACTGTATCAATAACAGTGCATACGTTAGCCAAGCACTAACATGAATGACTGTCATAACATTAAAGTTAGCAAAACAAATCTTGCTCCATCCTTTATTATTACTCAAAGTAGTAAGAATGACAGACAATCTGAATTAATAGACACAGTTTTAGGTAATACTGCAGCCCACAGCTGATTTACAGTAGTATTTCAGTAAGAGTAATAACGTTAGCCGGTTAGCCAGAGACTTACACAATATGAAACACAATAAACACATTGTACAGCACAGCATCTTCTCCACATGATGCTGTCCAGTATCCACAGGAATCAGCTGCAGTGTTTGAGATGATTCAAGTTTTCCCTGGTGTCTGCCCGTGCAATAAGTGGACAGGCAGTATGCTAATGTTTCATCTTGACATCACATTTTTTTAAGTCTATTGTTAATAGGTTACCAATACCACCATTATCCGAAACAATGCGCAGTCTGGGATTTCATTCTTAAGTGAGAATCACAAAAACTTTAGTCATTTCAACATTAGAGTGAATGTACATGTGCTGACGATTGTCTAGTTGCATATATGGGTGGTTTCCCGGACAGAGTTTAAATTAAGAAAGGAGTAATCCAGAATAGTTAATCATGGTTTTAAAAATGCCTTTCTGAAACCCAGATTTAGTACAGATTACTAACACCTGGATCATGCAGTCCAGGGGTCCGTTCTTCTTCGTATGCCGCTAACTCAGTTAGCTGGATTTGATTGTTGACGATTTGGCATGATCTTGTATTGTTTGGTTCTTCGATGCTCATCCTGCTGCTGTCATAGCAACAGGTCTGTAAACTTAAACCTGCTCGGGAACAGCTTATTTCATGTAAACAGGATTAGATAGCATCTTTTTAAGCAGCGTTAATACTTAAAATCTGTCCCAACCACTGCTACTTCATTTCAATCGTTCCTTACTGAACCAGGGGCAATAATAATTTTAAATAATAATAATATAAAAATGTATTTGAAAATAATGTTATAATGTTGTGTAGTCTATAATACTATATAGACTAGATTTATTTGTGATGGAATAATTACTTTATACAAACCCGATTCCAAAAAAGTTGAATGTAATGATGTGGAAGTTTCAAATTTCAATATTTTATTCAGAATACAACATAGATGACATATCAAATGTTTAAACTGAGAAAATGTATAGTTTTAAGGGAAAAATAAGTGGCATCAACACATCAAAAGTTGGGACATGGCCATGTTTCCCACTATGTGGCATCCCCTCTTCTTTTTATAACAGTCTGCAAACGTCTGGGGACTGAGGAGACAAGTTGCTCAAGTTTAGGAATAGGAATGTTGTCCCATTCTTGTCTAATACAGGTTTCTAGTTACTCAACTGTCTTAGGTCTTCTTTGTCGCATCTTCCTCTTTATGATGCGCCAAATGTTTTCTATTGGTGAAAGATCTGGACTGCAGTCTGGCCATTTCAGTACCCGGATCCTTCTTCTACGCAGCCATGATGTTGTAATTGATGCATTATGTGGTCTGGCATTGTCATGTTGGAAAATGCAAGGTCTTCCCTGAAAGAGACGACATCTGGATGGGAGCATATGTTGTTCTAGAACTTGGATATACCTTTCAGCATTGATGGTGCCTTTCCAGATGTGTAAGCTGCCCATGCCACACACACTCATGCAACCCCATCCCATCAGAGATGCAGGCTTCTGAACTGAGCGCTGATAACAACTTGGGTTGTCCTTGTCTTCTTTAGTCCGGATGACATGGCGTCCCAGTTTTCCAAAAAGAACTTCTAATTTTGATTCGTCTGACCACAGAACAGTTTTCCACTTTGCCACAGTCCATTTTAAATGAGCCTTGGCCCAGAGAAAACGCCTGCGCTTCTGGATCATGTTTAGATATGGCTTCTTTTTTGACCTATAGAGTTTTAGCCGGCAACGGCGAATAGCACGGTGGATTATGTTCACCGACAATGTTTTCTGGAAGTATTCCTGAGCCTATGTTGTAATTTCCATTACAGTAGCATTCCTGTATGTGATGCAGTGCCGTCTAAGGGCCCGAAGATCATGGCATCCAGTATGGTTTTCCGGCCATGACCCTTACGCACAGAGATTGTTCCAGATTCTCTGAATCTTTGGATGATATTATGCTCTGTAGATGATGATAACTTCAAACTCTTTGCAGTTTTTCTCTGAGAAACTCCTTGAGTGACAAATAAAACTCTTGAATCTTGAATCTTTCTGATATTGCTCCACTATTTTTGGCTGCAGCATTGGGGGAATTGGTGATCCTCTGCCCATCTTGACTTCTGAGAGACACTGCCACTCTGAGAGGCTCTTTTTATACCCAATCATGTTGCCAATTGACCTAATAAGTTGCAAATTGGTCCTCTAGCTGTTCCTTATACGTACATTTAACTTTTCCGGCCTCTTATTGCTACCTGTCTTAACTTTTTGGGAATGTGTAGCTCTCATGAAATCCAAAATGAGCCAAAATTTGGCATGACATTTCAAAATGTCTCACTTTCAACATCTAATATGTTATCTATATTCTATTGTGAATAAAATATAAAGTATATGAGATTTGTAAATTATTGCATTCCTTTTTTATTTTTTCAGTGTCCCAACTTTTTTGGAATCGGGTTTGTAATTTTATTGGAGTTTTACACACATGCTGTACAGTTAATCTGAGTCGTCCATTAATTTGAGTGGTGACAGTAGGCGCATCTTAACGCATAGACTTGCATAGGTTGCAGCATAGGAGCCCCACGTGTGCAGGGGCCCTGGATTGGCCAGACTATTTTTTTATTTACTTAAATTAATAAAATTTGTTATTTGATGTTATTAATGTAACTTTTAAAAAGCAATTTCATTTAACTCAATAAGCTGTATAACTGTTGGTTTGCCATTTTTGTCTACACAATTGTTTTTACTTTTGCCTATTGTTTATTTCTAGGTGTTCACAATACATTTTCCCTCTTTGATTATTGCTGTTGCTTGTTGTTATTGTATGTGTTAAAGTGATTTTAATTTCCAAACCCTTTTGAGTTACTTTTAACTAGGCAGTATATTAATTTAAACAAAAAAATTAACAAAAACTTTTGAATGCAGGAATGCAGGTGAACTTCAAGTTAGCAGGTATGATTGTAAAGAATGACTCAAATTCAGTGTTCATGGTGGAATAATTGTTTTAATAAGAAGTCCATCTCATTTGGTCACTTTTCAGTGGTTTCAATGAACCCATTAATCTTGAAGCAGCAGTGAACTGAAATAATATATACACGAGACTGCTCAACAGCACAAAGTTAATCTCCCAAAATTACAGTAATGCAAGTATATGAACAATCATTAATTATTGAAGATTTGTAACTTTACTGTGCGTCATTTTCATTCTGTATTTCACTGTATGATCTTCTTGTGTATGTTTGGACATTTTTACATTTTGATTCACAAAAGAAAGTAAAACAAGGGCAATAATTTAACACTTATTAATCATTGTGCTCTTCTAGTCTTTTTTTCTCCAATCGTATTGACTTTCCATTTAATTTTGGGCAATTCTTCTTTCTGTGAATCTGTGGAGTTCTGGAATGGCTGAATCTCTTGCCACATTGATGGCATTGATACGGCTTCTCTCCAGTGTGAATTCTCTCATGTGCTTGCAGGGCTCCCAACTGCTTGAAACTCTTTCCACACAATGAACACTTGTAAGGCCGTTCGCCAGTGTGGATCCTTTGGTGCACTTTCAACAGAGTGGCTGTAGTAAAAGCTTTACCACAATCAGAGCACACATATTCTTTCACACCAGCGTGTATTTTCTGATGGTCTTTAAAACGGTCCAGCCATGAAAACCTCTTTCCACAAACAGAACACAAGTAAGGCTTCACTTTTGTGTGGACTTCCATGTGGTGCTTTAGGTCGGATTCCTTAACAAACTTCTTATCACACTGGTCACAATCAAATGGCTTTTCTCCAGAGTGAATGAGCTTATGAATCCTGAGACTATTTGACCATTTGAAACTCTTTCCACACTCATCACATGTGAACGGCTTCTCTTCAGTGTGAATTCGCATGTGAGTATTAAGGTTGCTTTTACTTAAAAAAATCTTTCCACACTGAGGGCATGTGAACAGCTTCTCACCAGTGTGACGTCTTGTGTGCATCCTAAAGCCTTTTTTACATTTCAGACTCTTTCCACATTGAAGGCATGTGAAAGGTTTCTCTCCCGTGTGAACTCTTATGTGATCCTTGAGACTTTGTTTACGTGTGACGCTCTTTCCACATTGAGGGCAGGTATAAGACTTTTTGGCTTCTGCTCTTTGTTCTTTTACGGCATCATGAGGTTCTTGATTCTGACGTTTCTTCTCCATTTCCTGTAATTCTTCAATTTCCTTGTGTATTTTCAAGCCTAAAGTGAAAATATAAAACTGTCATGGACTTTTTTTTTTAAGATGTGATTCAAACGTCACATCTATCTGTAATCATTTTATTTTTAGCTTATTGTTTTGTTATTTTGTTGGTTCTATAAATGTGTGATAACAGCCTATGATTCTGGTAAAAGACATTAATAATGAAATCAAGAATGGACACCAACCACTTTGTTCCTCAGTATCTTCATCTTTCACTCTGCATGCTTCTGAAATTCTCATATCATCATTCTCCTCTTTAATAAACTCCATCTTTACAACATCACAGCTCATGTGGTATGGACCAGATCTGGAAAAAAAAAAAGGGATTATGCTATAGATTTCTCCATACTAGGGCTACATGATATATTATTTTAGTCGCATGTCAAGTATAGAGCTCTCGAATTAATTGCAAATTTTAACCATCATAGAGCAAAAGTTTACCATTTGCACATGTTTTAGGTCCTACTGACATGTACATACACACACAGAAACACACCTAGAAAATCCCATTAAAATTAAGGGTGGGGTGGGCATAAAATGGGACAATGGTTTTAATGCATACCTGTTATTATAGGTTTAACACTGAGCAATGAGCTCCTCAAAACACAATGAGCTTCTATTTATCATAATTGGTGTGTCTAGATTAATGTTTATATGTGAATAAAAGAATACATTTGTTTAGCATATAATGTGATCAAGTCTCTTCAGAAAATGTAAAACCGAAAACTAAACCACTCAATTCATATGGATTAGTCTTAAGATCTCTGAACTTTTTGAGATGTCAAAGTGGTAGTTACTTGGCAGTCAATGGAGGGACAGAAAACACTTGGATTTTATTAAAAATATCTTCATTTGTGTCCCGATTTGTGTTCATTTGTTGTTCACACTGGGACGATTATCGCCGACGTTTAACGCATCGTGACTAAACAAAGGGCACCAATGTGAGTGTGCACAGCAATGCGTAAAGCACCAGATATTTTTATTTTTTTGGTTCCAATGAGATTGCCGCTTTTGTTCACCGTGCCTGGAGCTGCTCAAGTTACAGTAAAACACAACTTGGTGTCGCTCAAGCACAAGTCTTGCCGAGCACACATTGATACAGAAGATGATGAAGAGAAAGTAAGTAAACGAAGAAGAAGATGCAACGAGGCAAGATGAATGTAGAGCTGCCAGTCTCTTTGGTGTCTGAACTTTATGACAAACGCCACAGTGGCTACACTAAAAATCTCGATAAGAGGGAGTTGCTATGGAGAGGAATTGCAGATCAAATAGGATTCGATAGTGAGTTTCCATCGAATCCCATTTGATCTGCAATCAAATCAAAAGCGTCATCTACTGTCATGAGGTGAATTTGCACGTTCACTCTACACATCGCCAGTGAAAATCGCTTGGGTATGAACACAAAGATGTGTTGAAAAACATTGACGATAAGTGCGTGAGATAATCGTCCCGGTGTGCACGAAGCTTAAGTCTTACGGGTTTGGAACAACATGAGGGAGAGTAATTAATGACAATTAATTTTCATTTTTGGGTGAACTAACCCTTTATAGAAATCTTCCATCATGAGATTCCCAAAGATCCCATAATAGCTTTTCTGGGTGTGCATTCAGAGAGCTTTGATGGTAGAGCTAAACTATATCTACTAGGCTTGCTGAGGTAGTTGGTGTTATCGGTGTAAGTGTTCGGCCGTACAATGACTACTTGGCCAGAGAAGTTTTATAGAAATAAAAAACATTCAGTTCAGTTGAACAACAGATGCTATAATTCTAAAATGAAAACTGCTCTGCTCCATATACAGCACAAGCTGCAGAGTAGAGGTCTGCATTCCCGCAGCTCCTCGACCCGATCAGTTTTCTTGCGGCGTGGGAGTAAATTTCCAAATCAAATTTCCAAAACAATAGCCCGACCGCTCCCGACATCCTTTGACAACAGAGTATCTGTACTTGAACTTAAGGTGAACAAAACTTTCTGCAGTGGTGGCATTCACACAGTTCCCAGTTCCCTGCACTGAACCTGGCAATATATGTTCTTATGTGTCCCGTCCAACGAGAGCACCTTCAGGGAGAACATTCAGCCTTTGTGGTCGGATTTTGGAGTAAAGACGTTCGGTAATGAAACTGTTGTCAGTCAGCGACATTCTGTTCTTGCATGTTTAAAAAAATATTTCATTTTGCAGTATAGCTAGTAAACCGACAGTTTTCATTTATTTGTATTTTTGGCAGTGACAGATGTCGTATTTGATTTAGCCTATTTTTCTCTGTGACTTTTTTACGGTGTTGACAGTATCATGATAAGACAAAAATATAAAATGTTGGCTATACAATAATTTTATTTGTTATTTATTATCCCAGTCACTCTCTATCTTTAGGGGAAATTTAAATCTGGAAATGAGGTCTAAATTTAGCAGCATCGGTCGGGTCAGGAAGGAAATCATTCTAAGTGATAAGCAGGTGAACAGAGTGAATTTTAAACAGGAGTGGGTGGGTGCGGAATAGAACCTAGTGGGAGCGGGACGAAAAAAACAGTCCCACACAGACCTCTACTGCAGAGTCGCAGCACAGTCGGAGTCAGATTTCACTCATTACATGACGAGAGTAAGAAGAGATGACTGAGAACAATGGCAGAGGATTTGGTGCGAAACCGTTCCTGAGTGCCACCAACAAATATCTTATCTAGAGAAATATTTCAATAACCCGCATACTGATAACAGCTCCCCGATGCCTGTAAATTATAGGCCTATACCCAGAGTACTCGTGATTATTTTTTTCTTTCCCTGGTCGAGTACTACCTGCAGTGTTAAGCGTAAATGAAAACCATATTTAAAGGGTTAGTTCACCCAAAATGAAAATTATTCCATAATTTACTCACCCTCAAGGCATCCTATGAGTACATGACTTTCTTCTTTCAGCCAAACACAATCAGAGTAAAATTGCAAAATATCCTGGCTCTACCAAGATTTATCATGGGAGTGAACAGTAACTTTCTTGAAACCAAAATAAGCACATCCATCCATCCATCCATCCATCCATCATAAAAGTAATCCATATGGCTCCAGGGGGTTAATAAAGGCCTTCTGAAGTGAAGCTATGTTTTTGTAAGAAAAATATCCATATGTATAACTCACATGGAAAACTACTCTAAAGCTGCTTAATTTAAATCAAATCTATTGCATAAAGTGCTAGAATTTTTTTTTAAATTTCATAATGCATTTAATTTAGGTGTACACACAGATTATATAAAATGTCACGTGAAATGTAAGAGAGCAAATATCGTTACTTAATAGAAAAAACATTTCTTAACTTCTGTAAGGCTATTGAAGTCTTAGGAAGTTACTCCATGATAAGCCTAAAGCCAGGATAAGTACCAATACACACACACACACAAAAAAAAACACGTAGCAAAATATTGTCTAATTATTGCTATCAACAAAATCCCAGAAAATATTGAGATATCATTTTTGTCAATATCACAGCCCTACTGTTTGCTCGCTTCCGTACATAATCTTTTCACTATTTGCATACAAATCTTATTTTTCATATTGTTAAGAGGACCAACAGTCACATGCACACTTCACAGTTTCAGGAGTTAATATTGCATTTAAATTGAGGGAGTGAATCAGCTAAACTCTGAGTGTCACTTAACACATTGAGTTTAAAAACATCTTCAAATGCTCTCTAACTCCCCAACCAGAGTACTCTCAGTCAATATATGGTATTTCAGGCAGCACTGAGTGCACTTCAGTTACAGAGAGACAAGTATTAGACATTAAAATGACTCACAATATCAAGAAACAATGAGAACAATAACTAAATTAAACTAAAACCAGCACTTACCAAACAAGACCAGAGTGCTGAAGAGTTCTAGTTGTTGTTGTTGTTGTTCTTAGGCTTTTTGGTGTTGGCAAACCAGCTTATAGATGCTTTACCACCACCTGCTGGACTGGAGTGTGGATCACAAGATTTGGCAGGGGAAAAAAGGAATAAAAATAAATAATAAAACACAATATACTTATAGCTCACTCCATCAGGCTTGTTTTTTGCAAAAAATTCATGAACTGTGCAAATATTTTCTACAATGCTTCTTCAAGGATTTTTTTAAAGTGAAGTAGCCTATACAGTTTTAGTTTTTTTTAAATACTCCTTTTAATTCCTTTCTTTCCTTTTCATATGCATAACACTCTGTTATCAAGTTGAAGAGATTCTGTTTGATTCCATTTGTGTGTCTAGATTCAAGAGATTCAAGAGTTTTATTTGTCACATACACAGTTATATACAGAATATACAACCGGCAGTGAAATGTAAACAGGTCAGTGAAATGTAAACAGGTCACAAGCTTATATGGACAGTACAAATTCACATATTAAAAATTATAAATAAATCAAGTGAGGAAATTATAATAGAAATAGAATAAGTGAAAAAACTGTACTATATATAGACTTATACTGTGTACAAAGTATAATGAAACAGGTTTATAACAGGTTGCATGTGCAGTGCAATGTCAGTGTAATGTCAGTGTATCGATGGTCACGTGATGTTAAGTGACTGAGTTCAGGAGTCTGATGGCCTGGGGGAAGAAGCTCCTCCTGAGTCTCTCAGTTTTGGCCATCAGGCTTCGGAAGCGCTTACCAGATGGCAGCAGCGTGAAACGATGGTTTGCAGGGTGATTAGAGTCCTTGATGATCTTAGTAGCTCTACCTTTGCAGCGTTTGGTGTAGACGTCCTGCAGAGACGGGAGAGCTGACCCTGAGATACGCTCGGATAAGCGCACGGCTCTTTGCAGGGCTTTGCAGTCATGACTGGTGCTGTTCCCATACCACGCTGTGATGCAGAAGAAAATGACTATCTAATATAAAGAAAACGTCTACCTAATATAAGTGTCTTCTTGAGTCCTGCGTGTCTTATTCTGAGATGAGTGATGACCACTTCTTCCCTTCGATTTTTATCCATCTCTATTTCAATACCCCAAAAAACTTAATATCATATATAATAACTTTAATATCCCAAATCTGATGCAACTAAAACGTTATTTTTGCTATTTTCTTCTACCCACGGTAAGCCTAATATAATGTCTATCGGTTCTACTGTTCTAAACTATGAGATGATCTGTTGTTCTTTTCTTATAAATTTTTCATATTGTGGGATTTACACTGCAGCACCTGTGTGTCTATTCTAGGGTTATTTGAACCGTCTGTGAATATCATTATTTTATTGGCAAAATGCTTTTCTAAGAAGTGTTGCACTATAAACCAGACAGGCATTTACTTTGATTTATCTTTAATTTCCTCATGCAATTGTAAGTCAATCGATAGCATTATAAACATCCAAGGAGGGATGTTTGAGTACTCTATACTGTCCTCCTGAGACCCAGAAAAAGTTTTTTGAATTTAGTATTTTTTCATGTCATTACATTGTGTGTATATATATATATATTATTCATATGTTATGCTGTGTCCACTGTAGACACCAGGACAATAAAATAAAAGACATGAAATGGCATGTATAGGTGAAAACAATGGGATTTTATTTTCATTTACCAATCAATGTTTAAGTTTATTATTTAAGGAATACTGATATATAATTAATTTTCCCATTTACTTGTGTCTCCCAAAATGCCTGATAAACATGATTTAAGTCCCGGTGTCCTCTACAGTGGACATGTATTAAATCAATGCCCTGTTCTGCAACAGAAAGTCATATTTTGATTAGAAACCCCATAACATTTTCCTGAGATGTTGATTTATTTTATTTGAAAATTAATCTGATTTAAATGACATTATAATTAAATTAAATTACAAAAATATTATAATATTTCCATAAGAGTGCTAAAATGATCACTAAATTAATCAGTCAGTCATTTGAGGAGAGACCAAGGAAAAGTTTTTGTCATGATGAAACCTCCAAACATTTGGAATCTCTGAAAAATTCACTAAAATATAATGTCCACTATAGTGGACAAAAGTCTGTTCCTGGGTCCCTGGAGGCTATGCAAACCTATTTTTCTTGCTTTCACATTCCCAATCCATCCAAAACACCTGAGGTCTGATTTATTATGTTCCCAGCACTCCTGTACTATAGACTTTGCCCTATGCACTTGCAAGTTAACTTGTGTGAAATGAAAGCATAAGTTTTATTGTAATACACAACGGAATCTCCTCCATTTTGACCTGGATTGCCACACCTTGAGATGTTTTAAGTGCCCCACTACATATTCTTAGAACTTGTTCTGTATCTAGGTTTTTTTTGTGGTCAGTTTCAGCTGCTGACATACTAATACTATAATACCCTCAGTTGGGGACACCTAAATTTCATCTATATTACTGATCTGCCCGCATTGACACTATATGATACTTGAAATTAGCTGGATAACATAACCGTTTCACCAGAACAGCTGTACAAATTCTGTTGCATTATTTTCCTGTTAACAATGTGAAGCTGCTTTGAAACAATTGGACTTGTTAAAAGCGCTATATAAATAAAGGTGATTTGGTTTTGATTTGATTTGATTTGAAGCCACAACACGCACAACCTTGAGGCGGATGGGCTACAACAGCAGAAAACCCCACCGGGTACCACTCATCTCCACTACAAATAGGAAAAAGAGGCTACAATTTGCACAAGCTCACCAAAATTGGACAGTTGAAGACTGGAAAAATGTTGCCTGGTCTGATGAGTCTCGATTTCGGTTGAGACATTCAAATGGTAGAGTCAGAATTTGGCGTAAACAGAATGAGAACATGGATCCATCATGCCTTGTTACCACTGTGCAGGCTGGTGGTGGTGGTGTAATGGTGTGGGGGATGTTTTCTTGGCACACTTTAGGCCTCTTCACAACCAATAATCGCAAATTTTAATATAATCCCCGCTTCAAACAAATTGTCACTTAAATGATCAATCTTGTTATGCGCTCTAAGTGTATCTGTGGCCATGAAAAATATCCTTTCCTTAGAATGAATTAATTATCAATACTGAATGTTCATAGGATGAACTGATTGATTGATTGTAATGTTAATGTAGCTACATCAAGTTAATCTATTTAACTGATTCAAATATTCATAATTAATCATAATGAATAATCATAATGAGTTATTATTATATAATCATAATGAATAATTATTAATATTTCCCCTCCGAGCTAATTCACTACACCTGATCTAAGCACAATAGCATAGCGGGTTACGCAATACTCGTTCCCTTCTCTCAGGGAACTGAGGTTACATTTAGTAACCGAGACATTCCCTTTCGAGATTACTCTTGTATTGCGTAAGTTAGCTTACGTTATTACGGAACCCAATTTAAAATGCAGTGCGTGCTTATAAACTTCGCCCCATACTATGGCCTGGGGCGAGAGCCCGAGGCCCATAGAAGAGTAAAAGTTATGAGTCCCAAAAAGAGGCCAACGAATGGTGAGCCTCATATAAGGGTATTGTAGCAAAGTTCGTTCATGTGGGAAGAAAGGAAGAAGGCAGGGTCGATAAGCTAGAACTCGTGTCTTTTTTTTTTTTTCAACTCAAAATAAACAGAGACTGACGCCACACGCACTCGCTCAATTATGAACACTCCAAACTGTAAACTCGTCACTATAACAACAGCTTTCTCCTCGGCGACTCTCGCACTGGCAGGTCCCACATGACAGGTCCCACATGACCCTCAGCTTCCCTCTCTCCCAGCACACTGTTCCCGTCTAGCTTTTAACCGGGCTCTCTGCGGCAATCACTGCAATCAGACACAGGTGTTTATCATCATGCACTTGACCTACTTTCTCACCGTTCGTCTCCCGACTCCCTCCGTCTGTGTAGACCTCGCGAAACCATGCCCCCCTCGCCACATACCCCCACCGCCCGACTCATCCCCATCCCCCATTTCTGGAGAGGAAGTCGGCCATAGCCATCTGCGCCCCCGGCCTGTGGACCACCTTGAACTTAAAAGGCTGTAAAGCGAGATACCAACGGGTGATCCACGTGTTGGTATCCTTCATGCGGTGGAGCCACTGCAAGGGGCCATGGTCTAAACAGACAGTGAATTCCCGTCCCAAGAGATAATAGCGGAGGCTGAGAACGGCCCACCGGATCGCCAAGCACTCCTTTTCTTATGGTGCTGTACCTGGTCTCTCTCTTCGAGAGCTTTCGACTCACATACAGCACCAGCCGCTCCTCACCCTCTATCTCCTGGGACAGGACTGCACCCAGCCCCCTGTCCGACATGTCAATCTGCAAAAGAAAGGACAGAGAGAAGTCAGGAGAGTGTAAGAGCAGCCCGCCACATAGAGCAGCCTTTACTCGGGTGAAAGCCTGCTGGCATGACTCCATCCACTGGACCGTATCTGGGGCCTCCTTTTTAGTGAGGTCAGTCAGCAGGCTGGTGAGGTCTGAATATTTAGGCACAAACTTTCTATAGTATCCCGCCAGCCCCAGGAACTGCCTCACCTCCTTTTTGGTCTTTGGGCGCGGACAGGTTGCAATTGCTGCTGTCTTACTAATTTGGGGACGCACCTGTCCATGCCCTAAGTGGAAACCCAGATACTTCTTTGGGTTGGCCATCAGCTGCGCCCCCCTCAGCGAGTTCAGTACTGCCCGCACATGCTGCATATATCATCCAAGTATGCAGCGGCATATGCAGTGTGTGGCCGAAGGATTCGGTCCATCAGTCGCTGAAAGGTGGCAGGTGCCCCGAACAGCCCGAAAGGAAGTGTGACAAATTGGTGTAATCCAAACGGCGTTGTGAAAGTCTTTTCTTTGGATAATGGAGTTAAGTGGATCTGCCAGTATCCCTTTCTTTAAATCCAGTGTCGAATAAAAGTGAGCCAAACCTAGCCAATCAAGCAACTCTTCAACCCTCGGCACTGGATAAGCGTCAAATTTCGACAACATTCACTTTTCGGTAATCCACACAGAACCGAACTGAGCAGTCTGTTTTAGGTACCAAAACTATCGGGCTCACCCAGTCGCTATGGGATTCTTCTATTACCCCCAAGTCTAGCATAGCCTCTAATTCCATCTGAACTACTTTTTTCTTATGTTCAGGTAACCTATATGGCCGGCTGCGAACTACCACGCCTAGCTCCGTCTCAATATGGTGCCATATGAGATCAAGCCGGCCTGGTAGGGGCGAGAACACGTCTGCAAAATATGCCTGCAACCTGGCAATGTCAGTGAGCTGGGAGGGTGAGAGGTGATCTCCTGGGGCCAGAGCGATCAGTTGGCATTTGATGCTCGCTTCTGGCCCCGTGGAGGCTTGGGGGACCTCCCTCACAGTGAACAACAGAGGTTCCAGCCATTTGTCCCATTTTTGGCATCTTCGTGCACAAATTTACGAATCATTGTCTTTAATGTGCGATTAACTCATTCTACCAGACTGTCTGTTTGTAGGTGGTAAATGCTGGTACGCATAAACTTAATGCCCAATAGTTTGTAAAGTTTGCTTATGGTGCGAGACATGAACACTGTGCCTTGATCAGTGAGAATCTCTTTCGGGATTCCCACCTGGGAGATTAAACAAAACAGTGCATCCGCCACACTCTTTGCTGAAACGTTGCGGAGGGCTACTGCCTTGGGGTATCGTGTTGCATAATCTACTATGACTAATGCAAAATGGTGCCCTTGTGCGGATCGTTCTAATGGCCCGATGAGGTCCATACCAATTAGTTCGAAGGGGACCTGCATGAGAGGTAGAGGATGCAAAGGCGCTTTTGGAGCGGCTGGTGGGTTCAACAACTGACATTCACGTCAAGCGGCACATCATCTGCGCACATTCTCGTGAATGCCCGGCCAAAAAAAATCGGGCCATTAAACGATTCAACGTGCTGGTTTGACCCAAATGCCTGGCCATGGGGTTACAATGAGCCGCCTGGAAAAGCATTTCCCGACGGCTCTTCTGTACTAATAACTGGGTTGTATGCTGTTTTGTTTGAGCATCCTGGGTTACTCAAAACAACCATTTGCCTACCCTGTCTTTTATCACAGCAAAATAAGAATAAGAGAGTGGTTGCGCCGGTTGGAGAAGCTGTCTGTCGATGGAACGGACCTGCTCGAAGGCATTTTTGAGCGATTCGTCCTGGGACTGTTCCAGAGGAAAATCATCACGCTCAGAAAGGATTAGCCTATCCACCGCGCTCCATTCCTCCGACCCAGCCCTCGATGGCCCCGGCTCAGCCTCCGCTTACTGCGCGACCGCGCTCTCTCCCTGCTCTCTTTTCCTTGAACGCTGGCCAATTCGTCCCCAAAATCTGCGGATGTCTGAGGTGGCTACTAACCGCTACCTCCACGCTATGGTTTATCCCCCGAAATTGAATAATGACCAGCACTAATGGGTACTTCACCACATCCCTTACCATAACCAAGTGGCCATTATCCAATGCCTCGGGTTGAATGGAGGTATTGGATAGGCTTTGATGGATGGAGGTCTGGTTACAACCTGAATCCACCAAAGCCTGATATGTAGCCCCCTTAATACTCACTGGTATCTGGTACAGCCCGGCTTGATCGAGGGCAGCTTGTGGTGCCCGGACCAGCATCCCCACCTCCATCACTGGACACCTGTCAATAAAATGTCCCGGATTCCCGCAGCTCCAACAAGCCAGCCCAGACTTACCCGCCGCCCCAGTGGCGGGAAGAGGGCCAAGGGATTGGCGCGGAAAGAGTGGCGGAACGTGGCCGGATCCATGGGCCGCACCAAATGGCCCATCCCCCCTGGACGAGGGACAGGTCTCATCATAGAGGACGAGGGAGGTGGAGAAGAAAGGGGAAAAGAGGATGTGAGAGAGACAGCTGGAAGGGGTTCGCCGACCCCGGAGCATGCCACCATCTGGTCCTCCGCCAGTTGGATGGCCGAGTCCAGCGACGTGGGGCGGTGGCACTGAACCCACTGTGGCGTCTTATAGCATTCAGAAATAGTATTCAGCACGTCTTTTGGGAGGTTCCCGGGTATCCATTGATGGGCCACACATGAAGGGCCCACAAGTCGGGACAATGATGCCAGATCGTCCCTTTCGTCTGCGTGAGGAGGTCTCTCCTCAGCGGTATTTCGGTATCTATGTTTCTAGCAGCTGAGGATCAGGATCAGACTCATCCAGCCTCCTCAGGATCAGGGCCAGACTCATCCAGAGAATGAAGAAGTTTGGCCTGAAACACTTGAAGGACAGCCATTGTGTGAAAAGCCGAAGCAGCCTGGCCGGCGGAGGCGTACGCTCGACCAGCGAGAGCTGATGTAGTGCGGCAGGGCTTGGATGGGTACATAGCTTTTGACTGTCATCCCCTAGCAGACAGCGGGCAAAGATGTGTGGCGACCGCTTCCTCAAGAGGGGGAAGATTCTCATAACCTTTTATCGAGTGGCGCCATCGAGTGTCGAGAGCACTGAAGAAGCCAAGGATTTGAAATGAGCTGAAAATGGTGCCTTCCACGATTTCGTCAGCTCGTCGTGAACTTCAGGGAAGAAGGGGGCAGACCTCTGGAGAGAGGCCTGACGGCGGCCTTGCAGAAACCACTCGTCCAGCCTGCTTCACGTGAGTTCCTTGGGATGAGACCAATCGATTCTGAGGTCTCTGACGGCCCTGGTCAGCAGGAAAATGAGCTCAGCATCGAGGCCAGCTCTGACGCCACTGGTGCTGTCTTGAACAGAAGGTGCGGTGTCAACGATGGAGCCCAACCATTCCTCACTTCCAGATGCAGCGAGCGAAAGGCTGTCATCCTCATCTTCCTCTGCTTCTGGTCCGCCAACGGAAATAGGACCAGCCGCTAACTGAGAGGGGAGTTGGTCATCCTGGATGAGCAAGACCGGCGAAGGGGATTCTGACACAGAGGGAGAGCTCTGGCGTGGGCTCGCTCGTCTGCTCTGGCATTCTCTGTCTGCGGCGTTTCTTTCCGTGTGGCCCGACCGAGAGAAGATGGAGAGCGGAGGGAACTTGAACTTGAGTCCTCATTGAAGCTGGCGAGTCGAGCCCGCAGGGTCGACAGCACCATTTTCGGCAGCCGCCCTTAGAGAGAGCATCTTTAGTGTGGTCACGGCCTAAGCACGCGGTGCAAAGGATGTGACAATCCCCGCCAAAGAGAGGGCCTCACGAGGCAGAGGATACATGAGGGATTTGAAACAATGCCTTGCTCTTTTTGTGAGTGTGTGTGTTGTAGCACCGAACACACACACAGCTTATAAAGGATATAGCACACCAGATGGTGTGAAGAAACAGTGGGCTGAAGGCGGTGTCCAGTGAAGACAGGAACCGGCGTTCTCAGAACTGCAAAGCAGGTGGCTTGTTTCACTGAAGGCCTTTTCGACAGCGGCAACTTCTCAATCCAGAGGTCAGCGAAGGCAAGTAAACTGAAGGAGATTAAATCTGAATCCTATGGCATAAGGGGGCCTTTTATAGCCGTAGGCCACGGCCATTTTGGCAGGCACTGACGTGCTAGGGCATGAAGTGACCTGATTGGTTTGCACGTCTCAGCCGCCTCGCTATAGGTTCGTGCAGTTGTCGCAGCACAGCCAATCAGCACGCTGAGGTCTGCTGTGCAGCTGCACTGCGTTTTACATATATAAAATGATAAGGATAATTTTGGCTTCGATATTCTCGAGAAAAGGAGTTTTCCCATAGCGTAAGCTAACTTACACAATACAAGAGTACTTTCGAAAGGTAAAGGCCGAAAAATGGGCTGCTTTCAAAACTTTTTGAAAAACGTTTTCTTTTTTTTTCTTTCTTTTTTTTAAAGAAAAGTGCTTTACACCAAGTGTTGTTCTAGGACAGCTTCAATTATTTTTTGAATGAATCTGTGTTTTGTGCAATTATTTTAAGTGAACGAAATCCAGATTTATGAAGTCTCTGGAGAGAGGTGAATAAATCTTGAACAGTTTTTTTGGTGAACGAAAGCAAAATATAGTCTCTGGGATGAATCGTAATTCCCATCACTATTTCAGAGCTAGTTTGAAGAATGAGCGGGATGTCGCAGGGTATTAGCTCGACACCGTTGGTCATTCATTCTGCATTATTCCTGTGAACTGACTACGCAGACGAGAAGAATTACTGAGATATTGTTTACCGTGTTGACTGTAACTTTACTTCAGTTGCTTCAGAAGTAAAATTGAGTATTTCTGTCGTTGTACTTTTATTATTCGCGTTTTAAAAAATTATTGTATTCTCCCCATCGACTTTCGTATATATGAAAAAAAACCTCGTCCATTTTGATTAATTGTTCATCATCCATTTTGATTAATTCCTGTGAACTTCAATTCAAAGACGATGCACACCACGAAAATATATTTTCTGAGAGATCCTTGACTGTAACTTTACTTCAGTTGCACTTCATAGGTAAAATGGACTATTATTCCATCTTTGTACTTTTATTATTTGCGTTTTAAAAATGTGTTTATTCTCCCTGTCGATCTTCATATAGCTCTTCGCTATCTGAAAAAACTATCTGAAAAAACTTTTAGCTATCTGAAAAAACTTCATCATTCATTTTGATGAATTCTTGTGAACTTCAATTCAAAAGACGACACAAAGATAATTTCTGAGATATTACTGACTAAGCTAACCATAAACCAACATCAAGTCCCTCGCATATATAGGTCATAGCACTTCAAAGAGCCACTTAAAGCTAAAAGGCAAAGGTCTGAGACGTCCCTTTTATTCAGTCCAAGGGCCCCAAGGCCCCTGCCTGATGGCCCATACATCAGTCCTTTGAACGAGATAACTACTGGCAGGTGCCGCAAAGTAGTCTGATCTTGTCTCCATCTCTGTATGGCTGAAGTATTGCCAGGTGAGCTGTACTTAGCCACCTTCAGGTTCCAGATTTCTTCCAGTCTTCCTCCTGCCACAATCGACACATCCAGTATGTACGTTAGATGACCTTTCTCCATTACCAGATCGGGCTTGATGAAAGAGTACTCTGTTGGAATGATCAGCTCCACCCAGGCTTTTAGGGCCTCTCGCTTAATGATCACCTCCAGGCTCTTGACCACTCGGTTGTGCCGGGTACATCTTCCATCATGCGTCACTTCACATCGTTGGAGAACATGGTTCAACGTCTTCCTGGGCTTGCATCCACCTCTACACGCAACGTCCTCCACTTGATGCTCTCATCCTCGCACTCTTCGTGCCTTCATTGGTAAAACTCCTCCTTGAAGTTGGATTGCACTTGAACAAGATGGCGTGTTCGGTCGCCGTTCAGGTCGCTCCGCGAAGACTGTGCTTTTATTTATTATTTTACTCTCTTTTGCTTTCAATTTTCACAAATGTATCATCTGCATTGATCTGCTATGACAGCAAAACACTTTTGGACATTGGTTACCGCTACACTGGACTGTTTCAGGACACTTTCACCAATCCTCTGTGGCCATCTGAGATTCGTTGGAACACCAAGTTAAACAATGGCCAGTCGAGTCAAAGGCCAAGAATCAAGAAACACCGCAGGAAACGTGCTGGGATCCGCAACAGACTGAGAAAAAGGGCATTCAGCCCATCTCTCCCGAGCATTCTGCTCGCAAATGTCCAATCCTTGGAGAATAAGATGGACGATCTTAGAGCCAGGATAAGTTTTCAATGGGACATAAGAGACTGTAACATCTACTGTTTGTCCGAAACATGGCTCACGCCCGCGGTCCCGGACACAGCTGTGACGCCGTCTGAGAACTTCTCTGTTTTTCGGATGGACAGAACAGCCAAGGCCGGTAAATCTAAAGGCGGTGGCGTGTGTTTCATGATCAACAAGAAATAGTGCGATCCCAGGAACATCTCCATTCTTGGTCACTCGGTCATCGCAACTGCCGTTTACATTCCACCACAGGCAGACACAGGGCTGGCTTTATCTGGCCTTCATGATGTTACCAGCAGCTTCATAAACAAACACCCCGATGCTGCTTTCATCATCGCGGGCAAGTTCGGAGGACACTCAAGCATGTGGACGTCAGGAAAGCTGCCGGGCCGGATGGTATTTCAGGTCGTGTTCTGCGGTCCTGTGCTGATCAGCTCGCCGGGTTGTTTACGTCCATCTTTAATGAGTCCCTCGCTACATCTGTGGTTCCCACCTCCTTCAAAAAAATCCACCATCATCCCTGTCCCTAAGAACAGTAAACCCTCTTGCCTAAATGACTATCGTCCAGTGGCTCTCACGTCTATAGTCATGAAGGTCTTTGAGAGACTCATTAAAAACACCATTTGCTCCTTCATTCCTGACTTTGGACCCTCTTCAGTTTGCCTATCGTCCCAGTAGATCGACTGAAGAGGCCATCTCTCATGTCCTCCACTCCTCCCTCACTCACATCGACAGCAAAAGTGGGAACTACGTAAGGCTGCTATTTATTGACTATAGCTCAGCCTTTAACACCATAGTTCCCATTAAGCTAACCGCCAAACTCCTGGATCTCGGCCTGAATCCTTCTCTCTGCCACTGGATTGAGGACTTCCTCACTGGCAGGCCTCAGGTGGTGAGAATAGGCCAGTCCACCTCCTCCTCCATCACCCTGAGTGTGGGAGCTCCATAAGAGTCCCCTGCTCTACTCGCTCTACACACATGACTGTTTGTCCACACACAGCTCCACCTCTATCATCAAATTTGCTGATGATACTGTTGTCCTGGGCCTCATTTCCAACAACAATGAGACGGCATACTTGGACGATCTGACATCATGGTGCCAGGACAACTGTCTCTGTCTGAATGTTGGCAAGACCAAAGAAATTATTGTGGACTTCAGGAAGAGACAGCAACGGACATACTCCCCTCTCATGATCAGCGGGTCACCAGTAGAGAGAGTGAGCAGCTTCAAGTACCTGGGTGTAAACATCTCCGAGGACCTGACCTGGACTGCTCATATTCAGACACAGGTGAAAAAAGCCAGGCATAGACTGTACCACCTGCGCCAGCTGAGGAAATTCAGGGTTTCACCAGCTATCCTGAAAACTTTCTATTTAGGGGCGATAGAAAGTGTACTAACTCATCACAGCGTGGTATGGGAACAGCACCAGTCATGACTGCAAAGCCCTGCAAAGAGTCGTGCGCTTATCCGAGCGTATCTCAGGGTCAGCTCTCCCGTCTCTGCAGGACGTCTACACCAAACGCTACAAAGGTAGAGCTACTAAAATCATCAAGGACTCTAATCACCCTGCAAACTCTCATTTCACACTGCTGCCATCTGGTAAGCGCTTCCGAAGCCTGATGGCCAAAACTGAGAGACTCAGAAGGAGCTTCTTCCCCCAGGCCATCCGACTCCTGAACTCAGTCACTTAACATCACGTGACTTCACTTCAAGATAAACATCGACATACTGACATTGCACTGCACTTTCTGTTCTCGTTGTTACTGTGTAACAACCTGTTATAAACCTGTTTGCACATTATACTTCTTTGTACATTTCTGTTAACCACATATTTATAAGTCTACAGTTTACTCACTGCACAGTTTATTTCACTTATTTTATTCCACTTCTTTATTTATTTTTATTTTATTTTTTTTCTACTTGATTTATTTATAATTCTACAGAGAATCTACAGAGAATATATATATATATATATATATATATATATATATATATATATATATATATATATATATATATATATATATATATATATAGTACTTTTTTTATTCTATTCCAATTATAATTTGCACTGTCCATGAGCGGACCTGTTTACATTTCACTGCCGGTTGTATATTCTGTATATAACTGTGTATGTGACAAATAAAACTCTTGAATCAGATGTGCAACCGCGGGAACACTCGCTCAGGATGCTGTAGCCAATAATAACTATCAACGTCAACGTCCGGCGTGGTCAGGTCCCTTCCATCTAACGATTGCTCCAGCAGCTTGGCCCAAGCAAGCTTCACCTCCAACGCTGATGTCATGACATCCATTCCCACCCTACACGGATGAACATTATCAATATCTATTATTTAAATCAGTTAATTGATTGTTAGGCTGCATTAACTAGGTCTGCCGGAACCGGGAACACTTCCCATAACACCTGATGTACTCATTACATCATAAAAAGAATGGCATCTACGCTAATGTTAGTCTCTCTGTTTATCCCGAGGTTTACTGTAGTCAGCCGGATCCAGATCAGATGGTGGACCTGCTCCTAGACACGACCACAACGCAGACCTGAAGTGTCGGCAGAGACCGTGTCAACTAGACTCTCTCCAGTGAAGACCTCCTTCCCTTCCCCTTTGTACAGATACAAATACATATGCACACATACGTTGTAAAATGCGCTTGCCTATAGGCTAAACACCATTTTCACGGACTCGCCTTTTTTGGGGTTTGTGCGGGGACGATGATGGTATAGTTTTAAAACTATTAAAAACCTTATTTCATGGTTTCGTTCTCCGGCCACCAGGTGCTGTTGCCGTGCGGATGGGCGTCCGGAACGCATTGGGGGTTTTCTGTTTTAGCTGAGGATGGTGTTGCTTACATGGTGCCAAATTAAATAGCTAATCAGTTTTTACAACAGAAATTAAAAAAAACTTACTTTAGCTTTTCATCTAAAACAAAATACATTTCCTATTATCACTGTAAAGTTGCTTTGAAGCAATCTGTGTTGTGAAAAGCCCTATATAAATGAAGGTGACGACTTGACTTGATCCCATAGGTGCTCGGGGGAAAAACTATTTTAACCAAAAAAATAAAAAAAATAAAAATAAAATAATAATAATAATACAAAACAAAGCATTCAAATTAAGTTTTTGACAAATAATAATTTGTCAAATTCAAACTGTAATAAAGGCTACATTACTCAAGTAAACCTGAATATTCATCATATTACTGCAATACTGCAAGGGAGGAAGGCTAACATTCTGTCTAACATCTCCTCTTAACCTGACATGGAGTCATGTTTGGAAAAACTAGATTAAGCAATAATACAAATAATTGTAAGTTGTAGCCCTAGTTATTATGAGAGGACACATGTATTTAAGTCTAAAATAAGAAAGATCTGTTGCACATTATTAAAAAATCATACAGTATCTTTCCTGTAGCTCAAACAATAAGAGCGTGGCGTTAGCAACGCCAAGGTCATGGGTTTGATTCCTAGGGAAAGCAAGAACTGACAAAATGTAAAAATATGTACCTTGAATGCAATGTAAGTCGCTTTGGATAAAAGCGTCTGCCAAATGCATAAATGTAAATGTAAACAACACTGAGTTACAATGATTTGCATAATTGTATTTCTTGTTTTTCCAAGTTACACTTCACTAGTGGTTCCCAACCCTGGTCCTGGAGCCCCCAACACTGCACACTGTGCATGTCTTCATTATCTGGCCTTAGAGTTTCATCTAATTAGCTGATGAGTTGAATTGGCTATGTTTGATAAGGAATGTGTGCAGTGTTGGCAAACCAGCATTAAGAAACACTATACAGATGGCATTAAACAATCAGTGGAACTGATTAAAAAGCACAATAAATTACAGTATAATAATGTATACTTTTCAACCAAATGTCAGCTTTACCACACATAGGGCCAGATTTACTAAACATGGCAAATTAGCATGAAAGCGAAAAACCTAAAAAGCACAGATGGGAGTGGAAAGTTCTGTGCACGATCTACTGACAGCACAGATTAAAGAACACAGACGCAGCCGGATCATTTCCATAATGACTAACACAATCCACCAAGAACAGTGCAAATTAACTTCTGGTTTAAGACTTGTTTTTTTAGGGGACGTTAAATAATGGCGCAAACACCAGTAAATTGACTTGCACAAACCTTATATAGGTAAATCACCGTTGCCTCTGGCTTTTGGCTTGCTCAGTTGGGGACACCTAAATTTCATCTATATTACCGATCTGCCTGCATTGACACTATATGATACTTGAAATTAGCTGGTTGACATCACTGTTTCACCAGAACGGCTGTACAAATTCTGTTAAATTATTTTCCTGTTAACAATGTGAAGCTGCTTTGAAACAATTTGACTTGTTAAAAGCGCTATATAAATAAAGGTGATTTGATTTAAATCATCTTACGTGATTTTATTTAAATACTCTCCTCCCATAAATTTTGCATCTGAAAAGGAAACTCCTAAAAATGCATATACAATAAGGTCAGCCGCAAAACTAACCATTCACACCTTTTCAGCACATATTGTTCACTCCATGTCGTCAGTATATCTTCTGACAGTAGTTTTTTAATGCCAAAAGAGGGTTTCTGCTGGTGCAAGCTGTTAGTAAATCTGGCCCTTAAACTTTAATTCTCTCTCATTTTGAAGACCCTGATATACTTAAAGCAAAATCGAATGAATGACTGGTGTGACGTCATTCAAAACAACATCAGATTAAAACAAAGTTCATTTAGAGATTATGCAGTTTGAAACAGCTTGAGAAAGTGAACTTTCTGAAACCCAGAAAGGTTTGCTCCGGCTGGTAAACACCTTCAAACTACCATTGGTCTGTGTGGTAGTGATAATTGGTAGGCATGTCTCTGAGGCTACGCCTTCTTTGATGTGGAAATCTTCTACAGGGCTGCGTTTCCCAAAAGCATCGTAAGCCTAAATTGATTTTAGAACCATTGCCACCAATGATCTCTATGATCAAACATACAGTGCTTTTGAGAAATGCAGCTGTTCATTTCTTCTGTTCAGTCTGTCGGAGTCAGACACGAGTAAAAACATGAACACACTGGAGAGCTGCTTTATAGTGGAAACTTAAGTTGAAATTCGAATTAAAAGAGATAGTGACACCATTTCTTCCGTGTTTCATATTGTAAAGCTGCTTGCTTTAAAGCAATCTACTGTATAAAGTGCTATATAAATAAACGTGATGTGACTAAAGTGCCAATTTGCAGAGCTGGTTCAAACATCCACATCACCACATCAATGCTTTCTTAACTACTGTTTTCACAGCGTGTCATTTTTGTTGTGTTTATTTTGTTATTGAGAGGAAAGCACACAGCACATATTGATCTTTTATTATAATGAAAGTTATAATAATTAAGATATTTTTAATAAAATCTGAGAGCTTTCTGTCCCTCCATAGACAGCCAGACTTTGATGCTTCAAAAAGTTCATAAAGAGATTGTAAAAGTAATCCATATAAATTGAGTGGTTTAGTCCAAATTGTCTCAAAAGACTTGCTTTATAAGATGAATAGACTTAATTTAGGCTTTTATTCATATATAAACATTGATCAGAAAACATAAACAAAAGCTGAATCTGAACCTGGGGTCCGTTCTGAGATGATTTGGCAGATCCCAGATCTTCTAATCATGATAAATGATCTCTGGCTAATTTGGTTTTTCAAACAAATTTGCGGATTGGATTAAAATAACTGGATTAAGTTATCTGAGATTACTGCACGTTCCTGTGTTCCCTGAAGAGGGCAGATGCATCGATACTCAAAACTCGAATCAGCAATGCAGCGATTGGCTGGCGTCAAGAGAGCAACGTAATGACATCATATAATTCAAAAAGGCAAAAAACTTGACAAATAAAAAAAAAATGTCTGTACCTTTATAAGGAAACGACCAATCCAACATAAAATGTATAATAGATAAATTAAACAGTTTTTTTTTTTTTTTTTTTAAACATGATTCTCAATTATTTATATTCACGATTTTATAGTATTTGTACTTTACATTTTTATTTCAATGTTGTAATTAGCAATTAATTTAATTTTTAATCAAGCCATCCCATAATATCCGTCACCACTCAAATTAATGCAGGGCTCAGAATAAATGTACATGTGTGTAAACCTCCAATACAATTATTAAGTAATTATTCCATCACAAATAAATCTTTCAATCAAGTGGCTGTGTTTATTTTATACACAACATTATAATATTATTTTCAAATACATTTTGATATTAATATTATTATTATTTAAAATGATTATTACCCACCTGGTTCACTAAGAAACTCTTGTAATAAAGTAACAATGGCTGGGACAGATTTTAAGTATCAACGCTTCTTAAAAGATGCTATCTAATCCTGTTTACATGAAATAAGATGCTCCAGAGCAGGTTTAAGCTTACAGACCTGTTGCTATGACAGCAAGTCCAGGATGAGCGTCGAAGAATCAAATAATCCAAGATCATGCCCAATTTTCAACAATCAAATCCAGCTAACTGAGTTAGCGACATACGAAGAACGAGCCCCTGCTTGACGTGCAAGAACAAACCTCTTGCTGAAGCTCAAACGTGCTGCGTAACACGAGAATGAACCTCACTGGTTCTTGCTGAAGCTCAAACGTGCTGCGTAACACGAGAATGAACCTCACTGGTTCTTGCTGAAGTTCAAACGTGCTGCGTAACACAAGAATGAACCTCATTGGTTCTCGCACGTCAAGTGATCAAGCTTGAACTGATAAATGATGAATGTGAATAAAAGTCTAAATTCAATCTGTTCATCATATAAAGCGATCAAGTCTCTTCAGAATATTTGGACTAAACCATTCAATTCATATGGATTAGTTTTACGATCTCTTTATGAACTTTTTGAAGTGTTAAAGTGGTAGTTGTGTAGCTGCCAATACAGGGACAGAAATTAGATTTTAGTAAAAATTTCTTCATTTGTGTTCTGGAGATGAACGAAAGTCTTACAGGTTTGGAACGACATGAGGGTGAGAAAGATCATCCAAAAATGAAAATTCTGTCATCATTTAAAGTCAAGTCACTTAAGATAATTTACCATAGAAATTGCAGTTAAAGTAAGTTGCTCCACTTTTTCTGAAGATTAACGTTTCACTTTGACAGCTTTGGACAGTGATTGTTTACATGAGCCAGTAGAGAGCTCTGTTGGCTGAAACTTCTCCCACATGGAAGGCAGAGGAAAGGCTTCTCTGCAGCATGTGTCCTCTCGTGCTTTTTCAGGGTTCCTGACTGAGTGAAACTCTGCCCACAATGCAAGCATTTGTATGGTTTTTCACCAGTATGGATTCTCTGGTGCTGTTTTAAGTTCCTGGCTCTAGTAAAGGCATTGCCACACTCAGAGCATACATAGGCTTTCACATCTGCATGTATTTTCTGGTGATCTTTACAAGAGTTCAGGCGTGAAAAACTCCTTCCACAGTAAAAGCAGAAGTAAGGCTTTTCTTGTGCGTGAACTTTCATGTGTTTGTTAAGAATAGATGATGAAGTAAATTTTTTATTGCACTGCTCACAGTTAAATGGCCTTTCTCCAGAGTGAGAGCGCTCGTGATCTTTAAGATTTGCTACTCTTCTGAAACTCTTTCCACACTGATGGCATGTGAACGGCTTCTCACCGGTGTGAATCTTCATGTGACTCTCAAGGTGTGCTTTATATGTGAAACTGTTTCTCTCCTGTGTGAATCATTAGGTGTCTCTTAAGATTTCCTTTTTGTGTGATAGACTTTCCACACTGAAGGCAGGTGAAAATCTCTTCTGTTCTATGAGTGGAGAAAAAAAAAGGATTTTTCCCATCAGGTTTCTGGTGTTGATGTTGCTCCTCCACATGCAGTTCTTTGCTTTCCTCTTTCACATCCCTTAGGTCTAAAATGGACATAATAAATAAATTAAAAAACAAAACAAAAAACAAGTCAACAGCAACAAAAGTAAAACAAGTCAAAAGTGAACCACAATGCAAAACCCAATGAAGTACGGCTCTAGCAGTTACAGCTTTTGTATTTTTAGGATCTTTAATGATATCAGGAGAGTAAATTCACTGCACTTGACCTATATAATGAAAAAACCCACAACTAAAACTGATCACTATGTATATGTAGGTGTTTTCACCAATAATGGTTTCAAAACTTCAACAACATATAATAATGATAACTATAAAGATAACTATATTAGCGTCTGCTTAAATGCTCAAGCTTGTTACGGCGGGATGGACTGGCTGTCTGTTTTAATAAAACAGATAAAATTGCTCTGAAAACGATTCCAACGATATTGTTTCTCTGTGCCGTTATCATTATAGCTGTGGTGTGAACTCTGCTAATCTTTAATATTGAGAACTATATATTTATCATTATCTTTATAGTTATTGTCCTTGGTGTGAATGGGCCTTCAAATATCTTAATTTCTGTTCCGAGATGAACAAAGTTCTTACAGGTTTGGAACGACATGAGGGTGAGTAATTAATGACCGAATTTTCATTTTTGGGTGAACCTACCCTTTAACAACTTGAGTTTGAGTTGAGGTTGATCTTATTTTCTTATAAAGCATTTCTGCTGCAATGTGCATCTATCCATCATATAACTGCTCCACATGGCTCCGGGGGGTTAATAAAGGCTTTCTGAAGCGAAGTGGCGCATTCGTGTAAGAAAAATATCCATATTTAAAACTTTATAGACTAAAATAACTAACTTATGGCGGAAAGTCATAAACACCACCTCAACAGAAAAAGAACGCCTGATTCTGTAACACTCCACCCACTGATTATAGGCCTACATGGACCTAAACCGGATTGAACTTCCAAGCAATTAACTTGCTGCATTAGCTGCATTCAGATTCCAATATTATGAATGCATGGATGAACTTCCATGCATTTACCCAGCTCACATGGGTAAGACATTGCATGTTTGTTCCTTCATTTCACCATGGATTCGTTTGTAAGCAAGAGACTGGATTTACATACAGGATGAGATGAATGAAGCAACGCATTGTTTTTTTTGTTTTTTTACACACACACACACACACACACACACACACACACACACACACACACACACACACACACACACACACATATATATATATATATATATATGTGTGTGTGTGTGTGTGTGTCAGTATTAAATTGTTACAGATCGTTTGATATCTATTGATTATGTGTATGTGTCTAACTGAACTTAAATTAGCTTAGCACGCTGTCCTGTCACAGGCTGGAGAATCCTTTATTTGAGGTGTTGTTATTTCATTGCGATTCGTGATCAGACTCGGGCCCAACGTCCCGGGGCTGTGTTTTCCAGACGGGCTACCAAAACGTATGGCCTGCCCGATGGGCTTAAATAGTGAAATAATATTCCTTTCTTGGTGTGTTGTTCACTCTCTTGATATTTGAAGGAAAAATACAATCACGGAAGTTTTGATCATGCCTTGATTTGTCTGGCTCTGCAGTGAGGCTTCTGCGTGTGTGCGTGCGTGTGTTGGTGATACACGGTTTGCGGTTATATAGACCGATCGGGCGGGCCAAATAATAAAAAAATAACATTCCAATCAATCGCGAGTAGATAAGATAAATCATTGTGTTTGTTTGATAAAGACATTTTGCGAGCCATATTCAAATAAAATATTTGAGCGTTGCCATATTCAAATAAAATGTTTTAAATAAGAATGTTGACATATTCAAATAAAGATTTTAAAAAGTAGGCTAAGTGTCACTAATTAAACAAGTATATGTTGTTTCTAAATGTCAGCCTCTTGCATGTCTGCACTGATTGCAGAATTCAAGCGACAAATTATGTTTTATAAACAAAGTTTGTGAGGAGAATGTTCAAACTCTCAAACTCAAACTTCAAACTAATCAACGTAAGAGGAGGTATATACACAGCCAAGAGCCGACTCACCCCTAGTTACCTCGACAGTTTTCTGCATCCCTCTGCCACCCCGACTCCTCACTCTCAGTCGGCGATACGGGGCAGAACTCTGGGTTTGGGCTAAATTTGATCTCCTTGGACAGCATGTCAAATACACCTATATTCTTTTACTCTATTCGATCATTTGTAAGTGTGAACTCAATGGTGTACAGTGTCTTTGGGCGGATTGCGGCAACATCCATTAGGATTGTTTAGTCATTTGGTTTTAGTGGCTTAGGAGTCTAGTTTTAGTGGTGAATTTTTTTTGGTGAAAATACTAATATGCCTAAGATTTTTGCACAGTACTGTATATTACATCTTGTAAAAAGGTGCATAATAGATCCTCTTTAAAACAAACACAAAAACATAGGATGACCTTCTCTTTGGCTGAGACGAGGACTCATGGGATGGCCATGGATGCAGCGAGTGTAGGCTCTGGCTCTGTGGCTCTGAAGGCTCTGCTTTTGTCTACTGAAAGTTTTTGGGAAATATGTTTTGTCAGCTAAACACAGTGTACTTCTATCCCTACACTTCTATCCTCATTTTCAGTCAAAAAATTCATATGAAATGTTTGTATTTATTTCAGCTCGTATTGTGCAAAATGTTTACCATAAGCTCTCCGCTTATAACGTGGGGGAAATAATAATAATACTAACTTGAAATATTTATTTCAGACTGAAATATCTCAAACAGCACATCACTCTCGCTTACACAAATGTGTGCAGGATGTGCATTCTTGCATATTTCTGAACGTGGACCTCTCTGTGTTAGTTACGTGTTGATTTGACACGCAAGTGCTGATCACTGCGACAGAACTTTTGCTCGCAATTACAATCAGAGAGGCTGTCTATATCATGCCATATGTACACTGTCAGCGCACTCGTTCATTATACAACACAATAGGCTTGCCGCAACACCGGTAACATCACTTGCCTACCATGGCACCGCCTCCACCATTTAGATTTTTTAGATTTGGTTTCAACGCAAAATGAAAAAGCGCCTATTTAAGTAAGTTTGTCATTGTACTGTTTTGTTGTGTTTTTTATTAAGAATAACAACGAACCCACCATTCAAGCAATTGTTGCCCCCAAATTGGCGGTAATTCTAAAGCAAAAGTAAAATGCACACAACCATTCATAATGACTGTATTTCTATTCACGCGAGCATTTCTATTTTTCTATTCATGAAAGCGCCTTCTGACAGTCTGCATTAAGCTTCAAACTTCACTGAACGTGCACTGGAGCGGCGTGTGCGTGCACGTGCGTGCAACAGACGATAAAGAAATTACAGTAACAGGCTACTGTGTCCATAGTGAATGTGTGTGTGTGTGTGTTCCTGCAGAACATTCCTCTAGCAACACGGAGTTTGTGTTTTGTGTTTTTCTTTTTTTTAAATATAATTTTAATGTAGGGATTTAAACTCCTTTTGCTTAGCAATTATTTGCACATAATGTATAGCACAAACATACCCTTATGGAAATTAACCATGTTTTTATTATAGTAAAACGCGCGTATTGATTACCATTTGTATAACCACACAAACACCATATAGTTAAACATATATATACATATATATATATATATATATATATATATATATATATATATATATATATATATATATATATATATATATGTGTATGTATATATATATATATACACATATATATATATATATATATATATATATATATATATATATATATATATATATATATATATATATATATATATATATATATATATATATATATATATATATATATATATATATATATATATATATATATATATATATATATATATATATATATATGCTGTGCAAATTAACGCGTTAACGCAGGCAACTAATTTTTTCAGTTTGACGCATTAAAAATATTTAACGCAATTAACACAGCGTTCATTTTTATATCCATTTTTGCCTAGCATTACATTATATGATCACGCTCTTATTGATGTGAATGCTTTTAAACCATCTAAGCGCGACAAGACAGAAGAGAATGCGCTGTCTGCCAGTGTCCTGTCTGTGTGGCTGCGTCTCAGTCAGATCCCTAGTTCAGTAGTCAGGGCACTGATCAGGGAGTCGGCCACATTCATGTACGTTACACCATATACTGAGGCACAGACAGATTTGCCCCAGTCTCGTGTACACATCGAGTTCTCTTTTGCTCTTGAACAAGCAATAATAGCAACACAGAGAATGTTGTAAAAATGCCAGTTTTGTTGAGTATTCTCGTAATAGGAATCTTAAATGAGTTAAATAACGTCTTAAATTAACTTGTGAGAAAATGAGATGCACATGACAGCGCGACAGATGTTCGGCAGCCACCGATCTTAAGGCTGATTTATACTTCTGCGTCGGACCTGCGGCGTAGCCTCTATGCCGTGAGCTACACGTCGATTTTCATTTATACTTCTGCGTCGGACCTGCGCCGTAGCCTCTACGCTGATTTTCATTTATACTTCTGCGTCGGACCTGCGCCGTAGCCTCTACGCTGATTTTCATTTATACTTCTGCGTCGGACCTGCGCCGTAGCCTCTACGCTGATTTTCATTTATACTTCTGCGTCGGACCTGCGCCGTAGCCTCTATGCTGATTTTCATTTATACTTCTGCGTCGGACCTGCGCCGTAGCCTCTACGCTGATTTTCATTTATACTTCTGCGTCGGACCTGCGCCATAGCCTCTACGCTGATTTTCATTTATACTTCTGCGTCGGACCTGTGCCATAGCCTCTACGCTGATTTTCATTTATACTTCTGCGTCGTTGTCTGCGGCGACGCGCAGTTACACATGCAGAGGGAGCATGATACCCCTGAGGGAGGGGTTCTGGCAGACCAATCACAGCGCTTGCGGTCCATGTCGAATCAACACGTTGTTACATTTTTGGAAAGGTGCACGTCAGGGTACGTCGTAGTCTATGTCGTATAAAGGCTGATTTATACTTCTGCGTCTGACCTGCGCCGTAGCCTCTACGCCGTGGGCTACGTGTCGATTTTCATTTATACTTCTGTGTTGTTGTCCGCGGCGACGCACAGTTACACATGCAGAGGGAGCATGATAGCCCTGAGGGAGGGGTTCTGGCAGACCAATCACAGCGCTTGCGGTCCTCGTCGAATCGATGTGTTGTTACATTTTTGGAGAGGTGCACGTCAGGGTACATCGTAGTCTATGTGCTACACACAGCCTACGACGTACACTCGACGCAGACGTATAAATTGGGCTTAAGTATAAATAAGTATACTATATATAGTATATACTAAGTATAAATTGGGCTTTAAAGTCACAGCAGCACTTTAGCTTTAATGATGATTAATCTATATTTAATTTATTATTTATGTCGTTAAGAAAGGTGTTTGATAACTATTACATTTCTGTATATGTCTAACAGGGAAGGTCACAGGTAAATATAACATTTATTGTAATGGGTTTATTTAAAGATTGTTTTAAGTTCACTTAAATTAAAAGTTGTTTTTAAATGAATAATAAATGTTGAAATTGGTAGCTTTCATTTATACTGTTTCATATAGACATTAGTATCAGTTATACTGGCCAAAAAGATGCCATTACAACACAAATTTAAAATATGCTGTCTTTAAAATGTTAATTTGGAGAGTAACTGAAATTAATACAATATCAAAATATTAAACACTTGAATTTAATCGCGATTAATTAAAAAAAAAAAACATTATTATCGATTCCCAGCACTAATATATATATACATACATACATGCGTACGTATGTATGTCTATATGTATATATATATTAGTGCTGGGAATCGATTACATTTTTTTACACACACACACACACACACACACTAGTAATCAGCACTCAGCTAACATGTTTGTTTGAAGGACAGTATTGGGCAGGATGTGGAATAGTGTGTTGTGTTGTGTTGTGTTTTTTTTTTTTTTTTTTTTACCGATTAATCAGAAAAAATATTGGCTAACTAATCGATTATCGAAATAATCGTTAGTTGCAGCCCTAATCGTGTTTACACTTTGTTGGTGATAATGAAAGGATTCTCAAGCGTACAGAATTCTAAAGGGCCCCGTGAAAGAAAACACTGGTGTTTTAAACGGTGTTGAGCAGATTCTAACTAAAACACCACTGATTGACCATTGCTGTTTGACTACCAGCAGAAGTGCTGGTATCGTCACATTTTTTTAATTTCAGTACCGACCTGGTATCGAAGTACTGGTACTTTTGATCTTTCACGCTGTTAAAAATTATTTTTCAAAGTTGTAAGGATGAAAGATTATTGGATAACATTTTATGATATAATTTTACTTCAGAATTTCATGTTTAATTTAATGTTGTTACTATTTGAAAATGTACAGCATTTTTTTTCAGTGCAGATATATAAAACAGGGGTTTAAGGGTGCTTTCACACCTGAGCATTTGTTTCGTATCCTGGAGCGTTTTCTCGCTTAGTTCGGTTGGTATAGGCATATGTGAACACGGCAATCACATTCAGATCTGCACCAAGACAATCACTCTGAGACTGCCTGAATGAGGTGATCTCGGCCCAATTGCAAACAGACTCTGGGGCGGTTCCATTGAGGTGTGAAAGCAATCCGACCCTACGTACCAACAAACCAAATGTTATCATTTATAACGGGAAGTGTGCTATATAAAAAGCAGTAGTGTCTGATTCTGTGAGTGAGCACATTAGTTATCACAGCTGAAAACCAAAAGAGCACCTCTTCATCTTAAAGGGGTGGTAAAACACGATTTCACTTTTCTAACTTTAGCTAGTGTGTAATGTTGCTGTTTGAGCATAAACAACATCTGCAAAGTTACAACGTTCAAAGTTTAAAGCAAAGGGAGATATTTGCTTTTAAAGAAATCAATTTCTAAGGACTACAGCAAAAGGCCGGTAGGGACTACAGACATTCCTCCAGGGTTGGTGACATCACCAACCCCAATATTTACATAAACCCCTCTTCCGAGAATATTAAATAAGGGGAGCGAGGCCATTTTTTATTGCTGCGGAGAAGAGTTGTTGTGGTATAGTTAGCAGGCTGGAGTGTTGTTGCCGCAAAGCCGTCGAAAACGCTGTTATTTTCATCTGGATTGCAGGTCCACTTTGTTCAGCCTTCCTAGGGACGGGGGAGTTAGGGATCAATGGTTACAATTTATTTATTTTAAATGCTGCACATTTTACGGAGGAAAGCTTCCACAATCTTCGTGAGTTCAATGCAGGATTCGCACAATGGTTTGTCCTGAAAGATGGAGCAGTTCCAACTTTAAAAACAGAAGCTGTTTACGGGCCACAACCTGTAAGAATGATTTATTTTTCGTTGATGTGTTTTCCTGTAATAGTTCGTATTGTTAATTGTACGTTGTAGCAAGGAAGTAAACAAATGACAACGCTGTTTGGCTCTGCAAAGCAGTTTGTTAAATGCTCATTCATACTTAACGTCCGACAAACACCAAACGTTACAAACTTTTTAAAATCTCCACAGCGAACTTGGAATTAGTGTAAATTATTCTTTGATTAGAGCTTTTATGTATTGTTTATCTACATGCTTGTTTATCTACAGGCATGCTAAACATGGTTCTGTGTTTGATTTGGCTACTATAGTAAAGCCAATGTTTAGTGTTCGTTCTGGGTTAATAGTTCTTGCGACAGATATTTGCCTATAATCACTAGAATCAACATTGTTTCTAATGCTACCAAAGCACAAGGCATGACGTTTCCGAAAAAACGTGCACTAGGCGGTTAGCAAATCACAACACACTGGACCAGCTAACCAATCTAAGCCCATTGCGTATTTTTGAGGGACCGGCTTCATAGAACCCGGAAACCATCAGACCGTTTTTACAAGGAGGGACAGAGCAGTGTAGAATAAAGGTAAAATATATGAAAAATAAGGCAATATTTTAAAAACGAAGCATGAACACGTTATAGTGCACCCCACAAACACAATCAAGCCTTTGAAAGAAAGTGTTTTACCACCCCTTTAAAATGTTGTGTAATTGCGCTTCTCCATGTGAGAATGATGTCCCGATGAAGCCTTGATTCCTGCTATAGCTGCATTATAACATTCGTATAGTGTTTGCGTGCGTCTTGACACAGTTAACCTCTAGACAGCGCGGGGAGATCCAGAGAGAGCGTGTTTGAATTTGCTGCAGTATTAATGCGAATGTAGTATATCATTTAACAGTGGTAATGATGGCTATATATTCGTATAGTGTTGGCATGTTTTGACACAGCTAACCTCTAGACCAGTGGTTCCCAACCACGTTCCTGGAGGCCCACCAACACCCACATCAGATTTTTGGAACAAAACAAAAGATCTATAGGTGTGAAAACGCCCTTAACTGGGCTCTGGGGACCGCAAGGGAATGCTAGGGGGTCTGTGGAAAAATTTGAAGAAAAGCAGTGTATAAAATTTAAATAAATAAATAAATATATATATATATATATATATATATATATATATATATATATATATATATATATATATATATATATATATATATATATATATAAATTATGTAAATAAATAAATACATTAATACATTAGAATAAGACAAATTGATAAGAATTGATAAGAATAAGTAAATACAATTTTACTTAGATAAATACAAAAATAGATACATTTAATAAAACGAAATAAATAAAACTGACAAAAAGCAGTGTAAAATTTTAAATCAATGAATCAATATATTAAAATAAATAAACAATAAAAATATTTTACACAGTTATAATATTAATACAATATTAATTGGGTCTTTATGCTTATAAATAGCTTCCTTTTAATTTTTAGGATGGGGTCCCTCAAACGATAATGCTCATATTTGAGGGTCCATTTGTGGTACAGACTGAAAACCCCTGGTTTAAACAATACACATAATAGCCATCCCTGACCCTGAAGATCTACCTTCCTGTAGACCAGGGCCATGCAGTAGACATTTTGAGAGGAGTGGCCCAAACCAAAAAAGGGGCACTTAAGGGGTTGAGTATCATCAAACCTTTTACAGTCGTAAATACAATTGTTTAGCTTTAGTGCTAATTCAATTTATGTTGTTGTAATTGTGCTTCCAAAAAGTTAATTTGCGCTAATTTGATCTCATATTTAATGTTTTTCAAAATGTTGTACTTATGTAGCAAATGAATTTGAATAAAATTGCTAAAATTGTTTATACTTTGAGGCTCTTGTTAATGATTTTTGTTTTGTTCAAAGTAAATAAAGCAACAGTTTTTCAATAATGGAAGATTATGTAAAAGTATGGTATTTGGGGTAAAAGGCACAATAATTAACACGATAATAAATAGTTAGCTGACTTTAACATTTGTTGACATGACATGGTTAGATCAGATGGTAAATATCATACAAACCCAATTCCAAAAAAGTTGGGACACTACAAATTTTGAAACAAATTGCAAAAGCAGAATGCAATGATGTGGAAGTTTCAAATTTCAATATTTTATTCAGAATACAACATAGATGACATATCAAATGTTTAAACTGAGAAAATGCATAATTTTAAGGGGAAAAAATAAGTTGATTTTAAATTTCATGGCATCAACACATCTCAAAAAAGTTGGGACAAGGCCATGTTTACCACTGTGTGGCATCCCCTCTTCTTTTTATAACAGTCTGCAAACGTCTGGGGACTGAGGAGACAAGTTGCTCAAGTTTAGGAATAGGAATGTTGTCCCATTCTTGTCTAATACAGGCTTCTAGTTGCTCAACTGTCTTAGGTCTTCTTTGTCACATCTTCCTCTTTATGATGCGCCAAATGTTTTCTATGGGTGAAAGATATGGACTGCAGGCTGGCCATTTCAGTACCCGGATCCTTCTTCTACGCGGCCATGATGTTGTAATTGATGCAGTATGTGGTCTGGCATTGTCATGTTGGAAAATGCAAGGTCTTCCCTGAAAGAAACGACATCTGGATGGGAGCATATGTTGTTCTGGAACTTGGATATACCTTTCAGCATTGATGGTGCCTTTCTAGATGTGTAAGCTGCCCATGCCACACGCACTCATGCAACCCCATACCATCAGAGATGCAGGCTTCTGAACTGAGCACTGATAACAACTTGGGTTGTCCTTGTCTTCTTTAGTCCGGATGACATGGCATCCCAGTTTTCCAAAAAGAACTTAAAATTTTGATTGGTCTGACCACAGAACAGTTTTCCACTTTGCCACTTTCCACTTTAAATGAGCCTTGGCCCAGAGAAAACGCCTGCGCTTCTGGATCATGTTTAGATATGGCTTCTTTTTTGACCTATAGAGTTTTAGCCGGCAACGGCAAATGGCACGGTGGATTGTGTTCACCGACAATGTTTTCTGGAAGTATTCCTGAGCCCATGTTGTGATTTCCATTACAGTAGCATTCCTGTATGTGATGCAGTGCCGTCTAAGGGCCCGAAGATCACGGGCATCCAGTATGGTTTTCCGGCCTTGACCCTTACGCACAGAGATTGTTCCAGATTCTCTGAATCTTTGGATTATATTATGCACTGTAGATGATGATAACTTCAAACTCTTTGCAATTTTTCTCTGAGAAACTCCTTTCTGATATTGCTCCACTATTTTTATTGCTCCACTATTTTTGTAGCATTGGGGGAATTGGTGATCCTCTGCCCATCTTGACTTCTGAGAGACACTGCCACTCTGAGAGGCTCTTTTATACCCAATCATGTTGCCAATTGACCTAATAAGTTGCAAATTGGTCCTCCAGCTGTTCCTTATATGTATTTAACTTTTACAGCCTCTTATTGCTACCTGTCCCAACTTTTGGAATGTGTAGCTCTCATGAAATCCAAAATGAGCCAATATTTGGCATGACATTTCAAAATGTCTCACTTTCAACATATTTTGTACACTTTCATGATATGTTATCTATATTCTATTGTGAATAAAATATAAGTTTATGAGATTTGTAAATTACTGCATTCCTTTTTTATTCACAATTTAGAATTTTTGGAATCGGGTTTGAAGTTGGTTGTCCACCTTAGAGATGATCATCATATTTATAATGAAACCACCAGATTAAAAATAATATGCTAATAATCATATAATAAAAATATATTTATTTGTTAGGCTAGTAGGCTACTGTAAAGTATTATGGGATCTTATTCAATGCTTTCATTTTTTTTTCAAAATATTGTTTCTGTATTTTTAAATATATTTTTATATTTATTGAACAATAATGAATTATATTATTTATCAAAATGAACAGAAAATAGTACAAACATTGCTAAAGAGATTGTTTTGAACAAGTATTAACTTGACATGATTAAAAAGCAAATTTTTCTTAGGGTGTGCCTTTAGCCCCATTATGATACAATCCATTTAGAACATTTATAGTATCTTACCTTTTTAATTGTGTATATTAATATGGTATTAATAAAATATCATAAATATGATGTATGTTATAGATACTAGTATTAACTCAGACAATTGATTATAATGGGAAATGAGGGCAGAGGGGCAGGGTAAGTTTTGCCATACAAATTACAATTCATTCATATTGGCAAAAAACTTAATGCAGCTTTAAAGACTAAAGTGGTATGTAAAGTGGTAAGTGATAAAGGCTTCTGTCACGTTAATACCATCAAACATATTAAGTAACTGCAATACAACATTATGAGCAATTGCTTCTGTTCTCGCTTTTCTGGTGAACTTTCTGAGGTTTTACGGTTTCCGCGAATGTCCCTCGGGAGTCATGAATAAATCAAGAATGAACAGGACACCAACCTTGTTCCTCAGTATTGTCGTCTTTCACTCTCCATGCTTCTGAAATTCTCATATCATCATTCTCCTTTTTAATAAACTCCATCCTTGTGCAAATCCCAGCTGTTTGTTTTGAAGCGCTCTTCGTCGCGTTTCAGATGATGCAGACACTGTCCTGAATAACTACACTGCCACTCTTAAAAATACGTTGACTAGTAAATCACGGTTAAAGTGTAGTACTGCGTGAAAGAATCCTGCATCCGTACTCATTTGTCACCAGATAAAAATACGCAATGCATCCGCAATACAGCATCAGCATCAGCTGTCGTAAACATCACCTTTTCCGTGGAGCAAAGGGTTGTGGGCAATACTGTAGTCCAAGAAAGCAGATTGATAGGCGTGGGTAAAAAAGCTTTAAAATAATATAGGACCATTTTGTTCGGTTCTATTTGTGTAATTTGTATATGGTATATACAGAGATATCCAACAGGCGGTGCAGGCAGTCGCCTAGGGCCCCACCACGGCCGCCGCAAAACTATAATCGGAGTGTCTATTTGCACTAAATGCAAAAAAAAAAAAAAAAAAAAAACATCTACCTTAAGAGACAATGGTTGTTGTGACAGACAAAATTATAAAAGCCATCTATAACATCACTATAGCAGTAGCATAGGTCGTATTTACTATATAACGGAAAGCAGATACTTTTGATGCAAATTAACCTGGGTCCGAAACTCGTTTTTCTCGCTTTTTCCATATAAGATTGGAAAGGCGTTTATTTGAATATGACTCTATGAAACAACAGAATAAATTAAATCCGAAAACATAAGAAACATGCACAGTAGCACTTTACACTAATTTGCCTAATGAAAAGAGAAGCGCACAGGAAGAACGATAAGCTTGTGGTATATGTGGTATACTGACTGCTATAAATAGCACATCATTTATTGCTTGCTTTACATATGAGGGAAACATTGGACTACATTCAGCGTGCTAAGAATGAACTGCTCGTGCATTTTGTATTGATTTACTGTCTGATGAAGTTATAGTTGGTAATGAAGGTGGCGTGCTCGGTAGGTTGTTAGTAAATCTACCTCGGTTCGAATCCAACTCGGGGCGGGTCGTGTAGGACCGATTTGATATAGGCCTACTTGCATTTGTTTAAATATTTTGAATGTTACACATTATTGAATGTTAATACACATTTACACACTTAAATGTTGAAATTGTCGTTTTATGTGTCTCTTCACTCGTAAAATTGTTATTTTTACTCCAGTGCATGGGCGTCACTAGGCCCTTTTAAGGGGGGCTTTAGTGATTCGTCATCGTTTTGAACATATGAAACCGGCGGCAGGCTTCAGCTCCGTCCCGTATTTTAGTCTGCGTTAATCAGCGCGTTCTTCCATCCTCAGCGGCACCGAGCAGAGGTGTGTGCGTTTATCTGAGCCTCATTGGTCTGTCACCGCTCATCAATGTCAAAATATTTGAGAAAACCAATCAAATCAGAGTAGGCGGGCTTTATGTTCACAAGCTGAGCGTGAATTTTAAGATTTCTGTTTCAGTTAGCACAGTGAAGTGCAAGAAATGTAAGTAGCTAAACTAAACATTTCATATTTGACAGCTACTTTAGGTCAGACATGTTAAATTACAAAAATAACAGGCAAACTAATAAACATTTGTCTAATTTCGCCATTTTGATTTGAAAATAGGCCTATGTAATGTGATTCATAATGTAGGCATAAGATTAATGATGAATGTGTACATGTTGTAAATTAATATAATTCCATTTGCAGCCTTCAGTAAATTAAAAAAGCTCAGCTTTAGTTATGAATTTAGTTTTGAATGTGTGCATATATGAATTAATTTAATAAACTAGTTACTTGGCTTTCCTGTTACCCTTCAGTAAATTAACATGTCTAAGAAAATGATTCATAAAACATAAATATCAGTTGACCATATCTTCACTGACATAGACGAAAATGGAAAGATTATACCAGTCAAAGTTTAGCTATAGGAGGGGAAGAGACAGGGCAAGATAACAAAAAAAAGAGATGTGGAGATGAGGAGAGACAAATAATTTACTGCCCACTGGCATGGTTTTAAAGCTATTATTATCAAATTTGTCAGCCTTCAGAACATCTTAAAATGCAAAATCAAAATCAAATCAAATCAACTTTATTTATATAGCGCTTTTTACAAGTCCAGTTGTTTCAAAGCAGCTTCACAGTGTTAACAGGAAAATAATGCAACAGAATTTGATTCGGCTGTACAGCCGCTCTGGAGAAAACGGTGATGTTATCTAGCTAATTTCAAGTATCATATAGTGTCAATGCAGGCAGATCAGTAATATAGATGAAATGTAGGTGTCCCCAACTGAGCAAGCCAAAAGCCAGAGAAATCAAGATAGGCCCACAACATTAAAGATACAGCAGAGTATATCATTTTACACATGGGGTACTTTTTTATCCCGTGCATGTGCACCAAACCCATCTTGAGTGTTTGCTGACAAAAAGCTATTTTCTTTTCCACCTGACCACAGAACCAGGTCCTGTCTGAAGTTCCAGTAGTGTCAGTTACTTTTCAAACGTTCTGTGGTCAGATGAAAAAAAAAAAAAAAAAAAGAGCTTTTTGTCAGCAAACACTCAAGATGGGTTTGGTGCACACAGGGATAAAAAGTACCCCATGTGTAAAATGAAATACTCTGCTGTATCTTTAATGTTGTGGGCCTATCTTTCTTCCAGAGATCGTGGACATTTTGTTCAGATCATGGATTCTAGCAAATACCAACAGATAAAAAATTAAAACCTGACTGCCCCAGCTAGAAATCTTATAATGGGCCAAGGTTGGATCTTCCAACAGGACGGTAATCCAAAACAAACATCAAAATCAACACAAAAATGTGTCACTGAGTACAAAACCAAGTTTCTGCCATGGCCATCCCAGTCCCTGACTTTAACACTATAGAAGATGAGTGGGGTGAACTGAAGAGGAGAAGCACCAACATGGATCGGGGAATCTGAAGGATCTGGAGAGATTCTGTATGGAGGAATGGTTTCTGATCTCTTGTCAGGTGGCCTTCAAACTCATCAGGCATTACAGAAGAAGAGTCAGAAGTGTTATCTTGGTTGCAAAAAGTATTAAATAAAAGGGTATGATTAATTGTGAGCAATGTGTATTAGAGAAAAACATTTATTTCATAATAAGATTTTCCCCCCATTTAAAATTCTCATTCTCCAATGAAAGGTTAGAATTTTATAAATATTTAAAACAAAAGATCAAAAGGATTAACAACGCAGATTTATTTTCACAGCCTTCTTTGGTCATATTTACCAAGGGTATTAATAATTTTGAGCACGACTGTATATGTCAAGTTCTTGAATTAATTTCCATCAATGAGTTAAAAACATTAATAACCTGTGAAAGTGCACCTTAATGTAAAGTGAACACCCGTGAATTATGTATTTATTATGAATGCACACACATACGTTTTTTCTGATGAAATATTTTATTGTTGATGCATTGTATCAGTAAATACAACTTTAAACTTGAACATTAACATATTAATACACAATCAATAATTACTTTGATCTCATGATAAAGGCCACTGTAACTTGAGCATTTGACCAGTCACACTTTAGTTACAGTAACGTTACCTGCGCGTGACAGAACCGGCCGAGGGAGTGCCAGAGCGGTTATTTTTGTATGTAACTAAACTAACACAGCAATTACACAATTAATATAAACACTTGAAAAACATAGTCTACCATGTCACATCAGTTAGCTTTAGAATTTTAAAGAGGCTTTCATCCTCCCTTGCCTCTTTTATCATATATGTTACCATATTTGTTTACTCAATTCATCACTTAAATTTTTCTTTCTTAACAGTGTTTCACAAATATAGGTTGCACAAAGGCAGTATTGTTCACTTCTTACGATCATCTTTTGACCATCTTCAACCATGCCCACTTATTTTCATGAGAGCGTAGAGCCGTCCTCATCTCCTGAACTATCAGATGAGCTCATCATGGCCCTTACTGCGGGGCAGTGGTGGGCCATAATGGAGATTTCCGACCCCATATCTGAGGAGCATGTGTATGACATTACCTCATGGCAGTGGTGTGGAACAGTGGAGGAAGGAGAAAATTCATGCTCCTCATCTCCGGTCTTCAACACTGAAGACCAAGAGGCAGTGGAGTGAGAAGATGACACTATGTCTGAAGGGTCCACAAAAGGAACACCAGTGCCCACCAGGTTCCAACAGGGAAAGAGTCTCTCAAAGAGGCAACAACTAAAAATCCCTGAGCCGCTGAGACAGGAGCTGCTGCAGCAGAAGCCACATGTCTATTCTCTTCAGGGAGCACCTGTGCCCAACAACATCCCAGAGAAGAAAAAGCTTAACATTCCTGAGCCACTGAGGCAGGAGATGCTGCAGCAGAAGCCTCTAGCCTCTACTCTAGAGCCTTCAGCCCATGTCTCAAGTAACCTGGAAGAGAGCATTGGTTAGTCCCTCCTTTCTTAAAATTTTACTCATATTTAAACAATTAAACACTTTAATAATTTAATCTGGGATGAGTAACATATAATTTTCTCCTTTTTTTTCCGCATGAGAAAACAAACATTTTAAACTGATAATTGAAGTTTGAACTAAACACTGAATATGAACGGAGATTCATACCTTGAACTGGGACATTGTGTTTATCTTTTTTTTTTTTTCTACCATTTTATATTTCCAATTGAATAAATTATATTTTGTTGTTTATATTATGTTTCTATTTTTCTAACATTTAATTTCAAAGAGTTACAAAGGGAAAAAAGCTAAAAGAGGTACAAAAATACACACTTTCCTTATGGTTAATACTTACCTTTGACTAGGGATGGGCGATATGGACTTAAAATTATATCACTATCATTATATCTGGTATTTATTACGATAACTAAATTAATGACAATATAAATATAGTACCACTCACTAACTGTTTTTGTCTACAAGTAATAGCTGTATGCAGTCTTGAGAGCCTCAAAAACACAAGTAAAACGTATCATCAAATAGGCTCCTGAAATATATCAATTACATAAATGAAATCAATTACATATATTAAATCAATCAAGTTTGAAGTGTAAACAGATTCTGTAATTATTCACTCTCATTGTGCAAAAGTAACAATCCCAACCATATTCATTTATGTTACAAAATTACATGAGTGCAAAATAAACCCAATAAAGTAACAAACATGTTAAAGAAACCTGATAAATAACAAATAGAAAGTTCAACTGTACACTCTTAGAATGTAAATATGTATGTGGAACATGATTCCAAAGACTATAGGTAGTGCAAAACATTGTAACTAAAAGTAACAATCCCAACTATATGTCTTCAGTTAGGTTACATAGTGAAAAACACAACATAAATTAAAAACAAATATTTTTCACTTAAAGTGTAAACACTGATATACTCTTAAATTGTAAACAAAATGTTGAAATGAGGCTGACATGGTAGTGCAAGTTATAACAAACACATACTATTTAAGCATGTGATTCAGGAAGTAGCAGAATTCAAAAAGAGAACACTGCTCACACCTTAAGATTTTTGTCAAGAAGATATTCACTGTATCTGGATTCAGAAGGGACCTTTGGCATGTTACTACATTTCCACCAGCACTGAATACCCTCTCTGAGGGTGTACTTGTGGCGGGGATGCATAAGTATTTTTTTGCTAAACGACTGATGTTAGGGAAATTCACCTCCTGTACCTTCCACCATGTGAGAGGGTGGCTCTCACCATCTGCCAGTGAACCATGCAAGGAGCTGTTTAATTCAGCATCAATTTTCTCTGTGTCAGAAATACTGGTGGTCATCTCAGCAGCTGGTTTCTTGAAAAAGCTTCCAAGACTCTTCCTCTGCTTCTTTGATGCACTCTGGGCTTCTTTAGTAGATTCACCTGATGTTTCAGGGGTAGCAGAGTCAGCGTCACTTGGTTTGACAGAAAGGGACTCCACCTCTCTGTCTACTCTAGCTTTGATATGACCAGGATCTCTCTTTCACTCATATACTGCGTGCAGAAGCGTGGATCAAGAAACTTTGCCATGTTAATTTGTTCCTGAACCTCTGGGTTACTGTATTTGGTGTTCATGTAGTCCAGTACTGAACTTTTAATTGTCTTGGTGAGATCAGTGTCTTCATCTTTCCTCTGCAGCAGCTCATTGTTGAATAGGGTAAGAATAGGCTTCAAGCACAACACTATGACATAGTTTTCAGAGCAGAGGGCATCTGTGAAATCAAGAAGAGGCCCAAGTGTCTTACTGACAGTCCAGGATATCAGTATCCTGCCATGTAAGTACCAGATGCCTGGTTGATGTTTATATATATATATATATATATATATATATATATATATATATATATATATATATATATATATATATATATATATATATATATATATAATGTAATAATCTATTAACCACACATATTTTAATACAACAAAATTTGTATTTAACATGCTCACAATTGAATTAAAATATTTTAAAGTTACTATTATAATGCTTTATTTTCCACAGTTATTCAAACAGTTATTAAAAAATAATGTACAGAAGGGAAAAACATTTACATTATAAAAGAACAACATTATCACTACTTAAGTCAGTGTGTCATGTGTTAAGTTGGATTAATCACAAATACGGTAAGCCATATCTTCTTCTACAGTCATTGTCACTTGCACCGCATGTTTCATGTTTAGTGTATCTGTCTCCATTGGCAAATTTAAAAGTGCTGGCTAAAGCTAATCGGAAAATGTTCTAAGATTATTATTCACTAATGATGTTCGACTTCGCCAGTCGGAGATCACCAAAATTAACATTAAAGAGGTGTGTGAACTCGCAAGTACAATGGCAGATGCAGTTTTTTTGGTCTGGTCCGCTCCCTGTTAAAAGGAGTGATGAGATACTTAGCAGACTATCATCACTCAATGGCTGGTTGTCTAAGTGGTGTCCGCAAAATAACATAGGGTTCATAGACAATTGGAAAAGCTTTTGGGGCAGACCTGACCTGTTGAAGAGGGATGGCATCCATCCTTCTTGGAGTGGTGCCACTCTTCTCTCTAGTAATTTGGCATATAGTCTTAAAGCTAAACCTTGACTAACTGGGGCCCAGGTCAGGAAGCAGATGTACTGGCTTACCCGACCGTCTGCTAGCTGTCTCCCGTTACAGAAGTCAGATAAATCCCAACACATAGAGACTCTTTCAACTAGATATTATCACATAGAGACTGTGTCTGTTCCCCGAATTAGTAAATACAAAAAACCATCAAGACCATTCAACAGTAAAAACTTAATTGATGTCCAACAAATAAACAACAGATATAATACAGATAATCAAATGATAAAGCTTGGGTTGCTGAATATTCGATCCCTTTCCCCAAAAGCGCTTATTGTTAATGATATGATTACAGATAATAATCTAGATATGCTGTGTTTGACAGAAACCTGGCTAAAACCTGACGACTACATTACTTTAAATGAGTCCACCCCACAAGATTATTGTTATAAACACGAGCCGCGTCTGAAAGGTAAAGGGGGAGGGGTTGCTGTAATTTATAATAATATCTTCAGTATTACTCAGAAGTCTAGTTTCAAATATAATTCTTTTGAAGTTTTGGTGCTTTATGTAGCATTATGTAGTGTAATTGATAAATCCCGTTTGACATTTGTGCTGGCTACTGTATACAGGCCACCAGGGCACAATACAGACTTTATCAAAGAATTTGCTGACTTTCTATCCGAGTTAGTACTGGCTGCAGATAAAGTACTAATTGTTGGTGATTTTAATATCCATGTAAATAATGAAAAAGACGCATTGGGATTAGCATTTAGAGACATTCTAAACTCTATCGGAGTAAGGCAACCTACTCATCGCCTTAATCATACTCTAGACCTAATATTGTCACATGGAATAAATGTTGATACTATTAAAATTCTGTAGCAGAGCGATGACATCTCAGATCATTACCTAGTATCATGTATACTTAATTTAGCTAAGGCTGCAAAGCTGTCCCCTCGCTTCAAATATGGCAGAACTATCACTGCCGCCACTAAAGATTGCTCGCCTCATCTGGAACATTTAACAATCATTTGCCGTCCATTCTATCTGCCGAGGGAGTTTTCCTCTGTCATAGCGACCGCCGTTTACATTCCACCACAGGCAGACACAGGGCTGGCTTTATCTGGCCTTCATGATGTTACCAGCGGCTTCACTAACAAACACCCCGATGCTGCGTTCATCGTCGCGGGCGATTTTAACAAAGCAAACCTAAAGAAAGTCTTGCCAAACTTTCACCAGCACGTCTCCTGTCCTACACGAGGAGCAAACACACTGGATCATTGCTACTCTCAAGAGTTTTATTTGTCACATACACAGTTATATACAGAATATACAACCGGCAGTGAAATGTAAACAGGTCCGCTCCATGGACAGTGCAAATTCACAGTTAAAAACACAAGGAGGAAATTATATAGAAATAGGATAAAAAAAAATTACTATATATATATATATATATATATATATATATATATATATATATATATATATATATATATATATATATATATATATATATAGAATTATAAATAATCAAGTCAAGAGAAAAAAAGTAAAAATAAGGATAAAGTGGAATAAAATAATTGGAGTAGACTGTGCAGTGAGTAAACTGTAGACTTATAAATATGTGGTTAACAAATGTATAAAGAGTATAATGCAAACAGGTTTATAACAGGTTGTTACACAGTAACAACGAGAACAGAAAGTGCAGTGCAATGACAGTGTATCGATGTTTATCCAGAAGTGAAGTCACGTGATGTTAAGTTCAGGAGTCTGATGGCCTGAGGGAAGAAGCTCCTCCTGAGTCTCTCAGTTTTGGCCATCAGGCTTCGGAAGCGCTTACCAGATGGCAGCAGCGTGAAATTAGGGTTTGCAGGGTGATTAGAGTCCTTGATGATCTTGGTAGCTCTACCTTTGCAGCGTTTGGTGTAGACGCCCTGCAGAGACGGGAGAGCTGACCCTGAGATACGCTCGGATAAGCGCACGACTCTTTGCAGGGCTTTGCGGTCATGACTGGTGCTGTTCCCATACCACGCTGTGATGCACTGAGTTAATACACTTTCTATCGCCCCTAAATAGAAAGTTTTCAGGATAGCTGGTGAAACCCTGAATTTCCTCAGCTGCCGCAGGTGGTACAGTCTTTGCCTGGCTTTTTTCACCTGTGTCTGAATGTGAGCAGTCCAGGTCAGGTCCTCGGAGATGTTTACTCCCAGGTACTTGAAGCTGCTCACTCTCTCTACTGGTGACCCGCTGATCATGAGGGGGAGAGATGTCCGTTGCTGTCTCTTCCTGAAGTCCACAATCATTTCTTTGGTCTTGCCAACATTCAGAGAGAGACAGTTATCCTGGCACCATGATGTTAGATGCTCCACTGCCGTCCAAGTATGCCGCCTCATTGTTGTTGGAAATGAGGCCCAGGACAACAGTATCATCAGCAAATTTGATGTTAGAGGTGGAGCTGTGTGTGGACAAACAGTCATGCGTGTAGAGAGAGTAGAGCAGGGGACTCAGGACACAGCCCTGTGGAGCACCCACACTCAGGGTGATGGAGGAGGAGGTGGACTGGCCTATTCTCACCACCTGAGGCCTGCCAGTGAGGAAGTCCTCAATCCAGTGGCAGAGAGAAGGATTCAGGCCGAGATCCAGGAGTTTGGAGGTTAGCTTGGTGGGAACTATGGTGTTAAAGGCTGAGCTATAGTCAATAAATAGCAGCCTTACGTAGTTCCCACTTTTGCTGTCGATGTGAGTGAGGGAGGAGTGGAGGACATGAGAGATGGCATCTTCAGTCGATCTATTGGGACGATAGGCAAACTGAAGAGGGTCTAAAGTGCCAGGAATGAAGGCGCAAATGGTGTTTTTAATGAGTCTCTCAAAGACCTTCATGACTATAGACGTGAGAGCCACTGGACGATAGTCATTTAGGCAAGAGGGTGTACTGTTCTTAGGGACAGGGATGATGGTGGATTTTTTGAAGGAGGTGGAGTCATTCTCCGTTTAAGAACGCCTATAAAGCGCGGTCACTTCCAGCTTTTGGCAAATCGGATCATGCCGCCATTTTCCTCACACCTGAATACAAACAAAGGCTCGTTCAGGAACCCCCGGTGAGGCGGGAAGTTAAACGCTGGTCAACCCATTCAGAGACCGCGCTACAAGCAGCTCTGGATGTCGTAGACTGGGACATGTTCCGGGCGAGTTCATCTGATGTCAGCGAGTTCACGGATGTGGCGCTTTGCTTCATCAACACGCTTACAGAGCAAGCCACTCAAACAATAAAATAACGTCCTTCTCAAATCAGAAACCGTGGGTGGACAATTCAATCCGCGCTGCAGTGAACACACACACTGCCGCCTACAACGCCGGTCTCCTATCGGGGAACATGACTGAATACAGATCGTCCTGCTATGCTCTGTGACGCGCAGTTAAAGCCGCAAAGCTCCGTTAAAAGGATCGAGTGGAGTCTCATTTCCAACTCAACGACTCGCGGTGCATGTGGCAGGGTCTGAGGTCCATCTGTTCTTTTGGGTCTAAATCCTCTGCAGAGGTCAGAGCTGATCCATTACTTGTGAATGAGTTAAACTCTTTTTACGCTCGCTTTGACTGTAATCGTGGCAGCACGACTCTGCCAAGTGACGCGTCAGAGGGAATTACTCAGAGCAGCAACAACCACGTGATCTCTGTCTCGGAGGATGAAGTTCGGAGGGCACTCAAGCGTGTGGACATCAGGAAAGCTGCTGGGCCGGATGGTATTTCAGGCCGTGTTCTGCGGTCCTGTGCTGATCAGCTCGCCGGGTTGTTTACATCTATCTTTAATGAGTCCCTCGCTACATCTGTGGTCCCCACCTCCTTCAAAAAATCCACCATCATCCCTGTCCCTAAGAACAGTAAACCCTCTTGCCTAAATGACTATCGTCCAGTGGCTCTCACGTCTATAGTCATGAAGGTCTTTGAGAGACTCATTAAAAACACCATTTGCTCCTTCATTCCTGACACCTTGGACCCTCTTCAGTTTGCCTATCGTCCCAATAGATCGACTGAAGATGCCATCTCTCATGTCCTCCACTCCTCCCTCACTCACATCAACAGCAAAAGTGGGAACTACGTAAGGCTGCTATTTATTGACTATAGTTCAGCCTTTAACACCATAGTTCCCATTAAGCTAACCGCCAAACTCCTGGATCTCGGCCTGAATTCTTCTCTCTGCCACTGGATTGAAGACTTCCTCACTGGCAGGCCTCAGGTGGTGAGAGTAGGCCAGTTCACCTCCACCTCCATCACCCTGAGTGTGGGAGCTCCACAGGGCTGTGTCCTGAGTCCCCTGCTCTACTCTCTCTACACGCATGACTGTTTGTCCACACACAGCTCCACCTCTATCATCAAATTTGCTGATGATACTGTTGTCCTGGGCCTCATTTCCAACAACAATGAGATGGCATACTTGGACGAGGTGGAGCATCTAACATCATGGTGCCAGGGCAACTGTCTCTCTCTGAATGTTGGCAAAACCAAAGAAATGATTGTGGACTTCAGCAAGAGACAGCAACGGACATACTCCCCTCTCATGATCAGCGGGTCACCAGTAGAGAGAGTGAGCAGCTTCAAGTACCTGGGTGTAAACATGACAAGTAAACACTTGACTCTGTCCTTCATTGAGTGCAGACGTGTTTTCACTCTGCTCCCGCTGTGCTGATTGTGGACTTCAGCAAGAGACAGCAACGGACATACTCCCCTCTCATGATCAGCGGGTCACCAGTAGAGAGAGTGAGCAGCTTCAAGTACCTGGGTGTAAACATGACAAGTAAACACTTGACTCTGTCCTTCATTGAGTGCAGACGTGTTTTCACTCTGCTCCCGCTGTGCTCTGGCGCTTTGTTTGTTTGTCCTTCTTTTTCTCGCTGACCCGCTGCTTGCTGGACTCCTGAAAATACTGAAATGGAATTGATTAACTGGTCAATCAGCGCGATCGATAGGATTTTCTCACAAAGGAAGGGTGCCCCGGGAGAACCCACCTGCCCGGACGGGACCTTTGCTGCAGGGTACGTGAGGGACGCATGGAACAACTGGCAAGTCCTGTGCCTGGAGGCTCTGTCCGTGGAGGATGCGGAAGATTTATACATGATTGGATTATTGATGGCGGGGTTCCTATTCTTTGGCTTTGGGATTGCCCTGACCTATCGGAAGATTGGTAAGACAGCTGCAAGCAAATTCACCCAGCCGCTGTCTGTGGAAATTAAGGAATGCTTCGGGGCTGTGTGTGACCGTTTGAAGGAATTAGATCAGAGAGTGATACGAATTGAGGAACTGAACCGTGAATAACGCAGTCCGGACTGGGGATACGCGGGAAGAGTGGGCTCCATCGGGGTCAGATCGGTGAACTTTTACGGACTGTAACCGGTCTGGCCATGAGGCTGGACGTAATGTCTAGGGAAACTGCACAGACCGGACGCGAGTGCTGAGGACCAGAACTGATTGATTGTTTATGATCCGGACAAATTACCGAAGATCATCAAATGGATTAAAAAAAATTGTATTTGCCTGACCTAATTCAACTACCCCACCGAACCTCACTTGTCCCTATCTCTCGGTTGGGAGGTCAGCCTGACAGCTTGGTCTGCTATCTTTCCCTGTGCACTGCCTTATCTCCCTTCAAGGACAAACCATAGAACTGAACTCGAAAACATCTGAAGTTATGGCTAACATTCTCACACAACACAATCTCAGACTCACTCGCACCATACACAACTATCCCAGGGTCAGCTCTCCCGTCTCTGCAGGATGTCTACACCAAACGCTGCAACGGTAGAGCTAATCATCAAGGACTCTAATCACCCAGCAAACCCTCATTTCACGCTGCTTCCATCTGGTAAGCGCTTCCGAAGCCTGATGGCCAAAACTGAGAGACTCAGGAGGAGCTTCTTCCCCCAGGCCATCAGACTCCTGAACTCAGTCACTTAACATCACGTGACCATCGACATACTGACATTGCACCGCACTTTCTGTTCTCGTGGTTACTGTGTAACAACCTGTTATAAAACTATAAGTCTACAGTTTATTCACTTCACAGTTTACTTCACTTATTTTATTCCACTTCTTTATTTTTATTTTTTTTTTTTCTACTTGACTTGCTTTATAATTCTACAGATATAAAATATGTGTGGTTAATAGATTATTACATTATATATATATATATATATATATATATATATATATATATATATATATATATATATATATATATATATATATATATAAATCAGATAATCATATAAATCAGATAAATCCCAACACATAGAGACTCTTTCACCTAGATATTATCACATAGAGACTGTGTCTGTTGCCTCAGGAGTCCCACAAGCCAACCAGGCCCGATAGGACTCCTTCTTCAGCTTGACGGCATCCCTTACTTCCGGTGTCCACCACCGGGTTCGGGGATTTCCGCCTCGACAGGCACCGGAGGCCTTACGGCCACAACTCCGAGCAGCCGTGTCAACAATGGAGGTGGAGAACATGGTCCACTCGGACTCAATATCTCCAGACTCCCTCGGGATCCAGTCGAAGCTCCATCGGAGGTGGGAGTTAAAGATCTCTCTGACAGGGGGCTCGGCCAAATGTTCCCAACAGACCTTCACAGTATGTTTGGGTCTCCCGAGTCTGTCTAGCTTCCTCCTCCGCCATCGGATCCAACTCACTACCAGGTGGTGATCAGTTGACAGCTCCGCCCCTCTCTTCACCCGCGTGTCCAAGACATAAGGCCGGAGGTCAGAGGAGATGACCACAAAGTTGATCATCGACTTCTGGTCTAGAGTGTCCTGGTGCCACGTGCACTGAAGGACAACCTTATGCTTGAACATGGTGTTTGTTATGGACAAGCCGTGACTAGCACAGAAATCCAATAACAGAACACCGCTCAGGTTCAGATCAGGGGGGCCGTTCCTCCCAATCACACCCCTCCAGGTGTCACTGTCACTGCTCACGTGTGCGTTGAAGTCCCCCAGAACGATGTAGTCTCCAGTTGGAGCACTTTCCAGCACCCCTCCCAGAGACCCCATTAGGGCCGGGTACTCCGCACTGCTGTTCGGCCCATAGGCACATACAACAGTGAGAGAACTATCCCCTACCCGAAGGCGCAGGGAAGTGACCCTCTCATTCACCGGGTTGAACTCCAACACATGGCAGCTGAGCTGGGGGGCTATAAGCAAACCCACTCCAGCCCGCCGCCTCTCACCATGGGCAACTCCAGAGTGGTAGAGAGTCCAGCCTCTTTCAAGAAGTGTGGTTCCAGAGACCAAGCTGTGCGTGGAGGTGAGCCCGACTATCTCTAGCCGGTACGTCTCAACCTCCCGCACAAGCTCGGGCTCCTTCCCCACCAGCGAGGTGACATTCCACATCCCTAAAGCCAGTTTCCGTGTCCAGAGATCAGGTCGTCAGGGGCCTAGCCTTCGACTGTCGCCCAATCCACTACGCACCGGCCCATATAATCCCTCCTGCAGGTGGTGAGCCCACGGGAGGGTAGCCCCATGGCACTCATTCGGGCTGAGCCCGGCCGGTCCTGATTTTAATTTGACTCATATTGGGTTTGTGAACTGCTCTTAGTCTGGCCCGTCACCAAGGACCTGTTTGCCTTGGGAGACCCTACCAGGGGCATATAGCCCCAGACAACATAGCTCCCAGGGTCATTCGGGTACTCAAACCCCTCTACCACGATGAGGTGACAGTTCAAGGAGAGGTAATAAGTCAGTATTCATTTTCAAATAATATCTTAAGACGCATCTTTTCCAGCAGGACCTGACCAATAAAGAATAGCACTTATCACTCTATTCGTTTTCTGTTTGTCTATTAAAAAAAAAAAAAAAAAGTTGTCCTATGTGTTCTGTGCTAGATTAACTGAGACTTGTTACAGCACTTGCATATTGTTGCCCATGACTGTTTTTAGTTGCTTCTATTGCTCTCATTTGTAAGTCGCTTTGGATAAAAGTGTCTGCTAAATGACTAAATGTAAATGTAAATGTATATATTAATTCTAAAGCACTATTATAACAAGGTAATGTTTAAATGTTAATTAAATTCAAATATATGCATTATTTATTTTGTCATCTCACACATGGATCTGTAACAATACATTTTTCTAAAGATTACTTATTAAACGAAAAGATTGAAAAAAATGATTGCACAACTACCAAATAGGTGGTGATGTGCATTAAGTAGGTTATGTAAATCACCATTAAACAAAAGAAGAAGAAGTGGAATGGTGCATTTTTTCTTATGTCTTTTTCCATGGTGAATCATCGATTCGTTGCTCTGTTGAGAATGTCTTGTGTGTTAACCGGGAACATACTCTGAGTTGGCTGAACTTGCTCACAGATGTGTTTTTGGAACCAGCATACCTTGAGCAATTAACCTTGCTTTCTGGAATACCCCCAGATCTGTCAGAGACCAACAAAAACAATCCATGCAAAAGAAATAGTAGAGTTAGCAAAAGTTAGTAGAGTAGAGTTGTGTATTCCGGCCTTTAGTTCGTTTTTGTTTTGTTTGATGGTCAACAAACATTTTGTAAGAAACTTAAAAAAAAAAAAACAGATTACTATAAACTGCTATAAAATCCAGAGAAAAAAATAAAGTTTAGTTCATTTTGCCTCTTGTTGACAATGAATGTCAGTGGCACCAAACCATAGACTGTAAAACAAGATGCGCCTTCACTTTCTTCCGTTGACGTAACTGAAGCCGCCATTGTTCAAATATGGCACTGACATCTTGGGTCTCGAGTCTGTGCAGTAGCAACTTGGAGCCCGAGTCTGCGCAGTAGTGAGTGCGAAGTTGAGCCGCGATATCAAGGTCCCGTCCACACTCCCTCCTAATCAACAACTTTTTGTGAAATAAACAGTTATAAAAATGTAGAGATTAAAGTCAAAGCTCCAATCTCCTCCCGAAGTTCCCAAAAATGTCCGTTAGTGCCTCAGTGACAACTTCACTCAGAGAAGCCGTCAATCTCAGCTCAGTCATAACATCACACCCCCGTTTTTATATCATCAAATAACTAAATGAACTCAAACTTATTTAAAGAACGAACACTTTAACTAACATCAGTGTGATAAAAACAGCCTAAAATGACAGAAACCATCTTTGGAAAATAATTATTTGAAGAGTAATTTGGTTATTTGGAAATTTGGTAATGTCCCATTACATTTCATGGAGATGGAGGGCTTTATGACCTATACTGCATCCAGTCACCTGGGGCAGATCGAGACGCTTTGGCTTCAATTTTCAGGACTCGTGTGGCACACTTGCACCAAACGTGTGCATCATTAGCCAACTATGCTCAAAATTTCTGTATTGTCAACATAGTTCAACGAGTCTGTGTTTCCCAAAACCATATTTACAACGAACATTCACAAACAGCTATCGCAAAGTTGGTTGGAACAACGTCTCTCGAGCTGTGGTTAGAAGCAGAGTTTCTTGTTTGCATGACATGTGGACTTAATAAATCCTTATCTTAAGCAAAATAAGCAAGCTGACATTCAGTACAACATGGTCTTTTGGTTTGTCAAGAGATTTAAAGCACTGTGTGCATGTGCGTATGTGCTCTTGCATGTAAGAACGAGTCTTGATGATTGAATCTGGAAATAAATCAAAATGAGTCCTCAGATGCCATGTCCGTAATTTATAGCAAAAAATCTAGCATTAATTTGTTCTCAAAAAAATGAATTAAAAGAAGTTATTACTCCACCACCTGCGTGACATCATTAACCAACGTAGTTGAACAACACATTTGCGACAATACGGTTTCGGAAACAGTTGTGACTAATTGATTTTTTCAACGATGCATCGTACTATGGTAGATAAGCAGCGAGTTACATTGTTGTACAGGAAACACACCCCAGAACAGCACAAATTGCTTGTTTTCACACGTTTAACTCCACCCCTTCAGGCTTGCCAAGACTCTTCCTCCACCCACCAGTTTAGAAGCAACTTTACATCTACATTATCTACTAGAGTCAGACTATAGTGAAGAAATATCTGAAGAGGTAAAAGTAATGCCAACCCTGATACACTGAAACTGATGACATCACTGGATTGAATGATAGATGGAGTCCAGTGCATGCGAAAGGATGACTCTTCAGGTAAATGTTTATAAAAGTGAAAGATATATGCCACTAATGAAGTGTCTAACAAAGTTATTTCCTGAAAATTAGAGCTATGGAGTAGCAGTGATGTTTGAGCTGACCTGTCAGAAATTGGCAAGTCGTCTGCACTGAATCACAACAATTCAATCAAAATCCTCCATCTTCAAAGTATCTAGTTTCATGTCTTTCATTCTCTATTTTTATTTTGACAAATTTTTAATTTAAAGGGATAGTTCACCCAAAAATGATCCCATAATTTATTCACCCTCAAGCCATTCTAGGTGTATATGACTTACTTCATTCAACCAAACACAGAGTTATATTAAATAATATCCTGGGAGTTTTTAATGGGAGTAAATGATAACTGAGATTTTGAAGCCCAATAAGCGCATCCATCATAAAAGTAATCCATATAGCTCTGCAGGGTTAATAAAGGCCTTCTGAAGCAAAGCCATGTGTTTTTATAAGAAAAACATCCATATTTATAACTTTATAAATTATAATCACTGGCTTCCGGAAATGGCCGTACGATATTCTAGTTCCGGTGGAAGAGTGACCTCTGACCCGATGCATGGTGAGGGTAGACGCCTCTCGTGGGTCAAACAAATAGAACTGGGCAACAAACTCAAGCTCACAGCCCACAGTTCTCTCTAAAAATGTGCATTTTAGATTTCTAATTTGTGACCGGTGTTTTGTTTTGCTTTATCCTCTGCGCTTCTGCATTAGTCAATACGTCATATGTCGGGTCAGGAGTCACTCTTCCTGTTACCAGAAGAACTTTCAGTGTATAGAAGAGCAAATAGAAAGAGGGCATAAACTTCTTACACAATTTTTATTAAAATATGTAATAACAGACAAAAACCTGTCTTCATTTGTAAAATAAGCATTTTATTGTAAATAATTACACAGTAATTATGTTGCAATCTGATGACTTTGGACGAAATATATATATATATATAATTTTTTTTTACTAAAATTACAGATAGAAGGTATCCAAAATGCAACTTACAACATATTTAATAATATATATTAAATATAGTGTTTATAATGGCTATTATTGTTCATTGTCCAATCCACCTAACCTGCATGTCTTTGGACTGTGTTGGGGAAACCGGAGCGCCCGGAGGAAACCCACGCGGACACAGGGAGAACATGCAAACTCCACACAGAAGTCTCTTGGCTCAGCCGAACCGGGGACCGTCTTACTGTGATGCGACAGTGCTACCCAATGAGCCACCGCCCCGCTATGAGGAAATCAGACACTAATTTCATATTGTCTTTCAATAATTTAAGCACGTCAAGTACCTCTTCATAAATATGATTGTTTTCTAGGGTTTTCCTGGACTTAAATTTCAAAAAGCCAAATTCAACTACATTTGCCCCTTGTACAAACCCTGGTCTAACTAGAGGTACAAAAAGGTACCCTAAGGGTACCGCCCCAGTGACGGCCACTTGTACCTTAAAAGGTGTTTTTTTTTTTCTTCTGAGACTGTGGTAAATACAGGTGCTGGTCATATAATCATCAAAAAGTTGATTTATTTCACTAATTCCATTAAAAAAGTGAAACTTGTAAAATATATTCATTCATTACACATAGACTGATACATTTCAAATGTTTATTTCTTTTAATTTTTCTTTTTATTTCTTTTAATTCGGCATGGCGTAGCTGGGGCCCCACCCTGGACCCAGGCCCGGGGTTGCGAGCGCCTGGTGGCCGGGCCTACCCCCATGGGGGCAATGTGGGGCCACCCTCCCGTGGGCTCACCACCTGCAGGAGGGATCATATGGGGCCGGTGCATAGTTGATTGGGTGACAATCAAAGGCTAGGCCCCCGACAACCCGATCTCTGGACACGGAAACTGGCTTTAGGGACATGGAATGTCACCTCGCTGGCGCTGAGAGCCTGAACTTGTGCGGGAGGTTGAGAGGTACCGGCTAGAGATAGTCGGGCTCACCTCCACGCACAGCTTGGGCTCTGGAACCACACTTCTTGAGAGAGGCTGGACTCTCTACCACTCTGGAGTTGCCCATGTTGAGAGACAGCGGGCAGCTGAGCCCCCCAGCTCAGCTGCCATGTGTTGGAGTTCAACCCAGTGAATGAGAGGGTCGCTTCCCTGCGTCTTCGGGTAGGGGATAGGTCTCTCACTGTTGTATGTGCCTACGGGCCGAACGGCAGTGCAGAGTACCCGGCCCTCATGGGGTCTCTGGGAGGGGTGCTGGAAAGTGCTCCAACTGTAGACTCCATGACCTGATCACCACCTTGGATCCGATGGCGGAGGAGGAATCCACCTCACCACAATATACAAATATGTTTGCCTTCTCTGCCTTAAAAAGATAGTTGCTGATTGTACAATCATACGTCTGATGATCAGAAAGGACAGTGTTCTCTGTCGAGTGGGACGAACACTATTAGCAGCTGTATCATAGTAAATTATGATGGCTGAGCTGGTGGGGATTAAACTGGCAAAGTTATGACTTATTGCTCTCGATGAACCTCTGATGCTCTCAAATGGATGATGTAAACCCCCAAATGGCAAGAGACAGGGAAGACACAGCCACCAACTGTCCAAAAACACATCCCAGGCCAGAGGTGAAAGTTTGACTCGACCGAGTGATGTGAGAGAAACCAGAGCGTGTGGGTTTCTCAAGAGCCACTCTCACTCACTAGGAGGATTGAGCTGTTTCACATTCAGCAGAGGGATGGAGGGATCCTCCTCATCTGTTGCTCTCCACTTCTTTAAAACGGTGCCATGCACCAGCCACTGCTCAACTGCAAAAACAAAAGTGAGTTCAGCATTTCATCCCAAAGCACTAAATACAATGTAAAAAACAGAATATTATGGGATTCAATACCTCTTGACATAAAACAACAAGTAGCCATTAGTCTCAGCATCCTTAGACACCTCCGACCAGCTGGCTTTTCTGACAAAGGTGTCACTGCACCGCAGCCATCCATTTTCACTGGGGTTACGGATATGACTGATGTAGTGTCCTTTAAGACAGAGAAACTTTAGTAGAACTTTGGGACTGGCTAGAACGACACATGATCAATGAATAAACAAATGAGACAACTGAAAATACACTACAAGTTCTTACCATGAAACAAATTGTTTCCCAAATGCGACACAACACCAGTAAGTCTGTACTGTGTGTCGATGACGGCTGGTGCTTCCTCCTGTTCAAGAAACAAAACGATTATATAAGATAATGCTGTCTCTATCTATCTATCTATCTATCTATCTATCTATCTATCTATCTATCTATCTATCTATCTATCTATCTATCTATCTATCTCTATCTGTCTGTCTGTCTGTCTATCTGTCTGTCTGTCTCTGTCATGAATTGCTGTCTATGCCTTTCCTGTTGTGTTGGCGGTGTAACTGTTTTCTTTTCCACAATATTCTCTGGAGATATGTTCCGTGATCTGCTGAGCTGTTAATATCTGACACTGGCTGCTTTCTGCTCTCTGTTGAAGATCATAGAACAAATGAGAAAACACTTCTTGAAACATGACCAAGAAAGGCAAATGTCTTTCTGAAGCTGTCTTTAAGGCTACGTGTCCACCAAAGTGTTTTTAGCCAGCTGAAAACGCTATGCGCTCTGTTTGAAAACGCTTTGGAAGCGCAGCGTTTTCTTTCAGTAGAGACGCTTTGCTTGCTATGATACGGAACATCCATGGAAGTGTTATTAGTATCTCATTTCACAGATAGTTTGTTTCTGTATTGATTCTAAACTGCCGATACAATGTAAAGTATTTGCTCTGGTTCTTGTTTTAAAGGATTAGTTCACTTTTAAATAAACTTTTGCTGATAATTTACTCACCCCCATGTCATCCAAGATGTCCATGTCTTTCTTTCTTCAGTTGAAAAGAAATTAAGGTTTTTGATGAAAACATTCCAGGATTTTTCTCCATATAATGGACTTCAGTGGGCTCCAAACGGTTCACGGTCCAAATGACAGTTTCAGTGCAGCTTCAAAGGGCTTTAAACGATACCAGACGATGAATAAGGGTCTTATCTAGTGAAACGATCGGTCATTTAAAAAAAAAGTTTTAAGTTAGCACAAATGCTCGCTTGCTCTGTTCTGTAATGCGCGTTTGTAACGCCACGTAATACGCAATTACGTTGAAAAGGTCATGCTTGAAAATTTTCTTTTAGGCTTTCTAATATTAAAACATCAAGGATACGCACACGAAATGGGCATATTAAACGATAAACTGACACAAAAACATTTGAATATGTGTATATGGTCCTCCTTCTGCACATTTGTAAACACTGACTCGGTACTTCCGCCACGCTAAGTGTGACCTTTTCAACGTAATTGCGTGATACGTGACGTCACAAATGCGCATTACAGAACAGAGCAAGACGAGCATTTGTGCTTATAAAAAACTATATAACTATTATAAAACTTTTTTTATTTATTTTTTTAAATGACCGATCGCTTTAGCTAGATAAGACCCTTATTCATCGTCTGGTATCATTTAAAGCCCTTTGAAGCTGCACTGAAACTGTCATTTGGACCTTGAACCGTTAGGAGCCCACTGAAGTCCATTATATGGAGAAAAATCCTGGAATGTTTTCATCTAAAACCTTAATTTCTTTTCGACTGAAGAAAGAAAGACATGGACATCTTGGATGACATGGGGGTGAGTAAATTATCAGCAAAAGTTTATTTAAAAGTGAACTAATCCTTTAAATTATTTTGTTCCATTATTATGCTTGTTGTTGTCATCTGTTGACATTGTTCACGCAGAATGTGGCGGTTGGTTGGTGTTGTATTTATCCTGCCCCTCCAGGATTGGTCGGCTGGGTAAAAAGTGACAGTGATGAGTGCTGCGTTTTACTCAAAGCTGAACATTCTTCAACTCCCGGCGACTGGTAAAAACACTGAGCTGTGAAATACGCTGTGAAATAGACGCTCAGCGCCTCGTTACGTTCATGCCGTTATAAAAACGTGACGTTCCCATTGAAAACAACTGGACACACCAGCCAGCCGTGTGAAAAAACGCTTTGGTGGACACACGGCCTTAGAGTAATTGAGACGTTACAGAATTTCTATCTTCTATTTCTATTCTTCTATCTTCGAAGAATACAACCACTGAAATATTACTCACAGCAGGTAAAGCAAACAGTGTCCGTACCTTCAACGCAGGACAGCGTCAGCTCCTCAGGGATCTCCAGTTGATCCTTCAGCTTCCTCATGGAGGACGACGTGATGTGAAAGCGCATCACCAGAAGGACCAGGACCCTGTAGAGACATTCAGATGATCAGAAGTGATGGACCAATTATGGTTTAATTATTCTGCAGGGTAGTAACTGATTAACAGTGTGTCTTACTGTGGAAGGCTGAGAAACTTCAGAGTCTCGGAGGCCTTGGTGCCAGAACAGTGGCTGCACGCACATTCAATTAAAGACGCCTGAGGAACACAAAGATATCAGCCAATCAAAAATGGCTTGACATGCTCCTGTTCAAGTTATAAAATCACTTTAGCACTGACACTCACGTTCAAGCACTGCTGCAGACTGTCTGTCAGACACCCTTGAGAGCCGATGACCATCGAGAGGTAGTTGGAATCCTCTGTAAAGCTCTTCTGGAAGCCACAGCTGAAACCACAGAATTAAAAACACTTATTTACACACTTGTATAATTTTATATCATTTATATATAATTGAATAGTGCTATAGTATATAGTATAATATCACTGCTTCATCACTGAGGAGTGCGTTACCTGTTGCATGTGCGCTCACGTTCGAGTTTGAACTCCAAAATGGCCACAGGGCAAGTGAATGTGGGCCAAGACCGTATCAGATTATCACTCTCCTCTTTCAGACAGGACAGACAAGCCATGAGGAACTCATGGGCATCCTGAGAGAAGAAAGAGAAGGACAGTTGAAGAGCTGCAATGTTAAATGCAACTTGTGAACAAATCAACACATTTTGTTTGCACGAGGTTGGCATGAATTTTTGCATTTTGCATTACATGGACCAGAGCCCTGCAGTTCACCAGCAAAAACAAGCTTGAAACCGCATAAACAAAGAAGTCTTGCTATTTAAAAGGCATCCTCACCTGCTGCTGGTTTCCCTTGAAATATGGGTAGTGATTTTCAATGGTGCCTTTAAATTTAGCCAAGTGCTTTTCCTTCAGGTTGGAGTCACTGCCGCCCAGCCTGCTCATATGCAGGTCAGATAATGCTCTGGAGAGAAATGTATGATTATTTGTACAGAATTGCTGTACTGTTAACTCCCAAGCTTATATTTTGAAGGTTATTCTGCTTTTCTCCAGAATGTCATGAGCATTACTTTACAACAAACATTTTAAATAGGAAGATTTTAGATATAATGTTGAATCAGTGTTGGTACCTGAGCAGTACGGCTTCATTTTTCCGGTCTTCCTGCTGGGACAACACATCTCTCTGAATGGGGAAAATACTGAGGAGGCACTGCAAGACGGAGTTCATGTAGCAACTGTTCCCTAAATTCGGAAGACTGAGAGAATCAGACAGTTTTGGTTAGAGGACAGCTTTAAAACACAAACTGCAATTGACTGAATCCATGCTTTTCCTTTCCTTAAGATATTCTGATCTAAACACTTCAGCTTAAGTACTTGAGACCCGTTTTGCAGAGAAATGGTCCTTATGTATGAATTTCTATAAAAAGCCAAAATGTAATAATTTTAAATGGATGATTTGGACCGGGTTATTAAAGAAAAGCAGCCAACAAGTGTTGACAAAAACATCCCAGCATGCACCTCAGAATGTCACACAGAATGAGCAGAACGTGCAGAGTCGGTGTCTAGACAAAGAAGAGTTTGGATTTGTGTATTTTGGGGTTCTTACATAATTCCTATCCACCATATTTTTAACGTAAGAGCGCGTGGGATCATTTTAACTTGAATGTGTGAGGCTTCCGGTGTCATTCGCTTCCAGTTATTTTAGCTGTACAAAAACAGTTCATTATGCTGCTTGATGTTGCAAACTAATAGTTGCAATCATATTTTAATTTATTATCATAATCATAAACACACTGGACTGTTGCGCAAAACCATTCACAGAACTTGGTTATTCTTCTAGTTATTTCGAATGGAAAGTCTCGCACATTCACAGGAAATAATTTACTTCTAACTGATTGTGTTATTGCACAGTTTTGATTACATCTCTATTGTTATAAAATATGGCAAATAGTCATCATAAAGCATAGGCAGGTATGTCCAGACTTTTAACATTCACAAACATCTTTACCCCAAAGCAGCTTGTCCAGCATCACCACCCTGCGTCGCTCTGTCCTGTTCAGTCTCTGCTTGCTGTCCGAACAAAGTGTTTCCCCTCAGATTGATTCCTAAACTCTCCTTTATGTCTTGAAGGCTAAGAAAGCATAATGCATATGTTACCTAATATTGTGCTTGTCCAGGTTTGGGGTTAAAAAACCTGAAGCAACACAAAACTCAGGCCCTTTACTCACTGTTCAAGTACAATAGCAGATCCGTCTGAGGATGTAAAAGAATCGTCGAAGCTGGAAGAGAGTTCTAGATCTAGCAGATCGACGTCTGGATGTTCCTCAAATGATCTATCGACTGCGGATGTGAAAGAACCGTCGAAGCTGGAAGAGAGTTCTAGATCTAGCAGATCGACGTCTGGATGTTCCTCAAATGGTCTATCGACTGCGGATGTGAAAGAACCGTCGAAGCTGGGAGAGAGTCTTATCCTTTCAACTACTGCTGGGAAGAAATAAAAGAATGATATATTGTTCATACCATTTGCCTGTTTTTTTTTTTTTTTTTTTTTTAAAGGGAAAAAAAGAAATATGTCTGAATTTTAAAGCTTTTAACAAGTCAAATCAAGAAAAGATCCAGTAGAAAAGGTGCTGAACTGCTTTATATCTTACATGTGACGGGTTCAGTCTCCTGGTTTGCAGCCTGCAGATCAACTTCTGGATGTTCCTCAGATGATCTGTTGACTGCCGGTGAGGAAGAAGCGTCAGTCTTGGTGTCCCTGTTCTTCTGTTGAGACTTGCCTGGGCAAAAACATGACAGCATGTTGCCAAAAAAGCGGCGCAGAAATGGAAATCTGTGTTTGGAAGAGTTGGGCGATTTGCCGCTGTCAGCAGGAGCTGTAGTGGACGAATCCATCACATCAACTGGAGAAAATAGCGCAAACTTCTTCTTCTTCTCTTTTTTGGTCTTTTTATCCATTTTCTCATTTGCCTGAAGAAAGTCACTCACCATTTTCTAGAGAGATAAACAATTATGATTTAATAATTAAGCATTAATACTTATGTTTGGTAATCTATTCGTTAGCGGATGCCGGGGCTAGTTGTCACAATGGAAGTTCCTTTAAGGTGTGAGTAAAGATTGTTCAATTACATGGTAACACTTTACATAAGGTTTCATTAGTTAACATTGGTAACCTACTTTAGTTAACATGAACTAAGGATGAACAATTACAACAGCATTTATTAATATTAGTTAGTTTTTCTCAATGGCGTTGGCACATTCTTAACATTCTCTAGCTTTAAGTGCAATTGGCACAATCACCACCATTTTTGCACAGTGGAGGATCACCACAACCCCGAACCGCAGCAGCTACATCAGTACTTATTACATATTTATACTCACTCATTTGCGTTCATACAGTACATTTATTTTTGTAGAATTGTGTTATTGTCATGGAAGAGCAATAGGAAGATATGAATGTTACAGACAGACATAATAGAGTGTGTAAAAATGAACAAACAACTGAGCATTTTACAGTAAGCTTACACATAACACATTTATTAAAAAAATAAATGTACTGTATAAATACAAATGTTCATTTTCTTTTAGTGTACTTGTCACGTCTGACCAAAAACAAATGCAATTTGCTTAAATCATCAAGATATTATAATCTGATGTGAACAAGAAACTAATTGTTCAGAGATTTGAACTTATTGTTATGAGAGAAAAAATCTCATTCGAAAACTGAGCCAAAGCGATTGAGAAAAATTGTAATATTAATTTCAGCATTTACTAATACATAAAGCAAAAAGCACACATGCACAAGTTCATTTGACAGATGTACAATGCAGTCACATAATATTAAAGATTAGTATCGAGATTTTAAATACATATCTGTGCATATTTTGACAGTATTTCACATTTCAATTCATATAAACAGCGGGTATTACCGTTGTGCTCATTCAATCCGTGTGACTACTATGGTATGCAGAAATGGTGGAAATGTTCAGTAACTGTATTTGCTGTTGAGACTTGTCAAAGTGCTGTAAGTGGGTACTCTCCTCAAAATCTTCAGGCATTCGGCGTTTGTCTTCAAGTTATTCTGATTCTACCGAGGAGCACCACCGACTGGAACGCCGCGTTTCACTGTGACGTCACTGTACCTCTATCGCAAACGTTCTATCCTCGCGTCACCGAATCTTTTCATGTCAAGGTTATTTTACTTAAATAATACTAATAATATTTTATAATACTTATTAATAATTTATGCCTGAATACTAATGCTTGGCAATTATTACTTAGTTAAACCCGGGCCACTTCTTCAGTTCAGAAATACTTATATTTAATTTTACACAATAACAGTGATTCTTTTAGCAAAACGAAATAAAAATTCAAGATTCAAGAGTTTTATTTGTCACATACACAGTTATATACAGAATATACAACCGGCAGTGAAATGTAAACAGGTCCGCTCCATGGATCTGTAGAATTATAAATAAATCAAGTCAAGTAGAAAAAAAATAAATAAATAAATAAATAAAGAAGTGGAATAAAATAAGTGAAGTAAACTGTGCAGTGAGTAAACTGTAGACTTATAAATATGTGGTTAACAAATGTACAAAGAAGTATAATGTGCAAACAGGTTTATAACAGGTTGTTACACAGTAACAACGAGAACAGAAAGTGCAGTGCAATGTCAGTGTATCGATGGTCACGTGATGTTAAGTGACTGAGTTCAGGAGTCTGATGGCCTGGGGGAAGAAGCTCCTCCTGAGTCTCTCAGTTTTGGCCATCAGGCTTCGGAATCGCTTACCAGATGGCAGCAGCGTGAAATGAGGGTTTGCAGGGTGATTAGAGTCCTTGATGATTTTAGTAGCTCTACCTTTGCAGCGTTTGGTGTAGACGTCCTGCAGAGACGGAGAGCTGACCCTGAGATACGCTCGGATAAGTGCACGACTCTTTGCAGGGCTTTGCAGTCATGACTGGTGCTGTTCCCATACCACGCTGTGATGCACTGAGTTAATACACTTTCTATCGCCCCTAAATAGAAAGTTTTCAGGATAGCTGGTGAAACCCTGAATTTCCTCAGCTGGCGCAGGTGGTACAGTCTTTGCCTGGCTTTTTTCACCTGTGTCTGAAAGTGAGCAGTCCAGGTCAGGTCCTCGGAGATGTTTACACCCAGGTACTTGAAGCTGCTCACTCTCTCTACTGGTGACCCGTTGATCATGAGAGGGGAGTATGTCCGTTGCTGTCTCTTCCTGAAGTCCACAATCATTTCTTTGGTCTTGCCAACATTCAGAGAGAGACAGTTGTCCTGGCACCATGATGTTAGATGCTCCACCTCGTCCAAGTATGCCGTCTCATTGTTGTTGGAAATGAGGCCCAGGACAACAGTATCATCAGCAAATTTGATGATAGAGGTGGAGCTGTGTGTGGACAAACAGTCATGCGTGTAGAGAGAGTAGAGCAGGGGACTCAGGACACAGCCCTGTGGAGCTCCCACACTCAGGGTGATGGAGGTGGAGGTGAAAATATTAGGTACACAGAAAGCTTCAATGATTTTTTTGTGGAGACAAAAGAATGATATTTACTATAGTCTCAGATGCCAGTTTACCCACTTACAGTTTACATCCACTTTTCCAATCCTAGAAATGTGGGTAACACTATAGAATAATGGTCATTAGTTAACATTAGTTAATGTATTAACTAACATGAACTAACCATGAGCAGTTCATTTGTTAATGTATTTGTTCATCTTTGTTAACGTTAGTTAATAAAAATACAGCTGTTCATGGTTTGTTCATGTTAGTTCACAGTGCATTAACTACACTGTAAAAAAATATTGTTGTTTAATTATGAAATATACTAAAAGACAACCAAAATAACATGTAAACAAACAAAAGAGAAGGATGCTTGTCTGTGTGTGTGGTTTAGTTACTGCCTTGCTGTTTGGCCACGTCATCGGTCATCACAACATGACATAACTCCCCCCGGTAGGCACTTCCTGGCACCGTAAACAAAAACTACACCTTGATGGTATGAGGGGGCGATGATGGCTAGAAAAGAAAAGATTCCACTGGGGAACTAGCCGAGGAAGAGATCAAGGCAGAACTGGCAGCTTTCACTAGACACTGGTCAAGGGCTGGAGCCTTCACTGGATGCTGGTCAGGGGCTGGAGCCTTCACTGGATGCTGGTCAGGGGCTGGAGCCTTCACAGGATGCTGGTCAGGGGCTGGAGCCTTCACTGGATGCTGGTCACACTGCTGGAGCCTTCACTGGACGCTGGTCAGGGGCTGGAGCCTTCACTGGACGCTGGTCAGGGGCTGGAGCTGGACACTGGAGCTGGAGCCTTTGCTGGACTGGAGCCTGAGCTGGAGCCTTCACTGGATGCTGGTCAGGGGCTGGAGCCTTCACTGGATGCTGGTCAGGGGCTGGAGCCTTCACTGGACAGTGGAGCTGGAGCCTTTACTGGATGCTGGTCAGAGGCTGGAGCCTTCACTGGATGCTGGTCAGAGGCTGGAGCCTTCACTGGATGCTGGTCAGGGGCAGACCACAGCAGGACAATGCCCTTGGGCAGCTCTGGCAGGTCAAGGCGCCTGGGCGGCACGGACACTGGGATGGCCTTTTGAGTTGTGAGAGTATCAATTGTCATTGTTGATTGGACAGTTTAACCTTCAAAGCATTTTTTGAGAAAGTTTAAAGTGCACTGTGGACTAGATTATTGGAATGATTGTATTGTAAAACTTGCAGTAAAGTAGGTTATTAGTTTGTGCAATATGCCGTTTTCCTAAATATTGACAAATAGTATTTGAATAAAATTTTTATATGTTGTATTAACATGAATGTGGGGGAAATTTTATAACACAGTATCAAATCCATAATGCAAAATAAAAGTGCTATTAACTCTATGGTGATTCAAACCGTATGTTTCTCATTAGGGCCCAAGCCCTGAAAGGGAGAAGGCCCTATTGTTCTTCTAACGATTATTATTATTATTATTATTATTATTATTATTATTTATTTATTTATTTTTATTTTATTTTCTCGCATTTTTGGGGCCCTTAACATGCTCGAAAACTCTTGAAACTTTGCACACGCGTCGGAATGCGCGGCCAACAGGGTTTGGGCTAAAGTTGGTACCCAGGCATGGCATGGGGGCTCGACAGCGCCCCCTTGAATGAAAAATGAAAATTGTCCATATTTCAAAAATGAAATGCTTCAAAAATGCTTTGAATCACCGTCTTATTTTCACCCGATTTACTTCAAACTTCATCAGTATAATGTCAAAACATGGCAGATATAGACATATGAATGGATTCCTGAATATTTTAAATACTGTTGACATGGCAACGTGTCAAAGTTGAATAAAATTTTAGGGTATTTTTGAGACTCTTAGCATGCTTGAAATGGCATGAAACTCAACACACACATCAGTGATGCCTTCCAGTAGATATGGCCAAAGTCTTAGAAACGGGCGTGGTGGAGGGGCTCAGTAGTGCCACCTTTTGACAAATGTGGGGGGGTTAGTTTTATCCACAGTCACCAAACTCTGGATATATATTGTTCTCATCGAGCCGGACATCTTTCTAATTTATAGTCATTAGCTCTGACCAACAGGAAGTCAGATATTTTGGATTGGATTGAATTTTTGATAAATCAGGCTCTGAGTTATTATAAACTATTCGTAGGAGATGTATGGAATCGACACCAAACTCGGTCAACATGAAACAAAGACACTGAAGATGCTATAGTGCGAACGATTATAGGATATCTCAAACGCTGCTGCTATGGCGAGGGATTAAATGAAGGACAAAAAAGGGAAACAGAAAATGTCTAATTTATTGTAAAATCATTGTTTGATTTAAATTAAATTAAGATTGTATGTTCGGTAATGAACCTGGGTGAATTTAAAATGAATGTACTATTTTTCAGATCAATATATTTATTTTATTTAATATATTTAATATGAATCTTATTTTGTCTGCCCTCCCTTCATTGTCCAATAGATGGCATTGTTGTCTTAATTATGAAGCAAAAAAACCCTCTTTGTCTCTACCTACCTCTGTGTGTGTGTGTGTGTGTGTGGCTGTGTGTGTGTGTGTGTGTGTGTGTGTGTGTGTGTGTGTGTGTGTGTGTGTGTGTGTGTGTGTGTGTGTGTGTGTGTGTGTGTGTGTGTGTGTGTGTGTGTGTGTGTGTGTGTGTGTGTGTGTGTGTGTGTGTGTGTGTGTGTGTGTGTGTGTGTGTGTGTGTGTGTGTGTGTGTGTGTGTGTGTGTGTGTGTGTGTGTGTGTGTGTGTGTGTGTGTGTGTGTGTGTGTGTGTGTGTGTGTGTGTGTGTGTGTGTGTGTGTGTGTGTGTGTGTGTGTGTGTGTGTGTGTGTGTGTGTGTGTGTGTGTGTGTGTGTGTGTGTGTGTGTGTGTGTGTGTGTGTGTGTGTGTGTGTGTGTGTGTGTGTGTGTGTGTGTGTGTGTGTGTGTGTGTGTGTGTGTGTGTGTGTGTGTGTGTGTGTGTGTGTGTGTGTGTGTGTGTGTGTGTGTGTGTGTGTGTGTGTGTGTGTGTGTGTGTGTGTGTGTTTTCTACACAAGATACATGGGCTTTCCAGAAGGTCATGTGCTGTGTTCGCATGTCTTTAAATGAATTATTTACTGATAGAATTCAAATTTATTAAAAAAGTTAATTTCACATGATTTTATAAAAGTGGCTGTTTATAATAAACTTCCATAAAATTTAGACACATCTCACTCTTACCTGACACTGATATTAAAGTCGTTGTTGCGGTTTCTGTGATTTGGCTCCATTTATTAATTTTGTAATTAACACTTTTTATTGCATACCTCCCATATTTAAATGAAAGCACGCTTTTGGGTGCATAAGATTGGTGAACAAACAGTAGCTAAGGTAGGTCAAAAACACATGAAGAGAAATGTTAGGATAATACAACATCAGCATTCGGACGGTATTCTGCATTCGTTTGAAATTGACCTTTGACATCATCTGACATGAAACTCATCTAAACTGAATTGATCTCATAGATGTTGTGGTTTGTGGTCATAGCAGCACCGACTGCTGCAGTTAATGAGGGGAATTCAAATGACTTTGACAGTCATTTTATTAAAACATTATTTTCACTACAAAAAATAAATAAATAACTTGCCTAATGTACTTTACGTAATGATGATTGATCTTAAGATATTTTAACGTATAATATGTGTTGTGCGTACCCATGTTTACACGTACGCAACAATAGAGTTTAGATGCGTTTCATATCATAGGCTATCACAAATAACTATCACTTTAGTGTGAAAAAAACTATACAAATACCTTGAATTAAATACTGGCCTTCTGAACTTACACATTTTTGAGCTGCAAAAGATAACTTTGCACATATTTGAAAGTGACCTATTATATCCTGTGACAATAACATTAATCTATATTTAAATGACATCATGGGTGTGGCTTGTGGTCATAGTGGCACCAGCTGCTGCGGTCAATGTGGCATATTTAAAATATATAAAAAATATATATTCTCCTGTTTAAATGCATATTGCCTGTCGTGCACAGTTTCCCTGAAGCCACCGGCTTGGGCCCGTCATCGCTGCTCGCAGCTTTAATTTATTGTGTAACCCTTATGCTTTTATTGTACAGCACTTTGGTCGCCTGTGGCTGTTTTTAAATGTGCTTTAGAAATAAACCAAACTTGAACTTGTCAGTAGTGTTAGCAGGCATTTCCTAATCAATTTTGAGATGAGGTGGGGGTGGAGACGTGAGTTCACATTAGACAAGTGGTCAAAAAGCCTACTATACACCAATGGTTCACAACTCGCTTTGAGCACGATTTCACACTGGATATCAACCCAACACAGTACAGCAATTGTTTATCATACTGTATCTTAAAATGAACAAAAATGTTATTAAAATCAAACAAGCTGAAAATGTACAGTAAAATTGACAATTTTGTAAATGCATAAAACTGCATTGTGGTTGGCACAAATCATGGGCAATCCCACTGTAAGGGAAGCCTTGATGCAGTTTAGGTTGTATTTTCTTTTTCTGTGCATAGATCTGTTCATGTTTTGTTTTTTTGAGGATGAGAGCGTATCATGCAATGTAATGTCGACGCTGTCATCTGCCTAATCTGGCTATAGTTTCAAACAGATGAATTGGAGTCAAACTCAGGGATGCCCCGCAGAACTCCACACTGAAACTATTTTTCCTGCCAGTATTTAAGGAATGAATGAAACAACTAAGTATCAAATATTGATCTAACACCACTTAGAGCGATAGATGCAAACATGCCTACTCTTAGTCTCACTCAGTTACCAGTTTGTATTGGTGACAAGAGTTATTAAGAGACATGGTTTTCGCATCAAAGGTAGTAACAAATAAACGAATCATGCAATAACAGTATTTAACTATTAGTGAATTGTGTTACTCAGTGAATCTACAAAAGAGGACAATTGTAGAGACTAATGATTTATCACTGCAGAAGTTTTGAAGCTGATATTGCATATATCTAATACCTTGTGTTTTTTTTACTAGTTGCCATTGTGTAATAATGATCTTTGCAGTGACAACAGAGGTCATAAATGGTTTCTATACATGCCAATAAATGCTGACATTAAAAACTTTATTTTGTGGTAGCATAAGGTTTAAAGTGGTATCTTTGAAAATTCAAATGTTTCAGAAATGTGAACTGTAACTCCCGCTATTTGGGTCATTCTGCAAATTCAGGTTTGTATGAGGTTAAAAGATTATTTCATTTTCTTTTCAAATGTGCTTTATATTTGTATTGGTTTGTATTTGAAGTGACACAAAATCTCAAAAAAAATAAAAAAAATAAATAACAATAAATACATTTACCACTTATCAGACTGTGTTTTACTAACGTCTACACCTACTCCAACCCTAAACCTACTCTTACAATAATGCAAATACAGTAATTAATTGTTGTTCAGCGTGACAATAATTATGCAATTATTGACGTGTGCATGCCCAGTAGGACAATCTGACCGTGGATGCATCCCTTCTAACACCAACCTGGGAAGAATACTTAATTTGTCTTCCTGGTCACATGGTTTGGGGTGTGGCTAAGCATTTCATCAATCCAGAGAGATTTTTGGTGTGTTTCAAGGGACAGCAATTTTAGAATAAGGTGTTTTTTAAAAACTGGAAAACATTTAGTTGTTTATTTTCTAAGTGACATTTTGAGGGTGAGACTTGGGGACACATGCCACACAAGAGAGCAGAACATATAAACCAATATATTTAAATATATGTAAAATTATTACATGAATTCTTTATATTGCTTCTTATAGTAATGAACTTGATTTTTGTAAATATGTCAGTTGTCTACAACTTTTTTTTACTTCTATGGGGGCAAGGGCACCATTTTACACCACTTCATAGTGACCCATATAAAACAAATTATTAGAAAAATCTAACTTTGTGTACAAGTTTTGTTTTATAAGAGAAAGCTAGTATACACCAAGCTTGACTTATGTTTGCAAGCCAAGTACACAAAAATTTGCTTCATCCACAAGAGTTTCTAAAGGTGAACAAGCAGTAAACATTTATTTAGATTGAAGACACTTTTGTCTCAAGCAACTTACAGTACGCATTCAAAGAATACATTCTATCAACAATTGTGTTAACTGAAAATCAAACTCAGTTTGGCATTGATAGAGTCATGTTGTTCCAGGTGACTGGTGAAGTTTCCATCAACAAAATCTCATTGCAGTGAAGTCTCTTCAGTTCTCCACTATGATTGACAGAAAGGCACGGTTAACACTGAAATGAGAATTTGTCACAATCCAGTGTCCAATGTTGCTCAAAACTCTTGGATTTTGGAAAAAGTCTGCTTTTACTGCACTTGCGATTGACAGTCAGAATCACACGCCTGTTTCAATGTGTGGAAAAGAGCAGGATGTAAGGAAAGAGCTTGGATATAAGGCTTAAATATCTCCCTTCTGTCTTCAGCAGAAAGAAATCATAGAGATTTGGAGCAACATGCAAGGGCGATGAAGTTTCATTTCTGAGTGAACATCAATATACTTTTTTTGCACTACTGCTACTTCAACATAAACAACACCTCTAAAAACATGGCACTTCACAGCAACTTACTACTCTGCACTAAATTTCATCACTCCAAGTAATGTATTTTTTTAAAAAGTCACCCACTTTCATGATGTTTGTTTCAATGCCATGTCAACAATATTCTATGAATATTTCCATTGTGAAATCCAGGTTACATAAAACATAATCCAGTAACACAGTGGTTCCCAAACCGGGGGTGCAGCAAGGCTATGGCATAGTGTACAGTCAGTATATTGTTCAATTGGCAACCTCCCCAAGTTTCTCTTGAAGCTGATACAGAAGTGACTTAAACTCAATGTGTTCAACTTAAACGCAATTCATCAACTGACCGTTAGAGACTGGCTCCAGAAGGGAGCAGAATCTCATTGAGCCCCATGTTAAAATGCCAAATGTACAGCAGAAATAATGTCTACAGCCTGATACAAATTGTGGTTTTGGTCTATATATCTAATTTTGCCCTTCATGACAACTGCCCTTCATTTGTACCAGGCTGTAGACATGTTTTTTTTCTGCTGTTAAGTATTTTAACATGGGGCTCAATGAGTCTCTAGCGGCCAGTCGATGAATTGCAGTTTAAGTCACTTCCGTATCAGCTTCAAGAGAAACTCAGAAAGGTTGCCGCCATAAAAATATAGATGAAAGATGCATGGTTCAGTATTAAGCATGGACAAGTTCATGCTAGGACTGCCAGGTCTCTACAAAAGAGGGGCCTGGCAGAAAAAGTTTGGGAACCACTCGCCTTACAGTTCAGCTCCTTCTTTACCACGACAGACCGGTACATCGACCGCATTACTGCAGAAGCTGCACCGATCCGTCTGTAAATCTCCCGTTCCATCCTTCCCTCACTTGTGAACAAGACCCCAAGATACCTGAACTCTTCCACCTGAGGTAGAAACTCTCCACCAACCTGAAGTGGGCAAGCCACCCTTTTCCGACTGAGAACCATGGCCTCGGATTTGGAGGTGCTGATTCTCATCCCGGCCGCTTCACACTCGGCTGCAAACCGTTCAAGTGCACGCTGAAGGTCCTGGTCTGAGGTGGCCAACACGACAATGTCATCCGCAAAAAGCAGCGACGAAATCATGTGGTCCCCAAACCAGACACTCTCCGGCCCTTGGCTGCGCCTAGAAATTCTGTCCATAAAATTATGAACAAAACCAGTGACAAAGGGCAGCCCTGCCGGAGTCCAACATGCACTGGGAATAAGTCTGACTTGCTGCCGGCAATGCGGACCAAGCTCCTGCTCCGGTTGTACAGAGACCAAACAGCCCTAAGCAAGGGGCCCATACTCCCAGAGCACCCTCCACAGGACACCATGAAGGACACAGTCAAATGCCTTCTCCAAATCCACAAAACACATGTGGATTGGTTGGGCAAACTCCCATGAACCCTCCAGCACCCTGGAAAGGGTATAGAGCTGGTCCAGTGTTCCATGACCAGGACGAAAACCACACTGTTCCTCCTGAACCCGAGGTTCCACTATCGGCCAAATTCTCCTCTCCAGTACCCTGGCATAGACTTTCCTGGGGAGGCTGAGAAGTGTGATCCCCCTGTAGTTGGAACACACTCTCCGGTCCCCCTTCTTGAAAAGTGGGACCACCACCCCGGTCTGCCAGTCCAGAGGCACGGTCCCCAACCGCCACGCAATGTTGCAGAGGCGTGTCAGCCAAGACAGCCCCAAAACATCCAGAGACTTGACGTACTCAGGGTGGATCTCATCGACCCCCGGTGTCTTGCCACCGAGGAGCTTTTAAACTACCTCGATTACTTCAGCCCGGGTGATGGATGAATCCACCTCTGAGCCCTCAGCCACTGCTTCCTCAATGGAAGAGGTGTTGGTGGGATTGAGGAGATCCTCAAAGTATTCCTTCCACCATCCGACGATATCCCCAGTTGAGCTCAACAGCTGCCCATCTCCACTGTAAACAGTGTTGGTAGGGCACTGCTTCCCCCTCCTGAGGCGGCGAACGGTTTGCCAGAATCTCTTCGAGACCAACCGATAGTCTTTCTCCATGGCCTCACCGAACTCCTCCCAGGCCCGATATTTTGCCTCCACAACTACCCGGGCTGCAGTCCGCTTGGTCTGCCTGTACCCGTCAGCTGCCTCAGGAGTCCCACAAGCCAACCAGGCCTGATAGGACTCCTTCTTCAGCTTAACGGCATCCCTTACTTCCGGTGTCCACCACCGGTTCGGGGATTTCCACCTCAACAGGCACGGGAGACCTTACGGCCACAGCTCCGAGCAGCCGCGTCAACAGTGGAGGTGGAGAACATGGTCCACTCGGACTCAATATCTCCAGACTCCCTCGGGATCCGGTCGAAGATCTGTCGGAGGTGGGAGTTGAAGATCTCTCTGACAGGGTGCTCGGCCAAATGTTCCCAACAGACCCTCACAGTATGTTTGGGTCTCCCGAGTCTGTCTAGCTTCCTCCCCCGCCATTGGATCCAACTCACCACCAGGTGGTGATCAGTTGACAGCTCCGCCCCTCTCTTCACCCGAGTGTCCAAGACATACGGCCGGAGGTCAGATGAGATGACCACAAAGTCGATCATCGACCTCCGGTCTAGGGTGTCCTGGTGCCACGTGCACTGATGGACACCCTTATGCTTGAACATGGTGTTTGTTATGGACAAGCCGTGACTAGCACAGAAATCCAATAACAGAACACCGCTCGGGTTCAGATCAGGGGGGCCGTTCCTCCCAATCACACCCCTCCAGGTGTCACTGTCACTGCTCACGTGTGAGTTGAAGTCCCCCAGTAGAAAGATGGAGTCTCCAGTTGGAGCACTTTCCAGCACCCCTCCCAGAGACCCCATTAGGGCCGGGTACTCTGCACTGCCGTTCAGCCCGTAGGCACATACGACAGTGCGAGACCTATCCCCTACCCGAAGGCGCAGGGAAGTGACCCTCTCATTCACCGGGTTGAACTCCAACACATGGCAGCTGAGCTGGGGGGCTATAAGCAAACCCACTCCAGCCCGCCGCCTCTCACTATGGGCAACTCCAGAGTGGTAGAGAGTCCAGCCTCTCTTAAGAAGTGTGGTTCCAGAGACCAAGCTGTGCATGGAGGTGAGCCCGACTATCTCTAGCTGGTACCTCTCAACCTCCCGCACAAGCTCGGGCTCCTTCCCCACCAGCGAGGTGACATTCCACGTCCCTAAAGCCAGTTTCCGTGTCCAGCGATTGGGTCGTCGGGGGCCTAGCCTTCGACTGTCGTCTGATCCACTATGCACCGGCCCCATATGATCCCTCCTGCAGGTGCTGAGCCCACGGGAGGGTGCCCCCACATCGCTCATTCAGGCTGAGCCCGGCCGGGCCCCATGGGGGTCCATGCGCCATGCCGGGTGACGTCTCGGTCCTGATTTTAATTTGACTCATATTGGGTTTGTGAACTGCTCTTAGTCTGGCCCGTCAAAAAGGACCTGTTTGCCTTGGGAGACCCTACAAGGGGCATATAGCCCCAGACAACATAGCTCCCAGGGTCATCAAACCCCTCCACCATGATAAGGTGACAGTTCAAGGAGAGGTAATAAGTCGGTATCCATTTTCAAAAAATATCTTAAGATGCATCTTTTCAGCAGCACCTGACCAATAAAGAATAGCACTTATCACTCTATTTGTTTTCTGTATGTCTATTTAAAAAAATAATAATAATAATTGTTTTGTCCTATGTGTTCTGTGCTAGATTAACTGAGACTTGTTACAGCACTTGCATATTTTTGCCCTTGACTGTTTTTAGTTGCTTCTATTGCTCTCATTTGTAAGTCGCTTTGGATAAAAGCGTCTGCTAAATTACTAAATGTAAATGTATATATTAATTCTAAAGCACTATTATAACAAGGTAATGTTTAAATGTTAATTCAATTCAAATATATGCATTATTTATTTTGTCATCTCACACACGGATCTGTAACAATGCATTTTTCTAAAGATTACTTATTAAACGAAAAGATTGAAAAAATTATTGCACAACTACCAAATAGGTGGCGATGTGCATTAAGTAAGTTATGTAAATCACCATTAAACAAAAGAAGAAGAAGAAGAAGGAAGTGGAATGGTGCATTTTTTCTTGTCTTTTTCCATGGTGAATCATCGATTCGTTGCTCTGTTGAGAATGTCTTGTGTGTTAACCGGGAACATACTCTGAGTTGGCTGAACTTTGGAACCAGCATACCTTGAGCAATTAACCTTGCTTTCTGGAATACCCCCCAGATCTGTCAGAGACCAACAAAAACAATCCATGCAAAAGAAATAGTAGAGTTAGCAAAAGTTAGTAGAGTCGAGTTGTGTATTCCAGCCTTTAGTTCTTTAGTTTGTTTTGTTTGATGGTCAACAAACATTTTGTAAGAAACTTAAACAGAAAAAAAAAAAAACATATTACTATAAACTGTTTTACTATATACTATATAATATATACATATTACTATAAAAGTTTAGTTCATTTTGCCTCTTGTTAACAATGAATGTCAGTGGCACCAAACCATAGACTGTAAAACAAGATGCGCCTTCACTTTCTTCTGTTGACGTAACTGAAGCCGCCATTGTTCAAATATGGCACTGACATCTTGGGTCTCGAGTCTGTGCAGTAGCAACTTGGAGCCCGAGTCTGCGCAGTAGTGAGTGCGAAGTTGAGCCGCGATATCAAGGTCCCGTCCACACTCCCTCCTAATCAACAACTTTTTGTGAAATAAACAGTTATAAAAATGTAGAGATTAAAGTCAAAGCTCCAATCTCCTCCCGAAGTTCCCAAAAATGTCCGTTAGTGCCTCAGTGACAACTTCACTCAGAGAAGCCGTCAATCTCAGCTCAGTCATAACATCACACCCCCGTTTTTCTATCATCAAATAACTAAATGAACTCAAACTTATTTAAAGAACGAACACTTTAACTAACATCAGTGTGATAAAAACAGCCTAAAATGACAGAAACCTTTTCCTTTGGAAAAAAATTATTTGAAGAGTAATTTGGTTATTTAGTTTGTCTATGTTCCATTACCTTTCATGGAGTTGGAGGGCTTTATGACCTATGTAACCGATATTAATTATAACTTGTGTTTTATTTTAAATTCACACAAAATCCTAATTTTTCTGATAGACGTGATAAAAGAAAATAAATTGTTTTTTTGTCTATGAGTTTTGTGTTCGTCGCAGTTGTGACGTCATTGGCGCGTTGCACGCTCTCGCTTCAGTCCGCGGGAGGTCTGGGCAGAGCGAGGTATGCACTGTGTGCACTCCTGTTCAAAAGAGTGTTATAAGTGAAAATAATCACTAATTGAATGATGTTTCGTTAAATATGTAAATGAGTATGTACAAGTCTGTGATCTATCCTCTTAAAGCTGTTTTTCCTGCATAGGTGAAAGTTTAACCGAGTGAATGCAGTGTCACGTTGTACTGTATGTTTGTGCGAAAGTTGGCCTGCGAAGCGTGTCTGTTGATATCTTTTCTATGTTCGAATTTTTGACAGGAGAAGGCTGATTAACTTTGCACAACATTGAATGCAACATATTTACTGCATAATTTCAACTCATGCAGGTATGGTTATGAATCGTTTTTGTGATTTCTTTGTTACATGTGTTCAACCAAATTGGTTATATAAAACGCTGGAATGTGGGTGATTTAAAGATGTGTGTGTGTATATATATATATTTCTTTCACTGACTGTTGATACATCTGATGTGATAGTATACTATTTTCTTTATATTCTTTATTACTGTAAATGAGATTGTGTATTGTGAACTCGCTTCAGTCCGCGGGAGGTCTGGGCAGAGTGAGGAGAAGGCTGATTAACTTTGCACAACATTGAATGCAACATATTTACTGCATATTTTCAACTCATGCAGATAAAGAACGACTCTTTATTATTTATTTAGTCTTTATTCACCACACAACACAACACAACGCAGAGAGGTAGCCGAGCCGTAGTGACAGAGACACGTGAGCGCAGACCGGCTACATTGGTGCCGTGACCCGGATGGGAGTGAGATTTAGGCGGGTGAGTGTAACGGAGGTCAGCTAGTAGTTGCTGTGTGAGTAAACCTCACTCCTCTGATCTCAAGAGAAGCTCTAGCGACTGACGTTAGAGGTTGCAGCCTTTAGCCTCCTTATTAGAGCGTCTGACTCTCATGCTGGCGGACCCAGGTTCGAGTCCCTCTTGGAGCGGGTGGGTCGAACAGGAGGGGTTACATTGGTGCCGTGACCCAGATTTCCAGAAGGATCAACGTCAGATTGACAGCCGGATGCTGTTGAGTACTGCAAAGTTCGTTCTATCATTATATGGACTGGGTTGAATTCTTCTTTTCCTTTCTAATCTGCTGGAGAGAGAGGTACAACGACTGAGTATTACAATACACCAAAAAGAAAAGGAGAACTTTGTCATATTATTGTAACTTTTTTTTTTACAATCTCATATACTTATGTTGTGGAAGATAAGCAGGATGAAGTATACATTGGTGGGGGGAGAGGGCAGTTCTTTAGAGATATGGCTCACACTCCTGGAACCACAGGTATTGCTGACTCTCCAGTGTTTTGCTCCACACGTATAAAAACTGATAGACAGGTTCCCATGTCAGACACAACTTCCGCTGACTTAAGCAACCTCATTACACAGTTAGCTCATGAAATAGGACAGTCAATTTCAGCGCAGCTAAAGAAGGGAAGTGAAAAAGAGGAGAAAATGACTAGCAACCCAAATGTAGGTTTAGAACCACTTTCTGCTGACCCTCATTCACTAACCATGACTGGTGTCAAATTGGTGATGCAATCTGATGTGAAGGAGCCGCCAAGCTTTCGAGGAGATAGCACAGATAAACTTTCTATCCACGAGTGGGAAGAACAGATTGAACTCTATTTAAGAAAGAGAGGTGTGCCCACAGGAGAACAGGCTCAGGAAATTATGTCAAGACTTGGAGGGAGAGCGAGAGACATAATCAAAATCACATTACGCAGTAACCCATCATTAAAACCTGGTGAAGATCCAAGAGTTATTATTGATATACTAAAGCAACACTTTAGTGAACTGACATATTCTTCAATGCCACTCGCTGACTTCTACAATACACTACCTACAGTGGGAGAGAATGCGATGGATTACTGGATTCGCTTGAATAAAGCTGTTGACGTGGCAGAGGAGTGCTTGAAGAGGCAGGGACGCAACATTGAAGATCCAAGTAAAGAGGTAACTATGATGTTCGTTAAGCACTGCCCAGACCCAGCTCTCTCTGTAGTGCTGAAGTTCAAAACTGCTGACAAGTGGAAAGCTAGTGAAATTCAGGAACACCTTGATGGTCATCAGACACAACTGAAGATTCAGCAGCAGCGAGCCAGATCGAAATGTTCAGGTGCTGAGAGATATGCTTCTGCAAACGTGCAGGCTGCTGCAGTTGATGAATCAACTTTGGTGGGAGCTTCAATGAGACCACAAAACCAAATAGATGTAGTGAGTGATGTTGACACATCGTCTGATAATATCAGCCTTCAAAGTCTCATAGCTCAACTTGATCGTGTGTTAAAGCAGAACCATCAAGCAGCAGTCCAGGCACCGTACATGTCAAGGGGATTCCAGTCTTCCCGAAAGCCATGCAAAGTTTGCAAAGCGACTGACCACTCTACTACCATGCATTGCAAGCAAGATGGGTTGTGTTTGTATTGCTGCAAAGCAGGACATTGGAAGAGAGAGTGTCGTAAGGCAGGATCTGGCACTAGTGGTCCTGGTATGCATTCAAGCCAGGAACAACCACCGTTAAACTAACAAGCCTGCATATGGAGAGGGGATGTGTGGGTGGGCAAATTCAAACCCTCGAACAAAAAGATGATGATGAATGGGAGCAATGGTATGAGCACACATCACAATTAGAAGGTGTTCAAGTAGTTCTGCAGAATTCACAAAGAGTTGAACTATTTAGTGAATTATTCTACGCTCCAGTGATCGTGAATAAGACATTCAAAGTCAAAGGAATGCTAGACTCTGGCTCCATGGCTTGTACAGTAAACGAAACAACGGCATCTAGGATGCTTGAAAAAAAATGTAATCACTACAGACAAGCAGTTAAATGAGAAAGTCATCCTGATCGGCTGTGGGGGTCATCAAACTCACCCTAAATCTGTGTATGAAGTGGAGATAGAAGTGTATGGTGTACAGTGTATCGTTCCGATTCTTGTGGTCCCAGGGCAGAAAGATGACCTCATTCTCGGATCTAATGTCATAAAATACATCATGCATCAAATGAAGAACAGTGGCAATTATTGGAGAGTGACTGGTCAGAGCTGTGGCATGTCATTGTCTCCTGACACTTCTCAATTCCTTGATATGATGGCAGGGTTGACAAGATGGCTGGGTTCCGATACTCCTAACAAGATTGGGACTGTGAAGTTGACACAAGCTGTAACACTCTTGGCTAGACATGAGCATCTTGTATGGGGCAGACTGCCGAAAAACACCCCTATGTCCCCGGCAGCACAGTGGTTGTCGAACCCACATCTTCAAAATCCATGCCGCGAAACATTCTGGTTGGTCGGATGGTTACACCCATGTGGGGTGACAGATATGTCCCCATGAGGATAGTGAATCTCTCTGATCAGCCCGTGACTTTGAAGAGAAATTGCAAGTTGGCTGATGTATCGCCCTGTATGGCTGCTGAAGACTTTACAGTCTTCCAGAACTCCAGTCAGGTTGAGGCTAGTGATCAAGTAATGAGTTATCCAGAAGCAGGCAGTGAGGATTTTGAGAAGAAACTTGCAGAAGTTGGTCTGAAAGATATAGACCTCAAGTCGTGCCAAATCAGTCACTCTATTAAAAGAGAGTTAGTTCAGCTTTTAGTCAACTATAATGACATCTTCTCAAAACATGCTTTAGATTGTGGTGAGGCAAAAGGCTTCTCTCATCGCATTCGCCTGATGGATGAACGACCATTCCGCCTTCCCTACCGGAGAGTTCCACCAGCTCATTACCAAAAATTGAGACAGGTCTTGACAGAAATGGAGGATCAGGGCATAATAAGGAAATCTACCAGCGAATTCGCCTCACCATTGGTAATGGTATGGAAAAAGGATGGCAGTTTGAGAATTTGCACCGACTTTAGGTGGCTCAATGCCAGGACTCTGAAAGATGCTCATCCACTCCCGCATCAATCAGATTGTCTGGCAGCTCTTGGTGGAAATGTCTATTTTAGCACTATGGACTTGACCTCTGGCTTCTATAACATTCCCATGCACGAGGATGATAAAAAATACACCGCATTCACCACACCACTTGGACTGCATGAATACAATCGTATGCCACAGGGTCTGTGCAATAGTCCGGCTTCGTTTATGCGAATGATGCTGAGTATATTCGGTGACATGAACTTCACCCAGCTATGGTGTTACTTGGATGACTTATTGGTGTTCTCAGCAACTGAGAAGGAAGCCTTGAGTAGATTAGAAGCGGTGTTCCAGAGACTTCGCCAGCATAATCTGAAGCTCAGTCCGAAAAAGTGTCACCTATTGCAAACTTCCGTAAGATTTTTGGGACACCTCATCGAAGGGGGTGGAGTTGCTGTGGACCCTGAAAAGGTGGGTGTCATTTCCCGCATGACCATGAGTGATCTTATGGAGGATGACGGAGTTACTCCTTCAGTAAAAAGAGTTAAATCCTTTCTGGGGATGGTCTTTTATTATCAACATTTCATATCAAATTGTTCTGCCATTGCTAAACCATTGTTTGCCCTCACTGCTGGTCAGAAGAGGAAGAGTAGAGGAAATGTTGCAAAAAAAACTGGTACTTTCAGAAAACTAAAGCCCTCCGACTGGACAGCGGAGTGTGATGCAAGTTCCAGTGCTCTGAAAGAGAAGCTGTTGAACTGCGCAGTCCTGGCGCATCCTGATTTTTCAAGACCCCTGATCCTATCCATAGACGCTTCTCTAGATGGTTTAGGGGCGGTATTGTCCCAAATACCCCTGGGCGAGGACAAAGCAAGGCCCATCGCTTTTGCGAGTAAAACACTTAGTGCTTCACAGAGGCGATATCCAGCCCACCTTCTTGAATTCTTAGCCCTAAAGTGGAGTGTCTGCAAGAAGTTTAGTCATTGGCTTAAAGGACACACATTCTCTGTCTGGACGGATAATAATCCGCTAACGTATATAATGACTAAACCGAAGCTTGATGCCTGTGAACAACGCTGGGTCGCGAAGCTAGCCCCTTATACCTTCGAGATACATCACATAGCGGGCAATAAGAACATTGTGGCTGATGCTCTTAGTCGAGATCCATTTTCAAAGACAATCGGCCACAGGCTTCTCAACGAACAGTATGAGAGTTTGCTGTCTGAAGCTGAGGGAGTCAGTGAGGAACAGATACAGGATACTTTTCGATTGAAAGTTCAATGTCAGTGGCAGGGTTCAGAGACTGACCCAGAAGAGATCCGTCCTGTGGCTAGCTCAGATACTTGTAGTGTTGGCTTGTAGTCTTGTAGTCATGCCATTTGTGAAGCTCACGACAATTGGGAGCTGGCAGCAGAGTCAAGAGTGGTGCAGTTGATCCAATCTGTTCAGCAGTTTACACCATCAAGTCTTGACATGTTACCAGAACTCTCTCTCTACTTGAACTTCAACAAAGACAAGAACAAGATCCTAACATATCTGTGGTTGTTCCTTTTGTAATTCGCAAAAGAAGGCCTTCTAGACGTGAGAGAGCAAACCTCAATCTGAGTGCACTTTCTCTCAGCAAACAATGGGAGAGACTTACCTTCCTGGACGGCATACTTTATCGAGTAATCAAGGACCCATTGAGTAAGCACAAGAGATATCAATTTGTGCTCCCTCAGAGTCTTAGAGCCAAAGCGTTGAGTGACATTCATGACCTCGCTGGACATCAAGGGCAAGCAAGAACTCTTCATTTAGCGAGACAGCGATTCTATTGGCCAAAGATGGAGCAAGACACCAAGTCTTATGTTAAATGTTGCCAAAGATGCATTCTCGCTAAATCACCTGAGCCATCTGCTAGAGCCCCATTGGAGAGTATCAAAACCTCAGCACCCATGGAATTGGTATGTTTGGATTTCTGGAGTGCAGAAGACTCTAGGCAGAACTCTGTTGATGTGTTGGTGGTCACTGACCACTTTACAAAATTAGCTCACGCATTTCCATGTTCAAATCAGACAGCTAAGCAAGTGGCCAGGAAGCTGTGGGATCATGTTTTCTGTGTCTATGGCTTCCCTGAACGTATACACACCAATCAGGGAGCTAATTTCGAGAGTGGTTTGATCGCAGAGTTGCTAAGTCACATACCACAGCATATCATCCAATGGGTAACGGAGGAACTGAGCGATTTAACCCTTTGACACGTACGATCACACCTGTTTGATCAATCTAGGCTGGTCTCTGGTGCGTACGATCATACGGGTGTGATTAGAACGCTCAGTGATCAACTGCCAAATTCAAAATTTCAAATCTGCTTTAGCGCGCTGACTGGCGCTGAGCCAAAGACTGAGCAAGTGAGAGACTGACTGAACTCAGTGTCTTTTACTGTTTATTTTAGGTTTCATACACTTCCAAATTACATTACACAACCACAAAAATATCAGCAAAAACTAAATATAGTTTGTAATTGCATACTTATATATATATATTACCGATCAAATAACACAATCATTTTCTACCCTTTGACGCGTACGATCAGTCTAGGCTGTTCCCTCACGTAATGTCACATATATCTGGAGAAGTGGGTGATCTTGTGTTGTAAATCCAGCAGGCTTCGGCTCCCTGGCACTGTTGTAAACACATAATGGCGGCCCGCCCACAACTTACCGAACAACTAACATATATGCATAAATGCATTTCATTTAGTTAACAAGTTTGAAAATATTTTGTATAAACAAATAATAATAAAAAAACAACAACATTTGAACAGTCATGCACTGCAAGCATTTTTCTCGCTGACAAGTTGTCACTGTTGACGCCACTGTTACCTCACACTCGCGTTGGTACCAACTTCACATACAATTTTAATCAAATTTACCAGTTTTTAACTACTTCAGAGAAAATGGCAGACAATTTATTTAAAAGAAGACAACTGACAAGTGAGGAAATTGAGGAGATTTTTTTAATTCTGATGAGGAGAATTTTGACAATGAGGCAGAGAGTGACAGCGATGAAGACCTTCCCCTGAACCTTGAAGCTCTTGACAACTTTGAGGGTGAAGACGAGACTTCTTCCACAACGCCATATCGCGGTGTCCATCCAAAGGAGGGCGACCTGCCTTAGACACTCCTCTGCACCTTACAGCCAGGCATTTTCTGTCAGAGGTCCCTCAGACCACTTCCCAGGGCAGCAGGACCAGGCGGCACTGCAAGGTCTGCCTCTCCAGCACACGGAACAGCAAGCAGAGGCGCCTCACCAAACATGTGTGTGCCGTGCAACACTCCCTTGTGTGCTGTGCCATGTTTTGAGGAGTACCACAGACTGAAGAATTATTAATCCTGTAAAAAGTCAGTTTATTTATTTATTTGCGTTTATTAATTGTAATTATATTTGTAATTTGTGTTGTAATTTTATTAGAAAGTGCAACGTTATATATGTATAATAGTTTAAACAAAAAAAAAACATTTAGCTTAAATTGAAGAGATTATATGACAAATAAAACTCTTGAATCTTGAAACATACGTTTGAATTATGCTAAACTTATACAACACATTTCTCACTAGCAAAGCAGAGAAAAGGTACGTTAACTTACATGGTATTTGACATCATGTAAACTATATATATATGCAAGCTAATAGTAAGTGAGGCGTGACCATATACCTTTTCTAGTGAGATATAAAACCCAGTAACAATATGAACACTAAAACATAAATAATATATAATATATTCATGTTACGTATCAAGTCAACTGAACCCTAATAACTTTACCGAATGCACAGAGCATATTTGCAATGTGCAAAACGACAAACATGACATTTGAACGTCCACATTATTGAGTACTGTTCGTTTTACAAGAGAATTTTGTAAACATCTTTATTCATATTTATTGCATGCTTGTAAATAAGTATATGTGCTTCAAAATAGGGGAAAAAAACCTAAAATATACTCACCAATTGTCGCGCGGATGTTGTGAGGGAGATGCAAAATGCGTGTGCACGCGAAATTCAAAGCAGTGGGAAAAAATAGCAACATAAACATGTCAACCATAGTGTGTACACGCTAACAAATAATGCGAGAGGTTTTGAATAAAAAAATAAAGCAAAACATTCATAAAGTGCTCATCTGTACGCGGTCAACCACCATGAGCGCCATTGTGACTGCGAAAACTCACGTGTCAAGGTTGATGTGTTATCATGGAAATTAGAACGCACGTCATTGCAAAATAACGGTCGCATTAAAAAACTCACGCCAGACTGCCAGTCTGAATATTTAGAACGTACGTGCGAAAGGGTTAATAGGACTCTAGGAGCTATGTTGCGTTCTTTGCCCCTCAAAGCTAAACATCAGTGGCCCCAACAAATCCAGACCCTGACATTCGCTTATAACGCCACTGTGCATGAAACAACAGGCTTCCCGCCTTTTTACCTCATGTTTGGCCGTGTGCCGAGACTGCCGATAGATGTGATGTTCAAGCAGGTATTTCGAGATCCCGTGGTGGTTGATTACAGTAGTCATGCCAAGACACTGCTCTCTCATCTCCATGAAGCAGCAACTATTGCACAGCAGCATGCTGTCAAAGAGCAGAAAAAGCAAGCTGAGGGATATAACAAAAGAGTGAAGGGCACTCACCTAAGCATTGGAGATCGTGTGCTGATTGCTAACAAGGGAGAGAGAGGGAAGAGAAAACTCGCCGACAAGTGGGAGTCAACCCTTTATGTTGTCATCAACCGGAACCCTCAGACGCATACCTACATGGTGCAGGATGAAAAAGGAACTAGGAGAGTTGTACATCGCAATCTCTTGTTGAACATCAGCTTCTTACCCATTCAGACGGAACTCGGAGGAGTCAGTAACCAGTACCTCGATGACTGTGACGAGGATAGGGAGTCAGTTGCTCATCCGCAGCCCCGGGATCTTGCAGATTGCTTGGAGAGTGAAAATTCAGAGAGACGGACAAGCCTCTGGGTATTAGATGAAACAGAACATTCCTTGGGTCAAAGCTCACAAAGTGAAACTGGATCTGTGCAGTTCCATACTGAGGGAGAACAGCACTGTCACGATTGTGATTGTTCTGAGAAGTTTTGTGACGATGACAGTCATATTACAGAGTCCTGTAATGTTCACACGGACTGTTTTAGTCTTGATGGCGACAGAGCCACCTCCATAGGAGACAAGAGACATGCCCAACACAGAACAGCCTAGTCAAGAGACTGGAGACCGAGACACTCAGGGTGTAGAAAATACTCAAGAACGAGTTACGCGTGCTGGAAGAGTGGTTAAGAAGGTCAATCGTCTTATTGAATCTATGGCACAAAGACAGTTAAAGATTAAATCACTTACAGACACACTGAGTAGAAAGTAGAAGTAGAATATACTACAGTATTATCCCTGTGGCTGTAAAACAATTAATTTGATGTGACTTATAGGTGTTATACATTTGACTTGAAGATTTGTGGTTTAAAACCTGGTATGGTGTAAAAGGCATCATTTTATTCTGTGAGTTTTTTAAGGCCTGATCACCCTTGAATTTCTCTCAACCTTTTAAGAAGGTAGCATTTTCAGGCTGAAATGGGTAAAGACATTTTTGGAGACCCTAGTCAAGTGAAGTTGGTCGAATCTTTGGGATTTTGGTGAATTCAGAAGGGGGTGAATGTAACCGGTATTAATTATAACTTGTGTTTTATTTTAAATTCACACAAAATCCTAATTTTTCTGATAGACATGTGATAAAAGAAAATAAATAGTTTTTTTTGTCTATGAGTTTTGTGTTCGTCGCAGTTGTGACGTCATTGGCGCGTTGCGCGCTCTCGCTTCAGTCCGCGGGAGGTCTGGGCAGAGCGAGATATGCACTGTGTGCACTCCTGTTCAAAAGAGTGTTATAAGTGAAAATAATCACTAATTGAATGATGTTTCGTTAAATATGTAAATGAGTATGTACAAGTCTGTGATCTATCCTCTTAAAGCTGTTTTTCCTGCATAGGTGAAAGTTTAACCGAGTGAATGCAGTGTCACGTTGTACTGTATGTTTGTGCGAAAGTTGGCCTGCGAAGCGTGTCTGTTGATATCTTTTCTATGTTCGAATTTTTGACAGGAGAAGGCTGATTAACTTTGCACAACATTGAATGCAACATATTTACTGCATATTTTCAACTCATGCAGGTATGGTTATGAATCGTTTTTGTGATTTCTTTGTTACATGTGTTCAACCAAATTGGTTATATAAAACGCTGGAATGTGGGTGATTTAAAGATGTGTGTGTGTATATATATATATTTCTTTCACTGACTGTTGATACATCTGATGTGATAGTATACTATTTTCTTTATATTCTTTATTACTGTAAATGAGATTGTGTATTGTCTCGCTTCAGTCCGCGGGAGGTCTGGGCAGAGCGAGGAGAAGGCTGATTAACTTTGCACAACATTGAATGCAACATATTTACTGCATATTTTCAACTCATGCAGATAAAGAACCTCTGAACCAGCAATTCGACTCCAGTCTTTATTCACCACACAACACAACACAACGCAGAGAGGTCGTCGAGCCGTAGTGACAGAGACACGTGAGCGCAGACCGGCTACACCTATACTGCATCCAGTCACCTGGGGGCGATCGAGACGCTTTGGCTTCAATTTTCAGGACTCGTGTGGCACACTTGCACCAAACGTGTGCATCATTAGCCAACTATGCTCAAAATTTCTGTATTGTCAACATAGTTCAACGAGTCTGTGTTTCCCAAAACCATATTTACAACGAACATTCACAAAGTTGAGTGGTTGGAACAACGTCTCTCGAGCTGTGGTTAGAAGCAGAGTTTCTTGTTTGCATGACATGTGGACTTAATAAATCCTTATCTTAAGCAAAATAAGCAAGCTGACATTCAGTACAACATGGTCTTTTGGTTTGTCAAGAGATTTAAAGCACTGTGTGCATGTGCGTATGTGCTCTTGCATGTAAGAACGAATCTGGAAATAAATCAAAATGAGTCCTCAGATGCCATGTCCGTAATTTATAGCAAAAAATCTAGCATTAATTTGTTCTCAAAAAAATGAATTAAAAGAAGTTATTACTCCACCACCTGCGTGACATCATTAACCAACACATTTGCGACAATATGGTTTCGGAAACAGTTGTGACTAATTGATTTTTTCAACGATGCATCGTACTATGGTAGATAAGCAGCGAGTTACATTGTTGTACAGGAAACACACCCCAGAACAGCACAAATTGCTTGTTTTCACACGTTTAACTCCACCCCTTCAGTCTTGCCAAGACTCTTCCTCCACCCACCAGTTTAGAAGCAACTTTACATCTACATTATCTACTAGAGTCAGACTATAGTGAAGAAATATCTGAAGAGGTAAAAGTAATGCCAACCCTGATACACTGAAACTGATGACATCACTGGATTGAATGATAGATGGAGTCCAGTGCATGCGAAAGGATGATTCTTCAGGTAAATGTTTATAAAAGTGAAAGATATATGCCACTAATGAAGTGTCTAACAAAGTTATTTCCTGAAAATTAGAGCTATGGAGTAGCAGTGATGTTTGAGCTGACCTGTCAGAAATTGGCAAGTCGTCTGCACTGAATCACAACAATTCAATCAAAATCCTCCATCTTCAAAGTATCTAGTTTCATGTCTTTCATTCTCTATTTTTATTTTGACAAATTTTTAATTTAAAGGGATAGTTCACCCAAAAATGATCCCATAATTTATTCACCCTCAAGCCATTCTAGGTGTATATGACTTACTTCATTCAACCAAACACAGAGTTATATTAAATAATATCCTGGGAGTTTTTAATGGGAGTAAATGATAACTGAGATTTTGAAGCCCAATAAGCGCATCCATCATAAAAGTAATCCATATAGCTCTGCAGGGTTAATAAAGGCCTTCTGAAGCAAAGCCATGTGTTTTTATAAGAAAAACATCCATATTTATAACTTTATAAATTATAATCACTGGCTTCGGAAATGGCCGTCACGATATTCTAGTTCGTGGAAGAGTGACCTCTGACCCGATGCATGGTGAGGGTAGACGCCTCTCTCGTGGGTCAAACAAATAGAACTGGGCAACAAACTCAAGCTCACAGCCCACAGTTCTCTCTAAAAATGTGCATTTTAGATTTCTAATTTGTGACCGGTGTTTTGTTTTGCTTTATCCTCTGCGCTTCTGCATTAGTCAATACGTCATATGTCGGGTCAGGAGTCACTCTTCCTGTTACCAGAAGAACTTTCAGTGTATAGAAGAGCAAATAGAAAGAGGGCATAAACTTCTTACACAATTTTTATTAAAATATGTAATAACAGACAAAAACCTGTCTTCATTTGTAAAATAAGCATTTTATTGTAAATAATTACACAGTAATTATGTTGCAATCTGATGACTTTGGATATATATATATATATATATATATATATATATATATATATATATATATATATATATACACTCACCTAAAGGATTATTAGGAACACCTGTTCAATTTCTCATTAATGCAATTATCTAATCAACCAATCACATGGCAGTTGCTTCAATGCATTTAGGGGTGTGGTCCTGGTCAAGACAATCTCCTGAACTCCAAACTGAATGTCAGAATGGGAAAGAAAGGTGATTTAAGCAATTTTGAGCGTGGCATGGTTGTTGGTGCCAGACGGGCCGGTCTGAGTATTTCACAATCTGCTCAGTTACTGGGATTTTCACGCACAACCATTTCTAGGGTTTACAAAGAATGGTGTGAAAAGGGAAAAACATCCAGTATGCGGCAGTCCTGTGGGCGAAAATGCCTTGTTGATGCTAGAGGTCAGAGGAGAATGGGCCAACTGATTCAAGCTGATAGAAGAGCAACTTTGACTGAAATAACCTCTCGTTACAACCGAGGGAAGGAAAAAAAGCATTTGTGAAGCCACAACACGCACAACCTTGAGGCGGATGGGCTACAACAGCAGAAGACCCCACCGGGTACCACTCATCTCCACTACAAATAGGAAAAAGAGGCTACAATTTGCATGAGCTCACCAAAATTGGACAGTTGAAGACTGGAAAAATGTTGCCTGGTCTGATGAGTCTCGATTTCTGTTGAGACATTCAGATGGTAGAGTCAGAATTTGGCGTAAACAGAACGAGAACATGGATCCATCATGCCTTGTTACCACTGTGCAGGCTGGTGGTGGTGGTGTAATGGTGTGGGGGATGTTTTCTTGGCACACTTTAGGCCCCTTAGTGCCAATTGGGCATCGTTTAAATGCCACAGCCTACCTGAGCATTGTTTCTGACTATGTTCATCCCTTTATGACCACCATGTACCCATTCTCTGATTCCCATTCCAGCAGGATAATGCACCGTCACAAAGCTCAAATCATTTCAAATTGGTTTCTTGAACATAACAGTGAATTCACTGTACTAAAATGGCCCCCACCGTCACCAGAAGTGAAAGGGGGTCAAACACAGTATTAGTATGGTGTTCCTAATAATCCTTTAGGTGAGTGTATATATATATATATATATATATATTTTTTTTTTTTTTTTACTAAAATTACAGATAGAAGGTATCCAAAATGCAACTTACAACATATTTAATAATATATATTAAATATAGTGTTTATAATGGCTATTATTGTTCATTGTCCAATCCACCTAACCTGCATGTCTTTGGACTGTGTTGGGGAAACCGGAGCGCCCGGAGGAAACCCATGCGGACACAGGGAGAACATGCAAACTCCACACAGAAGTCTCTTGGCTCAGCCGAACCGGGGACCGTCTTACTGTGATGCGACAGTGCTACCCAATGAGCCACCGCCCCGCTATGAGGAAATCAGACACTAATTTCATATTGTCTTTCAATAATTTAAGCACGTCAAGTACCTCTTCATAAATATGATTGTTTTCTAGGGTTTTCCTGGACTTAAATTTCAAAAGCCAAATTCAACTACATTTGCCCCTTGTACAAACCCTGGTCTAACTAGAGGTGCAAAAAGGTACCCTAAGGGTACCGCCCCAGTGACGGCCACTTGTACCTTAAAAGGTGTTTTTTTTTTCTTCTGAGACTGTGGTAAATACAGGTGCTGGTCATATAATCATCAAAAAGTTGATTTATTTCACTAATTCCATTAAAAAAGTGAAACTTGTCAAATATATTCATTCATTACACATAGACTGATACATTTCAAATGTTTATTTCTTTTAATTTTTCTTTTTATTTCTTTTAATTCGGCATGGCGTAGCTGGGGCCCCACCCTGGACCCAGGCCCGGGGTTGCGAGCGCCTGGTGGCCGGGCCTACCCCCATGGGGCCCGGCCGGGCTCAGCTCGAATGAGCAACGTAGGGCCACCCTCCCGTGGGCTCACCACCTGCAGGAAAGAGCCTGAACTTGTGCGGGAGGTTGAGAGGTACCGGCTAGAGATAGTCGGGCTCACCTCCACGCATAGCTTGGGCTCTGGAACCACACTTCTTAAGAGAGTCTGGACTCTCTACCACTCTGGAGTTGCCCATGTTGAGAGACGGCGGGCAGCTGAGCCCCCCAGCTCAGCTGCCATGTGTTGTAGGTCAACCCAGTGAATGAGAGGGTCGCTTCCCTGCGTCTTCGGGTAGGGGATAGGTCTCTCACTGTTGTATGTGCCTACGGGCCAACGGCAGTGCAGAGTACCCGGCCCTCATGGGGTCTCTGGGAGGGGTGCTGGAAAGTGCTCCAACTGTAGATTCCATCGTTCTACTGGGGGACTTCAACGCACACGTGGGCAGTGACAGTGACACCTGGAGGGGCGTGATTGGGAGGAATGGCCCCCCTGATCTGAACCCAAGCGATGTTCTGTTATTGGATTTCTGTGCTAGTCATGGCTTGTCCATAAGCATAAGGGTGTCTGTAGATCATTGTGACAAATGATCTGTACAGAGTTATAACTGTTATAGTATGCTGTTCTCTAAAAGTGTATGGCCCTTTAAGAACGTTATTACCCCCTGAGTGCCTCATGAGTATGCAATGTGTCGTGTTGGTAACACATGCTCCGTTAATAAAGTTACAGTATATTCACACAACGGTCGTTGTAATGATTAACGGAATCAACAACATAGTGTCAGAAGACATACGAACTCGCCTGTGAGTAAACCAATTAACTTAGTAAAAGAAGAAAAGACTGAACAGCTCGCGAAAGTTTTCTCGAGACCGCGCAGTGAATGACAATGGCGGACTGTTTTCGAAGACCAGACCCGCTCACTTTTGATGGAAATATCGCAGACAATTGGCGAATTTTCGAGCAAGAGTATGACATTTTCATCGCCGCCGCGCACTATGATAAACCTGCTAAGACTTTGGCATACATCCTCCTCAATCTCGCAGGGCCGGAAGCCATTGAACGGGAGCGTTCATTTGTCTATGCAGCGGAGGTGCGTGCGCCGGGCGAGAACGGCGCGATCTTAACTCCCGCTGAATCCAGGGAAGATCCAGAGTGCCTGAAGAGGAAATTTCGTGAAATATGCAACCCCCAACAAAACAAGACATTGGAAAGGCATAAATTCCACTCAAGAAACCAGAAACAAGGTGAAACTATTGAGGCATTCATCAGTGATCTCAGAATAAAAGCTAAAAGTTGTCATTTTGGAGAATTGACAGACGAGCTGATCTGCGATAGAATAGTGTGTGGCATCAACAGTGAAAGCTTGAGGAAAGCACTATTAAAAGACAGTGTTTTAACTCTAACCAAAGCCATATCACTTTGTCGCATACATGAAATGACAGAAGAGAATAACAAAATGTTGACTACACAAAAGACTGCAACTAACGTTGATGCAATACAGCCATTCTCCGGCAGGAGGCGCCAACACACAATACATAAACAAAGCGCAGAACATGATTCACCAGCCATAACCAATTGCAGAAATTGTGGAAGTAATCATGCAGCAAAGAAAGAGAAATGCCCAGCTTTCGGACATAACTGTGTCATAACTGCAAGAAAATGAATCACTACAAGAAATGTTGTAAAGCACGTAGTCAGTTCGGTCAGAAAAAATTCAACCACAGGAAAGTGGTGCACGAACTTGAAATATGCAAACCCCCTGACCATGACGACACCTTTTATGTTGATGGCATTGAATTTGACAAGTGCGTCAACACTGTTAACCCTCACAAGCCAGAATTGGAGGAGGGATTTGTCACTTTACACATAAATAGAACTCCAATTGAGTTGAAAGTCGACACTGGGGCAAAGTGTAACGTAATGTCACAAAAGACTTTTGAAAAAATTGCCAAGAATGAACAGCCAGCAATGCAATCAAAGACACCCAACCTTGTAGCTTACGGTGGAAGTAAGATTGAAACAATGGGCTTAGTCACACTGCAGTGTGTCCTAAAAGGGCAAAATCACTCAATTGCATTTTTCACCGTTGTTAGGATTTCGTGCATGCCTTGATATGGGGATTGTTACAATCAGCCCGGATGTGCATCATGTCATTATGGAGGGCAGCACTGAAGACTTTCTCACTGAGTTCAAAGATTTGTTTACCGATGAGCTCGGAGAACTTCCCGTCACATATTCCATGACTGTGGACCCTAACATACAGCCAGTAGTTCGCCCCGCCCATCGCATCCCTCTAGCAATGCAAAGCCGTGTTAAAGCGGAGCTGGACCGCATGCAGAGCCTTGGAGTTATAACTGCAGTTTCAGAGCCGACAGATTGGGTCTCGTCCATGGTGGTCACACATAAAAAGGACAGACAAGAAATCAGGCTGTGTATCAACCCAAAAGATCTAAATACTGCCCTAAAGAGACCTCATCACCCTATGCGCAGCGTAGAGGAAGTAGCATCCCAGATGTCAGGAGCAACCGTATTTTCAGTGCTGGACGCAAAGAACTCTTTCTGGCAGATTCGTCTCGACCACAAGTCCTCCATGATGACTACGTTCAGTACTCTATTTGGGCGTTATAGATTCCTTCGTATGCCCTTTGGTATAAACTCTGCAAGCGAAGTGTTCCAGCGCTCAATGGAGCAGCTGTTCTCTGGATACCCCTGTGCAATTATTGTCGATGATATTATCATCGGAGGCCGCAACGTTGCTGAACATGACATTAATCTGAAAAGGGTGTTGGACAGAGCACGTGAGATCAAGCTCAAGTTAAACCCGGTCAAATGCAAATTTCGCCTGGACCAAGTCAGCTATGTGGGCCATATCTTTACAAGTGAGGGCCTAAAGGCCGATCCTTCCAAAACGAAAGCAATCTCTGAGATGCCAGCACCCAAGGATGTCCCCGCTTTACAGCGTTTCCTTGGAATGACAAATTATCTGGGGAAATTTATCCCAAACTTCAGCGACATTGCTGCGCCCCTCAGAAAGCTGACACACAAAGAAACAGTATGGTGTTGGTACCAACAGCACCAACAAGCATTTGACACCCTCAAGTCATGTTTGTCCACCCCACCTGTCTTATCATACTATGATGTAAAGAGCCAGTCACTCTAACCTGTGATGCGTCATGCTTTGGACTTGGTGCTGCATGCATGCAGGAGGGCAAACCAGTTGCCTACGCTTCTCGCACACTCACAGATACAGAGACACGGTATGCTCAGATAGAGAAGGAGCTGCTAGCTGTCGTATTTGCCTGTACGGTTCAGAGACTATGTGTATGGGAAACCTACACTCATTGAGACGGACCATCAGCCCCTTGTGTCCATTTTAAAGAAACCAATCCACACAGCTCCTGCACGACTACAGAGGATGATGCTCAGATTACAGTGCTACGACATCACTCTGGTGTACAAGAAGGGTAAGCACATGTATCTTGCAGACACCCTGTCCCGAGCTCCAAACACAGAAGTCCCTCCAGAAACTGAAAATGACACAATTGAAGTAATGTCCATCAATTACATCTCCACTGCTCGATTGGAGGAACTCAGAAAGCATACAGCGGAGGACGAGGTGTTGCAGGTTCTCAGCACTATGATTCAACAAGGTTGGCCAATTAAAGAGCACAGCGTGTTGCCCACGTATGCGTCCTACTTTCCCTACAGGGATGAGCTAGCTGTGGAAAATGGAATAGTGATGAAAGGTCTCAAGACAGTCATTCCTCGTTCATTGCAGAGAGAATACACTGCCATAGTCCACAGAGGACACCCTGGTCTGGATGCTACCAAGCACAGAGCAAGAAGTATAATTTTCTGGCCAACGATGAAGGCTGATATTACAGCAGAACTCCTCTCATGCTCAGTCTGCAACAGCACAAAGCCACATCAACAGAAAGAACCACTAAAACCATACCCAGTCCCAAATCTGCCTTGGTCTACTGTGGCAACAGATATGTTTGAGTGGCGCAAGCAAAATTATCTAGTACTTGTAGACTCATACTCAGGATGGTATGAGGTTGACCTTCTTCGTGATATAACGTCCTCAGCTGTAATCACGAAACTAAAGAGACACTTCTCTGTGCACGGGACACCTCACACACTCGTTTCTGATAACGCTAGACAGTACACGAGCCAGCAATTCAGAGACTTCGCCAAACAGTGGGACTTTATTCATGTCACCAGTAGTCCAGAATTCCCACAGTCAAATGGCCTGGCAGAGAGAGCGGTTCGTAGTGCAAAGCAGCTAATGGAGAAATCTCACAGAGATGGCACGGATGTATTCCTCAACCTCCTGAACCTGAGGAACATTCCCCGTGATCCAACACTGGGTTCCCTTGCACAACGCCTATTGTCACGACAGACAAGGTCAGCCATCCCTGTTAATTCTAGACTGTTGGAACCAGCCCCCAAACATGCCCAGCAGGTCTCCGCACAGCTTCATAACAAGAGGATGATCCAAAAGCGATACTATGACATATCAAGTCGCCCACTGCAGCCACTGGTAAAGGGACAAGTTGTCAGAATGCAGACCCCGAAAGGATATGGGGACCTTGGCACAGTAAAAGAGGTGAACAAGGAGCCTCGCTCATATACTATCCAATGTAATGGAGGAACATACAGGAGGAACCGACGCCATATCCCTCCTGTTGCAGAGCCCCCTCCATCACAGCACACCCACGAGAACATTGACTCTCAAAACACCAACGCACACACAGAGGACTTTACTCCCCCTACATTACACTCATCACAAACACACATTCCACAACCAGAATCTACACCTACTGACATGTCAAAGCACACATCACAGTCTCCCATTGAGGACAATAATGCACCTTACAGAACACGTTCTGGTCGCATATGCAAGCCGAATCCAAGGTACAAGCAGTGAGTTCCAGTATTGGGAGATTCAATGACACTTTGGCTCATTTTGAATGTCTGCTAAATGTATCTATTATGTTAATTTCCGTATTGTCATTTTATGTTGGTTGATGTGTCTCTTCATGCATACAGAGATTATTTTGAGATTTGCATCTGCTATTATTTAGTTGTTCACTGTAATGCATACATTGTTAAAATGAAAGTCATTCGTAATTTTTGGTTGTGATCAAGTTAACCTTAGGACTAACCATTGTTAAATATGTTCACTTCAGGAAGTTTCAGCTAAAGGAAGGGGATGTAGATCATTGTGACAAATGATCTGTACAGAGTTATAACTGTTATAGTATGCTGTTCTCTAAAAGTGTATGGCCCTTTAAGAACGTTATTACCCCCTGAGTGCGTTGTACGGAGAACACACGTGAGCCTCATGAGTATGCAATGTGTCGTGTTGGTAACACATGCTCCGTTAATAAAGTTACAGTATATTCACACAACGGTCATTGTAATGATTAACGGAATCAACAACAGTGTCCATCAGTGCACTTGGCACCAGGACACTCTAGACCGGAGGTCGTCTCATCTGACCTCCGGCCGTATGTCTTGGACACTCGGGTGAAGAGAGGGGCGGAGCTGTCAACTGATCACCACCTTGGATGGTCAACTTGGATCCGATGGCGGAGGAGGAATCCACCTCACCACAATATACAAATATGTTTGCCTTCTCTGCCTTAAAAAGATAGTTGCTGATTGTACAATCATACGTCTGATGATCAGAAATGACAGTGTTCTCTGTCGAGTGGGACGAACACTATTAGCAGCTGTATCGTAGTAAATTATGATGGCTGAGCTGGTGGGGATTAAACTGGCAAAGTTATGAATTATTGCTCTCGATGAACCTCTGATGCTCTCAAATGGATGATGTAAACCCCAAAATGACAAGAGACAGGGAAGACACAGCCACCAACTGTCCAAAAACACATCCCAGGCCAGAGGTGAAAGTTTGACTCGACTGAGTGATGTGAGAGAAACCAGAGCGTGTGGGTTTCTCAAGAGCCACTCTCACTCACTAGGAGGATTGAGCTGTTTCACATTCAGCAGAGGGATGGAGGGATCCTCCTCATCTGTTGCTCTCCACTTCTTTAAACGCGGTGCCATGCACCAGCCGCTGCTCAACTACAAAAACAAAAGTGAGTTCAGCATTTCATCCCAAAGCACTAAATACAATGTAAAAACAGAATATTATGGGATTCAATACCTCTTGGCATAAAACAACAAGTAGCCATTAGTCTCAGCATCCTTAGACACCTCCGACCAGCTGGCTTTTCTGACAAAGGTGTCACTGCACCGCAGCCATCCATTTTCACTGGGGTTACGGATATGACTGATGTAGTGTCCTTTAAGACAGAGAAACTTTAGTAGAACTTTGGGACTGGCTAGAACGACACATGATCAATGAATAAACAAATGAGACAACTGAAAATACACTACAAGTTCTTACCATGAAACAAATTGTTTCCCAAATGCGACACAACACCAGTAAGTCTGTACTGTGTGTCGATGACGGCTGGTGCTTCCTCCTGTTTAAGAAACAAAACGATTATATAAGATAATGCTGTCTCTATCTATCTATCTATCTATCTATCTATCTATCTATCTATCTATCTATCTATCTCTATCTATCTATCTATCTATCTATCTATCTGTCTGTCTGTCTGTCTGTCTGTCTGTCTGTCTGTCTGTCTGTCTGTCTGTCTGTCTGTCTGTCATGAATTGCTGTCTATGCCTTTCCTGTTGTGTTGGCGGTGTAACTGTTTTCTTTTTCCACAATATTCTCTGGAGATATGTTCCGTGATCTGCTGAGCTGTTAATATCTGACACTGGCTGCTTTCTGCTCTCTGTTGAAGATCATAGAACAAATGAGAAAACACTTCTTGAAACATGACCAAGAAAGGCAAATGTCTTTCTGAAGCTGTCTTTAAGGCTACGTGTCCACCAAAGTGTTTTTAGCCAGCTGAAAACGCTATGCGCTCTGTTTGAAAACGCTTTGGAAGCGCAGCGTTTTCTTTCAGTAGAGACGCTTTGCTTGCTATGATACGGAACATCCATGGAAGTGTTATTAGTATCTCATTTCACAGATAGTTTGTTTCTGTATTGATTCTAAACTGCCGATACAATGTAAAGTATTTGCTCTGGTTCTTGTTTTAAAGGATTAGTTCACTTTTAAATAAACTTTTGCTGATAATTTACTCACCCCCATGTCATCCAAGATGTCCATGTCTTTCTTTCTTCAGTTGAAAAGAAATTAAGGTTTTTGATGAAAACATTCCAGGATTTTTCTCCATATAATGGACTTCAGTGGGCTCCTAACGGTTCAAGGTCCAAATGACAGTTTCAGTGCAGCTTCAAAGGGCTTTAAACGATACCAGATGATGAATAAGGGTCAACTGTAGACTCCATCGTTCTACTGGGGGACTTCAACACACACGTGGGCAGTGACATTGACACCTGGAGGGGTGTGATTGGGAGGAATGGCCCCCCTGATCTGAACCTAAGCGATGTTCTGTTATTGGATTTCTGTGCTAGTCATGGCTTGTCCATAAGCATAAGGGTGTCCATCAGTGCACTTGGCACCAGGACACTCTAGACCGGAGGTCGATGATCGACTTTGTGGTCGTCTCATCTGACCTCCGGCCGTATGTCTTGGACACTCGGGTGAAGAGAGGGGCGGAGTTGTCAACTGATCACCACCACCACCTTGGATCCGATGGCGGAGGAGGAATCCACCTCACCACAATATACAAATATGTTTGCCTTCTCTGCCTTAAAAAGATAGTTGCTGATTGTACAATCATACGTCTGATGATCAGAAAGAACAGTGTTCTCTGTCGAGTGGGACGAACACTATTAGCAGCTGTATCGTAGTAAATTATGATGGCTGAGCTGGTGGGGATTAAACTGGCGAAGTTATGAATTATTGCTCTCGATGAACCTCTGATGCTCTCAAATGGATGATGTAAAGCCCAAAATGACAAGAGACAGGGAAGACACAGCCACCAACTGTCCAAAAACACATCCCAGGCCAGAGGTGAAAGTTTGACTCGACTGAGTGATGTGAGAGAAACCAGAGCGTGTGGGTTTCTCAAGAGCCACTCTCACTCACTAGGAGGATTGAGCTGTTTCACATTCAGCAGAGGGATGGAGGGATCCTCCTCATCTGTTGCTCTCCACTTCTTTAAAACGGTGCCATGCACCAGCCGCTGCTCAACTACAAAAACAAAAGTGAGTTCAGCATTTCATCCCAAAGCACTAAATACAATGTAAAAAACAGAATATTATGGGATTCAATACCTCTTGACATAAAACAACAAGTAGCCATTAGTCTCAGCATCCTTAGACACCTCCGACCAGCTGGCTTTTCTGACAAAGGTGTCACTGCACCGCAGCCATCCATTTTCACTGGGGTTACGGATATGACTGATGTAGTGTCCTTTAAGACAGAGAAACTTTAGTAGAACTTTGGGACTGGCTAGAACGACACATGATCAATGAATAAACAAATGAGACAACTGAAAATACACTACAAGTTCTTACCATGAAACAAATTGTTTCCCAAATGCGACACAACACCAGTAAGTCTGTACTGTGTGTCGATGACGGCTGGTGCTTCCTCCTGTTTAAGAAACAAAACGATTATATAAGATAATGCTGTCTCTATCTATCTATCTATCTATCTGTCTATCTATCTATCTATCTATCTATCTGTCTATCTGTCTATCTATCTATCTATCTATCTATCTATCTATCTATCTATCTATCTATCTATCTCTATCTATCTATCTATCTATCTATCTATCTATCTATCTATCTGTCTATCTATCTATCTATCTATCTATCTATCTATCTATCTATCTATCTATCTATCTATCTATCTATCTATCTATCTGTCTATCTGTCTGTCTATCTGTCTATCTGTCTGTCTATCTGTCATGAATTGCTGTCTATGCCTTTCCTGTTGTGTTGGCGGTGTAACTGTTTTCTTTTTCCACAATATTCTCTGGAGATATGTTCCGTGATCTGCTGAGCTGTTAATATCTGACACTGGCTGCTTTCTGCTCTCTGTTGAAGATCATAGAACAAATGAGAAAACACTTCTTGAAACATGACCAAGAAAGGCAAATGTCTTTCTGAAGCTGTCTTTAAGGCTACGTGTCCACCAAAGTGTTTTTAGCCAGCTGAAAACGCTATGCGCTCTGTTTGAAAACGCTTTGGAAGCGCAGCGTTTTCTTTCAGTAGAGACGCTTTGCTTGCTATGATACGGAACATCCATGGAAGTGTTATTAGTATCTCATTTCACAGATAGTTTGTTTCTGTATTGATTCTAAACTGCCGATACAATGTAAAGTATTTGCTCTGGTTCTTGTTTTAAAGGATTAGTTCACTTTTAAATAAACTTTTGCTGATAATTTACTCACCCCCATGTCATCCAAGATGTCCATGTCTTTCTTTCTTCAGTTGAAAAGAAATTAAGGTTTTTGATGAAAACATTCCAGGATTTTTCTCCATATAATGGACTTCAGTGGGCTCCTAACGGTTCAAGGTCCAAATGACAGTTTCAGTGCAGCTTCAAAGGGCTTTAAACGATACCAGACGATGAATAAGGGTCTTATCTAGCGAAACGATCGGTCATTTAAAAAAAAAAGTTTTAAGTTAGCACAAATGCTCGCTTTGCTCTGTTCTGTAATGCGCGCGTTTGTAACGTCCACGTAATACGCAATTACGTTGAAAAGGTCATGCTTGAAAATTTTCTTTTAGGCTTTCTAATATTAAAACATCAAGGATACGCACACGAAATGGGCATATTAAACGATAAACTGACACAAAAACATTTGAATATGTGTATATGGTCCTCCTTCTGCACATTTGTAAACACTGACTCGGTACTTCCGCCTACGTCAAGTGTGACCTTTTCAACGTAATTGCGTATTACGTGACGTCACAAATGCGCATTACAGAACAGAGCAAGACGAGCATTTGTGCTTATAAAAAACTATATAACTATTATAAAACTTTTTTATTTATTTTTTTAAATGACCGATCGTTTCGCTAGATAAGACCCTTATTCATCGTCTGGTATCATTTAAAGCCCTTTGAAGCTGCACTGAAACTGTCATTTGGACCTTGAACCGTTAGGAGCCCACTGAAGTCCATTATATGGAGAAAAATCCTGGAATTATCAGCAAAAGTTTATTTAAAAGTGAACTAATCCTTTAAATTATTTTGTTCCATTATTATGCTTGTTGTTGTCATCTGTTGACATTGTACACGCAGAATGTGGCGGTTGGTTGGTGTTGTATTTATCCTGCCCCTCCAGGATTGGTCGGCTGGGTAAAAAGTGACAGTGATGAGTGCTGCGTTTTACTCAAAGCTGAACATTCTTCAACTCCCGGCGACTGGTAAAAACACTGAGCTGTGAAATACGCTGTGAAATAGACGCTCAGCGCCTCGTTACGTTCATGCCGTTATAAAAACGCGACGTTCCCATTGAAAACAATTGGACACACCAGCCATCCGTGTGAAAAAACGCTTTGGTGGACACACGGCCTTAGAGTAATTGAGACGTTACAGAATTTCTATCTTCTATTTCTATTCTTCTATCTTCGAAGAATACAACCACTGAAATATTACTCACAGCAGGTAAAGCAAACAGTGTCCGTACCTTCAACGCAGGACAGCGTCAGCTCCTCAGGGATCTCCAGTTGATCCTTCAGCTTCCTCATGGAGGACGACGTGATGTGAAAGCGCATCACCAGAAGGACCAGGACCCTATAGAGACATTCAGATGATCAGAAGTGATGGACCAATTATGGTTTAATTATTCTGCAGGGTAGTAACTGATTAACAGTGTGTCTTACTGTGGAAGGCTGAGAAACTTCAGAGTCTCGGAGGCCTTGGTGCCAGAACAGTGGCTGCACGCACATTCAATTAAAGACGCCTGAGGAACACAAAGATATCAGCCAATCAAAAATGGCTTGACATGCTCCTGTTCAAGTTATAAAATCACTTTAGCACTGACACTCACGTTCAAGCACTGCTGCAGACTGTCTGTCAGACACCCTTGAGAGCCGATGACCATCGAGAGGTAGTTGGAATCCTCTGTAAAGCTCTTCTGGAAGCCACAGCTGAAACCACAGAATTAAAAACACTTATTTACACACTTGTATAATTTTATATCATTTATATATAATTGAATAGTGCTATAGTATATAGTATAATATCACTGCTTCATCACTGAGGAGTGCGTTACCTGTTGCATGTGCGCTCACGTTCGAGTTTGAACTCCAAAATGGCCACAGGGCAAGTGAATGTGGGCCAAGACCGTATCAGATTATCACTCTCCTCTTTCAGACAGGACAGACAAGCCATGAGGAACTCATGGGCATCCTGAGAGAAGAAAGAGAAGGACAGTTGAAGAGCTGCAATGTTAAATGCAACTTGTGAACAAATCAACACATTTTGTTTGCACGAGGTTGGCATGAATTTTTGCATTTTGCATTACATGGACCAGAGCCCTGCAGTTCACCAGCAAAAACAAGCTTGAAACCACATAAACAAAGAAGTCTTGCTATTTAAAAGGCATCCTCACCTGCTGCTGGTTTCCCTTGAAATATGGGTAGTGATTTTCAATGGTGCCTTTAAATTTAGCCAAGTGCTTTTCCTTCAGGTTGGAGTCACTGCCGCCCAGCCTGCTCATATGCAGGTCAGATAATGCTCTGGAGAGAAATGGATGATTATTTGTACAGAATTGCTGTACTGTTAACTCCCAAGCTTATATTTTGAAGGTTATTCTGCTTTTCTCCAGAATGTCATGAGCATTACTTTACAACAAACATTTTAAATAGGAAGATTTTAGATATAATGTTGAATCAGTGTTGGTACCTGAGCAGTACGGCTTCATTTTTCCGGTCTTCCTGCTGGGACAACACATCTCTCTGAATGGGGAAAATACTGAGGAGGCACTGCAAGACGGAGTTCATGTAGCAACTGTTCCCTAAATTCGGAAGACTGAGAGAATCAGACAGTTTTGGTTAGAGGACAGCTTTAAAACACAAACTGCAATTGACTGAATCCATGCTTTTCCTTTCCTTAAGATATTCTGATCTAAACACTTCAGCTTAAGTACTTGAGACCCGTTTTGCAGAGAAATGGTCCTTATGTATGAATTTCTATACAAAGCCAAAATGTAATAATTTTAAATGGATGATTTGGACCGGGTTATTAAGGAAAAGCAGCCAACAAGTGTTGACAAAAACATCCCAGCATGCACCTCAGAATGTCACACAGAATGAGCAGAACGTGCAGAGTCGGTGTCTAGACAAAGAAGAGTTTGGATTTGTGTATTTTGGGGTTCTTACATAATTCCTATCCACCATATTTTTAACGTAAGAGCGCGTGGGATCATTTTAACTTGAATGTGTGAGGCTTCCGGTGTCATTCGCTTCCAGTTATTTTAGCTGTACAAAAACAGTTCATTATGCTGCTTGATGTTGCAAACTAATAGTTGCAATCATATTTTAATTTATTATCATAATCATAAACACACTGGACTGTTGCGCAAAACCATTCACAGAACTTGGTTATTCTTCTAGTTATTTCGAATGGAAAGTCTCGCACATTCACAGGAAATAATTTACTTCTAACTGATTGTGTTATTGCACAGTTTTGATTACATCTCTATTGTTATAAAATATGGCAAATAGTCATCATAAAGCATAGGCAGGTATGTCCAGACTTTTAACATTCACAAACATCTTTACCCCAAAGCAGCTTGTCCAGCATCACCACCCTGCGTCGCTCTGTCCTGTTCAGTCTCTGCTTGCTGTCCGAACAAAGTGTTTCCCCTCAGATTGATTCCTAAACTCTCCTTTATGTCTTGAAGGCTAAGAAAGCATAATGCATATGTTACCTAATATTGTGCTTGTCCAGGTTTGGGGTTAAAAAACCTGAAGCAACACAAAACTCAGGCCCTTTACTCACTGTTCAAGTACAATAGCAGATCCGTCTGAGGATGTAAAAGAATCGTCGAAGCTGGAAGAGAGTTCTAGATCTAGCAGATCGACGTCTGGATGTTCCTCAAATGATCTATCGACTGCGGATGTGAAAGAACCGTCGAAGCTGGAAGAGAGTTCTAGATCTAGCAGATCGACGTCTGGATGTTCCTCAAATGATCTATCGACTGCGGATGTGAAAGAACCGTCGAAGCTGGGAGAGAGTCTTATCCTTTCAACTACTGCTGGGAAGAAATAAAAGAATGATATATTGTTCATACCATTTGCCTGTTTTTTTTTTTTTTTTTTTTTTAAAGGGAAAAAAAGAAATATGTCTGAATTTTAAAGCTTTTAACAAGTCAAATCAAGAAAAGATCCAGTAGAAAAGGTGCAGAACTGCTTTATATCTTACATGTGACGGGTTCAGTCTCCTGGTTTGCAGCCTGCAGATCAACTTCTGGATGTTCCTCAGATGATCTGTTGACTGCCGGTGAGGTAGAAGCGTCAGTCTTGGTGTCCCTGTTCTTCTGTTGAGACTTGCCTGGGCAAAAACATGACAGCATGTTGCCAAAAAAGCGGCGCAGAAATGGAAATCTGTGTTTGGAAGAGTTGGGCGATTTGCCGCTGTCAGCAGGAGCTGTAGTGGACGAATCCATCACATCAACTGGAGAAAATAGCGCAAACTTCTTCTTCTTCTCTTTTTTGGTCTTTTTATCCATTTTCTCATTTGCCTGAAGAAAGTCACTCACCATTTTCTAGAGAGATAAACAATTATGATTTAATAATTAAGCATTAATACTTGTGTTTGGTAATCTATTCGTTAGCGGATGCCGGGGCTAGTTGTCACAATGGAAGTTCCTTTAAGGTGTGAGTAAAGATTGTTCAATTACATGGTAACACTTTACATAAGGTTTCATTAGTTAACATTGGTAACCTACTTTAGTTAACATGAACTAAGGATGAACAATTACAACAGCATTTATTAATATTAGTTAGTTTTTCTCAATGGCGTTGGCACATTCTTAACATTCTCTAGCTTTAAGTGCAATTGGCACAATCACCACCATTTTTGCACAGTGGAGGATCACCACAACCCCGAACCGCAGCAGCTACATCAGTACTTATTACATATTTATACTCACTCATTTGCGTTCATACAGTACATTTATTTTTGTAGAATTGTGTTATTGTCATGGAAGAGCAATAGGAAGATATGAATGTGTTACAGAAAGACATAATAGAGTGTGTAAGAATGAACAAACAACTGAGCATTTTACAGTAAGCTTACACATAACACATTTATTCAAAAAATAAATGTACTGTATAAATACAAATGTTCATTTTCTTTTAGTGTACTTGTCACGTCTGACCAAAAACAAATGCAATTTGCTTAAATCATCAAGATATTATAATCTGATGTGAACAAGAAACTAATTGTTCAGAGATTTGAACTTATTGTTATGAGAGAAAAAAAATCTCATTCGAAAACTGAGCCAAAGCGATTGAGAAAAATTGTAATATTAATTTCAGCATTTACTAATACATAAAGCAAAAAGCACACATGCACAAGTTCATTTGACAGATGTACAATGCAGTCACATAATATTAAAGATTAGTATCGAGATTTTAAATACATATCTGTGCATATTTTGACAGTATTTCACATTTCAATTCATATAAACAGCGGGTATTACCTTTGTGCTCATTCAATCCGTGTGACTACTATGGTATGCAGAAATGGTGGAAATGTTCAGTAACTGTATTTGCTGTTGAGACTTGTCAAAGTGCTGTAAGTGGGTACTCTCCTCAAAATCTTCAGGCATTCGGCGTTTGTCTTCAAGTTATTCTGATTCTACCGAGGAGCACCACCGACTGGAACGCCGCGTTTCACTGTGACGTCACTGTACCTCTATCGCAAACGTTCTATCCTCGCGTCACCGAATCTTTTCATGTCAAGGTTATTTTTACTTAAATAATACTAATAATATTTTATAATACTTATTAATAATTTATGCCTGAATACTAATGCTTGGCAATTATTACTTAGTTAAACCCGGGCCAGTTCTTCAGTTCAGAAATACTTATATTTAATTTTACACAATAACAGTGATTCTTTTAGCAAAACGAAATAAAAATTCAAGATTCAAGAGTTTTATTTGTCACATACACAGTTATATACAGAATATACAACCGGCAGTGAAATGTAAACAGGTCCGCTCCATGGATCTGTAGAATTATAAATAAATCAAGTCAAGTAGAAAAAAAATAAATAAATAAATAAAGAAGTGGAATAAAATAAGTGAAGTAAACTGTGCAGTGAGTAAACTGTAGACTTATAAATATGTGGTTAACAAATGTACAAAGAAGTATAATGTGCAAACAGGTTTATAACAGGTTGCTACACAGTAACAACGAGAACAGAAAGTGCAGTGCAATGTCAGTGTATCGATGGTCACGTGATGTTAAGTGACTGAGTTCAGGAGTCTGATGGCCTGGGGGAAGAAGCTCCTCCTGAGTCTCTCAGTTTTGGCCATCAGGCTTCGGAATCGCTTACCAGATGGCAGCAGCGTGAAATGAGGGTTTGCAGGGTGATTAGAGTCCTTGATGATTTTAGTAGCTCTACCTTTGCAGCATTTGGTGTAGATGTCCTGCAGAGACGGGAGAGCTGACCCTGAGATACGCTCGGATAAGCGCACGACTCTTTGCAGGGCTTTGCAGTCATGACTGGTGCTGTTCCCATACCACGCTGTGATGCACTGAGTTAATACACTTTCTATCGCCCCTAAATAGAAAGTTTTCAGGATAGCTGGTGAAACCCTGAATTTCCTCAGCTGGCGCAGGTGGTACAGTCTTTGCCTGGCTTTTTTCACCTGTGTCTGAAAGTGAGCAGTCCAGGTCAGGTCCTCGGAGATGTTTACACCCAGGTACTTGAAGCTGCTCACTCTCTCTACTGGTGACCCGCTGATCATGAGAGGGGAGTATGTCCGTTGCTGTCTCTTCCTGAAGTCCACAATCATTTCTTTGGTCTTGCCAACATTCAGAGAGAGACAGTTGTCCTGGCACCATGATGTTAGATGCTCCACCTCGTCCAAGTATGCCGTCTCATTGTTGTTGGAAATGAGGCCCAGGACAACAGTATCATCAGCAAATTTGATGATAGAGGTGGAGCTGTGTGTGGACAAACTGTCATGCGTGTAGAGTAGAGCAGGGGACTCAGGACACAGCCCTGTGGAGCTCCCACACTCAGGGTGATGGAGGTGGAGGTGAAAATATTAGGTACACAGAAAGCTTCAATGATTTTTTTGTGGAGACAAAAGAATGATATTTACTATAGTCTCAGATGCCAGTTTACCCACTTACAGTTTACATCCACTTTTCCAATCCTAGAAATGTGGGTAACACTATAGAATAATGGTCATTAGTTAACATTAGTTAATGTATTAACTAACATGAACTAACCATGAGCAGTTCATTTGTTAATGTATTTGTTCATCTTTGTTAACGTTAGTTAATAAAAATACAGCTGTTCATGGTTTGTTCATGTTAGTTCACAGTGCATTAACTACACTGTAAAAAAAATATTGTTGTTTAATTATGAAATATACTAAAAGACAACCAAAATAACATGTAAACAAACAAAAGAGAAGGATGCTTGTCTGTGTGTGTGGTTTAGTTACTGCCTTGCTGTTTGGCCACGTCATCGGTCATCACAACATGACATAACTCCCCCTCCCGGTAGGCACTTCCTGGCACCGTAAACAAAAACTACACCTTGATGGTATGAGGGGGCGATGATGGCTAGAAAAGAAAAGATTCCACTGGGGAACTAGCCGAGGAAGAGATCAAGGCAGAACTGGCAGCTTTCACTAGACACTGGTCAAGGGCTGGAGCCTTCACTGGATGCTGGTCAGGGGCTGGAGCCTTCACTGGATGCTGGTCAGGGGCTGGAGCCTTCACAGGATGCTGGTCAGGGGCTGGAGCCTTCACTGGATGCTGGTCACGGGCTGGAGCCTTCACTGGACGCTGGTCAGGGGCTGGAGCCTTCACTGGACGCTGGTCAGGGGCTGGAGCCTTCATTGGACACTGGAGCTGGAGCCTTTACTGGACGCTGATCAGAGGCTGGAGCCTTCACTGGATGCTGGTCAGGGGCTGGAGCCTTCACTGGATGCTGGTCAGGGGCTGGAGCCTTCACTGGACAGTGGAGCTGGAGCCTTTACTGGATGCTGGAGCTGGAGCCTTTACTGGATGCTGGTCAGAGGCTGGAGCCTTCACTGGATGCTGGTCAGAGGCTGGAGCCTTCACTGGATGCTGGTCAGGGGCAGACCACAGCAGGACAATGCCCTTGGGCAGCTCTGGCAGGTCAAGGCGCCTGGGTGGCACGGACACTGGGATGGCCTTTTGAGTTGTGAGAGTATCAATTGTCATTGTTGATTGGACAGTTTAACCTTCAAAGCATTTTTTGAGAAAGTTTAAAGTGCACTGTGGACTAGATTATTGGAATGATTGTATTGTAAAACTTGCAGTAAAGTAGGTTATTAGTTTGTGCAATATGCCGTTTTCCTAAATATTGACAAATAGTATTTGAATAAAATTTTTATATGTTGTATTAACATGAATGTGGGGGAAATTTTATAACACAGTATCAAATCCATAATGCAAAATAAAAGTGCTATTAACTCTATGGTGATTCAAACCGTATGTTTCTCATTAGGGCCCAAGCCCTGAAAGGGAGAAGGCCCTATTGTTCTTCTAACGATTATTATTATTATTATTATTATTATTATTATTATTATTTATTTATTTATTTTTATTTTATTTTCTCGCATTTTTGGGGCCCTTAACATGCTCGAAAACTCTTGAAACTTTGCACACGCTGGCCGGAATGCGCGCAGCCAACAGGGTTTGGGCTAAAGTTGGTACCCAGGCATGGCATGGGGGCTCGACAGCGCCCCCTTGAATGAAAAATGAAAATTGTCCATATTTCAAAAATGAAATGCTTCAAAAATGCTTTGAATCACCGTCTTATTTTCACCCGATTTACTTCAAACTTCATCAGTATAATGTCAAAACATGGCAGATATAGACATATGAATGGATTCCTGAATATTTTAAATACTGTTGACATGGCAACGTGTCAAAGTTGAATAAAATTTTAGGGTATTTTTGAGACTCTTAGCATGCTTGAAATGGCATGAAACTCAACACACACATCAGTGATGCCTTCCAGTAGATATGGCCAAGTCTTAGAAACGGGCGTGGTGGGGCTGTGTGCCACCACTTTTGACAAATGTGGGGGTTAGTTTTATCCACAGTCACCAAACTCTGGATATATATTGTTCTCATGACTCTTTCTAATTTATAGTCATTAGCTCTGACCAACAGGAAGTCAGATATTTTGGATTGGATTGAATTTATGATAAATCAGGCTCTGAGTTATTATAAACTATTTTAGGAGATTTGGAATCGACACCAAACTCATCAACATGAAACAAAGACACTGAAGATGCTATAGTATGAATTATAGGATTCTCAAGAATATTGCTATGGCGAGGGATTAAATGAAGGACAAAAAAGGAAACAGAAAATGTCTAATTTCTTTAAAATCATTGTTTGATTTAAATTAAATTAAGAGATTCTTAACATGCACCAAAAAATGGGTGAATTTATCAGAAATTTACATCAGAATCTTATTTTGTCTGCCTTCTTCAGATATATGGCCAAAGTCTTAAAAGCAATTCTCTTAGGGAGGGGTTCAGTCTGCCTTTATGACAAATGTGGGGGATTAGTTTTATCTACAGTCACCAAACTCTGGATATATATTGTGTGTCAATGAGCTACATCTTTCTAATTTATAGTCATTAGTTCTGATTTGTGTGTGTGTCAGATATTGTGTGTTGTGTCGTGTGTGAATCTGTGTGTGTGTGTGTGTGTCAGTGTGTCTGTGTGTGTGTGTGTGTGTGTATGTGTGTGTGTGTGTGTGTGTGTGTGTGTCGTGTGTGTGTGTGTGTGTATTGTGTGTGTGTGTGTGTGACACTGTGTGTGTTGTCTGTGTGTGTGTGTGTGTATGTGTATCTCATGTGTGTGTGTGTGTGTGTGTGTGTGTCTGTGTGTGTGTTAAATGTGTGTGTGTGTGTGTGTGTGTGTGTGTGTGTCTGTGTGTGTGTGTGTGTGTGTGTGTGTGTGTGTGTGTGTGTGTGTGTGTGTGTGTGTGTGTGTGTGTGTGTGTGTGTGTGTGTGTGTGTGTGTGTGTGTGTGTGTGTGTGTGTGTGTGTGTGTGTGTGTGTGTGTGTGTGTGTGTGTGTGTGTGTGTGTCTGTGTGTGTGTGTGTGTGTGTGTGTGTGTGTGTGTGTGTGTCTGTCTGTGTGTGTGTGTGTGTGTGTGTGTGTGTGTGTGTGTGTGTGTGTGTGTGTGTGTGTGTGTGTGTGTGTGTGTGTGTGTGTGTGTGTGTGTGTGTGTGTGTGTGTGTGTGTGTGTGTGTGTGTGTGTGTGTGTGTGTGTGTGTGTGTGTGTGTGTGTGTGTGTGTGTGTGTGTGTGTGTGTGTGTGTGTGTGTGTGTGTGTGTGTGTGTGTGTGTGTGTGTGTGTGTGTGTGTGTGTGTGTGTGTGTGTGTGTGTGTGTGTGTGTGTGTGTGTGTGTGTGTGTGTGTGTGTGTGTGTTTTCTACACAAGATACATGGGCTTTCCAGAAGGTCATGTGCTGTGTTCGCATGTCTTTAAATGAATTATTTACTGATAGAATTCAAATTTATTAAAAAAGTTAATTTCACATGATTTTATAAAAGTGGCTGTTTATAATAAACTTCCATAAAATTTAGACACATCTCACTCTTACCTGACACTGATATTAAAGTCGTTGTTGCGGTTTCTGTGATTTGGCTCCATTTATTAATTTTGTAATTAACACTTTTTAATGGATACCTCCCATATTTAAATGAAAGCACGCTTTTTGGTGCATAAGATTGGTGAACAAACAGTAGCTAAGGTAGGTCAAAAACACATGAAGAGAAATGTTAGGATAATACAACATCAGCATTCGGACGGTATTCTGCATTCGTTTGAAATTGACCTTTGACATCATCTGACATGAAACTCATCTAAACTGAATTGATCTCATAGATGTTGTGGTTTGTGGTCATAGCAGCACCGACTGCTGCAGTTAATGAGGGGAATTCAAATGACTTTGACAGTCATTTTATTAAAACATTATTTTCACTACAAAAATAAATATAAACAACTTGCCTAATGTACTTTACGTAATGATGATTGATCTTAAGATATTTTAACGTATAATATGTGTTGTGCGTACCCATGTTTACGTGCACGCAACAATAGAGTTTAGATGCGTTTCATATCATAGGCTATCACAAATAACTATCACTTTAGTGTGAAAAAAACTATACAAATACCTTGAATTAAATACTGGCCTTCTGAACTTACACATTTTTGAGCTGCAAAAGATAACTTTGCACATATTTGAAAGTGACCTATTATATCCTGTGACAATAACATTAATCTATATTTAAATGACATCATGGGTGTGGCTTGTGGTCATAGTGGCACCAGCTGCTGCGGTCAATGTGGCATATTTAAAATATATAAAAAATATATATTCTCCTGTTTAAATGCATATTGCCTGTCGTGCACAGTTTCCCTGAAGCCACCGGCTTGGGCCCGTCATCGCTGCTCGCAGCTTTAATTTATTGTGTAACCCTTATGCTTTTATTGTACAGCACTTTGGTCGCCTGTGGCTGTTTTTAAATGTGCTTTAGAAATAAACCAAACTTGAACTTGTCAGTAGTGTTAGCAGGCATTTCCTAATCAATTTTGAGATGAGGTGGGGGAGGCGTGAGTTCACATTAGACAAGTGGTCAAAAAGCCTACTATACACCAATGGTTCACAACTCGCTTTGAGCACGATTTCACACTGGATATCAACCCAACACAGTACAGCAATTGTTTATCATACTGTATCTTAAAATGAACAAAAATGTTATTAAAATCAAACAAGCTGAAAATGTACAGTAAAATTGACAATTTTGTAAATGCATAAAACTGCATTGTGGTTGGCACAAATCATGGGCAATCCCACTGTAAGGGAAGCCTTGATGCAGTTTAGGTTGTATTTTCTTTTTCTGTGCATAGATCTGTTCATGTTTTGTTTTTTTGAGGATGAGAGCGTATCATGCAATGTAATGTCGACGCTGTCATCTGCCTAATCTGGCTATAGTTTCAAACAGATGAATTGGAGTCAAACTCAGGGATGCCCATGAGAACTCCACACTGAAACTATTTTTCCTGCCAGTATTTAAGGAATGAATGAAACAACTAAGTATCAAATATTGATCTAACACCACTTAGAGCGATAGATGCAAACATGCCTACTCTTAGTCTCACTCAGTTACCAGTTTGTATTGGTGACAAGAGTTATTAAGAGACATGGTTTTCGCATCAAAGGTAGTAACAAATAAACGAATCATGCAATAACAGTATTTAACTATTAGTGAATTGTGTTACTCAGTGAATCTACAAAAGAGGACAATTGTAGAGACTAATGATTTATCACTGCAGAAGTTTTGAAGCTGATATTGCATATATCTAATACCTTGTGTTTTTTTTACTAGTTGCCATTGTGTAATAATGATCTTTGCAGTGACAACAGAGGTCATAAATGGTTTCTATACATGCCAATAAATGCTGACATTAAAAACTTTATTTTGTGGTAGCATAAGGTTTAAAGTGGTATCTTTGAAAATTCAAATGTTTCAGAAATGTGAACTGTAACTCCCGCTATTTGGGTCATTCTGCAAATTCAGGTTTGTATGAGGTTAAAAGATTATTTCATTTTCTTTTCAAATGTGCTTTATATTTGTATTGGTTTGTATTTGAAGTGACACAAAATCTTAAAAAATAAATAAATAAATAAATAACAATAAATACATTTACCACTTATCAGACTGTGTTTTACTAACGTCTACACCTACTCCAACCCTAAACCTACTCTTACAATAATGCAAATACAGTAATTAATTGTTGTTCAGCGTGACAATAATTATGCAATTATTGACGTGTGCATGCCCAGTAGGACAATCTGGCCGTGGATGCATCCCTTCTAACACCAACCTGGGAAGAATACTTAATTTGTCTTCCTGGTCACATGGTTTGGGGTGTGGCTAAGCATTTCATCAATCCAGAGAGACTTTTGGTGTGTTTCAAGGGACAGCAATTTTCCTATCTAAATAAAATCTTTTCTTTCTTTTTTTAAGAAAAACCCTTTTTTTGAGGGTGATACTTGGGGACACATGCCACACAAGAGAGCAGAACATATAAACCAATATATTTAAATATATGTAAAATTATTACATGAATTCTTTATATTGCTTCTTATAGTAATGAACTTGATTTTTGTAAATATGTCAGTTGTCTACAACTTTTTTTTACTTCTATGGGGGCAAGGGCACCTTTTTACACCACTTCATAGTGACCCATATAAAACAAATTATTAGAAAAATCTAACTTTGTGTACAAGTTTTGTTTTATAAGAGAAAGCTAGTATACACCAAGCTTGACTTATGTTTGCAAGCCAAGTACACAAAAATTTGCTTCATCCACAAGAGTTTCTAAAGGTGAACAAGCAGTAAACATTTATTTAGATTGAAGACACTTTTGTCTCAAGCAACTTACAGTACGCATTCAAAGAATACATTCTATCAACAATTGTGTTAACTGAAAATCAAACTCAGTTTGGCATTGATAGAGTCATGTTGTTCCAGGTGACTGGTGAAGTTTCCATCAACAAAATCTCATTGCAGTGAAGTCTCTTCAGTTCTCCACTATGATTGACAGAAAGGCACGGTTAACACTGAAATGAGAATTTGTCACAATCCAGTGTCCAATGTTGCTCAAAACTCTTGGATTTTGGAAAAAGTCTGCTTTTACTGCACTTGCGATTGACAGTCAGAATCACACGCCTGTTTCAATGTGTGGAAAAGAGCAGGATGTAAGGAAAGAGCTTGGATATAAGGCTTAAATATCTCCTTCTGTCTTCAGCAGAAAGAAATCATAGAGGTTTGGAGCAACATGCAAGGGCGATGAAGTTTCATTTCTGAGTGAACATCAATATACTTTTTTTGCACTACTGCTACTTCAACATAAACAACACCTCTAAAAACATGGCACTTCACAGCAACTTACTACTCTGCAATAAATTTCATCACTCCAAGTAATGTATTTTTTTTAAAAGTCACCCACTTTCATGATGTTTGTTTCAATGCCATGCAATATTCTATGAATATTTCCATTGTGAAATGCAGGTTACATAAAACATAATCCAGTAACACAGTGGTTCCCAAACTGGGGGGCGCAGCAAGGCTATGACATAGTGTACAGTCAGTATATTGTTCAATTGGCAACCTCCCCAAGTTTCTCTTTAAGCTGATATGGAAGTGACTTAAACTGCAATTCATCAAATGACCGTTAGAGACTGGCTCCAGAAGGGAGCAGAATCTCATTGAGCCTCATGTTAAAATGCCAAATGTACAGCATTAAAAAAACATGTCTACAGCCTGATACAAACTGTGGTTTTGGTCTATATATCTAATTTTGCCCTTCATGACAACTGTGAGGGGGGTGAACTCATTCGTTTACATTATATAAAGCCTTAAAGTTCTGCATAATTAGGGGCGTGGTCACTTTGAGTGACAGGTGGATTGCCGTTTGTCTGCTGTCTGTTAGTCATCACGTCATCTCAGCTCCACCCACGTCCTGCCTCTTTGCCTCTTATTTTCTGTTATCCGGGAGTGACGTGAGGTGACGCGATGCCAAGATGGCAACGGCCAGCTTGACCCTACTTTACACTTCAAAACTGCTCTTCAGAATCTTATGGGTGACGTCACGAATAATACGTCCATATTTTTTTACAGTCTATTGTGGAGACAGACAGCAGACAAATGGCTGGTTAGTCAATCCACCTGTCACTCAAGCATCACGACCCTTAATTATGCAGAAATTTAAGGCTTAATATAATTAATATATAATATAATTAAAAAAAAAATGTATATAATAAAATTCACCCCCCTCACAGTTGTCATGAAGGGCAAAATTAGATATATAGACCAAAACCACAATTTGTACCAGGCTGTAGACATGGTTTTTTTTTCTGCTGTTAAGTATTTTAACATGGTGCTCAATGAGTCTCTAGCGGCCAGTCGATGAATTGCAGTTTAAGTCACTTCCGTATCAGCTTCAAGAGAAACTGGGAAAGGTTGCCGCCATAAAAATATAGATGAAAGATGCATGGTTCAGCATTAAGCATGGACAAGTTTGTGCTAGGACTGCCAGGTCTCTACAAAAGAGGGGCCTGGCAGAAAAAGTTTGGGAACCACTGCCGTAACAGATATGATAATATAGACTGTTTCATCAGATGCATGCAGGTTGCCACAGTTACGCACCTGGCCCGAAGAGAACGTCCGGTCTGTGTTTGTTTATCGGTCTAGTGGCCAGTATGGCACACTAGTAGAAACACATTTTTGACGTACTATTCGTGGATAACATGATATAAATATTAACATTCAAGCAGAGAGAATATGACACCAGCACAAAAACTGTGCGTGTGACTCCCCAAAAAGCCTTGAAAGCTTCATAAATATCCAGTCTGACTGCATACAAGAGCAGCGTTCTGTCTTCTGTCTAATGTAATTTACTTGTTATTTATTTTGCTTGTTATCAGAAATAATCTACTCTAGAGGGACATTTACACTTGGCATAAACGTGATCACCATGATCCGATCAATCAGAACGGATCATCAGTAAATCAGGACACGGTTGTGTTTACATTTCTTCACATCAAGTGGATCTCTGTATCTGGATAACTGATCGGATTTCTGTTTCCTGCTAAATATTTAAATTGGGTATGTAATAGGCCTTTATCGCAGAGTGTAAAACAACTTTCGCTTTATCCTCCATCAATGGCAGTGCACACAGAGCACAGGGTTTTTGTGATGTATTCATATACAATCAATCTCAAATAGGGGACTATCTACAAGTTTAAGTTTCCCAAACATTATTCTTATATGATGAAACAAAGAAACATGTTATTCCGACGCACTGCACGATTGAAAGGAGAGTGTGCAAGCATTTATATAGGCTACTGTATGTGTAACATGCAGAAAACGGCATTACACAGACCTTGGGGGGGTCTACACTGCAGACAGAAATATATTCTATATTGCAGACAGAAATAGGAGATTATTTATAATAAACATGCCAAAAAAACAAAACAAATTAATTTAATGTTGCGCAGTTAAAATGAAAGATGATAACGCAGCCTCTGTTGTTATAGATTTTTTGCGGACGTCTACCAGAAGTTAAGTTTGGGCCACAAAAGCGTGCATGCGCAGTAACATTTGTTTGTGTTGTTGCCGTTGAAACAGTCTATATTGATGTTATTTTTTCAATTTGATCCTGGACTGACTTTAACATTTTTAAGGATGTTAGCAGGTTAAGCAGGATGTTACCTGTGAAACATATGACAGTCCATCCTTGTAGATTAAACGGCTATTTTGGGAGTCTATGATTCAACCGAATGACACACTATGTACTTGAAAGCGTCGCACCAGGGGATGAACTTTGCTCATCTTGGGGCCTGAAGATGAACTGCGACAACTTTGGACAGTTTTGCTGTTTTATGTGTCTCAGTAGATGGCTGAATTGGCTGAAACTCTTTCCACATGAAGGACACTGGTACGGCTTCTCTCCAGTGTGCACTCGCTCGTGTTTTTTCAGGTTTCCAGACTCAGCAAAGCTCTTTCCACAATACGAGCATGTGTACGGTTTTTCTCCAGTATGGATTCTTTGGTGCATTTTCAGTTCACTGGCTCTGGTAAAAGCGCTGCCACACTCAGAGCACACGTGAGCTTTCACACCGTTGTGTTTCTTCTGGTGGTCTTTAAAGTAGCAGAGCCATAAAAAACTCTTCCCACAAAAAGAACACACATACGGCCTCTCGTTCGTGTGGATTTTCAGGTGTCTTTTTAAGTGCGCCGCCAAAATGAACTTTTGACCACACTGATCACAGTTAAATGGCCTTTCTCCAGAGTGAGTGAGCAGATGAGTTTTGAGACTTGTTGCGTGCGTGAAACTCCTTCCGCACTGAGTGCATGTGAACGGCTTCTCTCCAGTGTGAATCCTTATGTGATCTGTGAGGTTTGCTTTATGCGTGAATCTTTTTCCGCACTGCTGACATGCGAATCGCCTCTCTCCAGAGTGAATTCTCATGTGATCCTTAAGGTTTCCTTTATGTGTGAAACTCTTTCCGCACTGAAGGCATGAGTAAGGCTTCTCTCCGGTGTGAGTCCGTATATGATCATCAAGGTGTCCTCTTTGTTTAAAAGTCTTTCCGCAATGAGGGCAGATGAGAGCGGTTTTCTGTATACATTTATTTTCAGTCTGTGAGCAACTGAAAGAATTTTCACCATTTATGAATGCATGAGGTTCCTCGAACTGACAGATGAGAGTGGTTTTCTGTGCGCATTTATTTTCAGTCTGTGAGCAACTCAAAGATTTTTCACTAGTTATGAAGGCATAAGGTTCCTCAAATTGACGTTTCTCCTCCACGTTCAAATCTTGGCTTTCCTCTTTCACCTCCACCAATTCTAAAATGAACACAAAATAAAATGTATATATAAAAAAAATTCCTCTCACATTTGCGGCATTGCTGCAGTGATTATGCTCTTTAGATTGCGCGTTTTTCCTTAAAAATTACTTTGTGAATGAAGGGATGTAACTTCAATATGGTACAATATCAACATTACATGTCATATGATTCACATAAATAAGTACACCCTGCAATCACCATTTGATAAAATTGGGGACCAACCTTTTTGTTCCCCGGAGTCATCCTTTAATATTTTGAATGGTTCCGGATCACTCACGTCCCCAATCACCACTCTGACGAATTCCATCTTTTCAATAGTGTGATAAGCAGGATTAGTTGTTACACGGGGATTATTCCTGCTTGTTTGAATCCACATGGCTTCTTCACTTATAGGATGACTGAAATATTCCCATCTCTGGGAGCAGCTTCACTGGAGGTCCAGATCTGCCCAGGCAAATTTGAAAGGGTTAGTCAACCAAAAAATCATTTGCTTTGCTCACCCTCAAGTTGTTCCAAAACTGTATGAATTTCTTTGTACTGCTGAACACACACACACACACACACACACACACACACACACACACACACACACACACACACACACACAAAGAGATTTGGAAGAATGTTTGTAGCCAAACAGTTGTGGGGCACTATTGACTTCCATAGTATATACAGGGCTTGCAAAATCGCTAGCACGACGTCCCGGGGCTAATGTGTTTTCCAGTCGGGCTACCAAAATGTATCACCGCCCTGCCCGACGGGCTGTCTTAAATTGTGAAATCATTCCTTTCTTGATGTGTGTTCGTTGTTCACACTCTTGACTTGCTATTTGAAGGAAAAATATAAATCACAGAAGTTTTGATCATGCTGATTTGACCGCAGAAAAGTTTTGCTGATCGGTTTCACACCACACGTGCAGAAGCTGTGCGTGTGGAGAGTGGGAGCAGAGCACCCCCATTGTGCTTTCACATTGAACACACCAAGCAACTGAACTGTGGCGCGTGTACATACAGACGAGTATCTTCCATTCTGTCACCTTTTCCGGCGTTCTCCTCCGACCCCTGTCTGTCTCGTGCTTTGATTTATGATGGGCAGCATATATCTGCTGCAAATGCGACCGTGTTCCCCTCTGTCCCAAACATATAACATGCTGTATATAGGTAGTTTACATGATAAAATTAACCTTAAAAAGTTAAGATATGGCTCTAGTTTTAATCATTTAAACGGTGAACAATTAACCCGTGCAAGTTAATACACAGAAAAAAAATTGTCGCAGTAATCTTTAATCAAAATCTGAAAAGTTCCTTCTGTTCCTTCTCAGATGATGTCAGTTTGACGGCTTAGGTTTTAAAATGCTTAACCACTCCCCTCCAACCGTTAGTCTGCTATGGCCGAGAGATGGAGAGGAGGAGCGCAGAAGTAAAACCCTGCCCTCTATTCAATATTCCGTTTCACTTGGCACACAGCGACACAGCACTGAAGAAAACTTGCTTGCTACTGTATATATAACTTATCTTATATATACACGTATAATTTTTTTTAAAAAATATAATATCTTTTTCTTAAATGTATACATGCATGTGTGTATTTATATGTACATAATAATTATACACAGTACACATTTTTATTTTGGATGCGATTAATCACAGTAATTTTTTCCCCAGCACTAATATATACACATACTTATATATACATATATATACACACACACATTTTTTGTAGTTTGTGGCTTTGATTTTATACTATTTTTTTAGAGTGAAAATTTTGTTAAATATATATTTTATATAAAATTAAAAATATTTAGTATTTTTGATTTATGGTAAATTTAAAGTTCCATAAAAAGATTTGAGGAGGATATATAATCAGTACACTTTATAGTAGAACCACAAAATTACTACAATACAATTAGCATTATTGTAACCCATTAATGTTAAACATTTTACACTGTGGGTCCTACACTTTTTTTATTTAATTTTTTTTTTTAGGAAATGTATGAAAATTAAAAGGATAACGGCTGAACTGAATGGGTGAAAATAATGTCACAATGCAAAAACTCTTAATGGTTGTAAAATTTGGCTTCAACCTCTTTAAATAAAATTATTTTACTTTGGGAATCAATAGGACATGCACGTGACATGACAGCAAAATGCACTTCAATTATGCACTTATAAGGTTATATATAAGACACCAAACAATAAAGATTTCACTAGATTTATGCAGTGATAGTGACACAGAAATAGAGTACATTGACTATAAAGTGTGCTGCACGGAATAATAAATGCAGCTTCTGTACTCAAATGTAGATAAAGCATAACTATATCAAACACTCCCATTTTAATCGTGTTTACTTCATATAGTTGACGTGAACAGGCCTCAAACCATTAACTTACGGTATTATATTCGGCAATAATCTATATTTGCTTTACATTTCTAACGCAAAATGGTTTCAGTAATACCATATGTTCGGGAGCACCTCGGTCAAAACTTCCACCCTTGTTCTCTGGCTTTAAACACATTAAACACTGAAGGGATAAAAACACAAACCTTTCCTCGGCAGAAAAACAGCAAACACACCGTCCATGTTCGTGTGACGTCAGCGTGACGTCGTGTTTCGAAGCAAATATAAAAGTCTCTGTCATACAAAAAAATTATTCAACTCTCCACTGTGTCTTCCGTTACTTCTGAATTCGACTCGGTGATATCATCCATCGGACTTATTAAACGCAATAATAAAAATACCAGATTTTTGATGGTTAAGGTTGATTTAACTTTAATACTCTACTATTCTCATTAACACAGTGATTTCAGTAGCTAATATTACCATCTTGAGAGCACATTTTTAAAAACTTAAAACTGTTTGTATTGTAAATACCTTAAATACTAATATATTGCATTATATATTTTTTCCATAATTATACTTTTTTAACTCTTTAACAACAATATAAACTAAACTGGAACATATATATATATATATATATATATATATATATATATATATATATATATATATATATATATATATATATATATATATATACACACTCACCTAAAGGATTATTAGGAACACCATACTAATACTGTGTTTGACCCGCACTTTTTTTGAAAGTGTGCCAAGAAAACATTCCCCACACTATTACACCACCACCACCAGCCTGCACAGTGGTAACAAGGCATGATGGATCCATGTTCTCATTCTGTTTACACCAAATTCTGACTCTACCATCTGAATGTCTCAACAGAAATCGAGACTCATCAGACCAGGCAACATTTTTCCAGTCTTCAACTGTCCAATTTTGGTGAGCTTGTGCAAATTGTAGCCTCTTTTTCCTATTTGTAGTGGATATGAGTGGTACGTGGTGAGGTCTTCTGCTGTTGTAGCCCATCCGCCTCAAGGTTGTGTGTGTTGTGGCTTCACAAATGCTTTGCTGCATACCTCGGTTGTAACGAGTGTTTATTTCAGTCAAAGTTGCTCTTCTATCAGCTTGAATCAGTCGGCCCATTCTCCTCTGACCTCTAGCATCAACAAGGCATTTTCGCCCACAGGACTGCCACATACTGGATGTTTTTCCCTTTTCACACCATTCTTTGTAAACCCTAGAAATGGTTGTGCGTGAAAATCCCAGTAACTGAGCAGATTGTGAAATACTCAGACCGGCCCGTCTGGCACCAACAACCATGCCACGCTCAAAATTGCTTAAATCACCTTTCTTATATATATATACACTTCATTAATCACATCTAACAAAGTTTGTGTTTACATAATGTGTGTGTGTGTGTGTGTGTGTGTGTGTGTGTGTGTGTGTGTGTGTGTGTGTGTGTGTGTGTGTGCGTGCATGTGAGTACACCTTAATATGCTACAGCCATATTGTTTATTGCTGGTATGTACTGTTTTTATTATTATTGTGTTCTTGAAGAGCTTTTGCGTGCGCCACTTTTTTGTGCTTGCTGTTTAATAATCATTTGTAACTTAGCAAACTGTAGTGAGATGAAAAGATTGAACTCTGTTACGGAAACTAGCTTGTATAAACCTTAATTAAACAATTGAAATAATCAAGCAAAAAAGAATGTGTATGATCTTATGCTGTAGTCACTATGGTTTTGGACACCAAATGGCTGTTCCCTCAAATAGTGCCCTGTTTTGGGTATAGGGGCCGATTTTGGACACAGTCCAGGTAAGTTAATATCAGAAGAAAATTTAGCCTTAGAGCACATCATAGACAACCTCAAGCACATATAACATGGGACCTATTCAGACTACTAAATATAATGAACTGAATATACATTTCCTTAAGCAGTGCCAAGGCTATGTTACTGACACGTTTCCTTTTCATGGACTTTTTGTTATGTTTCTCTTTATTGACTCTGCCTATGTTGGAATTACTTGGAGTTGGAATTGCACCCGGGGAGAGACGATCCTCCGATGTCGGCAGTGTGCCTACCCTGATGCCAGTGTTAACGGCCACTGCAGAGCCAGAGCACTCCCCCACAGCAGGAAAGGAGCCTGAGCCCAGCATTGAGCTGGAGGCCAAGCTGATGTCCGCCATGAACCCTGAGCCAATATCAATGCCCACAACGGAGCCCGAGCAGTAGCCACTCAGTCTGACCAGGTGTGTGTGCTGACTTGTACAAGCTGACAGCCTCCCTCCACTGATTCCACCAGTCATAAGCCTACATCACCGCTGGTCTTGCCCAACTCAAAGACTTCTATGGTGTTGATAATGCACCCGCTCTACCTCCCTCTCCCTCTCCCACTTCCTCTGCCAAGCCTAGTTGGTCCCTTAGCCCTGTCTTTGCTGGCACCCCTCAGTCCCTCGACCCCTCTATCGGCTTTAACCTGATCCGCCGTGGGACTTCTCGTTCGCCAGTTCAGCCAAGGTGTTTCGACTCCTGTGTTCCACCTCCGCCTTGGCTCCTCCCTCCCTCGGCTCCACCCAGGACTGTTGTCCCCTCAGCTCCAACATGCTTCCTCGTCCCACCGGCTATACCTTGGTCAGATATCATCCTACCTGTGCCACAGACTTTCAAGCCTTCCTCTGTGCTTCAGCTCTCCACCCCTTCAGCTCTGTTTGGCTCTGCCTTGCCTGTGGCTTCACCAGGGTCGCTCCACCTCGATCCTCCGGCAGCCTGGTTCCACCTTGCCAGCTGGTCGTCGGCCCTCTAACTCTGCCTTGGCTCCTCTCAGCATTGATTCTGCCATGGGCCTTCGTACCACCTGTGCTCTGGGTGTCCACATTTTCCATCCTACCATTGCATCCTCCCTGGTTCCTTCTACCATCAGTGCTCTGCCATCTGCTCCGCCCCAGTTTCTCCTGCCTATTTGTGGTTCTTCCCTCAACCACCTCCAGAGCCCCCATCCTTCCTATCCGTTGGTCGACCTGTTAAGATGTGAGATTGCGTCTTTCGGAGGGGGTGTTCTTTTATCATTATGTTCAGTTTAGCTTTGGTTTCATTTTGATGGACTTTTAGTTTTTCATTTATTGTTATTGCTTCCTTTGTTGTAGTTTCCCGCCACCTATCAGTTGTCATGGAAATTCATTTAACGAGCACACCTGTGTGCAGATCATCAGCACTGTGTATTTAATGCTGCCTTCACGTGATATCAGAATTATCTAGTTTTCTAGGTAAAAACTGCACATGAACGCCCTCTGATGTTGTGTTTACCACTGGGAAGTTTGGAAATAATTTTGATACCCTAATTCCCGTGATGGGCCATAAACTTTAAACATTGTGGCGGGGAGAACTACTGCTGTGACAGTATGATGTATTAATTTTTTTTACCCAAAACAGCTGGATTGTCTTGTCTTGTCATTAATGTAGTGCATATTTGCATATACGAGTAATCATTTGAAGCATATTGTTGTTTTATGTGAAAATAGACCGAATTTGCATTTGACCTAAACTACAGAATCGGCAGAAAAATCTGGATAGATGTTCATATGGCTGTCAGTGCATATGCCTCTACATATAATTTTGGTTTTAGTAAGATTATCCCAATAAATCTGCAAGAATAAACATGGTGTCCTCCATGATTCCTGATCATTCCGACAACAAAGCACTTGAATGCAACAAGCTCATAATCACGACTTCTGAAGTGGGAATTATCAAATTTCCGATAGCATGAGAAAGCAGCAAAAGTTCCTCACTAGTTTTTGTCCGGTTTTGTTGTGTTTTACATGCTGTTATGCTGACTATTCTCTTCTGTGGATTGCTTGTTTCTGTTTTATTTCATAAATACTTTGTTATTAAACTTATTTGGATCCGCCTTCCTCATCATTGGACCAGATTGTGACAGCTACTTTATTAGATCATACAAAGATTAAATGCATTTTTACCTACTGAACAGGGTGTGATGATTTTTGCCCCAGATATCTTTGAAAGTGTTTACTAATAACATAAAAAACAGTATTAGAGAAAGAGAGATGGATACAGGTGAAATGAGACTTCATGGAGTGCTGACTATATCGTCACGGCAAAAGAGGCAGTCACTGTAGTTTGCTTAAACGGTTAGTTCACCCAAAAATAAAATTCATTCAAGTCCCTCTATTGACAGCAACTACCACTTTGATCCATCAAAAAGTTCATAAAGAGATCGTAAAACTAATCCATTTAAATTGAATGGTTTAGTCCAAATTTTCTGGAGACACGATCGCTTTATATGATGAACAGACTGAACTTAGGCTTTTATTCACATATAAAAAAATTTCATCACATCAGTTATAGTAAATGGAAGCTCAATCATGCTTGCTTTATGTGCAAGAACCAGTGAGGTTCATTCTCGTGTTACGCAGCATGTTTGAGCTTCAGCAAGAACCAATGAGGTTCATTCTTGTGTGTTATGCAGCACGCTTGAGCTTCAGCAAGAACCAATGAGGTTCATTCTCGTGTTACGCAGCACGCTTGAGCTTCAGCAAGAACCAATGAGATTCATTCTCGTGTTACGCAGCACGTTTGAGCTTCAGCAAGAACCAATGAGGTTCATTCTCGTGTTGTTCACGCCAGCACGTTTGAGCTTCAGCAAGAACCAGTGAGGTTCATTCTCGTGTTACGCATCACGAGCTTCTTCAGCAAGAACCAGTGAGGTTCATTCTCGTGTTACGCAGCACGCTTGAGCTTCAGCAAGAACCAATGAGGTTCATTCTCGTGTTACGCAGCAAATTTGAGCTTCAGCAAGAACCAATGAGGTTCATTCTCGGTTCACATACGCAGCACGCTTGAGCTTCAGCAAGAACCAGTGAGGTTCATTCTGCGTGTTACGCAGCACGCTTGAGCTTCAGCAAGAACCAGTGAGGTTCATTCTCGTTATTCACACGCTTGAGCTTCAGCAAGAACCAATGAGGTTCATTCTCGTGTTACGCAGCACGCTTGAGCTTCAGCAAGAACCAATGAGGTTCATTCTCGTGTTACGCAGCACGCTTGAGCTTCAGCAAGAACCAATGAGGTTCATTCTCGTGTTACGCCACGCAGCACGCTGCTTGAGCTTCAGCAAGAACCAATGAGATTCATTCTCGTGTTACGCAGCACGCGTTTGAGCTTCAGCAAGAACCAATGAGGTTCATTCTCGTGTTACGCAGCACGTTTGAGCTTCAGCAAGAACCAATGAGGTTCATTCTCGTGTTACGCAGCACGTTTGAGCTTCAGCAAGAACCAATGAGGTTCATTCTCGTGTTACGCAGCACGCGTTTGAGCTTCAGCAAGAACCAATGAGGTTCATTCTCGTGTTACGCAGCACGTTTGAGCTTCAGCAAGAACCAATGAGGTTCATTCTCGTGTTACGCAGCACGTTTGAGCTTCAGCAAGAACCAATGAAGTTCATTCTCGTGTTACGCAGCACGTTTGAGCTTCAGCAAGAACCAATGAGATTCATTCTCGTGTTACGCAGCACGTTTGAGCTTCAGCAAGAACCAATGAGGTTCATTCTCGTTACGCAGCACGTTTGAGCTTCAGCAAGAACCAATGAGGTTCATTCTCGTGTTACTCAGCACATTTGAGCTTCAGCAAGAACCAAATTATTGTGTTACGCTGCCCATTTGAGCTTCAGCAAGAACCAATGAGGTTAATTCTCATGTTACACAGCACGTTTGAGCTTTAGCAAGAACCAGTGAGGTTCATGCTCGTGTTACGCAACACGCTTGAGCTTCAGCAAGAACCAGTGAGGTTCATTCTCGTGTTACGCAGCACGCTTGAGCTTCAGCAAGATCCAATGAGGTTCATTCTCGTGTTACGCAGCACGTTTGAGCTTCAGCAAGAACCAATGAGGTTCATTCTCGTGTTACGCAGCACGTTTGAGCTTCAGTAAGAACCAATGAGGTTCATTCTCGTGTTACGCAGCTCGTTTGAGCTTCAGCAAGAACCACTGAGGTTCATTCTCGTGTTACGCAGCACGTTTGAGCTTCAGCAAGAACCAATGAGGTTCATTCTCGTGTTACGCAGCACATTTGAGCTTCAGCAAGAACCAGTGAGATTCATTCTCGTGTTACGCAGCACATTTGAGCTTCAGCAAGAACCAATGAGGTTCATTCTTGTGTTACGCAGCATGTTTGAGCTTCAGCAAGAACCAAATTATTGTGTTACGCTGCCCATTTGAGCTTCAGCAAGAACCAATGAGGTTAATTCTCATGTTACACAGCACGTTTGAGCTTTAGCAAGAACCAGTGAGGTTCATTCTCGTGTTACGCAGCACGTTTGAGCTTCAGCAAGAACCAGTGAGGTTCATTCTCGTGTTACGCTGCCCATTTGAGCTTCAGCAAGAACCAATGAGGTTAATTCTCATGTTACACAGCACGTTTGAGCTTTAGCAAGAACCAGTTAGGTTCATTCTTGTGTTACGCAACATGCTTGAGCTTCAGCAAGAACCAGTGAGGTTCATTCTCGTGTTACGCAGCACGCTTGAGCTTCAGCAAGAACCAATGAGGTTCATTCTCGTGTTACGCAGCACGTTTGAGCTTCAGCAAGAACCAATGAGGTTCATTCTCGTGTTACGCAGCACGTTTGAGCTTCAGCAAGAACCAATGAGGTTCATTCTCGTGTTACGCAGCTCGTTTGAGCTTCAGCAAGAACCAATGAGGTTCATTCTCGTGTTACGCAGCACATTTGAGCTTCAGCAAGAACCAATGAGGTTCATTCTCGTGTTACGCAGCACGTTTGAGCTTCAGCAAGAACCAATGAGGTTCATTCTCGTGTTACGCAGCACGTTTGAGCTTCAGCAAGAACCAATGAGGTTCATTCTCATGTTACGCAGCACGTTTGAGCTTCAGCAAGAACCAATGAGGTTCATTCTCGTTACGCAGCACGTTTGAGCTTCAGCAAGAACCAATGAGGTTCATTATCGTGTTACGCAGCTCGTTTAAGCTTCAGCAAGAACCAATGAGGTTCATTCTCGTGTTACGCAGCACATTTGAGCTTCAGCAAGAACCAATGAGGTTCATTCTCGTTTTACGCAGCACGTTTGAGCTTCAGCAAGAACCAATGAGGTTCATTCTCTGTACGCAGCACGTTTGAGCCTCAGCAATAACCAATGAGATTCATTCTTGTGTTACGCAGCACGTTTGAGCTTCAGCAAGAACCAAATTCTTGTGTTACGCTGCCCATTTGAGCTTCAGCAAGAACCAATGAGGTTCATTCTCGTGTTACACAGCACGTTTGAGCTTCAGCAAGAACCAATGAGGTTCATTCTCATTACGCAGCACGTTTGAGCTTCAGCAAGAACCAATGAGGTTCATTCTCGTGTTACACAGCTCGTTTGAGCTTCAGCAAGAACCAATGAGGTTCATTCTCATGTTACGCAGCACATTTGAGCTTCAGCAAGAACCAATGAGGTTCATTCTCGTGTTACGCAGCACGTTTGAGCTTCAGCAAGAACCAATGAGGTTCATTCTCGTTACGCAGCACGTTTGAGCTTCAGCAAGAACCAATGAGATTCATTCTCGTGTTACGTAGCACGTTTGAGCTTCAGCAAGAACCAAATTCTTGTGTTACGCTGCCCATTTGAGCTTCAGCAAGAACCAATGAGGTTCATTCTCGTGTTACGCTGCCCATTTGAGCTTCAGCAAGAACCAGTGAGGTTCATTCTCGTGTTACACAAAACTTACCTCAGCACTTTCCAAAACATTCACTTTTTAAGATGTTCATGGAAATTTGTCTGCTCTTTGACACAATCGCTGCACAATATTCTGCCTTAATTCTTTATGATTTTATATTTGGGGTATATTTGGATTATATTTGGGATAAAAGGTGCCCCGCCCCTGCTGTTGGAGCTAAAGGCACCATATTTAACATGATAATAAACAGCCGGCTGACTTTTCCATTTGTTGACATGACATGGTTAGATTCAGATTGTAATTATCATATATTAAGTTAGGTGTCCACCTTAGAGATAATCACCATAGCGAAACCATCATATTTAAAAATCTGATATTAATCATATAATAAAATATAATTTATTGTTACTACTGTAAACCTATATTAAATTATTATGGGATCTCCTTCAATGCTTTCAGAATCTTTACTTTTTAAAATAGTTTTTATATTTTTAAAATATATTTCTATATTATAATTTTAATGACAGCGTATTTAATGAACAAAAATGAATTATTTTATTCATCAAAATAAACAGAAAATAGTTCAAACTATATTAAGTGATTGTTCTGCACAAGTATTAATTTATAACATATTATGTTAGCTTAAGCATTTGTATCAATTTGTCTTTTCCCCCTTGCTGGTGAGCCTTTGCCCCGTGTGTCTGTGGGGTAACCCCATACATTTATGAGATTTTCTAAAACAAAATAAACCACTTTTGATTTATTTTCACAGAAAATATGTTGCTCCATAAATGTTCAATACAAACATATACATTTTTTGCAATCATACACTATGGGATTAATGAAAAGCACATTTTTCTTAAGGTGTGCTTTTAGCCCTGTTGTACCCTATTAAGCACTAAAGTCAGAAACGTTTGCCACCTTGTACTAACACAAACACTCTTCCTCCAAATGAGAGTATCTGCAGGTCGGAGTAATGGGCGTGCCCAAAGGTAGTGGGCGTGTCGACCACGAGGGTAGTGATTCATCTCACCTTTAACGCGGGACTAACGTACTAAGAGAGGAGTCGATCCTGTTTTTATTTATTTGTTTCAATCGATGAGCCACTAGCGCTATCCACGAGCTATATTTCGACAAGCATTATTTACCAGTGCTAGTGAGTGTGGAGCAGTTCTTAACGCACGGTTTTCAGAGACTGTTTGGAGCTCTGGAGGACAATGCGTTTCAAGACTGTCTTTATCTTGCATTTAACGTTACTGCTCGGTAGGTTAAGAAGTTTATTTATTATTATTAAAAATTATTATTATTATTATTTTTTCATTAACAGCGTTGTGTGTTTCAGAGTTTCGAGCAATGTAATATTACAGTTTATTTATTTATTATTATTTAAAAGTGCTCTTTCTCTCTGTATTACCTTTTTGAAACTATTTATTCATGTCGTTATTAATGACATCAAACATCAGCTAACCAAATTGCAGACACTACAGCAAATGATCTTAATCCAGTCATGATGGCTGTATTGAAGTTTAATATTAGGAAGTATGAGCAAGGTCTGTTTAAAATGCAAATTTCCTCAGCTAGGATTAAGTCGGATGACAACATGATTTCATAACAAGCAGTTTGTGTTTCTGCAGGTGTGTTTGGTGCAGAGATGGATAACACTGAAACAGTGGCAGTTATGGTGGGAGATTCGGTCACTCTACACACTGATAGAGTAATTAACAAAAATTATGACATTTTGTGGAAGTTTGGACTCAGTCCAGGCACTCTGATAGCTAAAATCATCAAATGGTCCTACATGTTCTCCGTAAATGTGAATGAACAGTTGCCATTCAGAGACCGACTGCAACTGGACCATCGGACTGGTTCTCTGACCATTAAAAACAGCAGATCTGAACACTCAGGAGTTTATAAACTAACTATCGTCAATGGCAGAAAGACTTTCCACAAGAGTTTCAGTGTTAAAGTCTATGGTGAGAAATAAACATATTTTAATTAAGTTTTTTTTTTTCTTTTTCTGATATCATTGTTTATTGGTAGCAATAAGGTTCTGTTTATTAACATGAATTAGTTAAATACATTATTTAAGGTGAACTAACAATGAAAAATACTCCTAAAGCATTTATTAATCTTCATGTTTATGTCAACATATAACTAATAGCACCTTATTTTAAATTCCAGCTCCTCTGCCCATTCCCATCATCCGCAGTGTCTCTGTACGGAACTCGACAACGTTTCGACAGATCTATAGCGAAGATCTCGACAGATCTTTAGCTCCAGCATGTTCCTTGATGTGTTCTGTGAAGAATGTGACAGGGGCGACACTTTCCTTGTACAAAGGCAATTATTTAGTCTCCAGCGTCAGCAGCTCCAATTTCAGAAGCACCTTGTCTTTACCCCTGGATTTGGAGTATCACGATGAAAACACCTACAGCTGTGTGGTAAACCATCCCTTCAGCAACCAGACGACACTGCTTAACATTACAGATCTCTGCCAGCCACCTTCAGGTATGTCAGTGGTGTTTTATTCAGAACTTTTTCTTTTCTTTTACATGACTGACTCTTCTCAATCTAGACTCTACTGTACTGTATTGTAACTGAAAGTTTAGAAGAAATATTTGTACTGTTGTGCATGACATTTGAAAGGTTACACTCTTAAAAATAAGGGAGTACCTTTAACATTTAAGGAAACTTTCCATTCCAAAAATGTGGTTCTTCATTGTGGAAAAATGTTCTTTAGATTATTAGACTAATAGTTATTCATAATAAGAAAAAATGGTTCTTTTAAAAGCTGTTCTCTGCAGAACCAACGTTTCTTCTATGGCATCGCTACGAAAACCCCGTTTTGAAAGCTTTATTTTTAAGAGTGTAGTTCACCCAAACATAATTGTCATCATTCCCTCACACTCATGCTGTTCTTTACCCATATGTTTTTTTATTTGAAGAATGTTTCAGGTGTTTTTGTCTGTACAATCCAACTTATTTTTCAACGAGAAGTAAGCTGTTTTTGAATGTGCTAGACTTCTAATTCTATTCACCTTATGTAGCAACACAGATGTACAATATTCATTAGCTGCTATAGTAAATAACTGGAATAATAACAAAATAACCATGCAGTAAATAGTAAAATACACCAATCAGGAATAACATTATGACCTACAATTGTGTTGGCCCCCCTTTTGCTGCCTGACCTGTCAAGGCATGGACTCCACTAGACCCCTGAAGGTGTGTTGTGGTATCTGGCACCAAGATGTTAGCAGCAGATCCTTTAAGTCCTGTAAGTTACGAGGTGGGGCCTCCATGGATCGGACTTGTTTGTTCAGCACATCCCACAGATGCTCGATTGGATTGAGATCTGGGGAATTTGGAGGCCAAGTCGACACCTCAGACTTGTTGTGCTCTTCAAACCATTCCTGAACCATTTTTGCTTTCTGGCAGGGCGCATTATCCTGCTGAAAGAGGCCACAGCCACCAGGAGATACCGTTTCCATGAAAGGATGTACATGGTCTGCAACAATTCTTAAGTAGGTGTTACGTGTCAAAGTAACATCCACATGGATAGCAGGACCCAAGGTTTCCCAGCAGAACATTGCCCAAAGCATCACACTGCCTCCGCCGGCTTGCCTTCTTCCCATAGTGCATCCTGGTGCCATGTGCTCCCCAGGTAAACGACGACGCACCCGGCCATCCACGTGATGTAAAAGAAAACATGATTCTTCAGACCAGACCACCTTCTTCCATTGCTCTGTGGTCCAGTTCTGATGCTCACAGGCCCACTGTTTCGGCAGTGGACAGGGGTCAGCATGAGCGCCCTGACTAGTCTGCGCAACAAACTGCGACACACTGTGTATTCTGAACCAGAACCAGCATTAACTTCTTGAGCAATTTGAGCACCATGACCCTGTCGCCAGTTCACCACTGTTCCTTCACCCCACAAGAGCTGCAGTTTTGGAGATGTTCTGACCTAGTCTTCTAGCCATCACGATTTGGCTCTTGTCAAACTCGCCCATTTTTCCTGCTTCTAACACATCAATTTTGAGGACAAAATGTTCAGTTGTTACCTAATATAGCCCAACCACTAACAGATGCCGTGATGAAGAGATAATCAGCGCTATTCACTTCACCTGTCAGTTGTCATAATGTTATGCCTGATCGGTGTAATTGGCACTACAACCATTGTGTTTATGATTGCATTAATAAATTAAAATAATATGTTAACAAATAACAGTTGGACCGTGTTTGTGCAGCTAAAATAGCTGGAAGTTGATGAGAAGGGAGCCTCTGTAGTTACAATGGCCGCCGCGCCCACTTTCACGGTAAGAATATGGTGAATATTTAAATATTTTTTTAACTTGTTAATATTTTTCTGAAGAAATACAAACAAAAATAGCGATGAAATCTTAAGTAAATATTCACTGAGTAATCCACTATTTTGACAGAATTTTCACCTGAAATTTGGAGCCAAACACATTGATTGGTCTATTAGTAAAATCTGTTTAGATTTCTTTGCATTATATATCAACGGGGGCCATTTAAAAAAATGGGGATAAAGCACTCAAGTTTGCATGCCTGTAACTCAAGAAGTATTAAAGATATCTTAATATCCTTTTAGATTCTGGTTCTTAAACTTTTTCGTTTTTTTTCTTTTGAAATCTTTATTTTCAAGGCCCTATGTGGTTCATTCACACAGATATGGGATCTCAATGCTCAATTTGTTGAATTTTACCTATTTTCAATGGTCGAAAACCAAATGTGGGTAACTTTTCAAACAACTGATACTTATTTTATTATTATGAATAATGTTGAAACTAAAAACGTATCAAAACAATTGCCTAAAACACCTCTCTGAGTACCAAAAATCAACTCAAATGGTCAAGTTGAAGCACATTAATTTGCTCTCAAATGTGTATTTATAAGAATCTATATTTAAATCAGTTTCAGGGATATTTGGAAGAAGGAATTTTGTTCATTTTAATAGTTTTTGAAGCTACCAAAAGTTCAAGTATGCAGTATTACGTGTTACTGCACTGACATCCCAATATCTCTTGGATTGAATCATGCAGGGGATTGAAAATTAAGATTCCAAAAGAAAAGTTTATTAATTTTAAAGCTGCAGTCCGTAGTTTTTCCTCTTTGTCGCCATCTCTGTTCGAAATCTGCAATTGCAGTTATTCGCAGAATTATCAACTTTACGTGAATTGTGCAATGGCACAGCGTGGAGGAATCCAGTGTTTTGAGGATAATGTGCGGCTGTCAGTCACCGTGCCGGTGTGGATACTGTCATTCAGAATCACAGATTCTACTGTTTGAAAGTATGACCAACATAAGAATGTCATCTGAACAAGTAGCTAACATCTGTTCTGACCAACTAAGGGGAAAAAAGCATTGCAATAAATTGTGATGATTAAATCTAACGATCGCTTATATCAATTCAAACCGTGCAAATTATACTTTGTTTTCAAATTGTTAATGTTAATATCATCATTACGTGACTACATTTAATGTGTATTAGGGCTACCTGTAGTTCAGTTTCCATTTTTGTGCAGTCTAATTTCTAATTGTCATATACCAACAAATTAATGTGGAGTAGAGGTGAATTGCTCCCGCTCATAGCTAGCACAAAATAACGTTAATTGATATTTACCATAATGCACATAGCAAAACGAGAAAGGCACAACAAGACCCACATTTGGTTTTTGACCACTGCAAATGTGTACAATTTACTCATGGAGCCACATTGAGCCCCATATCTGTGGGACTGAGCCAGCGAGGGCCTTTAAAATGAAGATACCAAAAGAATGTTTGTTAAAAACCAGAATCTAAAAGGATACAGGCATGTAAACTTGGTGTAAAAAAAAAAAAAAAAACACACACAAAGTGCTTTTTCCCAATTTTGAACCATCACTGTTGGCATATAATGCAACAAAGATTGTTAAAGTCAACAGATTTTTCTAATAGACCTGCCAATCTCTGTTTAAAAATACAATAATGAGGCTGCCATCTTTCTAAAGTCATTTTTACACCCCTTTAATTTGACTCCATCTACAAAACAGTGGATTACTCAGTAAATATGCATCTGTGACATTTAATATTTTGGCGTCCATCTTCATTTATGTATTTGTATCGCCAGAATTTTTTTTAATCAAAATTTCATTTTTTAACTGGGGATCTCTTGTTGAATGACCCAACTGGAAGCGAATGACACTGGAAGCTTCACACATTCAGGTTACAAATAGCCAAGCCTGATCTTACATAAAAAAAAAAGAAAAAAAAAAAGTGGATAATAATTAGTGGTGTTAGGGGACAGCAGTTTAGAATCCATGACTAGTTGTGAAGAATGAAGACCAAGAGTCAGGACTGCAATAAATTAAAGCAAAATTGACTGAAGAATAGTTTGCAGTTTCATCAGCAGAAGCCAGCTTCAGGTCTCACAAGGAGTTTGTATGCCGCACTCTTTCCCAAGGTCTAGCTACGTCATTACTGCAGGTTGAATGATTTTGATTGGCTAAGAGAAAATAGTCTTAGTAAATTTCTTCACATGGTCAGTTAATCAGATGCACGTGTCCATAAATCACTTGTTGATGCTTTCACCCCGGAAATTAGGCACGTGGTGACCTTCCAGGTCTGGATCAGGAACCAACTTGCCCAGAAAACAAGTCCCCCCATCTCCTAGGATGCCCATAATCCACCTCCAATACTGATCTGTAACACAAAATACTAGACACATACACAGATGCACAGCTTCTTCAAGGTTGGAGTTGGTTGAGCTCCAGCCCTGACCAGAAAGTTTCCCAAAACATAGTAATAACATGTGCTTTCTCTCAGTAAGAGGTACAGACAATATTCACCATTATTCTCTAGTGAAGGAAGATGCAAAGAAAAATCTTATAAATATAAAATATCATATAAAAGCATATAATTCAGTAAAAAATTAAACCAAACACAGACTTTAGGGAACAAACAAACAATCAAACTAGAAGAAATCATTTAAATCATCTTAATATTGTAGCGAATATCTAGCCCCAGGGGAAATGGTGCGGGATTTATGCACGCGTTTAATCGTGTTACGATCAAATATGCACAGATCCACACAGAGGGGAATTTGGATATTAACAGTTGATTTTATAACGGATTATAACAATTATTAATATCTAGGGCTTGATTCAACTTTTAGAAATTTCTTTGATTCTAGAATTGAGTTCAAAGGACGGATAATTGTCCACCAAATATCTCCCTTTTAATAACTCTTAAACAACGTTTCTCTGGCCAGGAGAAATATCTTTCTTTTAATTTGTAACAGGGTCGGTTCACCGTAAAAGTGACCTATGGGTGAGCAACTCAAGCACAGTCACGTGTGAATATATATATTTTAATAAATCAACAAACAATAAACAAACATACACAAATTAACTGAAAGAAGAAGGAGAGCGAGGGAGAGAGAGAGAGAGAGAGAGAGACAAGGCAACGGTAATACTATCGACACAACCTATGAGCACAAGCAAGGAATCAGTCCAGCTTATTGGTATAAGCTCAAAACTTTATAACGACAGCTTAAGGGATACTTGCATATGTTTCCTTGGTCGTGAGTTTGTGTGTTTAGGGGAATTCCGCGATCCGGTCCGTGTTTGAATCTGGCAGGGGTGGGTCCTTGGAGTCCGCGGGAAATTCAACTTTGGTTCCTTTGTGTGATGAGATCCGTTGGAAGATGGCGAAGAAGAGGAGGAAAGCCAAAGAGGTGGCAACAGGAAGCAAAAAGAAGGGAGCAAAAGAAGTGAGAGAGAAGAAGAGAGAAGAGAGCGAGAAGCGTTTGTGGCCCATCTTTAAAGGGCCGCGACGGAGCACGCCTCTTTTGTCGGAACAGCCAATCAGAGCGAAGGAACTCAGAAGCGGGAAATCTCCCTTTGTCTTGGGTCTCGCCTCATTAACATGTTTTATGGCTCTCTTAGAGAAGCAGACTTGGGGGTTTTGGTATGCAGACTTTGGGGTTTTGGCATGAAAGAAAGAGTTTGATGCATCATGGTACCACACAACATACCTAGCCGGCCTACAAATTGCGAGACAAAGATTTCGAGACCAAGCATGGGGAGTTTAACTTAAGAGTTAAAGGAACGCCGAGGATTGACGTCATTCTTCCTTACGCATTCACTGGCTATAAGTTTCTAACCTATCAAACACATCTAAAATGGTTATAACAAAAAGCATGCATACATACAGGGAACAGCACACCTAAAATGAAAAATAACTAAGTTAAAAGTCATATAATCTGTTCGGATGTCCTTTGGTATGTGTGAGGGAGGGGCTGTTGTTTATGACGATGCCTCGTGGGCTGCACGGGGCCTGGTTTGTGTCCTTTTAGCACCGTTAACCTGTCGGTCTGTAGACTTCACAGCGCCGGTCTTGCTTGAGTCATTATAAATAAAGTATTGGTCCGTTGATCATTTATGAGCACCGTCCATACGCTACAATATGTAGGAGGACAAATTGTGTGTGTGTGTGTGTGTGTGTGTGTGTTAAAGCTGCAGTGGATTTCAGAATCCACCCCTTTCAGTGGGTTTCAAAATGAAACTCAATTCACTTGTCATGTATACAGAACCCAAATCCAGTGAACAGCTGAGTTGTGATCAGTCTTTTGTGATTTGCGGAAGAAAGAAAATTGTATGAGTATGGAACAGCATGAGGGTGAAGAAATGAATTTTTTTTTTTTTTTCATTTGTGGGACTGCAATGCTTTTTTTTTTTTTTTTTTTTTTTTTTTTTTTTTACATGAAGCTGTTTATCATTTCAGAAGACTCGTTACTCTACTGTCTGGTGCTCCTGGTGTTGATTCCTGTAGCTCTCACAGTGACTGGTGTGATATTGTATGTCCGTAGAAAAACGTGAAAAAGCAGATCAAGAGATTCACACAGTCTGCTCAAAAGATTGAGGTGGTAAGATTATTATTATTATTATTATTATTATTTTTTTTATGTTTTCTCTCATGCTCATGGTCACCAGTTATTTGATTAAAAATACAGTAAAACGGTAATATTGTGAAATATTAAACTTTAAATAACTTGACTTTAAGTAACTGTTTTCTATTTGAATATTTTATATAATTTATTCCTGTTATCAAAGCTGAATTTTCAGCATCATTACTTCAGTGTCACACGATCCTTCAGAAATCATTCTAATATGAGGATTTGGTGCTCAAGAAAAAATATTATTATTTTTACCAACATTTTAAAACAATATTTTAAATATATAATAATTTCCTATATATATATATATATATATATATATATATATATATATATATATATATATATATATATATATATATATATATATATATATAATTAAATACAGACAGACACATACACACTACTGGTCAAAAGTTTGGAAACATTATTATTTTTCAATGTTTTTGAAAGAGAAGACTCTTCTGCTGATCAAGCCTGCATTTATTTGATCCAAAATACAGCAAAAACAGTATTATTGTGAAATATTTTTACATTTTAAAATAACTTTTTCTATTTGAATATATTTTAAAATGCAATTTATTTCTGTGATTCAAAGCAGAATTTTAGCATCATTACTCCAGTCTTGATGATCCTTCAGAGTCACATGATCCTTCAGAAATCATTCTAATATGCCGATTTGCTGCTCAAGAATCACATTATTATTATTATTATTATTATTATTATTATTATCAATATTATCAATGTTGAAAACGTGTGTACATTTGTTTTTTTTTTTTTTTTTTCAGGATTATTTAACCGGGGACAGGAGTTGAGAATTAGCACTAGCTATAAACTCCATATGCTGTGCATCAGTTGCAGTACTTGTATTGTAACTATGTCAGACTGCATTGTCCCTGTTAAATAAAAAAAATGAATAGAAAGTTCGTAAGAACAACATTTATCTGAAATATAAAGCTTTTGCAACATTATAAATGTCTTTACTGTCACTTGAAAAATGTATGGCATCCTTGCTGAATAAATGAAATGCATCCTTGCTGAATAAACCCCCCCAAAAAAAATATTCTTACTGACCCAAAACTTTTGGACGGTAGTACAGATAAATACTGTTGTTTTGAACTTTCTAATCAAAGAATCCTAAAAAAAAAATGTTTTACACATCCCAAAGATGCTCTATTGGGTTGAGGTCTGGTGATCATGTACATTTTAGTACAGTGAACCCATTGTCATGTTCAAGAAACCAATTTGAAATGATTTGAGCTTTGTGACATGGTGCATTATCCTGCTGGAAGTAGCCATCAGAGAATGGGTACATGGTGGTCATAAAGGGATGGACATGGTCAGAAACAATGCTCAGGTAGACCGTGGCATTTAAACAATGCCCAATTGGCACTTAGGGGCCTAAAGTGTGCCAAGAAAACATCCCCCACACCATTACACCACCACCACCAGCCTGCACAGTGGTAACAAGGCATGATGGATCCAGGTTCTCATTCTGTTTACGCCAAATTCTGACTCTACCATCTGAATGTCTCAACAGAAATCGAGACTCATCAGACCAGGCAACATTTTTCCAGTCTTCAACTGTCCAATTTTGGTGAGCTTGTGCAAATTGTAGCCTCTTTTTCCTATTTGTAGTGGAGATGAGTGGTACCCGGTGGGGTCTTCTGCTGTTGTAGCCCATCCGCCTCAAGGTTGTGCGTGTTGTGGCTTCACAAATGCTTTGCTGCATACCTCGGTTGTAACGAGTGTTTATTTCAGTCAAAGTTGCTCTTCTATCAGCTTGAATCAGTCGGCCCATTCTCCTCTGACCTCTAGCATCAACAAGGCATTTTCGCCCACAGGACTGCCGCATACTGGATGTTTTTCCCTTTTCACGCCATTCTTTGTAAACCCTAGAAATGGTTGTACGTGAAAATCCCAGTAACTGAGCAGATTGTGAAATACTCAGACCGGCCCGTCTGACCAACAACCATGCCACGCTCAAAATTGCTTAAATCACCGTTCTTTCCCATTCTGACATTCAGTTTGGAGTTCAGGAGATTGTCTTGACCAGGACCACAGCCCTAAATGCATTGAAGCAACTGCCATGTGATTGGTTGATTAGATAATTGCATTAATGAGAAATTGAACAGGTGTTCCTAATAATCCTTCAGGTGAGTGTATGTATGTATGTATGTATGTATGTATGTATGTATGTATGTATGTATGTATGTATGTATGTATGTATGTATGTATGTATGTATGTATGTATGTATATGTATGTGTATGTATGTATGTATGTATGTATGTATGTATGTATGTATGTATGTATGTCTGTATGTATGTCTGTATGTATGTATGTGCTTTTTTTGTGTTGTTTTTTTAACATTTGTTGTTTGTTTTCAGCAGCTGATGAAAATTGCTAGAGAACTGAGGATGGAATACTGAATGTGTGCAGAAAGACGGGCTGAAGAGACTATATTAAAACACACACTGAAACTTTGGTTACAGGGGTTAGTTTAAAGTCTACCATAGAATTTTTTTAGTAGAATATTTAAAATGAAGTCCGTTCATGTGTTTTGCCACCATCACTCAGAATGTTCATCCAGACATGATGGAAATGGTGGTCTGATGACGACTGACTGTTTTTAAATCCTCCAGTTAATCTGCTGTGCTTTCAATGCCGCTTACTGAAGAGTTAAAGCGGTGTGATTTGTTAAATTTGACTTTTGTGATGAGAAACTTGAAGATGTTTTAATCCTCACATCAACTTGTTCATTTGTAAATATATTTTATTAAGATTCTATCAGTTTCAGTAGCTACTGTACTTATGCTTTTTTCATATTTGTTTGTCATTCATTTATAATTGTCAGTAGCTCTATATTCTCATTGTAAGCTTTAATTTGTTTTAAATAAATTATATATATATATATATATATATATATAAATATATATATATTCTCAGTTTTGTCATATGATGTGATACTGTGACCTGCATGTAAGTGTGCTTCATTTTTATCTTTGCACTGGTAAACTTTGTATTCATAATTCTCGTTGTAGCCAGTTCAGTCAGTGAAATTATGTTCTGTGTTATTTTGATTAATCACTGCTCTCTTGCCTAGCTGAATCTGATTTAATATTTACATTACAAATCAATTAGGTTGCTTGCCTTTGAACACATTTCAGTCATCTGAGTTAGAAAAGAAAAAAGAAGATTGAGAATCTGTGGAATAAACTATGGAAGCTTGTTTCCGCCACAGAACAAAAAAATTAAAAAGGTAATTGCAACTTTTTTCTCACAATTCTGACTTTATATCACACAGTTCTGACTTTATAACTCGCAATTCTGACTTCATAACTCGCAACTGTGTGTTTAACTCGTATTATGAGAAAAAAGTCTGAATTGTGATATGTAAACAATTGTGAAATAAGTCGCAATTATCTTTTAAAATGTTTCTGTGGCAGAAACAAGCTTCCATAATAAACAGTGATTTATGTGAGATTTAAAGGTCATCATTTTAGTCAAGGTCATTTTCTCTGCCATGATTTTCTCAGGTTGAACATCATCAGATTTTGTTCACGTTCTACAGGGTCTACATGTGTTTATTATGCTATTGTTCTGAGGTATAATGCAACAATGTAGTAGTGAACACTTTCTTTTGCAACATTGATCCTCATTATTATAGATAATATTTTAGTGCACTGTGTACTGGAGCAATAGGTTGCTTGTAGTGTTTGGCAGTATATAGAAAAAATGAGTAAAATAAATAAATAAATAATTACTTTTATGTGTGTGTCTTGTTGTATGTATTTGTAAATATGAACGATACAATTCCACATTTGAACAACATTCAACTTCCAGTGTAGGTGGCGCTGTCGCCGGTAGGTTTCTCGTCAAAAGCGGCGAAGAAGACAGTTAAACATGGCGATGTCCTGCACTGCACTCATGCCGGTTCGGGCACTCGTCACTTTGAGGAGAAAAACTCTTGAAATTAATAAAAATATCTGGTCAAACTGGACTTTTGTAAATCAGTATAGGACTAAAACCGGTGTCATTCATAAACATCGCCATTCTCCTCCGGAAACAGTTCACAAAGGTAAGATGTATGAGATCGGCGAACTGACATTATGCGAACGATTCTCAATACACGCGCTGTTTTTATTAATGACAGTGTCGCACATTTGCGTACAGGTGGTCCTGATCTTCTCCGAGAGTTTCCTCAACCGAAGAACCTCCTGTACGCCACATTGTCCAAATCCCTGGGTCTGTCCGATCTGTCCCAGTACATCCAGTACAGCTGCAGCGATGGGGAGGTCAAGGTGAGACCCTCTTTGGACCTGGGCCAGTTGCGTAAACCGTGCCATATTGTGTTAAAACTGTCTTAACCTCACAAGACCCAGGAAAACAAAGTCTTTGAACTTAGTATTTTTTTTTTCATGTCATTTACATTGTTTAGAGCTTATGAAACAAATAGGAAGAAAAATAAATTTTATTCATATGTTATGCTATGTCCTCATAAGTGGACACCAAGAATTAATTGACAAAAAATTAAATGACATGTATAGGCAAAAACAATGGGATTTATTTATTTATTTTTTATTCACCAATCAATTTTCCGGTTTCAGATTTTTTTTCAACCAAACTTTGTTTAAAGGTGTTTCTCAACTATGTTATGAAAGATATAACTCAATAAATTGATATACCATTTACTTTATGCAATATGTGGGTAAAGTGGCCATACATGGGTTTTCCCATTCAATGCAGTGTATCTATACACTGTCTCTAATTTGCACATTAATGGGTTCTTGGGGAAACATGTCATGAAAAAAAGTATAATGGGAGTACTTGTTTTCATAACATTTTCATAATAATATCTAATATTTTATAGGAATATTGATATGTAATTTCTTTCCTCTTCACTTGCTGTGTCTCCCAAAATGCCTTATAAACATGATTTAAGTCCTGGTGTCCTCTGTTGAAGACATGTATGAAATCAATGCCTTGATTTGTATCAGAAAGTCTTTCTTGATTAGAAATCAATTCTAATCAAGATTATTTTGATTAGAAACCCCATAACATTTTCTTGAGATGTTGATTTATAACAATTTAAAAAGTCAGATTTAAATGATAATTACAAAATATAATATTTCCATAATAGTGCTAAATTTGATCATTCAGTTATTTTTAAAGACCAAGGAGGAGTTGTTGTCCTGGTGAAACCTCAAAACAGCCCTGAATGTGCTTTTTACAGGACATCCAGACTTAAGACTGTGACATGTATGGTGTCAGAGAAATTCACTAAAATATAATGTCCTTGTACGAGGACGGTGGCACCCAGGAGGTTAAGAACTAGTATGACCAACTAGCAGTTAGCTAAGGGGTAATCAGCCTCACTTTCAGTATCAAATTAGACCAAGCTACATTTTTATGTAACAGACTTAAAGGGATAGTTCACCCACAAATTCAAACTCTGTCGCCATTTACTCAGCCTCATGTTGTTCCAAACCTGTATGAATTAGTTTTTTTCTGTTGAACACAGATATTTTGAAGATTATGGGTAAGCTAACAGTTGATGGACTCGTACAGGTTTGGAACAGCATGAGGGCGAGGAAATGATGACAGAATGTTTAATTTTGGGTGAACTATCACTTTAAAAAAAAATCATGAACCGTCTTAAAGAAAAAAAATATTGATGACTGACTTATAAGACTAGTCTTAGCAGTTTATACAACTGGCCACAGGGGTTTTCAAACTGGGGTTCGGAAAATGGTTAGAGAAAAACACTATATAAAAATGTAAAAATAATATTCAAATAAAAAAGATTAAAATATAAATGTAAATAAATGAATAAAATAATTATTCGTTTAAAATAAGAATTTGATGTTAGCAAATGTATATTAAAAAAATAAAGAGATTAAAATAAGCACATTTTATTTAAAAATAAATAAACAAACAAATAAAGCCCAATTTATACTTCTGCGTCGAGTGTACGCCATAGCTGTGTCATAGGCTGTGTGCTACACGTAGACTACGACGTACCCTGACGTGCACCTCTCCAAAAATGTAACAACGCGTCGATTCGACATGGACCGCAAGCGCTGTGATTGGTCTGCCAGAACCCCTCCCTCAGGGCTATCATGCTCCCTCTGCATGTGTAACTGTGCGTCGCCGCGGACAACAACACAGAAGTATAAATGAAAATCGACATGTAGCCCACGGCGTAGAGGCTACGGCGCAGGTCCGACGCAGAAGTATAAATCAGCCTTTATACGACATAGACTACGATGTACCCTGACGTGCACCTTTCCAAAAATGTAACAACGTGTTGATTCGACGTGGACCGCAAGCGCTGTGATTGGTCTGCCAGAACCCCTCCCTCAGGGCTATCATGCTCCCTCTGCATGTGTAACTGTGCGTCGACGCAGAAGTATAAATGAAAATCGACGCGTAGCCCACGGCGTAGAGGCTACGGCACAGCTAAATATTTTCCAAATAATATATTACTCATAATTTTTTCAGGTATAAATTGGGTCTCATTATACATAATTTATAGCTGCCTTTTAAATTTTAGGATGTGATCCCCACCAACGGAATGATATGGGGGTCTGTGAGATCATGAAAATTTTATCATTAGGTTACTGTCTGTCTGTGCACGACACCAACAGCACATCTGCGTACAGTATGTGTCATCAGAACTTGGATAATGGAGTTAAGCAAGTTTCTATGCTTAACTCCAGTAACGAAAGTGGCATTTTTAATCTACACGTGTACATCAGATATTAAACCGAGTTTAAATTGTTCTGTTTACTCCAGTAAAAAGTGTGTATGCATGGTCTAGAGTGTCCGTATGGTTCTCACATATTTACGGCCTAGTTTTATTTTTAATAAATCCCAATATGATATGTGCGTTCCAACGTTTATACATCAGGCCCCAGATCTGGACTGCTCGTTCAAATGAAGCCGCATATTATGTAGCTTGATGAAACGTTACTGAGTGATGATTATGGTGATACCGTTTTATGTCTTGTACACTTGTACTTTTATGCGATGTCTTTTAGAGAGCGACAGTCACTCTTCACTGGCCCGTGAGGATGGAGGTGGAGGGCTTTGGGTCTCGTAAGCTGGAGGCCGAGCGTCAAGCAGCAGCTGCAGCTCTTTGTAAACTCAGAGTAAGTATGAGCTGGAGAGTCACTTCCATCACCTCCACCATAGAACTAATAGAATATGGAGCCTTAGCAAGCTGTTTCGACCTTCTGAAATCAACTCCAAATGAACTTAGTTTTGGCCTGATTTAGTTTGAATGCACGTCACCAGTTTGATCTTCAGTTTAGCTTAACGTATATTGGGGCTTTGGAGGAGAAATTCTGAAGTCTGTGCCAGTCGATCTTTTCCATGTAATGACGTTGAATGTGGATGTAAAAGCACCATAAAAGTTTCATAAAACCAGTCTATACTTCTTGTGCACTATATTCCAAGTCTGCTAAAGCCATGTTGTTATTCACTGATAATCTTTCCCTCTTCAGTGAGTTAACGGCTACAGCCAGGACATTGAAGCAGTCAGTTAAATCAGCGAACTGTAGAACCACATCTGTTTTGGGAACTACATGTTCTTTAACAGAAGTAAACCGTTTATTGTGTTGATATAAATAAATTCTAATTAGTTCAATCGAAAAAATCAAATTTTGGTCAGTTCCTCACGTTAATCTAGCAAATGACTAGCTGCACGATTCTGAATAAATTAAGAATCATGGTTTTTCAGTTTCAAATTTCTCCCACGATTCTGAACAGACAACGAAGTCCTCATGAAATCAAAATCTAATCGATCTTATTTACTTTGTTAGCACATATTACAGGTCTTAGGGTGAACAATTTATCCATGCAAGTTAATACACAAAAAAAATGTGTTTGCTGTGGTCATCTTTAATCTAAAAAGCTCTCGCTGAAGTAAAACCCTCCCCTCTATTCAATATTCTGTTTCACTCGGAAATATGTCACAGCACTGAAATAAAGTCAGTTGCAACTTCCGGTTCACTGGGACTTTAACTAAAGTTAATTGCTGCAGTCTATTTAATCCGTTTGATTGATTGAAATTAATTGAAATTAAAAAGCGTTTTTTTAATGAATGATTCAACAAATTTGCTTTCAAAAGCTTCAGCCTCCATTCATTGTAAATTCATGAAAAGAGCATGGAAAACCATATTTATATTCAAACATTTTTGTTTTTAAATGCAGCATGGCCTAGTAGTAATAGCCCATTATGAAGAGTTGCTTGCTGCAACTCTTGAGTATATCATTTAACATTATAAACCATTCAATTGTGAAAGTAATTTCACAAATAAGGTTTATTTTCTGTGCTGTTTACAAAAAAAGATAGATGATTACAACATTATTTGTGGGTTTAGTAATCCTGAAAATTATGTATTGTGTCTTTAGGAGCTGGGAGTCCTTGGTCAAGGAAAGCAACCATCCATAACAGGAAAGACAAGACAGAAAGGGAGGCAGACATCTGTCTGGGAAGATAAAGAAGAGGTTGTGGCTGTCCGTGAACGTCTTGAATCTCTGCCTTTCCAGAAGAAAACACAGAAAGAAAGAGCCCAAGGGTAGGCTAAAACTTTTCCAGAATACTGCACCTGAGTTTATAATTTCAAGTTCGTCATTCCAGTCAAAAAAGTATATAGATGAATAAAATGAAGAAGAAAGAAAAACGTACAAAAGAGATTGTAGTCACCAAATCATACACAAATGTACAGGTCCACTTTGGATGCACAAACAGGGCAGAGAAGCGGTTAACACAATGTGCCAAGTATTAAATGACTACTAATAATATGTAGTGCTATTTACATTTAAATATATCACTGACAGAATATGCTTGCAAGGATAGTAAGCAAAAGCAATGTTCCTAATTAATATGTCCTAGTGATTTCTTTGTATTTCAAAAAGTGGAAGGGGCTAAGCAGTGATCCCTGAGGTACCCCATTTTGTTAGCGGATGTGACATGACCCCTATTTGGAGGGCAACTATTTCTTATGGGGACGCAAGGTATTTTCAACATTTACAGAGGCTAGTTAGTGATTTTTATTGCCATCTTATTGCAGAATGTCAGTATTTTTCTCCCACCAACCACGTAAAAATTCCTGGCCACATTACATACTTTTCTTGTCACCAAAAGGTCGTCTGGTAATTTAATTGCTGTTGGAATCAACATCTCTGTGTTTATTTTTAACCACTGCCATGGTACCACGGTAACTATTTTGCTTTGCGTTAATGTGCATGCATTTTATACACCATATTGCCAAACGTTTTGGGACACCCCTCCAAATCATTGAATTCAGGTGTTCCAATCACTTCCATGGCCACAGGTGTATAAAATCAAGTACCTAGGCATGCAGACTGCTTCTGCAAACATTTGTGAAAGAATGGGTCGCTCTCTGGGGCTCAGTGCATTCAAGCGTGGTACCGTGATAGGTTGCCACCGGTGCAATAAGTCCATTTGTGAAATTTCCTCATTACTAAATATTCCACAGTCAACTGTTACTGGTATTATAACAAAATGGAAGCAATTGGGAACAACAGCAGCTCAGCCACGAAGTGGTAGGCCACGTAAACTGTCAGCGGGGGTCAGCACATACTGAGGCACACAGTGTGCAGAATTCGCCGACTTTTTGCAGAGTCGGTAGCTACAGATCTCCAAAATTCGTGTGGCCTTAGATTAGCTCAAGAACAGTGCGTAGAGAGCTTCATAGAATGGGTTTCCATGGCCGAGCAGCTGCATCCAAGCCTTACATCACCAAGTGCAATGCAAAGTGTCGGATGCAGTGGTGTAAAGCACGCCACCACTGGACTAGCAGTGGAGACGTGTTCTCTGGAGTGACGAATCATGCTTCTCTGTCTGGCAATCTGATGGACAAGTCTGGGTTTGGCAGTTGCCAGGAGAACGGTACTTGCCTGACTGCATTGTGCCAAGTGTAAAGTTTGGTGGAGGGGGATTATTGTGTGGGGTTGTTTTTCAGGGGTTGGGCTTGGCCCCTTAGTTCCAGTGAAAGACATTTTGGACAATTTCATGCTGCCAACTTTGTGGGAACAGTTTGGGGTAGCCCCTTCCAGTGCACAAAGCAAGGTCCATAAAGACATGGATGAGCGAGTTTGGTGTGGAGGAACTTGACTGGCCTGCAGAGAGTCCTGACCTCAACCCGATAGAACACCTTTGGGATGAATTAGAGCGGAGACTGTGAGCCAGGCCTTCTCATCCAACATCAGTGCCTGACCTGACCTGCATTAAGAATGCAATGTCATTTAAATTTCATGTGTTTGTAAAGGCAGGCGTCCCAAAACTTTTGCCAATATAGTATATATTACATCACTGCTCCACTACTTCTTAAGAAAAAGAAATAAGAGAACAAGATGTAAACTTTTAAAATGGGCATTATTATGGCCACTGCAGGTATGCAATAAGATTTTACAATATTAATTATATACATTTATATAAATTAGGGCTTGTATGATATCTACTAGCCAACCAGGTAGCCAGGTAAAATGTTTAACTTATTGTGAGGAAGAGGTTGGAATCTGGAATTTTGTACATCATTACTACATATACCAGCCAAAAATTGATGCCCTGCCAAGGCAAAGTGTTAAGCACCCCTTTCCTTCAAGATGTCTGGACTCAATCCATTAATGCAGGAGAGTGGACAAGAAGACCTATGCTATGATTCAGTATACTACTCACATAAATTTGACACATTATTTGATATCTTTTTGTTGTACTTGTCTGTGCTTTTGGTGTGATCTTCATCTGCATCTGAAATTGTATATGTTATAGGCCAATAGAAGAGGATCCAACCGTGACAGAGGCACTCTCCATGTTTCCAAAGCCGAGGGCACTTCTTGGTACTGTCATTCAGGTGGCCACATCATCCTGTAGAGTCAGAGTAAGTTAGAAACTGTTATTGACCAGCACACACATCTGACAAAAAGACAAAACAAGCATGAACATACAGATACTTTCCCAAAAATCTGTATGAAATTAGCCAGTTGTTACTTTTATGCAAAGTAATAACCCGGCAGCGCAAGTAAACCACATTTACAACCAAGTTATTCCCTGGTAGTGATGTCAAAAATTGTCTAATCATTTGTGTATCTGACTTATTCCATTTGTTATGTGAGATGTAATGTTAAATAAGCAGTTTTTTGACTGAAATACTACTTGAAATACTAGATGAGAAAACATTTAATTTCTTGGGTCTAGAGTTTACAATATGTTTCTTCCTCTACCGCGAAACGCTTGCTCTGTCTGGATGAGCTTAAAGGTGTCATGAACTGCCATTTTTTTATTTTTTGTTTATACTGTTGTCTGAGGTCAACTTATGATGTTTGCATGGTTTTTACATTAAAAAATATCATAATGAATAGGTAATAGGCTATTTTTTACCCTGGTTTTGAGGCTCTCTCCTGGAACGCTCGGTTTTTATGGGTGTGCTGCACTGAAGTAAACGCCCACATATTTGCATATTTAATGAGCTTCAGCTCTCTTGTCAGTACAATTGAGAGATTGTTTTGAAAGTGTGTGGGGAAACGGCAACCGGAATGAATTGCCCACAGGGCTTGCAAAATATCTTTATCAAACAAACACAATGATTTATCTCCCATCCACCTACGATTGATTGGAATGTTGTTTTTTTTTAAATTATTACTTGGCCTACCCGATCGGTGGATATAACCGCAAATCATACACATGCATGCACGCACGCACACACACACACACACAGCCCCGGGACGTTGGGCTTTGCGAGCCCTGGCCCATACATGTCCGAGTCTGATCCTGAATCGCAATGTACCAACAACACCACAAATAAAGGATTCTTCAGCCTTTGACAGCGTGCTAAGGTTTGTTCTGCTAGACATGTATATTCTTATATTACCATGACCTTTTTATATATCAAAAGCTCAAGGGAAAGTTGATTTGTCAATTCATGACCCCTTTAAATCCGCAGTAAGGATGCTTTCCTGTCACATATCACACATGCATACATCAATATTGATTTTTCTTTTTCTCCGTTCTGCCATGTGAAGGAGCTGCTTCAGTACAGAACTACTGGTGGGATGGTAAAGACATGCGAGCTGACCTTACGCTGGCCGGAGGAGATGACCTTTACAGCCCATGGCCGCCGTAGAGTGGAAGCGGAGTCAAAAGCAGCAGCACTGGCTTGTCTCAGGTTTAAGGTTGGTTTGTGCAGGGCAGACAGATTATTTGCGGAAGTGAAAGCAGCTTCAAAAAAATATTGTGTTAAAGTTTACTGTAAAGCATAAAGCAGGGGTTTTCAAAGTCAAAGACAGTGACCAGCCCTGCTCCGCGCTTCCTCTGACATGCTCTCGTGCCCCCACTTTGAAAACCCTTGCTGTAAAGCAAATGTACCGAAACTAAACATTTATTTTATACAAAATGCATGTTTTACAAAATGATTTGGACTCTAAAATTGCTCAAAGCCATATGTCTTACCATGCTATGTTCCAAATTTAAAGTTCGTATCACAAAAATTGCTCACTTAAAGGTTTTAAAGTGTAATTCCCATAGTAATGCAGTCAAATTTCAAAACGGTTTTCTCAGGATACATTTTTAGTATTTAAGCGTTCGAATTATACCTAATTTATGATGTGACTGGGAATAAAGGGTATTAAAAAAAGCAGGCCAAGTGTCCCTCTACCGGCAGACAGCTTTAGAAACTGCTCGCATGAATTAGACTACACAGGTCGCACTGTGTGTTTATTTTTGTGTGCTGCTGCTTCAGCAAACGCTGGTCCGATCTGTGCCACGCTTGTGCTGCATCTTGTCAGAAATAAATACAAGTTATGTCACTAAGAAACTTGTTAATCAAATTTAAAGGGGTCTTATTATACCCCTCACAAGATGTAATGTAAGTCTCTGCTGTCCCTAGAGTGTGAATGTGAAGTTTCAGCTCAGATAATTTATTATAGCTTGTCAAATTTGCCCCTATTTGGTTGCGAGCAAAAACACGCCATGTCCCTTTAAATGTAAATGAGCTGCTCCTCCCAGCCCCCTTTCCAGAAGAGGGCAGAGTTTTTAGAATTTATGCTCCGGATACTCTGGCAACAACAAAAATGTCACACAGCCAAAATGTCAGAAATAGTCAGTAGCAGTGTTCAGCCTTACATGTTCAAACGGAGTCGGACACTGATGGAGAGACTTAGGAAGAAGTTGCAACTGGATGTTTCTGAATGGTTGGTGGATAAATTTAGTTGTTGTGGAGTTACGTTGACTCAGCTGGAAAAAGATGTGGAACCGCTCATTTGGTTTATGATTTATGGGGATTATAAAAGAAACAGCGGGTGGATTTTTACCATTTATAGGCTGGTTGTTTACACACTGTGGACACACATCTGTGTTCAAACACCTTCATAAAAGTGAATTTTGTCTTTAAGAACTTAGTTTTCATATGTCTGAGATGGCATGAATGCACCACCATTCTCAGAAGTGCAGCTTTGGAATGTCTCCTTGTACTAATACCACAAATAGTTTTAAGTAGCAAATCAATTTCCATTGTTGTGAAGTAACTATTGATAACCCTTACTTCCTGTCTCAAGAGGAAGTACTGTGCTTGTCATCTAGCATTAGTGCTGATATTCACTACTTGACTGGTTTGATTTATGCCCACAGGAACTGAAGCTTTTGGATGAGCAGAACAACCCTCTGACTCATGCCAGGTATCATCAGGAGGAGGTGCGTGAAGCTGGTGAGAGGCACAGGCGACCCTGCCGTGTTGAAATACCCCAGGATCTAGAACAGAGGATTCAAGAGTACCTCTCACAGGTGACGCGTATGAGAATTCGCTCTAGACTGCTTTGGCCAATCTGTTTCACTAGGTTACATAATGGATAAATATTTAAAAATGATGTATGTTAGAATATAGATGAGCACAAATAATTTGGTTACACTTTACTTTGAGATGACATAAGCTGGGTTTCCATCCAAATGCGATTCTTTTCAAAGCTTGCAGAAAATAAAAATGTGGCGTTTCCATCACTCATTTCTGATGCGGTACAAAATGTGCATAAAAACATGGCTATAGTTACATTGTACTTACTCTCATAAGTACCAAGTACTATTAATTAACTACTTATAACTATAGAGTTACAGTTAGGGTTTGGTTTAGGGTTAGTTATGTGTAATCATGCATAATTTACTGTTATAACAAATGAGTGAAATTAGTTAACAAGCAAAAAGAGAAAGCGACAGTAGCTGTAATGAAATGCGAATCAACACTGACTTTTCAGAAATGCGTTTAGCAAAAAAAAGTGCATCCATCCACCATAAAAGTAATCCATATGACTCAAGGGGGTTAATAAAGACCTTCTGAAGGGAAGCGATGCACTTTTGTAAGAAAAATATCCATATTTATAACTTTATAAACTGTAATCACTGGTTTCCGCAGGGTCTTTCCTGACAGACATTGTCATCCACACATACAGTAAAAAGTACTGTACCCACGTGATCTGCGAGCCAAATACTGACAATACATTTAAAAAAACAAAGAAACAGTTTGTGATTTTTGCTCATCTTATTTTGATATCTCATATTAAACTTTTTAATGCTACTTTCTAATATTTATGATTGTATACCAAAATAATCATCTGTAAACTATGAGGAACAAAAGAAACAAACAGCAAGAGATCATACTTGCTGTTTGTTTCTTTTGTTCCTCATAGTTTACAGATGATTATTTTGGTATATAATCATAAATATTAAAAAGTAGCATTAAAAAGTTTATTAACAAATAGTCATTTTCAGTATTCAGTTTATTAACAGACAGTAATTTTCTACCATATTCAAATTAATAAAATTAGCAGCTAACTAACAACTTGCTTTGTTCTGGTTTCATCTAACTTCAGTCTAAACTAAATAATTTTATAGGTAATTTAGTAAACGTTGTCATATAAATATCCTGGAATATTTACTCTTGCTCTCTTGCAAATACTCTTGCTAAATGGGGTAAGCACACTTTCTCGTTTCATTAAAATGAATCGGTTCAAATTAGTCATTAGACTGCGAATCAGACATTAGCGCTGTGTGCGAATCCCGGATATTAGGACATTGCGAAAGATTTGTGTGAACACAGAAAACACTTCATCGCTGGATAGGATTTTTTTTCCCCGTTGAAAGTGTGGTTTATGTCAGCTGTATGTGCGGAAACACTTGTCAAGAGAAGAGGAAATGTGGGGAATCTCAGAATGCTCCATGTGGAACATGGATTCGGTCTTCCAAACTTTTACCATTTGTGTCGGTTCAGTTGATTTTGTTTCGTGTGAGGGAGATGGAGTAATGGAATGGAATAATTGCATAATTTTGTAGCATCACAACTGTTTGATATCTGTTTTAGTATCCAGTGGAGGCTGAAGTTCAAAAATTGTGGGATGAAGAGGAGCAGCTATCAGTTCAATCGTCTTCCATCAGTGCAGATGATGATGATGACGAATTCATTACAGATGCTATTACCAATAAGCCATACCGCACTTTGCGGCCCGATGAGGAGGACAGTCTCAACGACCGCCTCCTCAGCCTGTGGATGGGGGCGGGGCCTGGACGAGGTGTGGAGCTTCCGGTGGACTCTTATAAAGAGAGCGTGCTCGCAGCGGTCAAATCATCACAAGTCGTTGTGATTGCCGGAGAGACGGGCTGTGGTAAGACCACACGGATCCCACGGTTCTTGTTGGAGGGCCGCGTTAGGAGCGGAGAGGGGGCCAAATGCAACATCCTGGTCACACAGCCTCGTCGGATCAGTGCCGTGTCTGTGGCGCACCGTGTAGCGCAGGAGATGGGACCTGCCCTCCGCCACTGTGTGGGATACCAGGCAAGGAAATCCAAAACATTTCTGCCCTTTCAATTTTTTTACAAATGTGCTTTTTTGCTTTAAGTCAAATTATCTATTTTTTAAATGCATGTTATTGAGTTGTAATATGTTGACCTAGAATTTTTAATCAATGTCATAACTGAATCTGGTTTGAAATGAACATGGATCTTTCAACTATGTTTGCGATTGTGGTTGCTGAATAAATGCACTGATGCAACCTCTGTGTAACAATACAACATCTTTTATGCTGTTGTTTTAATAGAAAAACATGAATATATAATTTGGATTATTGGATTGTGCAATATAATGAAATGCGTTTTTAAAAAAAAAAATTTTTTTATAATTGAGCAAAATAATAATCTAACCATTATGCAGCATGACACAAATATGACTACACTAAACTAGACTACAAAATAGACTCTTTCGACTAAAACTTCACTAAACAAAAACTGGACAAGGTTGACTAAAATTGATTAAAACGATCTCTGGTGCAATTGCTTTGTTAGTGTGGTTCATTTGAATAAGTGTGAACGCTGCCATCAGAACCCTGGTGCGCACCAAACAAGCTGACCGAGACCTCAAGTTTCGAGAGGCCGAGGTTCTTGGTTCGCTTCCAAATTAACTCTGGTGCGAATCGAAAGAAATATGACCACAACATGGACCAAAAACAGACCAGGACTAAATGGGTTTTTTTGGTCCGGTCCAAATGAACCGAACTGTGCACACGCCCTTAAACAGACATCTCTCGCTCTTACAGGTGCGTCTTGAGTCGCGTCCACCTGAGCGCAGCGGCGGCGCTCTGCTCTTCCTCACTGTCGGCGTCCTCCTGCGGAAACTGCAGTCCAACCCCAGTCTCCAGGGCATCAGCCATGTGGTGGTTGATGAGGTCCACGAGAGAGACGTCAACACCGACTTGCTTCTGGCCCTGCTGCACTCGGTCCTGAAAGAGAATCCAGAGCTGCGAGTGGTTCTGATGAGCGCCACGGGCGACACTCAGCGGCTCTCGCAGTATTTCGGCGGATGCCCGGTGGTGCATGTGCCTGGATTCATGCACCCAGTGCGGGCAAGGTACCTGGAGGAGGTGGTGACAGAGATGGGCCGACCGTTACTGGAGAAGGGTAGGGAGAAGAGAAACGGGGTGGTGAGTTCAGATCAAATGTATGTTCTGGTTTGGTTGTAAGGATTTTAAATTGTGCACAGACCACAGCTAAAAAGCTTTGCTTTTATTCTTTGTTTTAAGGAAGAAAAAGATGTCGCTCCTGATCTTGATCTGGTGGCTGGCGTGATAGACCATATTCACAGATCTGGAGAGCCAGGTAGAAATGACCAATTAAACATGAAAGTATTGTGCAATCATTAATGCCATTTCTTATGTTGAACTTTTTTGACAGAGAGAGTTCTTTTTAAAATTGAGTCAAGAACCCTAAGGTTCTATATAGGACCCCATGGAACCTTTTTCCTAAGAATACACAATCTATCATAGCAGACTTTGAATGTTTGTGTCCGCTTAAGCTTTTGCTGGTCTCTTTTATACTGACTAGCAGTGTTTGCTCTGTTCCAGGTGCTGTGTTGTGTTTCCTCCCAGGATGGCAAGACATTAAAGTTGTACAACAGAAACTGGAGGAAAAAGCGGCTTACAGATCAGGCTCACAGATGATTTTACCGTGTAAGCTCCCTTCCAGATCACACCACACAAATTCGACCAGCCAGTGCCACTCTGGATCTGCCATAACCAATCGCTAACGTTTGCAACCTTCTTGCATAGTCGCTCCTTTGCACCGCGACTCGACAGGGCATGTATTTGGAGAGCGAGATGATGCACCTCCATTTTACCTGCATCTGTTTTAAAAGCCTTGTCACATTGTTGCCAAAGCAACTAGGCAGATAGGTTGGTCATGTCTGGACACACAAGTCTTATTTGATCACTTGCAATTAATAGTGCGTACAGTCTGCTTGAAAAGATCTGATTTGAGGAAAAATTCCAATTTGCCTGCAGGCTGAACATAGCCATAATTGTCTGATTAATTGCTGTAGCTGGCATATCGTTTGATCAATAAAACAAATCTTTACTTAATATTTGTCTAATTGTCTATTGACTACTCCCCACTCATCTGTTTAAGAAATGCTTGCTAATCATTCTGAAGAGACACTTTGACTGTTTCTGCTGCAGTGCACTCCAGTATGGCTGTAGCCGAGCAACAAGCTGTGTTCCAGCACCCTCCGAAGGGACTGCGAAAGATCGTCCTGGCCACCAACATCGCAGAGACATCCATCACCATAGATGACATTGTGCACGTGGTGGATGCCGGCTCTCAGAAGGAACAGAACTACGACCCCAGAACAAAGGTCCCCCTGCTTTAAAGTCTGAAAATCATGAAACGAAGTTATGATAGTCTTTTCTTCCCTGTTGTGACGTATATGGGCCATTCTACAGAACTGGTGCAAACTGCGGTCTCACAACCAAAAAACACCTTTAAAAAGCATTTAAGTAACTTTATGTAAAAAAATGTGTCCCTCGTCATCATGTCACTACCGAAACTACCGTGTATGTTTTAGTCCATTGGCTGAGACTGATTTTAACCACACCCCTACATTTTTGATCAGAAAATATTGTGTTCCTCTCTCTCTCTTAGCCTCTCTTTCACAGTAGACAGGTCCCATCATTTTGAGGTAAATGTTCAAAAGTCTGAAAATCTGTGTGTAACCTTAAGGAATGTCGCTACAAACAACAATTCAAACTAATGAATCCTTAACTTTGAAATCAGTATGATTTAACGTTATACCTTTTACAAAGAAAGAATGGATTCAAAATGCAACAAATCTCATAAATTATACTTGAAATATTGTTAAAGTTATTGATTTACCTGTGAAAATATATAAATATATTTACAAGGTAGATATAAACAATCTTAATAGGTCAATATAAGCTGCCTTATTAAATTAATTATTGTGATTTGTAGTGACAAATTTGGAAAAGAGGAGAAAAAAATATTCCAAAATGTTCTGAAAATACAATTTGAGAATGAACTGCACAATTACTAGAAATGTGTACCTTGGATTTGTGGAAAAGACAAATTTCCAAGTTTCCAACTCTGACTTTGAACCAGTTCTGTAGAACAGCCCATATCCGAGTGAAACGGCTTCTCAAACAAGAACAAATGTAGGGCGGGGCTTGATTTTGTCAGTGGGGAATTGATTGGATGGTTGTGGTTTGCTATTGGTGGATCTGATGTGAGTGGCATGTTGCCCCGCTCTTGTCATCAGAGAAGAGATGTCACTGCAAGAGGGAGAAGTTACTTTGATTACGAGGCACATGAATTTAAAATGATGTGTGTGGATAAATCATTTATAATAAATACTGTAATATTCCATAAACAAAAAACAAGATTTGTCCATTTTGACTTCACTGTGACTTTAAAGTTTGAGAACTCCCATAGCAGTAAAAGTAAAGCTGATGTTGTGCTGTGTTCTCAGGTCTCTGGTCTGAACACGGTCTGGATTTCACAATCAAACGTGACTCAGCGAAGAGGAAGGGCAGGCCGCTGCCAACCTGGACATGCCTACCACCTCTTCCCACGGAAACAGCTCGACAGCATGGACATGTTTCCCATCCCTGAAATCCTGCGCACCCCTCTGGAGAGCGTGGTCATACAAGCCAAGATTCACTGTCCAGATAGCAAAGTGCGGGATGTTAAAATCTACTGGAAAAGCATTTTTTTTGTCACCGTTTGCAGAATATCTTTTTTGATCTACTTTAAAATTCAGAAAATATGCTTAATTTTGTCAGTTCTCTGCATAGTGTTTCAAGATCACTTTATTGGATTGGATTTACAACATTGTCATTCTTCCTTGTTTAGGCTGTGGACTTCCTGTCACAAGTGCTTGACTCCCCAGATAGCCAGGCAGTGAAAGTTGCTGTGAAGAACCTTATGGAAATTGGTAAATGTTTTTTTAATTTTTATTAAGTAAAGCTGTCAAAGTAAAACTGTTACATTTACATTTATGCATTTGGCAGACGCTTTTATCCAAAGCGACTTACATTGCATTCAAGGTACACATTTTTATACATTTTATCAGTTCTTCCTTTCCCTAGGAATCAAACCCATGACCTTGGCGTTGCTAGCGCCACGCTCTTATTGTTTGAGCCACAGGAAAGCTCAACTGTTAAATCATGCAATTAGTTATTTTTGTTGAACAGTATTTTTATGCATGAATTTATTTTGAAATGATACCGGTTTCATATTGTTCTGTGTGACAACTGATGACTGATCAAAACAGACTGAATATTGTCAAGAGCAACAACAGTGTCACGGTCTAATTCACATACACACACTTAGGGGTGGGCGATTATACCGGTAGACATGAGTAAGTCACCCATTCAAAGTAAATGAGAAGTGTTAACGCCGACACCGCGTTTGAATGCACTGATGGAGTGCGTGAGAACTGTTTTTGCCACCTAATTGGGCTTGAACGTGTCAGAGTGACCATGTATCTGCAAGTAAACAAGAGTGCAAGAGTTATTTATGTCTTAACGTAAACAGTTGAGAAAGAACAACACACAAGTATATTGGATACCACCCCATCACAATTGAGTATTCACACAATTCACACAATGAAATCCACACAATTATTTATTTATTTATTCATTCATTTATTTATTTATTTTTTTGTAAGACTTCATCCACATCTGTTTAGCTGTATACGTTGTTTCCACAAAATTGTATCCACAAAAAAAATGGATCCAGCGTTTTAGGAGCTTGAAGCAGGTATTTTTTTTGAAACCGGGTCCCAGAGTGGATAAATCTGAAACTGACACCCTTGCGTTTTCGTGTGTACAGCCAATCCGTATATCTTGTGAAACGGTGATTTCATCACACCACGTTCCGCACGTTAAAGACTAGAAGGCTTTACAGCTACAGGCACTGGGCATGCACACATCAATATTGCGTCATTTAATTACTGTACTTGCATTATTGTAAGGGTAGGTTTAGGGTTGGGGTAGGTGTAGGTGTTAAAACACAATCTGGTAAGTAGCAAATGTATTTATTGTTATTTTTACATCACATCCTACCATTGCTGTAGCCCTTCTAGCCACAACTCTTCTTCTCTGTTTTTAGTGTATTTCTGTGGCGGAATTAAAGCAGCACATACTGGCCTGGCATGTATACTACATCGTTTTGAGTCGGTTTCAGCGGTTTCGTGTGTATGCAGATATTTCTTGAGATGTGGGGGGAAAAAAAGATCAAATAGAGAAAGCTCTGGCTTCGTGTGGATGTGGCCTTAGATTGTATTGTCCTCCATGGGACCAATTTGTTCTGCAGCCTAGTAATTACCATCACATACAAAATAGACAAATACACAACATCTATAATACATTAAAAGATCTACCTTAACTTAACTTTTCCTATTTAAATTTAAGCAAAGTTATAGCACGTTACAAATGAAAATTTGAATCTATTTGACTTCTCTAAGGTGATTGTACAACTCTGAACATATATGTTGTGACATACTTTGGTATGTTCTGTTTTGTGTGGCTGTTCTGTCATGTGTAGAAGCTCACACGTTCTGTGTCTGTCAGGTGTGCTGGACGCCTCAGAGAATCTGACTCCACTGGGACAGCGCGTGGCCTGCATGTCGTGTGACCCACGCTTGGGGAAAGTCTTGGTTCTCTCGGCTCTGTTTTCCTGCGTTCGTCCCATTTTGTCTGTGGCGGCCTGTTTGACTCGAGATCCCTTCTATAACAGCATGCAGAACCGGGCCCTCGTCTCCAAGGTCAGAGAGCCACTTGAAGAATTGATTCTGTTTATCTGTAGTCGCACTCACCATTTTTATTTATTTTTTTTCTGCATGAGTTCACTTTTCTGTGCTACTATAAACTGTTCCTCTCTGTAGGCAAAGGCGACTCTGAGTGGGTCCAGCTGCAGTGATTATCTGGTCTTTAGTCGTGTTGTTCAGAGCTGGAAAGAGCAACAGGGCAAGGAGTGTAAACAGGAGTTCCTGGACAGATATACTCTCTCTGGAGCCAGTCTGCGGTTTATACATGGTGAGACACACACATACTTAATGTTCCGTTATGCTCAAATGTTTACATGCAAAATCTGCAAAGCGTTAATCTTTTTTTAACAGGACGATCGGGATAAATTGTACTTACTTTTGTTGTCTTCTGGGAAACGTGAGTTGCTTCTAAAGACCTTAAGTGAAATTTTCCCTTAAGATCACCCTTAGGTTTCCCTTAAAATTAAGGGTGTTGCAGAAAATAACCCTTAAGTGTCACTTAAGGGTTTCCTAAACTGAAACGTCATAAACCCTTAGAATTACCCTCAAGTGTCTATTTTTCTAGAACCGTAAAGTGTTGCATAAAGCCCCTTAACTGTCATTTTCCTAAGTACAGTTTAAGGTTAGGAAAACTTTACCTTAAGAGTTTACGAACATAAATGAGAAAATATGGCTGAATATGGATCCTATTGATCTAGATTTGCCAAGTTGAATTTTTCGCAATAGGGAGAACCCTCTAGACCATCTTAGTGATGAAAAACTGCTTCGAGAATATCCATTTGATCGCCGTGGAAAACTGTTTCCATCTCGTGCTGAACTGGATGTCATTCAAACCTCTTTTTTTCGGAAAATTGATGGCACACGTCAGAATTCAGGCGCCCCACACGCAAGAAGATCAGTATGTGAACATATAAGGCTTATTTATTGTTTTGCCACCACAGGGACGTTTTCATATTTTTTTTTTTATTACTTCCGAAACCGTCCTCTTTACACCTAGATTCCGTGCGTTAATTTTCTCCGCTATTTCCTCCCTGTTTATTCTTTTTGGCAGCAGTTACAACGGGATTAAGTTTGCTTTTTAAAATTGCTTTTCTTTTCCCATACTCAAGAAGTATACACTTCTCCTCCTCTGTCCAATTTGGCTTTCTTTTTTTTTAATCTATTGTATCCATTGTTTTAAAGCTCCTATGGTTAATGTGTACAGTAGTGTGTCTATGGCAACAATAGAATTTTATAACGGTAAAACTTGGGTCGCAGTTGTGAAACACTTAAAGGTTTCCCTTACCTAAGAGAACCGTTTAAGGAATTATATGCAACACCCTTAAATCATTTACTTAGGTAAGGGGAAATCACGCCTTAAGTCCCATACTTAAGGGAAAGACTTAAGGTGCTTTATGCAAACGGGCACTGTACTTTAAAAAAAAAAAAAAAAAATTTACTCCATCTTGTTCAAAAGTTTACATCCCCAGCTTTTAATGCTTCAGTGAATGGTTGCCGCTTTTGCAATAGTTGTGTACGAGTCCCTCAATTTACCCTTTACCAGGAGTTTGATTGATCTGACCTATCATAATGTCGGAGAAACAAACCAGACCAGAGAGTTAATAGATTAACATACCTTCTGATGTTTTCTCATGTTTATTTGGTGCTATAACAAGTAGGAAGAGATGATGGGTTCACGTGCCGCTATAGTCTGTCACGACACATTAAAGAGCCACAAAACGCTGTTCATTGTTTGAATTTCTTAATAAATGACACATTTTGAAAGCTGAGACTTTTTCATACCAAAAGTATGAAAGTGTTGCCAGTGTCCTCTTTGGAAAAAAATATTTTTCCACTGCCTGAGAACATGATGTGAGAGCACCATGGCTTGTCCAACGTAGCAACAGTTTCATACTTTTCAACAGGCGGGTCTTTGGGAAGGGTTAATTGTCCTCAGTTATTCTTTTGTCTAGTGGACTATATGTAAACCCGTTATGTGAAATACAGTATTTAGGACAGTACTAAACAAAAAAATAACATGCAATTTTTATAATGGCTCTGATTTTGTAAAAAAATTTCATTTTTGCAAATTCTGCAAGGGATATGTAAACTTTGGAGCATAACTATATGATGAATTGTAATGATGAACATGAATTGCTTTGGCCATCATTATTATGAGCATACAGATGCATGCTGAGTCAATGTAAGTGAACCTGTTTCCTCATACTTTAAAGGCCCTGTGTACACCTGGTATTAAGATATTGGCCAAGATATTGGTATTGGCCAGTCAGATCACAAGTGAACGACATTAAATACAGGTGTAAACTGGGTCTAAAACGTTTTGAACTTGTCCACTTTCGACCACTTCCAGAGGTAGTCGAAAACACATTCAACTGTATTTTGCATAACATTTTTATATATATATTTTTTATCACATTTTACTGCTTTTGTAGTGTAGACGCTCATGTGATCGAATGCATTTGAACAGCCTCTAAGAGAACCCCTACTCTCCACCTACTGACCTAACACGTAAACATTATGGGAAATGTGGCAGCCAGACGGGATTTAAACTTTGTCAGCAGAAGACTCAAGTTTGACTCCGGTTCGAAGACGAAAAGCATACCAAGCACAATGTTCTCTCACCATTCCTGATTTCTAACACACACTCACAGCATTCGGCTGATCTTGAGGCTTTCAGAGCAGAAACTAAAGCTGATGCTCTCCGTATGTTTTTCCGTCATCTCCGGTCGTGTTCATATGTAAATTGTGACATTTATTTTGTCCAGTAGACTGAAAAATCTGAAAAAGCACATACATTTACCCACCCATAGACCCTCCCCTCGAAGAAATCTGGACAGAAGTGGTTGAAAGTGGACAAAAGAGATGGATTAATGCATAATGATCGACCAGAATGCATCTTAATATTTAAAAGGGTCATGAATTGAGAAATCAACTTTCCATTGAGATTCTGATATATATAAAAGGTCATGGTAATATAAGAATATCCTGTAAGTTTCAGAGCTGAAAACGTCCTTATTGTCACCAGGCCCAGCAAACGATCGATCTCAATATGTCGACCATTGACTTCAGCGTGTGGTGAAACACTGCCTCAACATAAGATGAACGCCTGATTCTGTAGCCCCGCCCACCGACTCGTGCCACTGACATGACACAGGCCTACATAGAGCTAAACCGGATCGAACTTCTAAGCAATAAACATGCTGCATAAGCTTCATTCGGATTCCAATATTATGAATGCATGGATGAACTTTTTAATGAATATCCAACTCACGTGGGGAAGACATTGCGCATTTGTTCCTTAATTTCACCACGGTTTTGTTTGTAAGGATGAGATTGAATGAATGAAGCAACACACTAATGTGAGTAAAAATGTTTTTTATATGTGATAGTATTGCATTGTTACATATCGTTTGACATCTATTGATTTATGTGTATGTGTCTAACAGAACATACATACATGTCCGAATCAGATTCGACATGTATGGGCCAGGGCTCGTAAAGCCCAACATCCCGCTGTGTGTTTTCCAGACGGGCTACCAAAACGTAAGCCCGGCCTGCTGACGATCTATCTTAAATGGTGAAATAACATTCCTTTCTTGATATGTGCATTGTTCACTCTCTTGACTTGATATTTGAAGGAAAAATACAATCGCGGAAATTTTTATCATGCTGTCTGCAACATACTTGGCGCGCACGTGCGTGTATGTGTGATGCACGGTTATCCACCGGGCCAGGCGGGCCAAGTAATAAAAATATAACATTCCAATCGTTCGCGAGTGGATGAGAGATTAAATTTGTTTGAGATGGATATTTTTTGCGAGCCCTGTGGGAAGAAACATTCCAGTTTCCATTTCCCCGATTTGTGTACTCACGAGGAAGCTGAAGCTTATTAATTATGCAAATCTTATCCAATCCAGTCTTCAGTGCGGCACGCCAAAAAAATTCAAGCGTTGCAGGAGAGAGGCTCAAAACCAGGGTATACATACACAAGTCATCTTAAAACTGCTGTTGTTCTGTCAATCAAGGCATGTCTTGTTTTCAGAAAGCTAGAGATATGTAGAGATGAGACATTGTTTCGAGTGAGCATTTAAATACTGTTTAGTAACCTGTCTGCTTTGTTTACGAGGGTTACCGGGGAAACGGCTGCATATCTGCTGTCAGAGAGTGAATGTGCATGTTCATTCAGCGCGTCTCCTTCACTCATCCCGCCATGCGCTGCTCATGCGGGTTTGTTTAGCTCAGTGCGTGTTCCTCTTTGACACAGCATACAGCGGTATTGTTAATTTTAAACGGTTGTTGGGTTAAGTATTCTTAATGCATTCTAAAAATCTGAATAATTCGTAATAAATAATTATTCACTGTATTTTGAAGTGCCCACGATAATAATATCGTGCATGTTCATTATCGTGATGTATATCGTATTACCGTATACCAGCACATGTCTAGTCGTAAGTCACTTTGGATAAAAGCAGCTGCTGAATGAATGTGTAATTTAAATGTCATTTTAGATAAATCTAAACTCTGACAAATGTTCTGTCAATTCTTCAACCAATTTCTTGGCTATAGTTATAAAACAAAAAGGTTTCCAATGTTTATTGTTTTCAACAATGGTTTTTATGTTGAATCGGTAATGTCAAATTTTAAATGCATGAATGTTTCACCAACCATTATTACATATTCGGGTCTTTACCGACCCGGATCTATATCTAACACGGATGGATCTCTTCCTGTCGTGATGATAATATAAAACTCTCCTGAAATTAGAGTAACAATTAGAGAAGAATAAAATCCGATACAGCTTTCCTGTAGCTCAAACAATAAGAGAGTGGCGCTAGCAACGCCAAGGTCATGGGTTCGATTCCCAGGGAAAGCAAGAACTGACAAAAATGTAAAAATGTCTACCTTGAATGCAATGTAAGTCACTTATGCATTTGGCAGACGCTTTTATCCAAAATGTAAATGTAAAATAAAGCATATTTTGTTAAATTTTGGAACTTGGAAAGTTCAGTTTGAGCAGATGTTTTATACCATCATCACTGTCCTCGTCAGAGCTCATTTCCTAGTACATTAGGCAGGAGACAAACGCGCAAAAATCACAAAAAGATGGAGACGGACAAGATAGACGTCAGTGACGCAGACCCGGCTGAAAGTGAAACCCTGGCTAGTATGAAAAGACTTTAGATATAGAAAAAATAGTGTGGCATTGTCCTGGAGGATATCCAATTTGCAAAAAATGTGGATGCAAATGAGGAAACGCACAGAACATGTTCGGGAACACATCCCTCTGTGCAGATAAAGTTATTTATAACTTAAGGCCGAATTATTTATGTGATGCAGAGGGAATCCTGGAATCCAGTCATGAAAATTGAATTTACAGTATAACGTAGATGTCACGTAAAACACGCAAACTGGTGAATGAATGAATAAATCGAAAGTAGAGCTGTACAATAAATAAAATCGCAATATGGTCTGTGAATATTAAAGCGCAAAACACTGCTATATAAATATATGATCTGCTTGTTCTGTCTCTGTGTGAATGAACAGTGGCATTTCGTCTACTACATACTGAAGTAGGCCTACGTGATGCTCATGGTGTTTTTAACGTCTCACAAACCATATTTGGTCAAGAACACATAACCTTTCCAGAGCTGATCTGAGAGAACCCCCTAATGAGCATTTTCGTTATTTTATTTGAATAAAAACCATTGTCAAATACACTCTGAAACAGGTCTTCACTGAAACCCGTCAAAATAAACGTTTGGTTTAACCAGAAGTACCTAGTAGTAGGCCTACAATAGAATGTACTTGTCAAAATAATAATACATAATTTAAACATTATTTAAGAATATATATTTTTAAATCCATGGCTTAATTTAGTAAATTTATTTTTGCAGCACTTTGCCAAAAAATAAAAGAATAAAATCAAATCAAATCACCTTTATTTATATAGCGCTTTTAACAAGTCCAGTTGTTTCAAAGCAGCTTCACATTGTTAACAGGAAAATAATGCAACAGAATTTGTACAGCCGTTCTGGTGAAACGGTGATGTTATCCAGCTAATTTCAAGTATCATATAGTGTCAATGCGGGCAGATCGGTAATATAGATGAAATGTAGGTGTCCCCAACTGAGCAAGCCAAAAGCCAGAGGCAACGGTGGCAAGCAACCAAAACTCCTTCAGGGTCAGAATGGAGAAAAAAACCTTGGGAGAAACCAGGCTCAGTTGGGGTGCCAGTTCTCCTCTGGCCGACGAACAAACAGTGTATGATTATAATTCTGGCAACATAGCAGGTCTTAATTCATATTAGGCAAATAGATATTCGTAAGATTATTCGAAAGATTGGAAAAGTTTGTTACATTTTATTTGATTACCACCGCTTTTGATTATATATTTGTATTAAATCATAAAAATAATAATTTCATAGGACTCTATTATTCTTAAACATTTTAATAAATTCATGATAAAAATAAGTTGTTCATAATTCATAATTATTTATTGAATTTAGTTGATTAGACATGTTTTATTGAAATTTGTGATAATAACCATAATGTAATACAGTTTATTTATAAATAATTGTTTAATACCCTGATGCTATGAAACTGATGTTTTCTGAGATGATTATTATATTGTGAAAATGTCATTCTATCACAACCCTACACCAGAGAGTCCCCACCCCGCTGTTAAAAAGTTATTTGAATGAACTGCTTTTTACTTTTACTGGAGTAGATTTTTAAACTGGTACTTTTACTTGTACTTGAGTAAAATTTAATTGAAGTAATAGTACTTTTACTTGAGGGTTAGGGTTAGGTTAGTTAGGGTTAGGGTTAGGGTTAGAATATTTTGTTACTCTTTCCACTTCTAGTGAAATGTCACTTCATCATTGTGTATCAGACATTACCACCTTGTGGAATAAAGGTGAATTGCTCTTATTCAGTCATTAAAGATTCAATTATTGTGCAGAAAAAAAATATGCTTACACTGTTACACACCTCAGGTCGTTAGTGACCCTTTACAATTTTTGCAAAAAATGAATGGGAAAACATGCATTCTTTTATTTAAAAAAATTCTTGTTGTATTGTTTATAATGAATTTGAGGTTGAGGTTGATGTCTAACTTAAAAAAAAAATGAGGAGGAGGGTAGTGAATGACATCCCGGGTCATTAAAGACCCGAGGTATGCTTTTAAGGGTTAATTAGAAAATAATAAAACTTAATCATGAACCTGGGGCAGAAAAAAAAAAAAACATGTTTTGCTTTCAGCTACGTGTCCTAAATGAGTAAAAACCTTTACAGACATGCATCTTTAAAGTTCAGACAGAACACATTTACATTTCTTCGCTCCCTTAATAAATTGTGCCGTGGCCATAAATGGCATGTTTGAAGATTAAGTGTAAAATGCTCAGTCAGTTTGATGCTGTTTTTGTCATTTTGTAGCCATAGTAAAAAAAAAAAAAACTAAAACAAAAAAAACTACTTTGTCTCTTAAACAGGCCTGATGCAACAGTTCAGTGAAAATTTGGCTGAAGCTGGCCTGGTGAATCATTCTGCTGAATGTCTGCATCTCTCCTCTCATCTGAATCGGCACAGTCAGCAGGAGCAGCTCCTTAAAGCAGTGCTGGTCGCGGGCCTTTATCCTAACCTCATACAGGTACCACACACCCATCATACACTTCCACATACTCGATAAATGCAGAACACATTGTATGAAAAGTACTGCCTTATCTAAACTCTATTGTGCTAGTCAGTTTTGTTTTGATGCCCAAGTTGATGTGGACAAACCTGAAGCGCATGGTTGAATTGTATTTCCTTTATAAAACAGGAAAAGCTCTACAGATTTGTAATTGCTGGTCACAGCACTAGCTATCTGCATCAGATACAATTTCTGTGTAGGTGCATCTATTAATAAAATATCTGAACTTTATCAGGTGAAAAGAGGCACAGTGACCAAAGGTGGAAGATTTCGACCAGAAAATCTTTCCTACCGTACGGAAAGCACCCCTGTGCTGCTGCACCGCTCCTCTGTCAACAGGTAAAGACATGTACAGAGTAAAACTACTGATGTAAATGGATAGATTGACATTGCTGTTTTATTGGTGTGTTATGAATTTCTACAGGAAATGTATTTTTGAAGACACTGGGCATTACAGCAAAGATTTATTCTGTATTTAAAGTGCTATCCCAAATCCTGACCATTTTCCACCCATCTTTTTTGCTACTGTATCTGTATAATGTTCTGTGACAAATAATTTACCTCTTAATGTGAGGAGTGAGTAATGGCCTGTTCACACCAAGGATCATAACTATAAAGATTCAGTTTTAAATGTAAAAGAATGGTCCACACCACAACTATAAAGATAAAAACACAGGAATGATCTTTTCCAGATGAAAATTATATTTTTTTCCAGCTATTTAACGAAATTATGGCAGCCAATTAAAATCCATTCTACTTTAAACGGTTCGAGTATGGGTACAGGCCGGGAACCTGCACCGGAACCATGGCTGTGGGTGCATCTCAATCAGCTCCCTAGGCAGGGCACTGATCAGGGAGTCGGCCATTTTAAGGGCTGTCTCAATCGCTGAAGTGCACTTCTTCCAGTGCACTGAAACGTTCGCTTCCTAAAAAGTCCCACAATGCTCACTATGTTCCCTTAACGGAAGTTCTGAAGCACGAAACTTAAATCACGTGAGCCAACTCATAACGACGTGATGTTTTTAAAAATACCATTATTTTATTATTTTTCAGCATAAACATACATCGTTAGACAGGTAATTAACACAAACTAGTTAACATTTATTTATGGCTCGTGTGTGTGTGTGTGAAATTTTGAATGGGAAATTTTAATTTCATAATATAAATTTGGCTGGCATTGCATTTTGTTCCAATTAACATACAAATTACTTTTGCAAAGTTTTGAGGAATTCCATTGAGATTTAGGGGTGCCACCTAACACATAAACTTTGGCGAAATTTCGAAAAATTTGCAATTTTTAGTCTAATTGCCAAAAGGTTGACCTGGAAATGTTGAGTACAGTGAAACTTTTACACAGTAACATGTTGTATAGGGTTATCAAGGTAAAAGTTGTTTGTTTGCCCTTTGGACAACTTGAGCATTTCTCAGAATTCAACTGTCAAGATTGTCCATTTATTTGTGCTATAGACAAAATGAATGGAGGTCAATGGGACATGTTCACGTGGCCTTACCCTGTATTTTGTGTAGCAGTGATGGATGTCAGACATGCATATAAAGTTTAATTGACTTTATTGTTAAACACAAGGGGCGATACTGACACACTTAAAAGAAACCTCTCTAGTGGCTAACCCACTGGCAACTAGCAGGGCCTAATGGTAAGAGCTGACACTAACTAAACTTCAAACTTAATTACTCAGTCTGTGCCAGGGTCTGATCCACTGAGCAACATCACCAGGGAGAAAGAGGGAGGAAATGGAACCTGAACTCTGAACCTAGCCAGTGTGTCTCCCACCTGCCACCCAAGAGTAACCGTCCTATTCAGGGATTAGCTTGCATTTGCAGCGGCGAAGGTTTGGCTGTTGGTTGCGGTTATGTTCAACTGCCTGCAGCACATTCTGCAGGTGTTGCTCCTTCCTTGCCACTACGACGAAGTTGGATGTGAGCTTGACGCCACGCTCAGCACAGTCATTGACCACGTTCATTGTATGTACATTGACCTCACTTTTTTTGAACGCAGCATTGGTCACCCATTCCTTCACGATGAGAGACATAAATTCTGGATCAATGTGCAGCTGGTGCATCCCAAACCAGTAATCCTTACTGGCAAGGTCAGCCAAGCTGGTGGTTGGCAAGAGGGTGGGGAACTTTGGCTTGCCAAAGCGCTGCTCAGGGGTGTGCATGTGGAGATCAGTGGGCTTGTGCTCCAAGATTCATCATTGGGCACCTTGCTGCTGAAGAGAGCCAGGGGTAGCATCTCACCTATCAGGTACCAGCAATGCTGCAATGCCCTCATCTACAGCCTTGTATGCCTGCAGGTGGTGGTAGAGGTCATTCCAGGCAGCATCTACAGCTTTCTCACAGGTCAACCACCACTTTGCATAGATGTGTGTAATGAAAATGGCAAATACCCGAATCTTTGGCACCTGCTGCCATGTGGTGATTGTGCCCTGGGGAAGCAACGCAATGTGCTGCTCCATCAAAGCCAGCTTGAGAGTATAGAGCAGCTTGGCCATCCATCGTTTCTTGTGGAGCGCTCCCAGTCGTTGGAAGGTCACTACAGTCTGCTCTTCACCATCTGCATCCAGAAACACAAGACACAGCTGTACAAACTCATGGTAGTCACCTCACTTGTGGTCAGTGACTTCTTTTGCGCACCTGACAAGTTCAGCACGTAAATTGCCCAGGAGTGGTTGCTCGGTGTTGCCAGGAATATAGCAGGACCATTGGTTGCTGGATTCTTGTGGTAACAGGTTCCATTTCTTTCTCAGACGTGTAAACCAGGTAACCTCTGGCGAGCGTGATGACTCCACCTTCGGGTCTATGAAAACCTGGTTCAGGAGGACCTCACCAATGTGGTGCCGGCACCCAGACCAAAAGCAGTGGTCGGCCCAGTGAGAGCTGTATGGCAATGCAGGCTGCTGTGAGATGGCCGGTGTTTGACGCAGTGGTGTCAAATGCCATGTTAACCTGGTCAGTGCAGCACCAGTCCTGCAGCAACTTTCATGTCAACAGGGCAATGATCACTCCACATGCCTCATTGGTCTGCTTCTTATACATCGGGACACCAAGTAGTTTCAGCCGGTGGTGTCCACTGCAGATATGACGGGTATGTATTATTACATATTACTAACACAGAAAGATCACCTCAAACAGAAAAATCACCTCAGTTTTCTTGAGCTGTAGTATTGTTTACCTCAGATCTCCATTGCGACCATTGAGCACTGTTAACCACTTTATCCAACAAAAACAGATGTGCGGTGGCACCCCTAAATCATCATGTACGGGAAAAATATTTTGCATGTGTTGTTTCTACATATTTTGGAACACTTTTAGCACCCAGCCATATCAAAATTCATATGTATGTATGTATGTATGTATGTATGTGTCATCCCAATGTGTAGTGAGCCAGTGTCCTTTACTGTCCTTACCAGTGCCCATATTTGTGTACACAATATACTGATCCGGGAGCGAGGGAACTGATTAAAACCGGAAACCACCCCTATACCCTTAAATGGGGCACTATTTAAGCCATAGTGGATGTTGTGTACTCATTCAATCTCACAATGAACCGCAATGACCGTACAACCGATGTACACTTAACAGCTAGAGAATACCCATAATGCACTGTGAGGGTCACGCCGAATGAATTCCTGTGTCTGACCAGAAGATGGCGCTGCAGCTGAATCATCCATCCATTTTTCCAAACCGCTGGTCCAATGTGGGTACAACATAATATCATACAATTATGAATACCTTTTTACTTGATTATTAGATTGTCATGGAAACTAGCTTGCATAAACCATAATTAAACAGAGTTCAAGATAAATCTTTTAATTTCTGCTGGAGCTGCAGCAAGCACAAACTACGCAAAAGCGGAACCCTTCGACGCACTGTCCGAATTCACTCACTGGTTTTCATTCACTCCTTCAAGTGGACTATATTAGTGGAGTAATGCAGGGAATAGTGAATGAGGGGGGCGATTTCGGGGACAGCCTGTGTCGGTGGATTATGTTTGACTTTACGTCACCACCGTGACTGCTGGTGAAAATGTGCATCACAATCTTCATTGCAGATTAATTTGCCTGAGTTTAAGAAACATGAGTCTTGTTCAATTCAGTTGTGCTGTGTGTTGTTTAGGGGAAACCAGAATCTCTCGAGTCGCTGGCTCACATTCTTTTCTGCTATGAAATCAAATGGTCAAGTCTTCATTAGAGACTCTTCGGTGGCTCATCCACTAGCGTTGTTGCTCCTCACAGACTGTGACCTCAGCGAGAGAGGTAATGCAATGCCTGCCATCACCAGACAGTTGGATCATCTAGGATTCTGATCATTATTCTATGGAAGTGTGTTCCTGCCACAGAATAAAAATCTTTCTGACCATTTTTTGTACGTCAAGTTTATATCTCAGAATTCTATTTATCAATTCTGAGCAAAAAGTTTTTTTATTTTTTTATTCTGTGGTGGAAACGAGCTTCCATATTATTCACTTCATACTGAAATATAATGGAAGCTGATTTATCAATGCATGTTTGCTCAAAGTTGTGGATACAGTGGTAATCAGGTCTCTCTGTCTCTCTGTCTCTCTCTCTCTCTCAGTTCTGGGAGATCGTGTAGAGGTGGCATTACCAGGTCACACACTCATACGATGGGAGTTTTCTCCTCACGTCTGGGAGTTACTGTGGGACCTGCGCACTTCCCTACAGGCGATGATCCACCGCAATCTCAGACCATCTGAATGTGGCTCCAGCTCCGACCGCGGGAAGGACAGTGAGCTTACTGGCTTATTAGTGGAGCTTCTGAATAACACCGATTCAACAATTAGCGGTGATCAGGATGACTTCGACAACAGTCTGGACTCCAACACAGACAATGTTAAAGCTGACCATTTTTAATGTGCACGTATTCCATTCCAGCCAAACAGCTGTGCATATGAAGACTGTCTGGGTGAAGATTGTGTAGTATGGATCAAACTCTCTCCTGTCAGAACACAATCCTACGGGTCATGTGGGTCATGTCAGGGCATGTTGATTCAAACTGCTTAAATAGCACTAATTAAAGTAATTTATTTAAGTTAAAACAACAGTGACATTTCTCACTAGTATAGTATCTAAAACATTTTTGCACAAAGGTCTTTTCATGGAGAATAAAAGCCGAATGTTTGAGAGACGAAACACAATGCATTGTGTTGACATTAACTTGTACAGGCATTGTTTCCGAGGATGTATGAAAACCATTATAATACTAAAATACTTTGCTTAATTTATCGTCAATTAAAAATGTAAACATCACATCCTGCAGCATTGAACTCAACAGAAATCCTGTATTGCAAAATCATAACCCAACAGAATTACATGGTGGCACCGTTTCTGCCACGTTGTTTCTACCATTGCAATGTTGTAACTTTGTAGAAATGTATGATGATATAAGATTGCACCTTCCCAAAAGAACCTATAAACTTTTTTTTTTTTACAGTAACAAACAAGGTTTTCTGTATGTCTTTGTGGAACAAGCCCAAACTTCATTGCTATGAAACATTTACACTCACCTAAAGGATTATTAGGAACACCATACTAATACTGTGTTTGACCCCCTTTCGCCTTCAGAACTGCCTTAATTCTACATGGCATTGATTCAACAAGGTGCTGAAAGCATTCTTTAGAAATGTTGGCCCATATTGATAGGATAGCATCTTGCAGTTGATGGAGATTTGTGGGATGCACATCCAGGGCACGAAGCTCCCGTTCCACCACATCCCAAAGATGCTCTATTGGGTTGAGATCTGGTGACTGTGGGGGCCATTTTAGTACAGTGAACTCATTGTTCAAGCTTTGTGACATGGTGCATTATCCTGCTGGAAGTAGCCATCAAGGACTGGGTACATGGTGGTCATAAAGGGATGGACATGGTCAGAAACAATGCTCAGGTAGGCCGTGGCATTTAAAAAGGGCCTAAAGTGTGCCAAGAAAACATCCCCCACACCATTACACCACCACCAGCCTGCACAGTGGTAACAAGGCATGATGAATCAATGTTCTCATTCTGTTTATGCCAAATTCTGACTCTACCATCTGAATATCTCAACAGAATTCGAGACTCATCAGACCAGGCAACATTTTTCCAGTCTTCAACTGTTCAATTTTGGTGAGCTCATGCAAATTGTAGCCTCTTTTTCCTATTTGTAGTGGAGATGAGTGGTACCCGGTGGGGTCTTCTGCTGTTGTAGCACAGGACTGCCGCATACTGGATGTTTTTCCCTTTTCACACCATTCTTTGTAAACCCTAGAAATGGTTGTGTGTGAAAATCCTAGTAACTGAGCAGATTGTGAAATACTCAGACCGGCCCGTCTGGCACGAACAACTATGCCACGCTCAAAATTGCTTATCACCTTTCTTTCCCATTCTGACATTCAGTTTGGAGTTCAGGAGATTGTCTTGACCAGGACCACACCCCTAAATGCATTGAAGCAACTGCCATGTGATTGGTTGATTAGATAATTGCATTAATGAGAAATTGAACAGGTGTTCCTAATAATCCTTTAGGTGAGTGTATTTTAGACTCTCACCAGAATAACACAAATACACTGCCTCTTTTTGTCTTTTAAGCACTGGTTTGTGCAATACTTTTCTCTATGAATCAGTAGATGACTTGATCAGGTGAAACTCTTCTCGGTGCGCTGGCAAATTCCACACAAACAAAACAAAAAAATATTTCCACATTCATATAATTTCCATAATCAGGAATTTCAGTGTAATTCCTATCAAATCTAATCCCTGCCTTCATTTTTACAGATTTTTTCCAATTGCTAACACAACATTTTCACACAATCAACTAGGCTGGTTTTATCAAAATACTTACAACAATTCACAAAACCACACACCCAAACTGCAAAATACCTCATATATCTTGCTAAATTGTGTTAGGTCCCCTAACAAAATGGCGCCGCTGTGTTTGATCGCCGTTCAGGTCACTCCGCGAAGACTGCTTTTATTTACTATTTTACTTTCTTTTACTCTCACTTTTTACAAACTTATCATCTGCATTGGTCTACTATGACAGCAAAACTCTTTTGGACATTGGTTACCTCTACACTGGACTGTTTCAGGACACTTTCGCCGATACTCTGTGGCCATCTGAGATTCTTCGGAACGCCGAGTTGAACAATGGACAGACGGGTCAACGGCGAAGAATCAAGAAACACCGTGGGAAACGCGGCTGGTATCCGTAACAGACTGAGGAAAAGAGCATTCAGTCCTCCTCTCCCGAGCATTCTTCTAGCAAATGTTCAATCCTTGGATAATAAGATGGACGATCGGAACGGGACATGAGAGACTGTAACATCTATTGTTTGTCTGAAACATGGCTCACGCCCGCGGTTCCGGACACAGCTGTGACACCGTCGGAGAACTTCTCTGTTTTTCGGATGGACAGAACAGCCAAGGCCGGTAAATCCAAAGGCGGTGGAGTATGCTTCATGATCAACAAGAAATGGTGCGATCCCAGAAACATCACCATTCTCTCGCGGTCCTGCTCGCCTCATCTGGAACATTTAACAATAATTTGCCGTATTGAATGAGGTATTTGGCCAGGTGGCACATGTATTGGCCATTTAGCTCATGTAGTGTCATTTTGAATGACAGTGTTTTGAAATGGCAACCATGTGACTGTCATATTGTTGCGTCTTATGCAGAGAACCGTGTTCAGTGCATTTAAAAAGTGCCATTTTGAATTGCAAAATGTGTGTAAAGCAGAAAATGTTTTTAGACTTTAGGAGACTTGAGTAGAGGTTTTGCTCTCTGTGTGTCAGTTTAAATAATTGTGCTGTGACATGTCATTTTAATGTGTTAGCAATTAGAAAAAACTGTGCTTTCAAAGTCTAGTCCAGGTTATTCGTACATCGCTAACTCCGTTAGCTGGATTTGATTGTTGATTTGGAATGATCTTGTATTGTTTGGTTTTTCTAAGCTCATCCTGGACTTGCTGTCACAGCAACAAGTCTGGAAGCTTAAACCTGCTCGGGAGCAGCTTATTTCATGGAAACAGGATTAGATTGCATCTGTTTAAGCGGCATTGATAGTTGAAATTTGTCCCAATCACTGCTACTTTATTACAAGAGTTCCTTACTGAACCAGGGGCAATAATAATTTAAAATAATAATAAAAATAATATAAAAATATATTTGAAAATAATATAATGTTGTGTATTATACTATAGACACAGCCACTTGATTTGAGAGATTTATTTTTGATTAGAATAATTATCATTTTATTGGAGTCTTACACACATGCTCTAACGTCAATCACCTGTAGTGTTGCAACTTCTGGATAGTTGGAGAAATAATCAGTACCTACAATGTGGCTTTTACCATTGCAGTCAAACAGGTCTACTCCAACCTTTTGGTATGGATGATCAGGCACTGGATGAGTGGCTCTGCTTGTTGCTTAGACCTGTATGTGAGACATATTTCACATGAAGCTGTAGTCTGAGTGATGGCATGGTTTATCCTTACATCATTACAGACAACCAACATTACATTACCTCATGGGCCCTGCGCTTGCATTTCTCTTCTCCTAGATGTCCCTCATGAACTTTCTGCAGCATTTCCTTGCGCATCGATGCAGGGATGACAAACTTGTTTCCCTTGAAGATGATGTCATTCACCACTGAAAGCTTGGCTCTGCACGACCAGTAATCTTGGATTTGCTTTGGACAGTCACTTTTCTTTTCTGGCCAACCTTTCAGTATGGTCACTTTGAGTTGTCTCGTTGTTCCATCCATATCAAGAAAGGCTACAATCATGTCAACATACCCTTGTATGTCTGCACTTTTCTCATTGTTAAGGTTTTCATGCTTGTCGACTGCCCGAGTGAGTGTATCTGCTGCGAATATGAATTTTCCTGGTGTGAAGTTAATTTTGACATTTTTGGAGTCTGATGAGCATTTGTTGGATTCTCATGGGACAGTCATTTAAGGCCTTGGACATTATGGACATTGGTGGCTTATGATCTGTTTCCATTTCAAAGGACTGTCCATAGACATACTGGTGGAATCTTTCACAGGTATACGTACAAGCCCAAAGTTCCTTCTCTATTTGAGTATAGTTGGCTTCTGCACCAGTCAATGCTCTAGAAACGTAAGCTACCGGCTGCCAGCTCTCACCATGTTGCTGCAAAAGCATAGGATCTAGGCCATATTGTGAGCATATTGTGGGCCATATTGTGGCACTGGCTCCTCTGTAATGATGCGCTTCAGATTTTGAAAGCACGTTTCCTGCTTGAGCCAATCATTCTTTTATTCAAGAAGACATCTGAGTGGAGCAGAATGTGTTGACAGCTGGGGAATGAATTTGGCCAGGTAAGTGACCATTCCAAGGAATCTTCTCACTTCCTCTTTATTTTGAGGCCGTTCCATATTGACATATTGACTAAGTTTTCCTTTGGTCTGGCCTGACGCCTTCCTCAGACAACACATCTTCAACAAAAGTTAGACTCTTGACTGCGAACTCACATTTCTGTTCAATTTCAGATTGGACTATCTTGTAAGCTGTAGAATTTTCCTCAATCGTACATCGTGTTCTCGACGGTTAGACAATTATATCATCCATCATAGTCTCTATACCTGGTAGATGCTGTGGATTGTTTTTGTGGTACACTTCTGGTGCTGACAGAATGCCAAATGGGAGACATAGAAAATGATATCGGCCTTCTGGGGTATTGAAGGTACACCGTTTTGAACTTGCCTCATCAAGTTTCATTTGCCAAAAACCGGACGACGCATCCAGCTTACTGAACCACTTCACTCCAGCAAACTGAGACACGATCTCTTCTCTGGTTGGCAGTTTGAAGTGTTAGCGTTTCATGGCCCTATTGAGGTCTCTCAGGTCAAGACATATTCTCAATGCACCATTTTTCTTCAGCACAATGACAAGTGAACTCACCCAGTCTGTTGGTTCATCAATTTTCTTTGACTTTCAACTTCTCCATGCAAGCTAGTTCCTCTTTGAGTTTTTCTGTAGTTATATTAATATAACCAAATTTGTTTGTTATTATTTGTACAATATTATATAAATTCTAAAGAATTAGAAAAAATAAATAATAAGTTTAAATGTTAATGCAATTCAAATATATTATTTTGTCATCTCACACATGGATCTGCATTCAATTAATTAGCATCAAGCAAACAATATAATCCTTACTCTCAGTGAATAAAGATTACTTATTAAAAGAAAACATTGAAAAAATGATTGCATAACCACCAAATAGTGGTTATAGTGCACTAAGTAGGTTATGTAAATCGCCATTAAACAAAAGAAGAAGAGGAAGTAGAATGGCACGCTCTTTCTTAGTGTCTGTTTCCATGGTGAATCATCGATTCGTCGCTCTGTTGAGAATGTCTTGTGTGTTAACCGGGAACAAACTCTGGGTTGGCTGAACTTACTCACAGATGTGTTTTTGGAACCAGCATACCTTGAGTAAGCAAGGTTTGGGTTAATCAACCGAGAGTTCAAGAAAATATATGTGACGGTAAGTTAACCTTGCTTTCTGGAATACCCCCCGGTCAACTCTTACAATTTTTAGGTATCAAGTATAACTTTTATGCCGACGACACACAAATCTATATTCACTGTAAACATGGTCAGAGTAAGGCTGTCTCGTTGCTCGCTAAATGCATTTCTGAGATAAAATCATGGATGGCAAAAAAAAAATATTTAAATGGTAGACAAGACTGAAGTCATGCTTATTGGTTCTCCTCATCAGCTCAGTAGGGCTGATCAAAGTCCTCGTCATTGATGGTTCTGCACTTGAGTTTCAGAAGAAGTTAAGGAATCTATGAGTGATTTTTGATTTCTCACTAACATTTGACCCTCATGTACAGAACGTTGTTAACTTTTTTTTTACATTTTTTTTTTATCTAGGAGATATTGCTAAATTGTGCCCCATGCTATCCCTTTCTGGTGCAGAAAGGTTAACACATTTGTTTTCTCTCGCATTGACTTTTGCAATGTGCTTCTTACTGGGCTTTCTAAACATAAAGTTACAGTACATTCAAAATTCTGTAGCTAGAATTTTAACTAGGACCAAAACTCGAGATCATATTACTCCCATCCTGAAGTCACTACACTGACTACCAGTTAAGTATAGAGTTGATTTTAAAGTTCTCATGCTCACATAAAAAGCTTTCCACGGTCTGGCCCCAGAGTATTTATCTCAACTTTTAACTCCTTATATTTCAAAACGTAGCCTGCGCTCTTCTCAGCAGGTCTCTGTTGGTTGTCCAGCAAGCCCAGTTACGCTCCATGGGTGACAGAGCGTTTTCTATAGCTGCCCCCAGGTTGTGGAACCAACTTTTCCTTTTTTTAAATTAGCTTATTGTTGATAGTGATACTCATTGCTGGTTTCCTGTTTATTTTACCCTCCTTTATGTTTCTGTCTGATTTTCTTTTTGATTGTATTTTCTTTTACTGTAAAGCGCTTTGAGAAGCTCCTTTTAAAGCGCTATAGAAAATAGTTATTATTAGTATAATGTAATATTACATTATTACTTTAATAAAATGTTCATAATGTAATAGTTTTCTCAAAATGTAATAAAATCTTGAGCTCATCATGTAATAAAAATGTACATGAGACATTAGATTATAAATTCAAAAACTTCATATTTTCATTATTGTACCAGCTTTTAAAACAAAAACAAAAATGAGTATTCCCTTACAGTACAGTACATTTAAAAAAATCTTAAACTACCTGTGAAATGCAACAGATTTAAATATTCATGCTATTATTATTAATAACAAAGCATTGGTATTTTTTAAATGTACTGTAAAGGAATACCAATGCTTTTTAATAAACATATTAATAATAATAATATTTAAATGTTGCATTTCATAGGTTGGCATATATTTTTTAAATGTACTGTAAGGGAATACTAATTTTGTTTTAAAAACTATTACAATGACAATATGACATGTTTTTGGTAAGTTTATAATGTAATAATTTTCTTAATGAAAAATTACATTATGAGCTCAAGATTTTATTACATTTTGAGAAAATGATTACATTATGAACATATTATTATAATAATACTTATTATATTATGTGCAGTTGTTACATTATGAGTTGCTACAACGTCTTTTTGACCTGCTTTTCCATAGATTCATCCATTGCCCTCCTGGACTCGGCCCACGTCTCGCTCACCATGGGTCTGGGCTCACTGGCGTTTTTACACAAACTCTCTGGTGTCCTTATTTCTGACACCATGTTATGTTATAAATGCCGCGGGACAAAGACTTGCTGTAATTTCTGGTTATTTATTAAGTGAGCACACTCACTCCGGGATGGTGCACTTTCCAGAACTGCCCGGCAACACAGTACCAGAAGTTGTTAACAGGCGTAACATCACAGAATCTAATCTAAAGTGTATAATTACAATAATCAAATATCTGAATAATTTATTAATCAATGATCAATATTCATGTAACCTCTCAACATACAATTTTGAGGCAGATAAAGAGTTTAATTGGAACTATTTTCCATTTACTTTCAAACAAATCTCATAAATAATCTGACAAAAGCAGATAAGATGACTAAAATGACTCCTTCATGAATCGCATGTGGAATGTCTTCAGTCTTTGTAGAGCATCTTCCATGGTGTCCTCTTGACTTGCCACAAAAAGCCTGAGAAACACAATTAAGAATTTGGTTTTCACAGAGAATCTATTGGAAACTCAAAAGATGCTTACAATTAAGATGGGCTAACGTTTCCAGTTTATTTGAATGTCTACTTTGGTTAGCATAGCTGGCTGTAATTTTCTCAGAATTTGGCATCTGAAAACAACGATACAATCTGTCAGATTAAAAAGTGACACATTCACAGTATGATTTAAGTTGTTTTGTATGAGTTATCCACATTCGCTCATGCAACAGTGGCAGTGCAAAAAACCTAAAGTGATGGCTGTCCTTTCTTTGTCCAAACTCACAGCCCGGCCTCACATGCAGACCTGTTTCCTCTAGCAAATGCAAACAGTACAGCATGTCTGGTTCAATCTGTCTTTTCTACAAAGAGAAAACATAACTACAGTCAGGTTACTGCACTTTAGTATTGCATAAAGAGGTTTCTTCACAGCTGTGACTGTTATTTAGTTATTCAGAGTTTATGGCTTGACTAAAGACTCTCTAATTGATCATGGGCCGAGACATGTGTATCGAGACATCTTTCAACACTGTTATGCTAGTCTCACTTCAGTATCAGTATTGCATTAAGCCATATGTAGAGACAGACTCGATCAGAAATCCTTGCATTTTAATTTGTAAGCAGTACATTTACTGATTACTTTGGGAATGGAGGAAAATGGCATTCTGCCTTATGATTAAATGCTGACTGGCTGATGGCACAAATTTGATGGCACATATGTCTAAATACATTTTCTCAGTGACATGGAAGTTAATGTACAGTTGCAAGAAAAAGTCTGTGAACACTGGAATTTCTGTGGCGATTATGCCTATAGTTTGGTGTAATCCTATAATGATTAAACTAATAACACACAAACAATTGTGCTTCTCAAATATCATCGAAGTCATTGAGTAATCGTTTACATCGTAAGCAGGAATAAGTAACCCTTGAAATTATCATGTAGAGCAGGGTTGGAACTGAATCCCGCAGGAAGGTAGATCTCAAGGAACGGGAAAGCGCAACCCTGCACTGTCAGAAAAAATTGTGCAAAAATGGTACCTTTAGGGGTACAATGGTGTGTCACGTGTTTTTTTACGTCACATACAGCAAACATCTCCTCGCTATCCGCTAGCTGCCTGTCCCCTGAACACACTGTACAAAAACGCGGTCTCTGTAGTCACCACAAGCTCCAAAAACGGCAACAAAAACAAACTGGTGCAGTCTGGACCACGAAACATAATAAACAGTGCTCCAGCCAATAGCCGACAAGAATGATTTCCACCCCCAAATCATTCTTGTCGGCTATTGGCTGGAGCACTGTTTGTTATGCTTCATTGTCCAGACTGCCCACGTTTGTTTTGGTAGGCAGTTTGTGGAGCTTATGCGGACTACAGAGACCCCGTTTTTTTTACAGTGTGTTCAGGGGACAGGCAGCTAACGGATAGCGAGATGTTTGCTGTATGTGACGAAAAATGTTTTGGCCTAAAAATGCGTGACATCGCTTAGAGCACCTTTTAAAAGGAAAACTTTGTGCCTCACTGTGGCGAGGTAGACGAGCGAGAGAGATGCGTGACTGAGAATGAGCGTTACCTGCGAGTCACACCGGTCTCGAGTCCTCTCATGAGGGAGCTCGGAGGCATGTAAGGAGTAGGCGCCGTCTCGGGTGTACCCCCGGCCTGCGAGGGGGGTATGTGGCGAGGTAGACGAGCGAGAGACGTGGGAGGAGCGAGCGAGACCGGTGCGTGATTGAGAATGAGCGTCACCTGAGAGTCACACCGGTGTCGGTCGCGACACCAGTGAAGGACGAGAGGACCAGGCCTGGATGTTATGTTGTGGTGTTTATGTTTTATTATGTGTGTGCGTGGCAGTCGTCCGTGAGGGGCTGCCCGTGGTTTAATAAATAAACAAAATGAAAGTAAAGTCTTTTAAATGTTCACCGGTTCCCGCCTCCTTCCTTCCCATATCAATAAACGTCATTACACTCATCTACTCCTAAAAGGTATGTTTTAGAGTAGTAATATTCAACCATACAGTTTTTAAACTTAAAAGGGGAAATGAGTTAAAAAGATTAACCTTTAAGGGTACTGCCCTAATGACCATCTGTTGTACCCCTAAAGGTACATTTTTTGCGTAGTAGATACCTCTTTCAGCAGCAACAACCTCCACCAAATCTTTCCTTTAACTTCTTATAACACTTACACAATCGGGTTGAAATGGCATGACCTGAAAATTAGGTTTATGACCTGATCTAAAAATTAATTTTCCAGCCATCCTTTTACTTGAGTGCTTTACACTCTTAAAATTAAGGTTCTTTATTGCCATTTTTATTTTATTATTACACGGCTACTTGATTTTGATCGGTCAATCATGCCATCCAATGGTATGCTATTCCTCAATAATAATTGGATAACACAGGCTAATCCGGGTAACTAATGTCGGTGCTATAATTATTTAATTATGTCATCCGGTATCGTGGACTTGCTCTCTCGTTTCATACAAACGTGTTGCTATTTTGCAAAGATTTTTTGTACACTGAAATGGATTATAAAATAAAAACAGTTAAGATTTTAAAACTTAATCTCTTATGCCCATAATTATCCATGTGGTGAAATATCGCATAATATGTGGTATGGCTGTATGGCTAGTTTGAACTTGCCGCACTAGCAACTGCTCTCTTTGCGAAGCTTTGCATTTAAAGAGCTAATAAAATATTTCAACTCAAGTCAATATTTTTTGTATAATTATTTACTTATGTGGCAAGTAGCCATGTAATAAGCAGGATAATGTACATCCAGCCGGCTGTTATCAAACCCCAACATAGTAATCAGGACCCCGATGTGAAGCGTCTACATAACATCCTTGGTTCTTTTAAGAACTGTTCACAGAACACATGTTCTGTGTAACCAAAACGGTTTTACTGCATCACTATAGTAAGTTTAAAAACATTTATAAACCCAGCGTCCATATTTGACCAAACATGGGTTGATACAACCCAGCATTTTTGCTTTTTGAGTGTACGAACCCCCCTCTTTTGGACGTCGTAACTCATTGTCTTGTTACATCATCCAACCTCTCTTAAGCTTGAGATCTGACATCCTCATTGTCTTGATACATTTTGGAATTCATTCTCCTTTAATGATTGCAATGTTTTCCGGCCCTGAGGCAGCAAAGCAGCACTAGACCACACTAGCTGGCTTTGGTGGGGGGGTTTAGGGTATGGTGAGGGGGTGTCAAACCCCCAATCGGACAATCCTAGAATAGACTATTTAAAACACATTTTGATTGGCACATTAACTTACGTTACATGAATTTCCTGTGACATGAAGAATGCAGCTCTACTGAGTAGGCTAAAGGTATGGTTACACTTAGGTGACGTAGTTACATAGTCCTTATTTAAGTAAGTACAGAGTAATATTAATTAACTACATGTACTTACCTTTTGGGGTTAGTTACTGTTATTACTATAGTAAGTACATGTAGTAATGTGTAACTATGTAACCTTAAAATAAAGTGTTACCAAACGTATGAAGGTTTTTTTTTTCATGCTTAGAGGGCTAGATAATAGATTGTGATTATTATTGTTTGTGACCGTTTGCAGTTCAGGCTGTTCTGACTTGCAAACGTGTTTATATCATGAATATCGAGTATTTTTTCAATATGTTGAACTAGGCAAATTTAGGTTGTAATATTCAACGCTCTGCCATCTGTAAGTTTCATAGTTGTAGTAACAACAGGTTTGTTTATGGCTGATAAATACGTGATCGTTTCATTACTTCAGACACCTCCTCTTCGGTGCTGTGCGGACGATACTCCCTTAATGCTTCACAGCTGAGATGAGGCTTTGGTGTTGGTGTGCAGTGCAGTTTTGGCAAAATGTTCAGCTTTTGTTGACGACACCTTAATTAGCTTTTGGAGAAGTTGCTAAAACAGAGGTTCACTTTTTAACTGTGAACTAATTGTTTTCATTGTAAAGTGTTTGTGTGTTAATAGTTTAGTCAGATTGTGTTTGGCTTACAATTGTGATTTAGCAGAAGGTAAGATTTGTTTGTATAACATTTATGACCAATCAAATTCAATTCTTTCTGTAAACCTGATATTTTACAAATCAAGACTGATTTTGTAGGGATGCTACTGAATTTTAGACTGAATGGTGAGATAGGCTAAATGGCAGTTGTTTCCAGGATTTGAAATGGCTATTATACGGATTTGGTGGTGATATATATGTCCTCTGGTGTTACTATTATTCAATAACAGTAGAACTTTTAATTCAGTGTCATTTACAAATTGGTGTAATACACAGATTCTCACCTTGGCCCAATTTATTGCCCTTGGAGGTAAGTGTATACAGGGGAAGACAAAAAATCCTGCCTTCAGTGGCTGGCAGCTGATCCCCGGTAGCTCAGCAAAGACCTCCTGAATCCGACAAGCATTTTTACTTATCACATTTTTAATGGACTGGACCTCCTGACAAAGAAAAGAAGATGAATTTAGTCAAATTCAAAATCAAGAACTTGTGATAGACAGATAATTGGTTTGACATTATATATATATATGCAGAGCTTCTTGCAGAGCTCAGTTCCAACCGTGCTCCCAACACATCTGTCACATTTGTAATTTTCGGCAGAAGATTCCATGATCTTGTACCCCAGCTTCTGTGAGGGGGTGACAGACCACATCACCACTTCATTGATCCCCTCAAGGATGTTGGAGAGAGCTTGCAGAAGGCATGGGCTTTCGAGCCCAGCAGGCAGCATTCTTGGATGCTTTAGCTGTATGTTTTGGGTCATTATCCTGTTGGAGGACACATGATCTGCGACTGAGACGTTTAGAGCTTTCTGATGCTCAGCAGTACATTTGCTCTAGAATGCCTTGATAGTATTGAGGCCAGATAGTAGACCTACACGACCACAATGCAGTCCTAGATGTCACCACAGACCACGACAACTAGACAAACCTTAGAGTCAGACCTCCCTGTTAAGACCTTGTCGACTAGACAGACTTCGGCAGAGATCCTTGGCAAAGACCACGGAAACCAGACAAGTCCTCTGCACAGACCCCTATGGCCAGCTACAAATCCCCCTTCCTCCATATGCCAATGTCATTTATCCCAATCTTCAAGCAGAAGAATCTGGATGAAATACTCTGAATGATATCAATCCACAATCTGACTTGTGACGCAGCCTGGAATCATACTCGCACTATGTTCATTTGTTTAGCTAGAGGAGAACTGAGGCAAGTTTGGGTTCCTTGCCACTGTTTCCTCTGGCTTGCTTAGTTGGGGACACTTTATATTCAGTAATACAGTAATATTGTTGATTTGACTGCACTGACACTCAGATGAGAACTGAACTGAGCGGGATGATTACATCACTGTTTTCTGCAGAGCTGCTTTATAGCTGAATTGAACTAATTTCATAATCGATTAACTTTACAGTTATTGAACTGAACTGACTTCAGCTTAACAATGATACTATTGTCTTTTTTTAGAGCTGCTTTGCAGCTGAATTTAACTCTGTTTGCATCATTGATAATTTTTTTCTGTTTATTATTGCAAAGCTTCTTTGAAAATCTGTATTGTATAAAGTGCTATATAAATAAAGGTGACTTAACTCGTTGAGATTTCATTGTGCCCTGCACAGATTGTACCCTGTACCAGAAGTCAAGTCAAGTCAAGTCACCTTTATTTATATAGCGCTTTTTACAATGCCGATTGTTTCAAAGCAGCTTCACAGTGTTAACAGGAAAATAATGCAACAGAATTTGATTCGGCTGTACAGCCGCTCTGGAGAAAACGGTGATGTTATCCAGCTCAGTTTAATTATCATATAGTGACAATGTGGGCAGAGCAGTAATTTAGCTCATATAGTTAATTTAGTTTAGTTATTAAATTTATTTGGATATTTGGTTGAAAATGTAGTGTCCCCCAGAAGCAGCAAAGCAGCACCAAGTCATAACCAAGCCTCCTCCATGGTTCACAGTAGGTATGGTATTTTCTTTGAAATCTTAATTTTTCCATCTGTGAACATAGAGCTGATGTGCCTTGCCAAAAAGCTCCAGTTGTGTCTCGTCTGTCCAGAGGACAATCTCCTAAAAGCATTGGGGCTTGTCAATATGCATTTTAGTGTGGGTGTTCTTCCATGGAGCCCACTGTTGCTCAGAAAACAACAGACAGTGCATTTAGACACTGAGGTACCCTGACCTTGGAGTTAAGCTTGTATCTCTTTATCAGTTTTCCCTCAGCTCTTTGTCTACCATTAACGCTATCCTTTCTTTTCAGTCTGGGGATGATTTTCCTCTTGCGGGCACATCTAAGGAGGTTATAGTCCCATTAAGCTTTTTAATAATATTTGCAGGAAGATCAAGCTGCTTGGAGATGGTCTAATAGCCTTCACTATTAACATGCTTGTCTATGATTTTCTTTCTAATCTCCTCACACAACTCTCACCTTTGCTTTCTCTGGTCCATGTTCAGTATAGTGCACACAATGATACCAAACAGGTGAGTGGCTGCTTTTCTCAAATTAAATGGGCTGAATGACTGATTACAATATCGAAGACATGTGATACTAATTAAGCAGAACAGTTAGTTTGAAACATTACCATAATAAAACTATTTGTATTTCTTTTCTAGAGGTACCACCAACAAATCTGAGCAGGCCATTTTAGAATATCTGTAAAATAAACAATAATTGATATTGATATTTTCATTACTCTGTTGCATACCATACAATACATGAAACAATTCATTTTAATTAAATCAGTTTTTAGGAGGAATGAACCATTTTTTTTAATGAGCTGTAAGGGTACCAGCAAATTTGCCCACATCTGTATGTCACACTCAATTGTTGTTTTAGTTTCATTTTCATGGACTATATATTATATGTTACCTTCTACTCAGTGTACTCTATATAGTGTTGGTTGTGCTATGCACACTGTTTCATTGCATTTTTCTCTGATTGAAAAATTGGGTTATGCAAAATGGATTATGTCAAAACCAGACACCATCCACTCCGAAGACCAACTCCTGTCCTTATATCAGGGAGGACAGCCACTGGAGGGATTTTGTAGAGGACTTTCTAAAACTGTGCCACCACCTCCTCCACCTCATGCCCATGGGGGAGTCCAGATGTTCCCTGCTCCAATACATCAAGTATGCTGCATGGGCAACTGGATCTCCTCTCACCGTGAAAGCAAGAAAGGAAACCTTTTCTACAATCTACATGCTTATTTAAGCCATCCCTACCGCAAATCCTTCAGTGGACAGCATAAAGCCAGAACTTAAACCCACATTCACCATGGATCCTGAGCCCGAGCCCACCACAGACACAGAGCCAGAGCCTATGCCCGCAAAGGACACCTCACCAGAGGCCACATCTATCCAGGAGCTCAACCCTACCGCCCATTCTGACCAGGTGTGTGAGCCAGTTTGCACATCTGTCCTAGTGGGAGTTTTGGTGGAGCTTGATGAAGTAGTGGCTGGTCACCCCCATCCTCCAGAAACGGAATTCAGTCTGGAGTGATAACTTACCTGATGACTTTCTGTGCCCAAGCCCTTCCTCCTCCACTGGTTCTGGCCAGCACCCAAGTCTCCTTGCCTCTGCTGGTTCTGCCGAGCCCTAAGTCTTCTTTGTTTTCTCCTTCGTCAGTTCAGCCCAGATATGTGGCAACGCCTTGGGCCTTCTGGTCCTCTGCTCCACCTTGGTGAGATGATCCCTGGCTCCACTTTGGACCTCCATGCCTATTACTCCACATCAGCCCATCAACCAGTCACCTTGGCTCCACCTGGGATCATCGCCCTTCTGGCTCCAGAAGGCTCCCTCGACCCTCAGGCTACACCGTAGTCAGTCATCACTCTACCTCTGTCACAGACATCTGGGCCTTCGGCTGCACCTAATTCCTCCACATTTTTGGCTCCATCGGACTTCTTCCCTCCAGCTTCACCTCAGCCATTCATCACTGCGGATTCGCCTTGGCCTCTTGGTCCTCCAGTGTTGCCTGGTCTGTTTGTCCATCTGATTCCGCCTGGGTTTTCATACCTCCCGGTGATACCTCTTGTCATTGGCCTCACAAGTCATAACAATGTTTGGTCATAAAATATTAACCTTGCACCTCAAATCAAACTAAATATTTGCCAAATTAAACAAAATGTAGGTACTTGGGGCATAGGTGCCGATATACAGTATAATTTTGCTAGTGGATGGCCAACATATACAGTACATTAATTAAAAAAAAAAAAAAAATTATTTTGATGGGTCTACATAAAAAGATTATGCACACTAAGCATGCTTGCTTACGATTGGTTATATTTTCACCTGTGATTTTCACCTAAATAATATATACATTGATCCAAGTGGTCCAACCAAATTCCCAAAACCAATCAACAGTTGTTTTTTTTTTTGTGTTGTTTTTTTGCTTTAGACCAAATGTTTTAATGTCATTATTATTACAGCTTTTTGTTTTGGGTCAAGGCTGAGAAATGTGCTCTTCTATGTTTGTCGAGCATGATTTGACATTGATTTGGTGTTAGACTATTTTTTTCTTAAGTAAAACAATTGTGCATGTCATTTTTCTGTATAGGTTAAATACTCATATGGAGCATACCAACCTCAGAGAAGGTGGGGAATGAAGGATCCCCAGGTTTTGGAAGATCAGTCATGAGGTCAAGTGCAATTTGTCCAACAACAGGTGGGCTGGACCTAGTGGAAAAAAGCGTACGACAGTATTCCTTCACTGCAGGGTCAAGATTCACCAGCTCCACGTAGCCACCACGAAGCCCACACCTGGACACAAAGAATGGTCAGAAGTAGACTAACACTGTCAGACTCACTGGCCCACTCCCATTATTATTATTAGTTGTATCCCAAGTAATTTTAATATAAGGATCGATACATTGTAATTATATTTACAGAGAAATCAAGGAAGAATATACTTAAGAGCACAACATGCTACTCACTCTCCCATGACGCCCTTGGAAGCAGAATTGAAGGAGGCCAGTTCCACAGTGCTAGAAATAGTAGAGCCCATTTCTGATAACACCTTCTTGTAGGACTCAAACTCAGTATCTTCTCCATACACACAGCTCTGATAAACCTGAAGAAAAAGCTACAGCTCATGATCATGTCAATGGAGGATTCAAGAGCAGAGGTGTCCAATCATGCTCCCGCAGCGCCACTTTTCTGCAGAGTTTATCTCTAAAGGTCAGGAAACACCAAGCCAAAGGTCGGGCATTGGGCAATGTCGGGCCGTTTTTGAGCGTCGGTTGTCTTAGTGTTTTTGATGTGTTCTGCACTGTTGGTTCTTCTTCACTGATGGCTCTTTTTGGGCCGATTCAGCATTTTGAATCGGTGTCAGCCCTTCGGTGAGAGAGGGAAGTCTGAATGGTGGTTCAACTTAGCGAATGAGTCAGTGCACAAGAATAGTGATGAATAGTCAGTGCCAAAGTGATGAAAGCAAGCAAAGAAGTCAAGACGGTACAGACAGAAGGCTATAATTTTACGTCATCTTACCCGAACATTCGAATGCACAAACATTTTCATTTTAACGAGCTGACTGGAATGAAGAATGAAGTGATCAGTATGATTAACATTCAAAATGGTAAGCAAGTGCTGCTTTGTTTAAGGTTTGTATATCCGCAGTCCTAGTTTCGGTTTCCCTTTTTGAATGACGAAAATATTGATACCTGTTTATATAGACAGATATGCCTAGGCGCAGATGGCACGTGCTAGTTGACAGTTGCCTTTAGTCCTTTTGGTGTGTTCAAGCGCAGCTTTAGCCGAGACACAGCTGACAACACAGTCAGCTTTCTATGCCGTTAGATCTTTAACGTCGACTTGGTGTGTCCCAGGTTTAACACACCAGCCTCGACGTTTCTAGTGATATTGGAGACCTTGATTAGCTGGTTCAGGTGTGTTTATTTAAGGCTAGAGCTAAATTCTGATGGAAGGTGGCCCCCTAGTAACAGGATTATGTTTTACCAAAGACGGTGCACTCGTATTACTTATGAATGGGAGAAAGTGCAACGCGCAATATGGTGCATTGATCTAGCTTGAAAAATCATGGCAGATTTTGTTGCTGATTTGAAATATGCTATTTAACTGTGAGTTCGCCAAGCAGTTTTTTCGATTTCAGAATTCCTCCATTCAAGTAGATAGAACATGGTCTTGGATGCCCAAAATAGCTGTCTAGAGGCATCGCAGACATGGCTGCAGAGTGAACAGACTTTCCTTTAAAGGGCCTTTGGTTTTAATGACAGAGAGCTCTTACATTACTTGAGTAAAACTCACCTCATCAACCAGAAGGAAGAGCCTTTCTTCTGCAGCGAACCGAATCACTTCTTCTATGGACTTCCTACTCTGTATGTGACCTGATAATCAAAGCAACATTCATCCACTCATAATTACATTTTCCTTTTCTCAACTTTTGGTTACCAGATGGCACAGGTTTCTCATAATAATTACTGTACCTGTAGGATTCCCTGGGTTGCAGATGTAAAGTGCTACTGGATTGCAGGTCCTTCTACCTGCATGAAGCGCTCTGTGAAGCTCCTCCACCTGCAGTGTCCAGCCCTGCTCCTCACACAAATGGTAAGGTATGATGGCAGCTCCCTGGTCCACCAGAGCCAGGATAAATGAAGCGTAGGTGGGCACAGGTATGAGCACACCAGTCTGACTTGAGCCCTCGCTCTGAACCAGCAGCTTCAGCATAAGCTGCAATGAAAACATTTACTCAGTCTGGAATGAAGTGAAACTTATCACATCCAATTTAACATTTTCAAAGAAAAGTGCATGTATGTTTATGCATTTGCTTTTAAATAATATATAAAAAGTCTGACGATAAATTATTTTTGTTGACTAAACACCATGAGAGCCATCTGTGACCCAGACGTGATGAATATGTTGTCGGGTGAGGAAGGAACTCCTCCGTCTCTCCTGGTAATGAAGTTAGACACGCAGTGTTTGATTTGGGCGATTCCACACGAATCTGTATATGAGCCTGAAGAGATTGGCACCACATGATAATCATGTACACATGAAAGGATTCAACACTGCACAACTGCCATTCATATACTTCAATTGACCTATCGGTAAGCCCCATCCCCTTTAGTTAATGTTGCCTCGGACAGTATAGTTAACCTCGGACAAACAAAGTCTGTTGCTTACTGTCTTACAATGACAGCTGTCAGTGTGAAAACCTTGTCCCAAGATGTTTTTGATATATTTTGGACACAGAAGGACCACCTCTCGTCGAGGAGCATTCAAGTGGGACTTTAATATGCCATGGAGGGATATATAAAATATTTTAAAATAAATATGGTGGGTAACAAGATTAAATTTGGAGGCGAGAATTTACAGATCACAATGTAAGCAGGAGAAGCACGTTACGGTCGCCACGATCGCAGATGACAACATCCAGGATCAACACTGTTCATGTACCGCAGGTTAAGATTAAATTAATTTACATTTAACCAGTTTAATATGGAGAGGCACTGAAATGAATAATAATAATAGGCATTGAATAATCTTTGTTTATGTGTTTTTGACCTAACGTTACATTGTACATGACGTGAGAACAGTTAGTTATTTATGTTTGTATGTTAGCATGGACTCACTAACTTTAATTGTAACTTAATGGGAGTATGACAACCAGAAAATTAACGTTTTTGTCTTCATTGGGATTGAATACTTAGGGAACCAAGTTACTGCTCCCACATTATTGGATTAATACACCATGTGAATAAAATAAATGTAATTGCCCATCCTCTCAGGATACCTGGAATCAGTGTTACAAGTACCCCAGGCACATCGCTTTACCATTTTTGTAGCATAAACACCATCAAACCGATGAGAGCTTTGGATCTTCCATTGTTTCTCTATGGCACTGAAACCTAAAGATGTCCGAGTTCCGGTCCCCGTGCAACTGATACTCAACTGCTATTGGCTCTTCTGCATCGATGGGAGGGGCTAACCGATAGGTCAATTAACATTTGATCAGACCTGTCTGTCCACTCTGTACAAAAAAAAAAATCAACCCACTGAAACGGAAAGCTTATATTTAGCTGATCCCTTGAAGTCGTAACATTTGACAAACATTTGAAGAGGTGCAGTGACAATTGCACATTTCTTATCACTTTAATCCTCAACTCTTACAACTTTAACATGAAAACATTTAAGTGAAATGTATGAAAATAGCAAGTTTGCCACTGTGCAGGGACAAAAGCTCACCTACGCTTCCACCATCACATTGTCCAAGGAGAACATCTGCCCTTTGTTTAACATCTAATGGCAGACTGTCATCCTCCAAAAGTGCTGGATAGAAGCAAGCAGCAAGGACCTGAAAAATAGCACACAAAAACACTGAGCATTAAGAAAACTGTTCCCATTTCTCTGTAGAGTATGGACAGTGCTCATAAATGATCGATCAGACCAATACTTCGATTATGCAAAATGAATCAACAGGACCGGCCCCGTGAAGTCTACGGACTGACAGTTTAACGGCTCTAAAGAACACAAACCAGCCTCCTGCATTCCAAAGGACGCCCTCATAAAAAAAAAAGCCCCCTATCCTCACACACACACACATACCAAAGAACACCCAAATGTGCTATATGACTTTTAACTTAGTTATTTTTCATTTTAGATGTGCTGTGTTCCCTGTATGTATGCATGCTTTTTGTTATAACCATTTTAGATGTGTTTGATAGGTTAGAAATGTATAATCAGTGAATGCTTAATGAAGAACGATGTCAATCCTCGCCGTTCCTGTAATTCATAAGTTAAACTCCCCATGCTTGGTCTCGAAATCTTTGTCTCTCAATTTGTAGACCGGCTATGTGCGTTTTGTGGTACTATGATGCATCAAACTCTTTCTTTTATGCCAAAACCCAAAAGTCTGCAAACTTAAGAAGGCCATAAACAAGACTCGAAGACAAAGGGAGATTTCCCGCTTCTTAGTTCCTTCGCTCTGATTGGCTGTTCCGACAAAAGAGGCGTGCCCCGTGATGGCCTTCAAAAGGGCCTGCAGGCTCTCTTACGCTCTCTCTTGCTTTTTACGCTCTTGCTTTTACTCTCTCTCTCTCTCTCACCACACAAAGGAACCAAATTTGAACTTCCCGCGGACTCCAACGGATCTGCCCTGCAAGATTCAAAACACGGACCGGATCGCGGAATTCCTTACACGCACGAATTCGCGACCAGCCACGAAAGAAGCATATGCAAGTATCCCTTAACTGTCGTTATAGAGTATTGAGCTTTGAGTATTTCTTGCTTGTTCTCAATAGGTTATTGTCGGTAATACCACCTTTTCGTTGTCTCTCTCTCTCTCTCTCTCTCTCTCTCTCTCTCTCTCCTTCCTTCTTTCAGTTAATTTGTATATGTTTGTTTATTGTTTGTTGATTATTAAAATATATATATATTCACACGTGATTGTACCTGAGTTGCTCATCCATAGGTCCCTTTTACGGTGAACCGACCCTGTTACAAATTAAAAAGAAAGATACTTCTTGTGGCCAAAGAAGTCTTGTCTAAGTTCTTATAAGGGAGATAGTTGGTGGACAATTATCCGTCCTTTGAACTCAATTCTAGAATTAAAGAAAATTCTACAAGCTGAATCAAGCCATAGATATTAATAATTGTTATAATCCGTTATAATTAACTGTTAATATCCAAATTCCCCTCTGTGCCGATTTATGTATGTTTGATCGTAACACGATTAAACGCATGCATAAATCCCGCACCATTTCCCTTGGGCTAGATTCGCTACATCTCTTATAGGTATGGGTTAAGAAAAATCATATTTTTTCCAACATGTTTTTTCCCACTGTTCTCCATACAACTTAGTGACTGGTAGAACGCTGCTACCTACTTGACGAACAAAGGTGATGGGCTTTATTCCTCCTCTGTGGAGATCTCCAGAAGACAAATCAAGCACCTCATTATAGTTTTTTCTCTTACCCTAAAAAAAAAATATTGTCAAAAAAGGAACCATGTTACCCATTGTAACCATAAAATCAGAGTATTGCTTTGAAAATGGGATCCAGGATAGAAGCCAGTTGAATAAATCAGTGGAACTGTTTTAACTCAGGATCCAGATTTTGAATCGATTATCAAGTTCCAATATGATGCAAAATGAATAAAAATGTCAGTGAAACACTAACATCTTGATTAAAAAGGTTTCTCCCACAAATAAGGGCATGTCACACAACCCATCCATATTCACCTGCCAAATTTCTATTAAGCATCAGATAATTTTGCTCCAAAATATATTAATATTATACAAGAATAAAAGATGACATTATAATCAAAGTAATACGTCACCTGTTGTATTTCAGCTTCAATCTGTGCCGCTCGTATGGACAAAACATCCCTCTCTGAGAGAAACATGTTCTTCACCAATGGGCTGATCTCTCTCAGGAAGGACATTGTTGTTTCTCAGCATGAAGATTTTGAATTGTGTGTATTTTTTGTTGTTGTCTAAATTGGGTAGAACCTTCCTTTTGATGGGTTCAATGCCTGGAGCAGTTGAATTCAAAGAACTTAACAGTCAGCCAAATGTTCAAAACCACACCTTCCATCCTATGGGGATTTTGCTTATACATAAGAGCAAAGTTCAGGCTTCTTGAGACATTAACAAAGACATTGCAAGATAAATAGATGACTATTCCCAACTCAACATCTCACCACAGGAGAGGAACGTCAATCATCTACAGTATTAACATCTCACTTGGAATCGTGTATGTAAAGTGTGACTAAAATTAGCATTTCAAGTTTTTGAAATTCTAGACAGTATAAGGTTCAACACCCTGCAATAAAACTCACTAATCTGGAGAGAAGATCTCACAGAAAGACTGGAGGACACTGCCCTGCCCAAAACCCTCTCCGTCCTCCCCGATTCAAGTCACAGACTGCAGATATACTACAGATGATTTATCTTGCGAATCTATTGTTTCATCCCTTTCATGTCTGTTGTCTTTTTAAAGGTCTTGGTAAAATGGTCTCAACTTCACAGCAGTCACTGGTAGGATGAGAAAGACTGAAACTTAGGAGAATACAGTGTTCCTTTTTGAGTGGTCTCTTCTAAGATATCTGATCTTCTCCCCCCAAACTAGGTGTTTGTGTTGCAAATATTTACAACCCTTTGTTCTGGTCTGGGTATTTAAGGAAGGGTGGCAGGGCTGCCACTGGGGAACATTCTGTAGCCAGAGCCCCCATGCAGTGTTGTGTCAGTGTCCTAGAGGCACTCACACACACACTGTATGTATTGTGCTAGATATGACTCTTTGAAACTATTTTCATATTACTTGGTAATTGTATTTTATATTTTTATGCTGAAAGTTGTGTAACATGGATTCGTGTTTAATTATGCAAGTTCTGTCTAGCCAAAATAAATGCTATTCTTGATTTATCTTGTATTATTCTGAAATAATTTTTCTAGTATGGATCAATGTGGAGTCCTTTATTTCCGCAAATCTTTTGCCAGGATAGAGCAAACCGAGGACACCATGACTGAAGCATGGAACGCAGCTTGCAGTATAATCCGATTTCTGACTATCACTGTATTAGCAAGCTGCAGTTTTTCGTGTCTATTACTAAAGTTACACTTTGTTGAGTAAGCGTGTGTAAAATAAAAGGTAAAATATTCACTCTGCAATCCTCTGACTAATATCAGAACTGGCTATTTTGTGATGTGAACGCGCGATATCGGGTCCCTTGATGAACGAAAATTTGAAAATAAGAGATACTAAGAAAAATCAGCGATCCAAATTAAAATCACAACAAATCATCAGCTAAGTTACAAACGTAATAAATTTTTACGAATTGGAGTCAGATCTAAATTATTCATGGAGTCAGATTTAAAATTAGATAATAAATGGACCCACTTTATATTAGGTGGCCTTAACTACTATGTACTTATATAAAATTGCATGTAATTACATCTGTAATTCATTTCTGTAGTTACATTTATAATTACACTGTTGACCCTTGCCTTACACCTAACCCTACCCTTAAACTTACCCATACCACCACACCTGTCCCTAACTTTACCCGTATCCCACCTCAATATCAGCAAAAGTGTTTTGCAATACAATATGAACACAATAAGTACATTGTACTTATTTTTTTGATGCAAGTACATAGTAGTTAAGGCCACCTAATATAAAAAGCGGGACCCAGTAAATTAAGTGAATTTAACAGAAATGCTGAAAAAGCTTACATGCAGAAGTCCTTCAACCAGGCCGCTAGATTTCGTTTTTGAGCTAACGGATGGACCTTACAAAGGGAAGTTTAATAAGCCTAGTAGTAGTAAGCATTTTGGTGGCTGCCAACACTACAAAAATGTCTCTTTACATCATCATTGCGGTGGAGCTTGATGTTAGTCTATGTGTATCCACTCAAAGTATACATACACTAAAAAAAACTATGCAATGGCCCCAATTTTTTTCCATCTACCTAAAATTAATGAAACTAAAACCAGGTTTACGTCCACGTTCTTCAAACATTTACAGAAAGTTCAACGATTGAGGTGCAGTGACTAGAGAAGTTCAGATTTAATAGTTTCATGCCAGTTAACTATTGAACATTTTAGGTAAAAAAAAGAAATATGCAACAAGACTACATTACTAAAATATTGCACATTTAAAGAGTCTTATCTTAAGCTTCTCAATCCATTATGTTTATTCACAGCAAAGCCATAGTGAAATGCAGATAGACTTTTTTTTTTTGGCAAGACATTTATAACACAATCATTTACAATACACACATAATCAATACAATTACAATTCAACCCAATAGACATTTCATTAAATAATATGCTATATATAAAAATAAAATAAATGCACTTAATACCCTGCTATGATTGTAGTTTTATTTGTTCCAAACATGAACAATGTCTTCAATGAGAATTCCCAGTCAGTTAGATAAGGAACATTTAAAATTTACACAACATGCATTTATGAAAGTCTCACTCAGCTGATAAAACGATTGTTTTCCTCACTGTATACTGGCCTCGTCACATAACGACAAAGTCACATTTAAAACTTTAAGCCCCTAAAATAGAGCTTGGCGAACATAAATAGTAAACTGATATTTGTCCTGTTCCAGTACACCTGTGGAACAGACATTAACACTGACTTGCACGCCGTGAAGTAGAGCTGCACGATTCATTGTTAAAAGTTGGCGATCTCGATTCAAACACCCACGTGATCTTAAATGACAATGATTCCGCCATGTCTAGCACAGGTCCGTCTCTATGATGTCTGTTAAAGACCTGGAAAACATCTGATAACCGTCTTAGAAAAAAGCAGTTTTACATACACCAACATAAACATCCTAAGACACATTTTCTAAATGACAGGAAACATCTTCGAGACGTCTTGCAGATGTAACTGCAGACATCAAATATACGTCTCTGTGATGTACATGTGCTATCAGGGTCTATTAGCCGGTTTCACATCACAAGCGTCAGCAGAGCGTGAACTGATATTTCATCATTGTTAATGAGAGAGGACGCTCTCATTCATTGATATGGGCAGCAACAAAACACATGCTGCTCATGTTCCGCTGACGCTTGTGATGTGAAACTGTTTAAACCAAAGACTTTAGGTACTTTGGTTAATCTTTGGAAGAACGATCATTCAAATCTCCGTTTGTGCTCCCGCTGATCCGGAGAGAGAGCAGCTGCCATGTAAAATGTACAGTATGAAGCGGCATCACAAACAGTTTTCAACCACACATCATAGTTATTTATAATAACGGGATAAAAGTGTTCTGGCGATAAAAGTTTATAGTTTGTGTATAAACCAGGGGTGGGCAATTCCAGTCCCGGAGGGCCACTGTCCTGCAGAGTTTAGCTCCAACCCTGATCAAACGCACCTGCCTGTAGACTTCTAGTAAGTAAAGACATTGATTAGCTGGTTCAGGTGTGTTTTGTTAGGGTTAGAGCCAAACTCTGCAGGACAGTGGAATTGCCCAGCCCTGGTATAAACACAAAATAAATTCAAAGTCAATCATATTTTGTAAGTATTTTGACTTTCAAAATACTTATGTATTGTATTGCTTATCGTTACACCAGGAGGCGGCGACAAGTGAATGTTTAAAAAAAGTGTTTGTCACTGAATCATTCATTTAAAAGATTTATTCACAAAAGCGGATTCATCCAATAACGAAACAAGTCTTTATGAATGAGACATTCAGTGCGTTTACATGCACCCTCATAATGCGATTATAATGGGATTTTAGCAATACTGTGGTTAAACTTTACCTCATGTAAACAATACTTCGATTAAACTAATGCAATTAAGCTCAAATGATTCAAGATTCAAGAGATTCAAGAGTCAAATGTAAACGTAGTCAGTGACTCCATTCAAATGTTCAAATTAATATGTTTTAAATTGACTAAAGTAAATGACCATTTTGTCAGAGCCTCTAGTTAGCATGTTATTTTGTTTCGTTTTCCCTTCAGAACCGTGGGAGAATCCCGATCTTCATTTTACACCAAAAAAAAAAAATGTTTTTCCAATTTATGCAGAATCGTGCAGCTCTACTGTGTAGTAAGTGAAAATTCATAAACTGTTGCATAAGCAGAAATTACAATACACAGCAAATGAGTTTCTGAATAAAGAGCAAAAGAAGTAGTTGCATCTGCAAATGGGTACAATGCAATTCTGACATGTGCATAATCTCCTTTCCAGCAAAGACATTGAAAAAGCTTGAAATGCTGCATGTTTCAATCGCCATTGAATTTTACACTGAAGTTTTGCCGGGGTTGTTTTTTTACTTCAGATTACATATCTGAATCTACAACCAATCTACAAAAAATTCTGAGTTTGTACCATCAAGTGCCACAGATGACAAGGCTTCCGTTTTTTTTTTTTTTGCTAGCTGATAAAATGAATCGAAATAACTTCTGAAGCCCATCAACTAATACTTCAATTAAGGGAAAACAAGCAACAAATTAACTGGCCAGTTACTAGTTAGACAACTACACTGTGGCATGACCAGAAAAACTGACTGACATCACCGCACCGCTGCATAGCCACAATGGGAGTTTGAAGCTTTGCTGCAAGCCAACTCTTAGTAAAACTACAAGCGGAGGACTAGCATGTCAAACCTCAGGATGGAGGGCGAGAGCTGGAGTCTGGCTGTACTTCCCCATATGTCGTTCGAACGTGAATGAATGGGAGATTATTTTAGGGTTTTAGTCTCTGTATCTGTGTGTATTTATAGTTTCATTGGTTAGATCTCCTTGCTTTTTCCTGTAATAGAGAAAAACAAAAACAAATGCATTTTAGCCTGCACTGTTCCAGCACAGTCAATGTTGTGTAGTAGTGTAACAGGTGTAGTTGTTGGGTGAAGTCACCTGTTGAATGCAACTGGGATTGGGAGGGTTTGGTCGATCTGTGCTACAGATTTCACAGCCTGGTCTCGTAGACTTATTTATGAATGTACAGGAAGGGCAGGACCAGCCTGGCTGAAGGGAGAGCGAGATGAAAATGTGACATACATATACATATACACATATACACACACATATATATCTCAGGGGATACTAATGTATACAAATATATCTTATAAATGTTTACATGGAATCACTTCTCTTTCTTTGAAAGGTTTCATAACATTTTAAGTTGTCCATAAGCTATACAACGGCACACACTGTGGGAGTGTGTGTTTTCGTGGTTCATGATTATGTGGCTGTGACTTATTTACAATCTGACTGCATTTGTTAGTTTCAAGAAATGGTAAATGTGAATTTATGTAATTATTACCTGTGTGTTACTTGATTTCAGTTTGGACCGTCCAAGTTGCAACATCTCAAGGTTAATGATGTCACTGACACTAGGTTTCTCTGGGCCACACCCACTACTGCCTATTGAACAAATGAAGAAAACACAATGAAGCAAGCCGTGATAATGCAAGAGCCAGCTTCAGATCCCTGAAACCTACATACACTACCGTTCAGAAGTTTGGAGTTAGTAAGAAATTAATATTTTTCTTCGGCGAGGATGCATTTAATTTGATCAAAAGTGACATTAAAGCATTTATAAACTTACAAAAGATTTATTTTTCAAATAAATGCTGTTTGTGCTATTCATCAAAAGGAAAAAGTGCATCACGGTTTCCACAAAAATATGAACCGTTTTCAACACTGATAATTGTTGGTGCCAGACGGGCTGGTCTGAGCATCTCAGAAACTGCTGATCTACTGGCACAACCATCTCTAGGGTTTACAGAGAATGATCTGAAAAAGAGAAAATATCAGTGATTGGCAGTTCTGTGGGTGAAAATGCCTTGTTGATGCCAGAGGTCAGAGGAGAATGGACAGACCCGTTTGAGCTGATAGAAAGGCAACAGGAACTCTAACCATTTGACAGTAAACCACTGAGCTTAAATTTATATGCAGATAAAATTAACTTATTAACAACAGTGCCATGCAAAAACATAAAAATTAAATATTCTACTCTTATTAAATGTACCAATGTTCTTCTATAGACCATAATGAATTGAGGAGCACTCTTTACTTGCTTTATGTAATTCAGTCACAATCTGAAGAAAAGTTTTTCATGAGTTTTTCATGAGACTTGTGACTTCCTACTTTTTTCAATATATTAGGAGTGGAAATGTCAATAATTCAATAAGTGCTCCTCTGCCGCCATCTACTGGTTATAGTGGTAATTTCATGTCATTTTTTTTTAAATAAGTGTTTGTTTGCCACAAAGTGTTAGTTTTCCTACATCTTTAAACTTTTAGTTTTACAAATCATTACATTTAAATAACATTAAAATTTGATAATATTTTAAGCTTTGAAGTGCTGGGAAAAGTGTGAAGCACATGAAAGCCCTTGAAAAATGCTTGAATTTCACTCCAAAGTTTGTCTGAACCCTGCGATGAATAATGTAAAAAACAAAACAAACAAACATTAGACCATTTCTGCCATGATACCATGGTTACAGTTAGCTTTGCTACATTAAATTCATTGTGAATGTTGGTGATTTGTAAACTGAAAAGCCTTCTATAACTTGTTCATTCATGGCACAATGTTCCTCCTGGTTTCCATGTCAGCGCTGTTTGGTTTATAACAGAATTATGTGCTAAATTTGAATGCTTCTCGCTAGATATCGCTGCTATGGTGTTAATTCTGCAGTGAATTCAAACGGTTTCTCACTGGATCTCCCAACGCTGTGTAGTAACAGTCTTGCGTGATCGAGATCGGCCCACGAGTAAAACTGTTCTGAGCTTGAGCTGCGTTATATAGTATTGCACAGAGCAGCTCAACTGAGTAGCGTTGTTTTGTTCCGCTTTAGTTTCATCAGCCGTTTGAGGTTTCAGTAACAGAAATGGCAGCTCTTATCAGTTGGGCAACGTGGTGATGGAACTAGTGCAATCTCTAACAAAACAGTCATACCGGCAGGAAAAAAGGAGCCCTGGAAGCCTTGGTGAGCATTAGAGAACCTTACAAATCTTACCGACCCCAAACGTTTCAACAGTAGTATAATGCTGCGGTCCAGGCAGGTTTTTGAGCCCGTAAGTTACGACTTCAAACCACGACTCACGACTTTGTAGCATTCCAGGCAAAGTCACACCAAACTGTCTGAGCGCAAGGAATTGTGGTAGCTAGATGTAAATAAAGCGTAGTGGAACGTATGGGGCTTATGCTCATTTTCAATCATTTCTATTGCCAAAGGTGCTTACTCCATGCTTATTTGAAGGAAACAGAGGAGAAAAAAAAATGGCGCATAAGGCACGAGAGGCTGTTATACCTTTTATTTTACGTTATTTGAATGTCCGTAGGGGCTACCATTGTTGTTTTGCGGGCTATGTGACGTCAGAGCTCGTAATGGAGTACATTGATCTAGTTCACGGGTGGGGAAGTCACGGGTTTGAATGCCGTTCCAGGGAACTTTTACAGGTAGAAGGTTGGAAGAACACAGGTTACGGGTTGCCTGGAGGCTGGAACATAGCATAAAAAGGAAGCCTGTCCCTTTGTCCCTAGTCTGACCATCACTTATGCAAGCGATTAAAAATCTAAGACATACAGCCATCTACTAAAGATTATCCTTTTTTCGTAGTAAATCAGTTGAGGATCCTTTTTTCCTCCTCAACTCCATGTGACACTTGGAGTTTTTTTTAATGCATTTAAAAAAAAAAAAACTAATTATAGAGAAATCAGTAAACGTGTATAACTAAAACCTAATTTTGGACCCAGCCAAACAAATTTGCGTGAACTGCACTCACCTGTGCTGCTGTGGCTAAACCGGGGTGGTAACGTGCTGTAGCCTCTCCAGTCATGGCTGCCAGGGCCGCCGCTGGCCGGCGTGTGGGCCAGCGCTGCGTTTAGTGGAGGCGCTGCTGTCAGCATCGGGAGGTCATTCTCCTGGTCCTGCTGGTGATCGAGGCAGGCATGGCGGGCAGACAAGAGGTAGAGAAATGCTGTGTCACCATCCCTATAGATGCCGTACGACGCTAAAGAACGGCCATCGGAACACAGGCACTGAGCGATCACCCAGCGCTGTACCCTGGGGTGAAAACCATACTCAACAAACATCTGGAAGAGACGCGTCAGAAAATTAGTAGATCATCTGACAATTCAGCAAATCAGAAAGACTTGGAAGAAAAGATTTGGTCAAGATATATTTTGATCTTTCCTACCTGCTGCTTCAGAGAAGCGACAGTCACCTGCGGATGTATTTTTACTGTGACGCAACAGGAAGATGATGCATCTTCTACTACCACAGCTAAGCTGAAAATGAAAATGTATCCATGAACTTTTTGCCACTATCAGGATTTTAAGATATAAATTATAAATGTATCTACATGCATGTTGATTTGTGTTGCTTTCTATTCCAGATTTCAACAGGAAAGTCATAAGCACATTCATGCAAATTAAATAATCTTTGCTAGAAAACTTCACTGGTGAGTCAATAATAATAATAATAATAATAATAATAATAATAATAATAATAATAATAATAATAGCAGCTGTCAAGCGATTAACATTCTTAAATCACGTTATCACAACAAATTCGCTGGAAAATTACCCCAAACAATAATTTAAAGTCATTATTATGCTAAATGAGAAAAGCATCAAATAGACATTACAACAAGTAACTTTAGAAAAAAACATTTTATTTGATTCAACAGCTATGAAAGTAAATTAAAGAATTTTGGGGTGAACTATACCTAAAATAGTTTTTTTTATTAAAATGGAAGATGAAATAGGATTTTTTTAAATGAAACAATACTCTAAATAAGAAACTAAAACTCAGTTAGACGGAGGTAAATGTCTAACTGTGTAAGTCATTCATTCATTAGATTCGTTCAAATGGCCGATTCATTCAGGAATTAAGTAAATGTCTCTTTATGAATGGGTCATTGAATCATTGGTTCACCCAATTCATTAATAACGTGAATTCATTCAGAAACACAGCACAGTTGTTCTGCTATGGCTTTATAAGCAACAAAAACAGACCATATTGTGTCTAAAATATAACACCATATTAACTTTACTGAACTGGTGTACAAAATCAGTATCACATTTGCACTTATGGCAAAAACAAAAACAGCACTTGTGTCACATTGCGCTCAAGTAACAACCATACTAATACTGTGTTTGACCCCCTTTCGCCTTCAGAACTGCCTTAATTCTACATGGCATTGATTCAACAAGGTGCTGAAAGCATTCTTTAGAAATGTTGGCCCATATTGATAGGATAGCATCTTGCAGTTGATGGAGATTTGTGGGATGCACATCCAGGGCACAAAGCTCCCGTTCCACCACATCCCAAAGATGCTCTATTGGGTTGAGATCTGGTGACTGTGGGGGCCATTTTAGTACAGTGAACTCATTGTCATGTTCAAGAAACCAATTTGAAATGATTCAAGATTTGTGACATGGTGCATTATCCTGCTGGAAGTAGCCGTCAGAGAATGGGTACATGGTGGTCATAAAGGGATGGACATGGTCCGAAACAATGCTCAGGTAGGCCGTGGCATTTAAACAATGCCCAATTGGCACTAAGGGGCCTAAAGTGTGCCAAGAAAACATCCCCCACACCATTACACCACCACCACCAGCCTGCACAGTGGTAACAAGGCATGATGGATCCATGTTCTCATTCTGTTTATGAAATTCTGACTCTACCATCTGAAGGTCTCAACAGAAATCAGACCAGGCAACATTTTTCCAGTCTTCAACTGTCCAATTTTGGTGAGCTCGTGCAAATTGTAGCCTATTTTTCCTATTTGTAGTGGAGATGAGTGGTACCCGGTGAGGTCTTCTGCTGTTGTAGCCCATCCGCCTCAAGCTTGTGCGTGTTGTGGCTTCACAAATGCTTTGCTGCATACCTCGGTTGTAACAAGTGGTTATTTCAGTCAAACTTCCTCTTCTATCAACTTGAATCAGTTGGCCCATTCTCCTCTGACCTCTAGCATCAACAAGGCATTTTCACCCACAGGACTGCCGCATACTGGATGCTTTTCCCTTTTCACACCATTCTTTGTAAACCCTAGAAATGGTTGTGTGTGAAAATCCCAGTAACTGAGCAGATTGTGAAATACTCAGACCGGCCCGTCTGGCACCAACAACTATGCCATGCTCAAAATTGCTAAAAATCACCTTTCTTTCCCATTCTGACATTCAGTTTGGAGTTCAGGAGATTGTCTTGACCAGGACCACACCCCTAAATGCATTGAAGCAACTGCCATGTGATTGGTTGATTAGATAATTGCATTAATGAGAAATTGAACAGGTGTTCCTAATAATCCTTTAGGTGAGTATATATATCTTATATGATATAAATATGACAAACACTCATACTGGGGCATTTTTGCCCTGCTATCTTGAATTTTAGGGTCATTCTAACTAGGGCTGGGTGATATGGCTGAAACCTGTATCACGATAGTGGAGCGTTTCATATCGGTCGATATCGATAATTATTGATATTATGATATTTTTATGACCAGGAGAAAAATATATCACATTTAAACTTTTTTTTTTTAAACTTAACCTTCCTCTGATTATAATCCCCTCAGTTATAAAGGTAGAAATGTCAACAACTATGAAAACACTAAAATAACTAAAATGTAAACATAAGTCTAAAAATCACAATGAACACAATTATCTCTTAACATTAAGGTGCAGTGCCTCCATTATTTCTTTGTACCGTTTAGATGCAGAGTACCTCTCCATGTAGTTTCAAAGAATAGCACAACGGTGAGCGCGTCAACTATAAACACCTCCTCAAACAGACGAGGCACGCACACAGTCAGCAGAGGCTCGTGTTGCGGAGCCAGACGAAAACAAGACTTAAGGTGGTTAAACAAGTTTGTGGTATTACCAGTCTTGGTGGGGACGACGGTCTTGCATAATTTGCAGATGACATTGGTCTGACTATGGTCAGACTTAAATCCAAGAAACTGCCATACTGGTGAGTAGTGATGTGTCGTTCATGAACGATTCGTTCATTTTGAACGAATCTTTAATATGACTTGAGAACAACGAGTTGTCTCAGAGAGCGATTCATTCATTTTGTGTTGACCGCTCATGCACAACATCCCATATGTTCTGTACAGGAAACAGAATTGATTAGTTCATCTCTCGAATCTTCGGGTTTGAGTAGTTTGTTCTTTTGTCACATGACAGCCATGTTGGACACAGAAATTAGTTAATTCACAACCTTCCTTACAAACAAGTGCATAGTTTTTTGTTTGTTTGTTTAGTTCAGTTCAGTTTTTTAGCTAGTATAAATTGATTTTCCTATGAAGACTGGACACATTGGGTTGGTTAGATAGGCATAATAAATGTTTATTGCACATATCTTCTGATAATTTTATAATAATAAATATATTACAACATGCAGTCAATAATACGAATGCATTGTTGTATGTTGCGAGACATTGAACCGGGAAGCTGTCACGTGACAAAAGAACGAGACTCATACCCGAAGACTGGAGAGATGAACTAATCTTTTCTGTTTCCGGTACAGACTGCATTCCAAAAGTACTAAATGTGTTGGAAAATTTAACATGTAACATTTTAATTATATTCTGCTGAAAGGAACGAAATCTGAAATCATTTTGCTGAACGAGATTCAAAGATCCGAGTCAGTAAAATGATCCGAACTTCCCACTACTACTGGCAAGCTGACTTGTTTTCCTGTTTCCCGCCAAACTCGCTCGCTGCGGCACTCATTTTCGGGTTGATCTCCAAACTTGATACTGTTACATGATTGGCTGTTAGCGCGTCACTCCCTACGTTGCTAGGTTACCAGAGAACGAGTGCCTTTGTTCATGCAACTAAACTTGCTTCGCAACCCCTGGTTTCTTCCAACAAAGAAAAAACTAAATTAATTAATTGAACGATTTACCGAACGCATTTTTTATTGATATCAATTACGTGTCTATTGCGATACATATCGTTATTGTTTTATCGCCCAGCCCCAATTCTAACTATTCTATAGGCTCCATCACACAGTTGTTGCCCTGCTTCATGTTCGTCACCATCAACTGCATGTAAAATTTACTACGTAGGTCTGGGCAGAGCAGATGCGTTTTTTTCACATGTTATTTTTTCCCATAACTAATTAAGTTGACGTTAAATCTACAGCCTTTATTATTATTAAAAATATTAAATTAACATTTAACTGATAGCCCTTATAATAATTACAAAGAAGTGATTATCGCATTTTTAGATGTGACAACACATACGAATCAGTTTTAAATACCCATAACAAGCATTAGGCAAGAGACAGATCCACTGTAATTAAAGCATGACGAGGGCACACACACATACCTTATCTCTCTGTCCTCAGCGTCCCGCAGCGCTGGTTGAACAGTCAGTGCGATCCGCTGCCGGGCCAGATCTGTGGCGTAGTGCACAGCTGCATGAGTATCTCCAGCCTCTATTGCTCGAGAAAGCTCTACACACAGCTCCTCTACAGCAGGAGGAAGAGAAGCACAATGACAACGCTTAGGAGATGAATAATAAGATTTGTATTAGAGACTGATATTGATTTTTTATTTTTATCTGTAGATTTATAAGTCTGATAATTAAATTGCAGAACCATTATTTAATGTTTTGCTTGTTTTTGGAATTTTCCATCTTCATATCACAATTTAAAAAAAAACTCATCCTCAGCATCAGTGACAATATTATAACGATAGGCAAAATAAGCTAAGAGTCTGATGTTTTCAAATGGAGAATACAAATAAAGGGGTCATTAAATGCATGCAGAATTGATTAATTAAACTAGTTTAATGAAACAATAAGCCCCATGAAGATGTGGTTTACAGTGGTTTTAGAACAGCTAAAGGGCGCTGTTAGGCAAAAAACAAAAAAAAAAAAAAACATGTTAAAAAAAAGATTAATTACAATTAGATAAAGGAAGACATTTAAGGAATAAAGTTAAGGGAACAGAATATGTAAATGTAAATGTCTAGGGAGAAACACGAGTTGATAGATTTAGATTTCAGATATACTTTAATTTTATAAAAAAAAAAAGCTTATTACCTCCGAATATGGACATAACGTTTACTGTTTTTTCTGATCACACTGCAAAATGTTCTCAATATTGTCGTCTCGTTTTCCAGTGCAAATAAAGACTCTTAAATCAAGGAACATTTATATGAGAAGCAAAAAGATAGAAGATAAGTCTTGTTTTCTGTGAAACTGATAAAAAACAAAGTGAGTTTATGATTTAAAAAAAGAACAGATATCTGCCAGTGGGCTTGGAAAAAATCATCTTAATTCAAAAGAAAAAGTTCATATGCTTTAGGCTTGCTGCGATACTCTGTGTTGGTGTTGTTACCGGAGTTCAGACAACGTTTTTTTTTTAATAGTAATAAAATCATTTAGTTCAGTTAGTGAGCAGACACTACAAATAAAAACTGAACGTGTCTGCTTAATACAGCATGAGCCGAACGAGAGTCGCCGCACAGACCAGGAGTCCGATTTCATTCGTCACGAGAGTTAGGAGCTGATGATCGCGGAAGATTTGGTTCCAAACCGAAATGTAAAAGCGCCCATTTAAGCGAGCTTGTGTTTTTCATTAAAAAAAAAAATATATTGAACACACCATTCAAGCAATTCACTCTCGAACTGACGCCAACTCTAAACACTCGCGCTGCTCCGCATCATCATGAATGCCCGAGCGGCCATGCGCATTATACTTTCGGTTCTGAATTAGCGATCTAAAAGCCCGCACCAGTGGTACCGGTGTTGTCAGACGTCGATTAACCGTTGGGAAAATTTCCTCACCGTCACATCCCTAATATGCTTTTGTTTCAAGTGTAAATTATTTTTTTTGTCTATTTTTGATTTCTCAGAAAACCAGACTTTGTATCTTCATTCATTATCCATCATGCATCTCATACATCTTGATTTAATAACACTTAGATATCCATTTTGAAAAACAAAAACAAAAATACTGAAAACCAGACTTTGTATCTTAAGGTCATTTTTAAGGCCTTAATTTGGGGAAGGACAAATTAAGACTTATGACATTTTCAAGACCTGCAGAAACCCTGTTATTATAAATGAGATCAGTTGTTTCTGAATTTGAAATCTGATTTGTCAGGTGGTTTGAAAGGATGAGGCCAGTTTAATATCACTGCCAGCTGTCCATTTCCCATATAAAGTGCACTTTTTAGTCATTTCCACACTGATGCAGATACACAAATGGTGGAACGAAAGAAATTATCAAGGAAAAAAAACAAGCTTAAGCCCGGTCAACTCTTCCATTAGAAAACAAACCTTTCATTGACAGCGACACGACCGAGTTTTTCTCTTCACACTTCATATACGGCAGTCCATCATGTGAGGAATGCGAAATGTTGGCAACTGAGACAGAAGAAAGAGTGAATGAACAATGACCCACAGTAAGAGCAGAGTCCATCTTTAAAAAAAAAAATTTAGAAGATCATTTATCAAGCAAAAAGGTTAAGCACATCCGGCATGTTTTGTGTGTGTGTGTGTTTTCACAATCTTCTCATTTTGCTTGCCATGCATTTAAGATGCAAGAGTTTAAAAGGGTTTGAAGTCTGAAGGGTGGATTTGAAGAGCTCTCTGATCTTGTTTTGAGAGATATGAATAATAATGGTGTGATCAATCTTTAGAGATCATGTATCACGCGTCAGGCAAGCACACTTGAGCTTCCCCACTTACTATACTTGAGCTCTATGATGTGCAGCGATTAGGGCTGGTGGATATAAAAAAATATTTGAACGATAAATCGCCTTCAAAAAAAATAACGTAATATCCGATTATATTGTCTATCCGAGCCCCGGAAACAACACTGCTGACATACACTGTAAACACACGTTGAATTTGGCTGCACTTTATAGAATAATAGCCTGTGATTCAGTTAGTTTGATTTAATTATTGAATTAAATTGAAAATACAGATTAGGCTAATTAAAGTTACAGAAGTTATTCTGTCAAGACCAGAGAGTTATTTTCTTTTTTTCTTTGATTAAAGGGTTAGTTCACCAAAAAAAAAAAATTAGCTCATGATTTACTCACCCTGAAGTCATCCTAGGTGTATATTACATTCTTCTTTCAGACGAATACAATTATTGGTTTTATTTGTTTATTATAGTTGTATTAAAAATGTCCTGGCTAATCCAAGCTTTACAATGGCAGTGAATTGTTGGGTCATTTTTGAAATCCATAAAAGTGCATCTATCCATCATATAACTGCTCCACACGGCTCCGGGGGGTTAATAAAGGCTTTCTGAAGCGAAGCGTTCTAAAATAATGAGCTTCCGGCGGTCAGCAGTGCGCAAGTCGACTTGCGGTAAAAGAATAACCCCTGACGCGTTGCAAGCTTTGACTCCTCTCGCAGATAGGGCTGGGCAACAAACTCAAGCCCCTCTTCTCTTATATTGAAATCCTCCGCCATTTCTCTTTAAAAATTCTCGTTTTAGACTTCTAATTCATGACCGATGTTCTGTTTTGCACTATCTTCTGTGCTTCTGCGTTCGTCAATACGCATGCGTCAAGGGTTCAAGGGTCAAGGGTTACTCTTTCACCATAAGTCGACTTGCTACCGCTGACTGCCGGAAGCTAATTACTTTAGTCTATAAAGTTTTAAATATGGATATTTTGCTTACACAAACGCGCCTCTTCGCTTCAGAAGGATGACTTGAGGGTGAGTGGCCTAATTTTCATTTTTGGGTGAACTAACCCTTTAACATTAATGACGGCTGCTGTCAATGCACAGATCCAATGGACATACACTGTTTTTCTTTCTCAACCGTTTAAGTTCACTTAAGACAAAACCGACTGCGTTTACTGGGATATTTTGACATAATTGTGTGTTTATTTGTCCGTGCACATTAAAAACACATTAAAATGTGCACACAGGAATCAATAAGCAAAATTAAAATTTAACAAGTATTCAATTCCTGACCTTAAGTATCCAATTCCAGAATTGGAATCGATTTTCTATTCCTAACCCAATCTTATTCAGAGGCCAAAACAGCAAAAATATAAGATATTAAATGTTTGTTTTATGATCAAAGCTCTGTAGCTTTAAAACATAATGCAATACAATAATAATTGAGAGATTAACAAATAAACCTTCCTCAAAAAAACCTGACGATCACGAGACATTTTAACATTACTTTTCTAAAAAAATTATATGGAAATGGATAATCAAGTAAAGCCAAGTTGCTTTGGTCCAGTAAGTGTTGATCTTGAAATCTTACTAACAACAAGTGTTTCTTACGTTTACTTTATAAAAGATTTCACAGCAAAAAGATCAGGTTGATATTTTAGAGGCCTTAGAAATTCATGCATCTAATATGATAGTAGTGATGGGTCGGTCATGAACGATTCGTTCATTTTGAATGAATCTTTAATATGACTTGGGAACAACGAACTGTCTCAGGGAGCGATTTGTTCATTTTCTGTTGACCGCACATGCGCAACATCACATAGGTTCTGCACAGGAAACAGAAATGATTAGTTCACGCCTTGAGTCGTTTGTTCATCGCGTGGCATCCTCATCGAGACTATGCTGTCTGTACCGGAATGATTAGTTCACCTCTCGAGTCTTCGGGTCTGACTCTCATTCTTTTGTCACGTGACATGACAGCTGTATTTGGATCAGGGCCGGCTCTAGCTCTTTGGTTGCCCTAGACGAGATTGAGTTGGAGTTGACGCAAAATTGACGCAGTATTAAAATTTGACTCGTCTGGACTTCCTAATGGCAAATTCATTGATGGTACAGAAGGGTGAACTAACACCACTACTATCACCATAATGGTTACTGTGTGTGTGTATGCACCTGCTAGTTGTGAACTTACTAAACAGAACTTATGCATTTATAAGGAATGTAAAGAGACTAGAAAGCAACTATACTTTTCATAACTAGCATGCATATGATACGTTATCCACATAATGTACTGGTCTTTTGATATTTAAATTACATCCATGTAGGTTATTGTCAGTGAAATTATATTTGTAACACATAGTAATAAGTAGAAAACTAACTAGTTAGCTATAGCTTAGTGACAGCAATGAAAAGTCCAATACCATTCAATATTAGCTGATAATATTGATAATACGAAGTAAATTTATTTCATTTGACACCTTAGTGGCTTTCTTTTGATCTTCCTTTCTGTTTTTCCG